>CM050169.1:40573828-41176328 GCA_027410445.1 Discoglossus pictus | reverse complement strand
GGAATAATCTGAGGAATAAATGGGGAGGAGGTGTGCAGTGTGTTAGTATATGGATGCCTGAACTAATGCTGGGGAGTACGCACCTGGATATTATAAATATGGCTAGATAGAGAAACATTATACTTTCTCTCTAACTTTCGCACCCTCTCTATCTCCTTCTCTCCTTGTCTCTCTCTTCTCCCCAGTCTTGCTCTCTCTCTCTCTGTCTTTTTCTCTATCCCAGTCTGTATTAATTTCCAAACACACAAAGAGGTATAGAAGAGACAGGCTGGGAGTGCAAGGTTAAATAACCAGTTGGAGTGTTTGGGGATATCTAGATTAAGAAGTGACCTACAGAATAAGATGTGATGAGAAAAATGATAGTCATAGAGAAGAAGAACAAGACAGAAAGCCACTGGAATAGAAAAAAGAGACTGCAATCTCAAAGGAGGACACAGACATTGGGAGAGATGACAGAGACAGCAGGGGAGACTTGTCCTTTGGAAAGAAGGAGAAGGGGAGAGAGGACACACACAGTGAGGGAGACAGCAACTACAAAGAGAGGGTGAGGGACATCCATGATAAGTAAAGAGACCGCAATAGTAAGGGAGGAGAGACATGCAATCTACCCTATCAGTCACATCCACAGACCCCATTTATTTACACAGACACTGGCTGCAGTTAACCCCTTCCCCTATATCAAGCCCACCTGAGGAGTGATTAACCCCTTCTGATCTTCAGACACTTCAGTAAATTGCAGCTCTATTTTTGAAGGGGACCCACAGAGCGCAGAGACCGACTGAGCGCTACGCAGCTGAGATTAACCCATTTCTTTCACATATACCTACACTGCTGAGATTAACCCATTCCTTTCACATATACCTACACTGCTGAGATTAACCCATTTCTCTTACTGAGACCTACAGACCTGAGATTAACCCATTCCCAATATGAGATTAACCCATTCTTCTCACACAAATGCGCACGTCTTAGATTAACCTATTCCTCTCACAGAGATCGATTGAGTTTAAATCAACCGATTCCTCCAATAGATATCTACAGAGCTGGAATTAACCTATTCCTCTCATAGAGATCTACACATATGACATTAACCCATTCCACTCAGAGATCTACAGAGCTGAGAGCCAAAAACTGTGCTTAGGAGAAGATTGGATCCAGGTTCCAGACCAAATAATAGAATTATACACCAGTGTAATATCTAAACCAGCTTTTCTATAAACATAACTCACTTTACACCAGGCTGCAGTCTGTATCAGGGGCCCCCTGCCCTGTTTTGGGCCCTGATATTTTGCACCTACTGCACCAGCTGTAGCTTCACTCCTCTTTCCTTGCAGATCTGTCCCTCCTTCTTCTCTAGTATACCTCCTCCTCTCCTTTACATCCTTTTACTCACTAAATCTTTCTATATATATATATATATATATATATATATATATATATATATATATATATATATATATATATATATATATATATATTCACTCCTCTTCTCCTACATTCTTCATTTCTCTGTCAAAAGTCCCCCCCCCCTATTCTCCTCTCTACATTGTCTTTTTTCTCCTATCTCCTTCAGCCTCTCCATCCCTCTCACTTATACTTATTCTTTCTCTCCTGTTTCCCTCTTGCCATGTCATTATTTCTCTGTTTCCTTCTCTTCCTCTATTCCTTTTTCTTTCTATTATTTACCCTTTGTTTCCTAATGGTCTCTCATCCTATTTTTCTTAGTCCCTCCATTTTCTTTTAGTCTCTTTCTCTTTTCTCATGTCCCTCTCGCTCTCTCACTTGAGATTCACACCTTACACTCTCTCACTCTCCAGTTGCTTTCTCTATTTTAGCAAGTCTTTCTCTTTTTCTCCCCATTTTTCTGACTCACCCCTATTATTGTCAGGGTTCCTTCCCTCCTCTTCCTGACACTCTCTCTCACACCTGTCTCCTATCAATTTCTCTCTCAGTCTACTTTTGTTTCCCTCAATGTCTCTGTCCTTATCTCCCAATCCCTCCCTTTAATTCACCCTTTCCTCTCCTCAAATCTCTCTCTCTGTCCCCTTCTCTATTCTTCTACCTTTCTCTATCCTTTTCTCTCCTATTTATCCTCTCCCTAGATCTGTCTCTTTTACTAGCACCTCTCTCTACCTTTCTTTGATACTCTCACCATTATATCCTCTTCTATCTTTCTCTCTCCTCTCTCTCTCTCCTTCTATTCTCCTCTCCCCAGACCCGTATTTTTCCCTAGCCCCTCTCTATCTTTCTTTGATACTCTCAACATTATATCCTCTCCTCTTTCTCTTTCCTCTTCTCTCTCCTATCTTTCTCTCTCCTCTTCTCTCTCCTATCTCTCCTTTCCCCAGATCTGTCTCTTTCCCTAGCCCTCTATCTTTCTTTGATACTCTCACCATTCTATCCTCTCCTTCTATCTCTCTCTTCTTAACTCTCCTTCTATTCTCCTCTCCCCAGATCTGTCTCTTTCCCTGGCACCTCTCTCTATCTTGCTTTGATACTCTCACCATTATATCCTCTCCTATCTTTCTCTATCCTCTTATCTCTCCTTCTATTCTCCTCTCCCCAGACCTGTCTCTTACCCTAGCCCCCTCTCTATCTTTCTTTGATACTCTCACCATTATATCCTCTTCTATCTTTCTCTCTCCTCTTCTCTCTCCTTCTATCTTTCTCTCTCCTCTTCTCTCTCTCCTTCTATTCTCCTCTCCCCAGACCCGTATTTTTCCCTAGCCCCTCTCTATCTTTCTTTGATACTCTCACCATTATATCCTCTCCTCTTTCTCTTTCCTCTTCTCTCTCCTATCTTTCTCTCTCCTCTTCTCTCTCCTATCTCTCCTTTCCCCAGACCTGTCTCTTACCATAGCCCCCTCTCTATCTTTCTTTGATACTCTCACCATTCTATCCTCTCGTTCTATCTCTCTCTCTCTTCTTAACTCTCCTTCTATTCTCCTCTCCCCAGACCTGTCTCTTACCCTAGCCCTCTCTCTATCTTGCTTTGATACTCTCACCATTATATCCTCTCCTATCCTTCTCTATCCTCTTATCTCTCCTTCTATTCTTCTCTCCCAGACCTGTCTCTTTCCCTAGCCCCCTCTCTATCTTTCTTTGATACTCTCACCATTATATCCTCTCCTTCTCTCTCTCTCTCTCTCCTCTTCTCGCTCCTTCTATTCTCCTCTCCCCAGTCCTGTCTCTTACCCTAGCCATCTCTCTATCTTTCTTTGATACTCTCATCATTCTATCCTCTCCTTCTATCTCTCTCTATCCTTCTATCTCTCTCTCCTTCTGTCTCCCCTCTCCCCAGACCTGTCTCTTACCCTAGCCCCCTCTCTATCTTGCTTTGATACTCTCACCATTATATCCTCTCCTTCTCTCTCTCTCTCCTCTTCTCGCTCCTTCTATTCTCCTCTCCCCAGATCTGTCTCTTACCCTAGCCCCCTCTCTCTATCTTGCCATGATACTCTCACCATTATATCCTCTCGTTCTATCTCTCTCTATCCTCTTATCTCTCCTTCTATTCTCCTCTCCCCAGACCTGTCTCTTACCCTAGCCCTCTCTCTATCTTGCTTTGATACTCTCACCATTATATCCTCTCCTATCCTTCTCTATCCTCTTATCTCTCCTTCTATTCTCCTCTCCCAGACCTGTCTCTTTCCCTAGCCCCCTCTCTATTTTTCTTTGATACTCTCACCATTATATCCTCTCCTATCTTTCTCTATCCTCTTATCTCTCCTTCTATTCTCCTCTCCCCAGACCTGTCTCTTACCCTAGCCCCCTCTCTATCTTGCTTTGATACTCTCACCATTATATCCTCTTCTATCTTTCTCTATCCTCTTATCTCTCCTTCTATTCTCCTCTCCCCAGACCTGTCTCTTACCCTAGCCCCCTCTCTATCTTGCTTTGATACTCTCACCATTATATCCTCTTCTATCTTTCTCTATCCTCTTCTCTTTCTCCTTCTATCTCTCCTCTCCCCAGTCCTGTCTCTTACCCTGGCCATCTCTCTATCTTTCTTTGATACTCTCATCATTCTATCCTCTCCTTCTATCTCTCTCGATCCTCTTCTCTCTCCTTCTGTCTCCCCTCTACCCAGATCTGTCTCTTTTCCTGGCACCTCTCTCTACCTTGCTTTGATACTCTCACCATTATATCCTCTCCTATCTTTCTCTATCCTCTTCTCTCTCCTTCTATCTCTCCTCTCCCCAGATCTGTCTCTTTCCCTAGCCCCCTCTCTATCTTGCTTTGATACTCTCACCATTCTATCCTCTCCTTCTCTCTCTCTCTCCTCTTCTCGCTCCTTCTATTCTCCTCTCCCCAGTCCTGTCTCTTACCCTAGCCCCCTCTCTATCTTGCTTTGATACTCTCACCATTATATCCTCTCCTATCTTTCTCTCTCCTCTTCTCTCTCCTATCTCTCCTTTCCACAGATCTGTCTCTTTCCCTAGCCCTCTATCTTTCTTTGATACTCTCACCATTCTATCCTCTCCTTCTATCTCTCTCTTCTTAACTCTCCTTCTATTCTCCTCTCCCCAGATCTGTCTCTTACCCTAGCCCCCTCTCTATCTTGCTTTGATACTCTCACCATTGTATCCTCTCCTATCTTTCTCTCTCCTCTTCTCTCTCCTATCTCTCCTTTCCACAGATCTGTCTCTTTCCCTGGCACCTCTCTCTATCTTTCTTTGATACTCTCACCATTCTATCCACTCCTTCTATCTCACTCTTCTTAACTCTCCTTCTATTCTCCTCTCCCCAGATCTGTCTCTTTCCCTAGCCCTCTATCTTTCTTTGATACTCTCACCATTCTATCCTCTCCTTCTATCTCTCTCTTCTTAACTCTCCTTCTATTCTCCTCTCCCCAGATCTGTCTCTTTCCCTGGCACCTCTCTCTATCTTGCTTTGATACTCTCACCATTCTATCCTCTCCTTCTCTCTCTCTCTCCTCTTCTCGCTCCTTCTATTCTCCTCTCCCCAGACCTGTCTCTTACCCTAGCCCCCTCTCTATCTTGCTTTGATACTCTCACCATTATATCCTCTTCTATCTTTCTCTATCCTCTTCTCTTTCTCCTTCTATCTCTCCTCTCCCCAGTCCTGTCTCTTACCCTGGCCATCTCTCTATCTTGCTTTGATACTCTCACCATTATATCCTCTTCTATCTTTCTCTATCCTCTTCTCTTTCTCCTTCTATCTCTCCTCTCCCCAGTCCTGTCTCTTACCCTGGCCATCTCTCTATCTTTCTTTGATACTCTCACCATTATATCCTCTTCTATCTTTCTCTATCCTCTTCTCTTTCTCCTTCTATTCTCCTCTCCCCAGATCTGTCTCTTTCCCTAGCCCCCTCGCTATCTTGCTTTGATACTCTCACCATTCTATCCTCTCCTTCTCTCTCTCTCTCTCCTCTTCTCGCTCCTTCTATTCTCCTCTCCCCAGACCTGTCTCTTACCCTAGCCCCCTCTCTATCTTTCTTTGATACTCTCATCATTCTATCCTCTCCTTCTATCTCTCTCTATCCTCTTCTCTCTCCTTCTGTCTCCTCTCTTCCCAGTTCGGTCTCTTTCCCTAGCCCCTCTCTATCTTTCTTTGATACTCTCACCATTCTATCCTCTCCTTCTATCTCTCTCTATCCTCTTCTCTCTCCTTCTGTCTCCCCTCTACCCAGATCTGTCTCTTTCCCTAGCCCCTCTCTTTCTTTGATACTCTCACCATTCTATCCTCTCCTATCTCTCTCTCCTTCTATTCTCCTCTCCCAGATCTGTCTCTTTCCCTAGCCCCTCTCTATCTTTCTTTGTTACAATCACAAATCTATCCTCTCCTTGCACCTCTCTCTGTTCTCTCTCCTGTCTATCTCTACTCTCCCAGCCCCCCTCCTTGTGTCTCTCTCTCCAACCCCCTGTTCCTCTCTCCCCCTCTTTTCTCTCCAGCTCATACAATCACATGAAGTTTGTGCAAACAGACTAGTAGGAGGTAATTTTCCGCGGTTCCACACTGCGCTCTGCTCTCATGTCCCAGGATCCTCAGCTCGGACAGATTAGTGTCTGGCAGATTGGAAACTGGAGGGGGGGGTGGGGGGGGTTATTAAAATTCAAAGTGTGGATCATCTCCAGAAGTCAAGAAGCCAACAAAATAAACTCAGAACATAAGTGACTGCAAGCGAGAGCTACGATGCAAATCTGTGTGTGCAGAGATATGAGCCTGAGGTGCATGCTCCATTCAGTATATGCCTTTACTGTGTGCACAATGCTGCACAATGCATAGCTAGGAGCCTGAGGCGTGTGCTCCATTCAGTATATGCTTTTAATGTGTGCACAATATTGCAAAATGCATAGCTAGGAGCCTGAGGCGTGTGCTCCATTCAGTATATGCCTTTAATGTGTGCACAATATTGCACAATGCATAGCTAGGAGCCTGAGGCGTGTGCTCCATTCAGTATATGCCTTTAATGTGTGCACAATATTGCACAATGCATAGCTAGGAGCCTGAGGTGTGTGCTCCATGCAGTATATCACTATACTGTGTGCACAATACTGCACAATGCAAAGATAGGAGCCTGAGGAGTGTGCTCCATGCAGTATATCACTTTATTGTGTGCACAATACTGCACAATGCAAAGATAGGAGCCTGAGGTGTGTGCTCCATGCAGTATATCACTTTATTGTGTGCACAATACTGCACAATGGAAAGATAGGAGCCTGAGGGGTGTGCTCCATGCAGTATATGCCTTTACTGTATGCACAATACTGCACAATGCAAAGATAGGAGCCTGATGTGTGTTCTCCATGCAGTATATCACTTTACTCTGTGCACAATACTGCACAATGCAAAGATAGGAGACTGATGGGTGTGCTCCATGCAGTATATGCCTTTACTGTATGCACAATACTAAGATAGGAGCCTGAGGGGTGTGTGCTCCATGCAGTATATGCCTTTAATGTATGCACAATATCGCACAGTGCATAAAGAAGAGCCTGAGGTGTGTGCTCCATGCAGTATATCACTATACTGTGTGCACAATACTGCACAATGCAAAGATAGGAGCCTGAGTTGTGTGCTCCATGCAGTATATCACTTTATTGTGTGCACAATATTGCACAATGCATAGCTAGGAGCCTGAGGTGTGTGCTCCATGCAGTATATCACTATACTGTGTGCACAATACTGCACAATGCAAAGATAGGAGCCTGAGTTGTGTGCTCCATGCAGTATATCACTTTATGGTGTGCACAATACTGCACAATGGAAAGATAGGAGCCTGAGGGGTGTGCTCCATGCAGTATATGCCTTTACTGTATGAACAATACTGCACAATGCAACAATAGGACCCTGAGGTGTGTGCTCCATGCAGTATATGCCTTTACTGTATGCACAATACTGCACAATGCAACAATAGGACCCTGAGGGGTGTGCTCCATGCAGTATTTGCCTTTACTGTATGCACAATACTGCACAATGCAACGATAGGAGCCTGAGGGGTTTGCTCCATGCAGTATATGCCTTTGCAATGTGCAGTATTGTGCATACAGTAAAGGCATATACTGCATGGAGCACACCCCTCAGGCTCCTATCGTTGCATTGTGCAGTATTGTGCATACAGTAAAGATAGGAGCCTGAGGTGTGTGCTCCATGCAGTTTATCACTTTACTGTGTGCACAATACTGCACAATGCAAAGATAGGAGACTGAGGGGTGTGCTCCATGCAGTATATGCCTTTACTGTATGCACAATACTAAAATAGGAGCCTGAGGTGTGTGCTCCATGCAGTATATGCCTTTAATGTATGCACAATATCGCACAATGCACAAAGAGGAGCCTGAGGTGTGTGTTCCATGCAGTATATGCCTTTATTGTGTGCACAATATTTCACAATGTAAAGATAGGAGCCTGAGGTGTGTGTGCTCCATTCAGTATATGCTTTTAATGTATGCACAATATTGCACAATGCATAGATAGGAGACTGAGGGGTGTGCTCCATGAAGTATATGCCTTTACTGTATGCACAATACTAAGATAGGAGCCTGAGGTTTGTGTGCTCCATGCAGTATATGCCTTTACTGTATGTACAATATTACACAATACAGAGAAATGAGCCTGAGGTGTGTGCTCGATGCAGTATATGCCTTTCATTTATGCACAATAGTGCACAATGCATAGATAGGAGCCCAAGGTGTGTGCTCCATGCAGTATATGCCTTTACTTTATGCTTAATATTACACAACTAGCGACTTGCCCGTCAAAAATGACGGGACAATAAAATTGTAATGCATGTAATGCTGTTTGCCACAGACATAATTTTTTTTGGTGGTCTGAGATCCTTTGACTCTCATCGCGTGGCTTGCAATAAGCATCTTCGGCGCTCATTGCGAGCCTCTTGGTTGTTGTATTTTTTGTTATCAGAGGCGCTTTTGCTGTCATTGTAAGGTCGGCGCTGATCTGATTTTTGCGCTTATTGCAAGGCTGTCCCCTGGTGTAGTTTGTGTGCTATGAGCAGTGTTGACGCTCGTTGTGAGGCGCGCAGTGAATGGCTTTTGCGTTTATTTCAATAGTGTTTTGGTTTTTTTTTTTGTTTATATGTAGTTTTTATGCTAATTAAATAAGTGATAAATTAATAAATTAATATACTTTACCTATTTGTAATTAATATATGCAGGAAGCATTGTGCTGAAGAGCTGACCATCTGTTTTGATGTTCCTGCAGCATCCAATGTAGGTTTGCACTGTTGTGTCAGCAATGTGTGCAGTGTGTAGTGTAAATAGGCTGCGTGTTAAAGGGAAAGCAGTTAGTGTAGCTGTAACCTCCGCATTGTGTAAGTTAGTGTTGTAAAATGTCGGCGAATGTGTATGTGGTACGGGGGTGTGGATGATTTAGCGTCCTTGCTAAAAGTGTATCTTGTACCTCGTACTGCTTTTTGGGAAAGCCGTATGTGCTTGGTGGGTTTAGGGTCGTATAGCCTAGTTTTCGGGTTTTTTCGGCTGCCATTTTTTCTCTCACTTTTTTTGTGAGTGTGTCTAAACTCGGTAAATTTGACTTCAATTGAGGTGTAACCTAATTTCCAGACGTCCTGGGTGCGCCCCCCCCCCTTGCTGTGGGTATGGTTTTTATGTAATTTTTGTGTGTATTTATTGTTTTTTTAATGATTTCCACTGCACACGGTTCAGCCGTTAAGGTCATATTTTTGCGAGTTCGTAATGTTTTTTTTCTAAGTCCCGCGGCTTGTATTATGTCATTGCGTGTTATTGCCGTTCATTGCAGGCGTCGGCCAACCTGCAACTTTCGGGCCTCTCCCCACTCTCTCACCCCTGTGTCTCTTCCCCCCACTCCCTCCCGTTTGTATCTTTCCACCCTCTCCCCCTTCTCCCTCCCCTGTGTCTTTCTCCCCCCTCTCCCTCCTCTGTGCTCCTGTTTCCATTTACGGGTGTGAAACCATTTGTGGGCTTGGGAAGTTGATCATTTTCCCCAAGCCCGAAATGGGTATCTGATTTACGGGCTTGAAAAAATAAATGACGCCCGCCATTTTTTCCCCTTGCCTAGCTGTTCTAAGACCTCCCAAAAACGCCAATTAAGTAGCAAATTAGCTTGTGACCTCACTTACAGGCTCCCTACCTCTCCCCCTGTGCTGTGTGTAAAGTTGTAAGTTAATTTTCGAATTATTGGCGGTCTCCCAACGGTTTCCGATTAATGGGCTTGATAAAAAAAATTGCAGCGTTTTTTTTTTTTTTTAAGCCCGTAACTAAGAATCTGGTTGGAGCCTGTAATGCAAGCCTCTTTCCCACATCTAAGTTGCGGGCCTCGCAATGAAGCCTCTTTCCCCATCTTTGCTTTACGGGCCACACGATGAGCACCTTCCTCATTGAGAATCGCGTCAAAGCCTTTAATTTCGGGCCTTGCGATGAGTGCTTTTGGCATGTGCAACCAGTAACTTTTAACATAGCGTTACAGAGAAACTCGCAATTACCACAACGATTATATGTGATATATATTAATTTTCCTCAAGACCCTGTTTCCTGTCCTGACCATGTCTTAGTTTCTCTGGTTCTCTATATGTAGATATAGATCTATCTATCTATCCATCTATCTATCAAGAGAACAGTATACTCTGTTACAGCATGGAGGCATCCCTACCCAATAGTGAATCATTTTTCAAGTGTAAATGTCCCTCTTAGGGCATACGAAATGTTGGGTTGTGTGCTATTTGCAGAACAGTATATGATGTATAAGGAGCATATACTTAAATAAGCCTCAGGTTGGTCTTATATATATATATATATAAGACCAACCTGAGGCTTATTTCAGGCAACCTTTTAGGTAGATAAAGTGGACAGACTAGATTGACCTTTTTGGTTTTTATCTGCTGCCACATCTATATTTCTATGTACCTGTGCAAGTGCCAGTCTCAGGCCTCACACTCAAGAGCCTGATTGTGTCCTGATCTCCAATGGGAGCTGAGAGCCCAGTGATATCCTAATGAAAAAGAAATGTATTTACACAAATCCGTCAGACAGCAGCACCGTGGGCTCCCCTCACCCACCCTTCCTGAGCCACGGGCCTTGGGCAGACCACGCACCGCGGAGATAAATATTTTAAATAGCGACACTCCGGTAACACACGGTTCTGCCAGACAAGGAATAATTAGAAAATAAATTACATTTTTTTCCCTCGGCCCCGTTGGATGAATTAGATTAGTGGGAAAAGTGTGAGCGCCCCCCCCCCCCCCTTATAGGCAAAGGACCTGCAGATAACAAAATAGTATGCGAGTGTGTGTGCCTGAGTGTATATGTGGTTATGTGTGTGAGAAAGTGTGTGTATGTGTGTGTGTATAACTGTATTCATGTATATATGTATGTCTTAGAGTGTCTGGAACTGGCCACATAATTGATAGAGATGTCTGTGCGTTTGTGTGTGTGCCTGTGACTATGTGTGTATATGTGATACAGATGTCTGTGATTTTGTGTGTGTATGTGCCTGTGACTATGTGTGTATATGTAATACAGATGTCTGTGATTTTGTGTGTGTGTGTGCCTGTGACTATGTGTGTATATGTGATACAGATGTCTGTGATTTTGTGTGTGTGTGTGTGCCTGTGACTATGTGTGTATATGTGATACAGATGTCTGTGATTTTGTGTGTGTATGTGCCTGTGACTATGTGTGTATATGTAATACAGATGTCTGTGATTTTGTGTGTGTGTGTGCCTGTGACTATGTGTGTATATGTGATACAGATGTCTGTGATTTTGTGTGTGTGTGTGTGCCTGTGACTATGTGTGTATATGTGATACAGATGTCTGTGATTTTGTGTGTGTGTGTGCCTGTGACTATGTGTGTATATGTAATACAGATGTCTGTGATTTTGTGTGTGTGTGCCTGTGACTATGTGTGTATATGTGATACAGATGTCTGTGATTTTGTGTGTGTGTGTGTGTGTGTGTGTATATGTAATACAGATGTCTGTGATTTTGGGTGTGTGTCTGTGACTATGCATGTATATGTGATACACACATGTGTGATTTTGTGTATGTGTGTGTGTGTGGTGTCTGTGACACTCTGTATGTGTATTTGTGATACAAATGTCTGTGATTTTATCTGTGTGTGTGTGTGCCTGTGTGTATATGTGATACAGATGCCTGTGATTGTGTGTGTGCGCGCGCACACCTGTGACTGTGTGTATATGTGATACAGATGCCTGTGATTGTGTGTGTGCGCGCGCACACCTGTGACTGTGTGTATATGTGATACAGAGGTCTGTGATTTTGTGTCTGTGTATATGTGACAGCGTGTGTGTGTCTGTGACTATGCATGTATATGTGATACAAATATATGTGATTTTGTTTATGTGTGTGTGTATTTGTGGTGTCTGTGACTGTGACACTCTGTGTGTGTATATGTGACACTATATCTGTGTATATGAGATACAGATGTCTGTGATTGTATGTATGTCTGTGACTGTGTGTGTGTGTGCGAGACACTCTGTGTGTGTCTGACTAAATGTGTGTCTGTGACTATGTGTGTATATGTAACATAGATGTCTGTGATTTGGTGTGTGTGTGTGTATAACCATATGTGTATATGGGATACAAATATCTGTGATTTTGTGCATATGTGTGGTATCTGTGACTGTGTCTGTGACACTGTGCGTGTGTACATGTGACACTCTATGTATGTCTGCTACTATATGTGTATATTTGTTACAGATGTCTGTGGCTGCACACACGCCACTCTAGGCCATCCTCAAAGCTATAGAGACACAGCTCTTCTTAGTATATGTGTGTCTGCTATTAGCACACAGCATGGTTATACATATATATTTCTACATACAAATACTGTAAATAGACATATATAACAGAGAGATGGAGAAAGTGAGATCTGGGGGAGACCACAGGGTGTCTGTGGTATATTTTCACACACATAGCACCTGGGCAAACTTTGCCCCCTTAAATATACACAGAGAGGACACCCAGTGGGACTTGTACCAGGTCAAGGCTGTTCCGTCCAGCAGTTTTCGGCCTGATACAAAAGCCTCATAATTAAAAAATGACCATCCTTGCGATCAATGGATTTCTAATCCAACAAGGGACAGGCCTAGGGCAGCACACTATCAGGGGACACTCAGACACACATATGCCTATCCCTGTCTATATGTAAATGTGTGTGTATGTGTGAGGAAGGAAGGGGGAGTTACCGGTGTTTGTGGGGGAGCACACAATTCAGAAAGGGCAGCAACTAAATATACCCCTCTGCTGACAGCAGCACTCTCATGTACCAATGTCTATGTACAAATGTGCATTATGTCAAATTCATGTGTCTACTGCACCCATAATGCTCTGCAAATGTAATATTCTAATAATAATTATCACATGTACCTCTGCCCTACCCCTCGTATTCTCTTCCTCCTCTTTTTTCCTTTCCTCATCTCATCCCATTCTCCTCGGTGCTGCCACTCTCTTCTCTCCAGACATTTCCTGCTAATGCGCTATATTTATTTCCAATATCTACCTCTTCATCCTCATTCTCTCTCTCTCTTCCCATATATACCATTATCCCTTGGTATCCCTAACTCTTCTGTCCTCCATTTCTACTCATCACTCCTCTTTCTCTATCCCATGGCACATCATCCCTTTCTCTTTTCTATCCCTGTCCTATATTTCTTTCTCTCTCTTCCTTTACCTCTACGCTGCCTTGTCTTCCTTTCCTTAACTCTCTACATCCCTCTCTCTATCTCTTCTCATCTCCAGTTCTCTCCTCCAGCTTTAACGTGTTATTTCCTTCCTCTTCTCCACCTTCTATCCCCATTCTCTCCCCTCTCCTTTTCTCTTTTCACTTCCTCTCTGCCTTTATTTTTATCCCTTTATTTTACTTTTTCTTCCTTTTTTTCTCCCCTTGTCTCCACTTTCCTCGATCTCCTTTCTTTCTCCACATTTCTCTCCTCTGCCTTTTTCTCTATCCTACATCTTCTTTTTCTCTCTAACTTTTCTCTCCATATCTTCTTTCTTTCTCTGTTTTTTCACTCCCTTCCCTCCACATCTTTCACCAGCTCATTCCTATCTCTCTGCTTTGCCTTTCTTTTGCTCTTCTCTATTCCCCCTTATTACTTCCTTTTCTCTCTCCCTATTATTTAATCTCCTTGTCTTCTCTTTCCTCGCTCTTTCTTTCCTTCTTTCTCCGTTTCACTTCACTCCTCCTCCACATCTTTCTCTTAACTCTCTTTGGTCTCTCTTTTCACCTCCTCTATCTCTCCCTTTATCATTTTTATTTTCCTGTCTTCACTTTCTTTTCCTTCCTTCTTTCAGTCTCCCTTCCTTACTCCCTTTGTTTATTTTCACTCCTCCGCCACATCTTTCTCTTATCTCTTCTTTACCCCCCTTTTCTCTCCTCTATCTCTCCCTATTTCTTAATTTTCCCTCTCCCTATCATTTTTATTTTCCATTCTTCTCTTTCTTTTCTCTTTCCTTCTTCTTTCTCTCTCTCTCTCGCCATTACTTTTCACTCCTGCATCTTTCTCTTATCTCTCCTTGGCCTCTCTTTCTCTCCTCCATTCCTTCCTTTTCTATATCATCTTTATCTTCCTGTCCCCTCTTTCCTTTCTCCCTCCCTACTTCCTTTCTCTTTCTCCAGGTCTCACCTATCTCTCTCCTCTGCCTCATTTCTCTCTTCGTCCTCCCACGCTCTCTCTTTCTTTCTGACCCCATCCTCTCTTCTCTCTCCATCTTCTCACACAGCTGCAGAGTGAAACACTAAATAATTAAACCTGATCAATATTTCACGTGCTGTGTCTGAAGCTAATTATCTTGCACAAAAGGAGTAGTATCGGAGGGACCTGGCTCCACCTCCCAGAGAGACGCCAGGTGCGGGGGCCACACACTGACCACACACTGACCACTGGTGCTGATATAGGAGCTGTCCAACAGGAGGGTGCTGAATGCAAACCCAGCACTAAAGGAGCACGGAGGTAAACTGCTCTTGTAAACAAAAAATAGTTTTGGACTATGCTGGCCCTTTAAGTAAAAAACAAACAAACAAACATCCTTTAATGTGTTATATGCAATTTGTAGTGGGAATAACCACTGGTGACGGGATCTTGAATGCACATAAGTTTTCAGTTGCTTTTATTGACAGCACTTGCACTACGGAGTGCCACCTTTTAACAGAAGCAAAATAAATCCTATCTGCATCCAAGGTCCCTGTTCTTGTGACAGACAAAACATTAGCTGCCCCAATGTCTAACAGCATTTTCAAATCTAATTGTTAAAAAGATCATATTGTAATTATGGGACTACAGTGTTTAATTAATGTTTCATTAATTACAATGTACATTACAGAAGCATTTATAAGGGTTCATTTAATTTAACCCTTAAAAGCCTGTGGTTGTCCTATATTGTGCTAATGTGAAAAAACAGACTATTTTTTTTAGAAAGTAATAAATACAGCCTTTAGTGAATTATTATATACAAGTATTATTTACTGGGGGCAGCCATTGTATTGTCTTAGTAGCACTATACTTGTTGAGGTGCACTTTTAACTGATAAGATTTCAATCAGTCCTATTGAAAGCACTCTCAATAAAGGGAGTGGTTGACAAATTTATGTGAAACTTAGGAGCCAACCAGGATAGTTAGGAGCCAGCCAAATTTTTTTTAGGCGCCAAGATATTTATATATATATATATATATATATATATATATATATATTTATACATTAATTAAATAGTACATTTGTATTCACATTTGAATGTTTAAAACAAGTTAAAAAAAACTTGTTTCATGCCCAAAATTCCGAGAAATACAGTTATTACATTGCATTCTGGGAACCTTGGCAGGGGCATGCAAATGTGCCCACAAAGACTATGCTCTTGCAATCCATAACCATAATAAACATTGCTTCACTTAAGCATATTCTCGCTGTATCACACAGCTTTGAGCAAAGCTAGAGTTGGTTTATACACAAGCCAGAAATCCCACCCACGTACAGCCATTTCAAGGTTACTGCCTCTGATCAGCGTGGCGCTGGTTCCTTAGCTTGTGTAGTGTATATTTTCAGGAGGTAGTATATATTGAAATAGATATAGATGTATAATCCCTGGTTTGCCAAGCCCTGCAATAAGCTATGTTGTATTTTAATTGAAACCATTGAATCCTTCTCTGCATTAAAGGTTCCTCCCACTTGACGACGCAGATAAACAGATACACAAATTCCCACCAGACCATAATTTAATGTATTAGTTTTCAAATTCCTTTTTTATATATTAGCTTTCCCTCTTTATTTGGGAGGAGACTTTGAATGCATGAAAAGCTTCTATCTGCACAATGATAATGTGGCATCTAACTGGCAGTTCTTTCAAAGCAAATTAGTTTTACAAAGACATACCCCTAAGAAAATAGCAGAGAAAATCAGCTAAATTAAGAAAATGGAACCTTACAGCAAAATATAATAATATAAAAGATGTATTTGTTTATTTCTTAATGCATTTGCTCTCATTTTTCAACTTAGTTATTTAAAAAGAAAACATATTAAGGGAAATTAAGCGCAGTGGCCCTTTAAATTATTTATATTGTTTTGTTGACCATTTTAGTTAAATAAAAAACAAACTATCAAACTAACATTAACCATTTCCTGCCTATATTAAATTCTATAGTGACCCTGTGTAATATCCCACTGATGCTGGGCGCGCTCACACTGAAATATTAATGATATTGTGTAAAGTGAGATGAGCATCCGACTTAAAGGGCCACTGTGGTCAGTTATTGGCTATATAACTTGATCTGATAATGAGGAAATGTTAATAAACAAACAAACACAATAGAAGGGGAGGCCTTGGCAGAAAGGGGTGACCTGGAAGAGATGATTTTTGGAGTGCTTTCGGTCCCGCTCTCCCCCTCCTCCCCATGATGCCTCATTCCTGGCACACTCAGCGCTTGTTATAGTAACACTTTACAGAATATATGAAGTAGCGACAGCCGCCCACCTGCTCTCCCATTGAGACGTGTTGGCCAGACATACTAAGGGGTGCGGTGCTGATGAGATGTAATAGGAATGAAGGGGTTGTTCAAAAGCATGTGCCATTTAGCTAAAGCAGTAAATGCATTTATTCAGTATATATATATATATATATATATATATATATATATATATATATATATATTCATATAATTTGTAATGTTGTCATTCAGTCGTGTCCGACTCTCCGTGACCTCATGGAGTGTAACACACCAAGCACATCTTTAAGTCCATGGTCATGCTGATCCACTTGGTTTCCATGGCATAGAAACTTTAGTGGGTCGTTAGTTCCTTCTCCAGTATGCCACAGCATACAGATCCTGATTGTCCTAGGTGGTCTCCCATCCAAGTACTGACCAGGCCCAGCCCTGCATGGCTTCCGGGTGGTGTGACCTCTTGGTTCCCTGACTGGAATCGAACCCAGGTCACATCGGTGAAAGCTCTGAATCCTAACCACTGGACCACCACAGAACAGTATATTCATATATAAGCTATTAAATAATTAATTTTTTTGTCCTCTTCACATGATGATTTAACTGCCCCCTTTACCCCACACTGCTCGTGGTGCATAATTAATACAATCTGTGTTGAATTGTTTGTCTTCTAGTCAGTCGCGCTCAGGGGGGCAATAAAACGTAGGGGCAATAACATAGGCTAGGGAAATAAAAACATGGGGTAAAAACATAGGGGAGGGGCAATAACACAAGAGGGTGTTAAAACAGGGGAGGGGCAATATCACACAAGGGCAATAACACAGAGGAGGGTCAACAAAATGTAAACTAAAAAAATGACTTATTATCAAACAGTAAAACTTTGAAGATGTCCATACCCTGAGCTCCAGATAATAATGTGAGGGTCCGGATCGTCGCCCACCCAGACAAACCACAGGTCCGATCCACAGATCACCAATGAGCCATCCACTCTCTACACATTGCACTGCAGGGTGTTTAACCGCTCAAGCAATATGTATACCGCGATATATTATCCTCACAGTCAATATAAGATGTCCATTAACACCAGCCTATATCTTACTCTCAGAAATAGAGGACCACTGTAATTTGGGAAAAACTTCACACGTCACATTTGTCATTCATTTAATAAACTAGCAGAAATAATACATTTGTAAGCTATGAATATAAAAATTATATTTATAAAAAGTCTGATTATAGTAGACTTTACTTGTCCCGGAGATGTTCCTCTGGACTTGGAGCTTGATGTGGTGTGCAATGCAATTTCTTCCCTTCTGTTCAGAAGAAGAAGAAGGAGGTAAGACATAATTGTTGAGTACTTGGATGATTCAGATCAGTTTTTGGCATTTGACACCTTCCCTACATGTTCAGAAGTAGACCAGTGTAGTCATTTTATGTCAATCTATTGAAAAACTACACCTAATAATCACAAAATGCTTGTAGATAATAAAGGAATAGAAAGAGAAGAAGTAAAAGGAGGAGAAGGAAAGGGAGGAGGAGGGGGAGAAGAAAGGGGGGGTAGAAGGAAAAGAAGCAGAATGTCGCAAATGAGGAGAAAGAGGAGAAGAAAAAGAAGGGGGAAGGAAAAGGAGTAGAAGGAAGAGGAAAAAGAAAAATGAGAAGAAGTAACAGGAGAAGGAAAAGAAGGAGTAGAAAGAGAAGGCAGCATTTATATTTTGTACTTTTACATCTAATTACCAGTTGCCGCTTCAGTTTCTTCTTTCAGCCGATTATCGCTGCTACTTTCTCAGGAGGATGTGTCCATGAAAATGAAAGAGCTCTGTACTAGACCTATTGATAACATTGGCACATTCCCATTCTGCAAGTAGAAGCTTCCTGAGCATTCATACTCTCTGATACTGTAGCTGAATAGCTGGATCCAAAATGATAGATGCCACAGCAGCAAAATTGCACAATTAGAGGCTGTATTATTTATTCTACAGTGTAAAATTATTTTGCGTTGGAGGATATTTTAATTATATGGCCACAGCGGTTTTCTTTTAAAATGCTTTTATGCTTCTGGTACAAATGTAGTAAGGAGTCGTATGTTTTTATACATGTGTATACGGTATTTACTGTTCTTACAAATCTTATTATTTATTTTTCAGGTAACATTTCTACATTTGCTATATTAATAAATATCTTTTATCAACGACATTTCAGAACCATCATAGCCCCCTCTCCTTATATACTGTATATTCCTTTTACCAAATACACACTATTAGTTACATGTATATAACTGCGCAGTGTGTGTGCAGAATACATGTGTGTGTTTTATGGACACTATTTGCTAAGAGATAATCTCTGTGCTTCGGGCTATGGGAGAGCGGTCCAGTAATAACGCGGCTCCATCCCACCATATCAAGGAGAATTATCTCATCTGTTATCCCATAAGCCTCCCGTGAGCTGCCACAAACGGCTGGCTAGAAAACAGATGTGGGGTCTTTAAAAAGGGCCATTGTAGCTCATTATGTTTGGCTGGCTAGTGATTACATAAATTAATTATATGTGTGTGTACAAGTGCGTGTGCATGTATGAGTGGGTGTGACTATGAATGTGTCGATGAGTCTGTGTGAGCGAGTGTGTGTGTGTATGAGAATGTGTGCGAGTGCATGCGTGTATATGTATGAGTGAGTGTTTGTGTGAAAGTGTGTGTGAGAGAGATTATATGCGTGAGTGTGAATGTGTATATATGCAACTAGAGCATACTGACCGAGGGGCAGAGCACTGAATTTGAAGCTTCTGAATATTGCGTTGGTAATACAATTCCTATTCAATGATTTAATGATTAATGCCTCCTGCTATTAGGGAATGACATTTATGGCAGAGTACAACATTATATCATTAAATTATAAGATCTTTAGGAGAGGGTACCATATTATATCATGCGATTATAAGATCTTTAGGAGAGGTACCATACTATATCATTAAACTACAAGTTCCTTGGGACAGGGTATCATAGAATATCGTTAGCTTGTAAGTTCCTTGGGACAGGTTACCATATTGTACCAATAGTTGTTAACCTCTTTGATGCAGGATATAATATTATGCAATTTAAAACATGGTGCCATATTATACTATGGGAATATCAGTTCCTTGTGACAGGGTACCATATTATGTCATTAGATTGTAAGATCCTTGGGATAGGGTACAATATTATATCATTAGATTGTAATATCCTTGGGATAGGGTACAATATTATATAATTAGATTGTAAGATCCTTGGGATAGGGTACAATATTATATAATTAGATTGTAAGATCCTTGGGATAGGGTGCCATATTATATCATTAGATTGTAAGATCCTTGGGATAGGGTACCATATTATATAATTAGATTGTAAGATCCTTGGGATAGGGTACCATATTATATCATTAGATTGTAAGATCCTTGGGATAGGGTACAATATTATATCATTAGATTGTAAGATCCTTGGGATAGGGTACCATATTATATATTTAGATTGTAAGATCGTTGGGACAGATTTTAGGCTTGATGCAGGGTACAATATTATACCACTAGATTGTTTACTCATTAAGACACGGTTTAATTTTTTCATTTTAGATTGCAAACTCCTAGGATTTGCCATTGCATTCTCCCATAACACCACACATTTTAATCTTCTTTAAGCTCTCAATATATTATTATCGGTTATTTATAATGCGCCAACATATTCCGTAGCGATGTATATGGCAAGCTCCTTAGGACATTTCCCTCATTTGTCCACCTAGACTGTAAGCTCATTTGCCATTGTTCCCCAGGCACAATCATACATCCATTAGAAGAATATACATGAAAGCACAGACAGGCAGAGATATCTACTAGTTTTAATCCGGATGTTTTGAGGTCAGTCAGTAAGGAGCCCTCCTTGTGCTCCCCCCCAATCCTGCAAATTAAATTCACCAGGAGGCTGACCTAATACACATTGCAGGGATGAGGAGTGGGACGCGAGGAATGGATGTAGGGCCATCACCATGTAAAGAATCACAGGAATTCTGTCTGTCATCTCTGACATGAATGCATTTTGCACATAGAGTATCAGACACAAATTCAGGTGATTACAAGAGGATGGAAGAGATAGAAAATCTGCCAAGGAGCTGCAAGGCCGGACCTAGCCCTGGGCCAAAGGCAGCCTGGGGCCTGAAAAGTGTCGGGCCAGAGCCACGACTAGGCCAGGACAGAGACAGACCAAAGACCACTCCATAGCTAGTGAAGAACGACTACTAGACAAAACCTGGTCACTCTTGAGCTAATCCAAGGTTATTCAATAGACAACCCAGAGCTCCATCAATGCTAGAACAGAGCAACGCTATGAGTAGACAAGACCAAGTGTCACCTCAAGATTAGACCAAGGCTTCTCAAAAGCTACACAATGACTGGAGTAGTTACAAGACTACACCATGGCTGCATCCCCTCCTTAGCCAAGGGCTACACCTTTGTAATTTCTGGGGTACTTAATGATAATAGTGAGTGGGTCACACCAGGGTAATTTCAAGGTTTCACCAGAAAGTGAGAACCCGATGCCACAAGAGCCAATCCAGGGTCAAACAAGCATCATTGTTGGTCACACCAGTCTGTCCGGGGGATTCTCTGTCCCATTAGTGTCTATCATTCAAACAAACATCAAGCAATCCTGAACCAAACCGGGGCCACTGCCAACCATATCATATTATATTATTAGATTGTAAGTTCCTTGGGACAGAGTATTAGATTTTACCATTATATTTTAAGCTCTACAGGGTACAATATTATACCACTAGATTGTTTACTCCTTAAGGCACTATGATTTTGTACTTCTAGATTGCAAGCTCCTAGGACAAATACCACTGTATTCTCCCATGATAGCGTGAAATGTTAATCTTTGTACACTACAAGTTGGAGAGAACTCTCAGTTGTCTAAAAAAGCAATATTTGAGTGAAACATATTTGTGTTTTAGGTAAACTACCAGCTATTTCTGGTACTGACGCACTTCAGTAAACCACAAAATTGTATTTCAAAATACAGGTATTTATACAAATTTAGAGATTGGTGTATGGCACTTTATGTGGCACGTACAACACAATAACATTGTGTGGTGTTTGTGGTCTAAAGGATCACCGCACAATGTAAAAAAAAAAAATTTGTTGGCAAACTTTAAGTCTGACTCAAAGTATAATTAAGCAGTTCTTAAAATTAGGGAAAAAAAATAATTTTGATGCTTCTGCAGGACCCTAGAGAGATCCATGATACATGGAAGTTGTGTGTGAGAGAGGGGCACTTACATTTCTGGAGAGCTGTTGTTGCAGTGAATGATGCAAGGGTCTGCTTCTGGGTCAGAGAGAGGGAATGTGCATTGCGTCTATTTCAGTCGTATCTAATTATCTTTACAATGGCTCTACTCCCTCTTACCCCAGCCTTCCCTTCACTGACAGCTAAAAACACTCATGATTCAGCTCTGATGAAATGATGTAACAAATACAAATGTTTTCACATGCTCCTACATGTATCCCATGTAAGGTCATCTGTCCCTGCAATGTCTAATACACTTTTTGGAAGAAGTATCTCACTGCACTAAACTCCCTAGATTATGGCCATTCTTGCTTATTCTTCTTGACGTAGAAGCAGGTAAATGTTTCTCTGGATATTTTGGCCATCCAAAGTAAGTTTTTATAAATTTAAATCACAGTAATAAATAAGGTTTTGTTTAATTCTTTAAAGGATCACTTTTCCTATATCAAATAAGGCATTCCCCATAACGCCTGGTTACAAAGGATTTGTGATACTGAAGAAGCTACTTATATCAGCGAAACGCGTTTATCAACTTTATTTTTTGCAGTAGATCTGAATGATTTCATGCATGTTTATTATTCCTTTTCAGACCTGTTTTACACTTTTTATATATTTATATGATTTTATGATACCAATAAAATGTGGTTTTATTTGGTCACCTCCATGACTGTCAGTGGTTTGTTTTAGTTACCACATAAACAGCAGTGAATGTACCTCCCCATAGGTTGTCAGAAGACAACAATTTGTCTCTGATGTCCATAAAGGACACTTGATAAAACACATAGGACCTCATTCAATTGCAATTTGGCCAATTGAATAGGGGTCTAAATAAGCACATAACATATTTTTTTAAAGAAGTTTTTAGTTAGTAAACACCTATCCAAAAGCAAGGTTTTCACTAACGAAAAACGTATTTAAAAAAAATATGTTATGTGCTTATTTAGAGCACTATTCAATTGGCCAAATCACAACTGAATGAGGGACATAGAGAGTACTCCACTTTCTAAACCAAACCCCTCACAGTATCATGCTATTTCTATAAGAAGCAGCAATCAGGGCTCTCATAACGTCCACCAATCAAGGGACCTATTCTATTGCCCAATTTGTACATTTATAGATACTTAACACCACTCTTAACATTGCCACAGATTCTATTAGTTACTCGCAATCCGATTCCGAGTTCCCCGCCCACAATCACTAAGGGCCAGCCAAAGACGCAAAATCAGCCTTAGAACTCTATTGGTTTTAGCACAGCTCAAATATTTTGAGCTATAAACAATTAAAGTTACAGTAGCTCTAGATCGCTATTAAATTCTAACACGAAACTGAAAAAAAAAAAAAAAGGTTATACATATTCGGTGACCTTTACCAAGTATTGGTGCTCTCTCTTTCTGTTACATTTTTGTTGTTACTTTTCCTATATGGTCTTTTGAATAAACTTGAAATGGGTAAATTGTTTTTATAAATAAATAAAACATAGCCTTTACATTCTTAACCATGATATGTAATTCTATACTGGGTTTCCGTTTTCTTCTCGGACCTGTTTCCGGTTACTACTTTCTCAGGACAGTGTGTCTTTTGTAAACAATGATCTTTCCAATAGACCTATTGAAAGCACTGGCAGCTTTAGTTGTCACTTTCCCTTTGTGCAGATATAAGATTACTGTGTTCAAAGCGTCCCCTACCTCATTAAGTTTATAAGCAGATACTAAATGATAGAATAAGGTAATAAATTAGATGTATGACACTGACTTACATTTTATGCCTATGGAAGAAATGTTGCACCCTCTCCAAGGGCCTGTCTCTGTATGGATTCTGATTGGCTGAACAAATTAAATCAAATTTGTCAGGATGGGAGTGGGTGGAGCTTTTGTTGCAAATGTACATCTTCTTGACAATTCATTTTTAAAACTTACAGATAAGACAAAAATTATTATGCAAAACATGTTAAATATTTAAACAATTTTATCATAAATGAAAAAAAAATGCCCAAAAAACATGGTTTGAGAATAATGCTGAGAGACACGGAATGTTTACAATTTTTTTTCTCAGATTCTTCACAGGATTTGGTGGATTTATATTAAAGAGGAAACGGTCTTATTTATATTATATACTGACTTGATAATATGCAAAACATTATAGGAAACTTTAAGAAGAAAAAAAAATACACAGACACTGTGGCCCTCATTCAATTGCAATTTGGCCAATTGAATAAGGCTCTAAATAAGCACATAACATATATTTTTTAAAGAAGTTTTTAGTTAGTGAGCATCTATCCAAAAGCAAGGTTTTCACTAAGTAAAAACTTCTTTAAACAAATATGCTATGTGCTTATTTAGAGCCTTATTCAATTGGCAAAATCGCAATTGAATGAGGCCCTGTATGTTTATTTGTTATATTCAGTTTTATTTTAGATTCAGGGACTATTTACTTTTTCAATAACACCAATAACACCTAGGCAAGATCTTGGCTGTAGATAAGATCTATATGAGATCTATTGAAGGGCAGTCAAAATGTTGAAGCAATGTTCAGGCTATCAGGGCAGTCAAATATGGGTGCCCCAACACAAGCAGTCTGCTGAAATTAAGATTTGTTCTAAAATGTGTTTATGCTCAAGCATTACAGAGCTGCTAGTGTTGTTTGGCAAAAGCTTCACAACAATATATAACAGACCACAGTAATCATTTAAGAAATAAGCTGTAGGATCCACCATACAAATCTTTCAACAGGTCATATTCACTAACTGACTTCTCAATAGTGAAGGGAGACTTCTCTAGTTTTAGGGGCGATATATGAGCCAACCCCCCCCCCCCCCTCCAAAGGAAAAAAAAAAACAACTCCTATCTGACTAATTAGATTTATGCGGTTTTCTCACTTCTGTCCCTCTCAGAGGTATGTGAACTCTTAAAAGCATACTTACATTTTCAGGATATTGAATGCATCTGATCTGAGAATTAGTAGTGTATGCGAAAAAAAATTGCATGAACAATTCCCCAAATAAACATTTAAACAATTACATTGAAGTCAGCAGAATGTCTTGTAATTTCTGTCAGTTGCAAATTAGGGTTAATACCCTCCAACCCCAGGCTAAATTAGCATCACATTTGAAATTATTTGATTTGGCCAATCAGGTTAGCTGAAACTTTTGAATTAACTATGGGGTTCCTGTTTGTGATGCAAAGCAGCCTGGGATATGTAGTGCATCACTGATATGTGCTATGTATTGCTGCTGACATAGACAGGAAGCTGCAAGGAGATTGGCTGAGCAAGCAACAGCAGGTAAATAGTGGGTTAATATCTCTCCCCTGATGCTGCATGCTGATAGGGGGGGGGGGGGGGGAATCAGATACCTGTGTAGACACCCCCTGGGAGGTGTCAACATAATAATTAGAGGGATTTTTAGATATTAATAAAATGTATTATAAGATGTGGTGCATACACACAAGCTGCTTTTTGCCTATAGAGTGCAGAAATGTATTAAACTTGAATATGCGTTTAAGTTGGCAGTAACTGCTATGTGATTGAATAATATATCTGGATATTATACCTGAAGGTACTCTGTGTCAGTATATACCACAGCATCCTATGGTAGGAAGCAAGTCCTTCTGAATCATTAGCCTAAAGAGTAATAAGTACCCCCCCTCCAACTCCATCGCTGAAGTGGTCGCTCACATTCTGAACGTCTCACACTAATCTGAGCTTTGCTATTTATGTGCCACAAATTAGAGGCTGCTGGATAAATTTAGCTGCCCACCTGCAAGTCACATGAGGAGAGAACGGGAGGGCGACACACATTACCCAGTCTCCCTTTAATGGCACTCAGATCTTGGCTGTGTGTATGAGATCAGGGGGTGCTCAGCTCTTACACACTAACTCTATTAGTCAAGACACAGTCCAAGATCACTCCGTTCCACAAACGTTCTGTCATTATTCACCCAGAGAAGACTCTCAGCTGGACAGAGCCCAACTAACAGTTGCTGCCACCTCTCAAGACAAAGAGGTATTCCTATGGCCCCTTTTCATCCTGCACACTCTCCAAACCCTAGCCAATACCCACACACATACCCACCAGGAGTAACACTAAGGGTATAGTCAGAAACCCCAAAAAGCACTACACAGGGAACACCCCCAACCAGTACAAAATGGGCTCCAGCAATTTATTTGACCAGGGTTTCATGAAGTCTGTTCTCCATCAATTCTTACATCCAATATTGTCCTACACTTGGCACTGCCCCTTCTATACTGCACAGGCCCTTCACTTGCCTCCAGTTTAGAGGATTTCTTCTACCCAGACCTGATATTGAGCAGTCTATCCTTCGAATCTCCTTAAAAGTTCCCCCCAGTACTAACCCTTACAAAGAGCAGCCATCCATTCCTACACACCGGCCCAATGTATGTTCACCAAGAGAATCCTCCACACAGAGCCATCAACACCAGATCCAAATCCCATAGATTAATACAGCCAACATAACCGCCAAGGGTCCGGCAATTCTTGATACTCTGACCAGATACTCAGCATGGTCAAACAACCGCTCACTTTTTTTTGTTCCATTCATCACATACACTCAGCATGGCTCAGTCCCCACTCACTCCTTTTTTACCCCACCCAGGACATACACTCAGCATGGCTCAGTCCCCACTCACTCCTTTTTTACCCCACCCAGGACATCCACTCAGCACGGCTCAGTCCCCACTAACTCCTTTTTGCCCCATCCAGGACATCCACTCAGCATGGCTCAGTACCCACTAACTCCTTTTTGCCCCATCCAGGACATCCACTCAGCATGGCTCAGTCCCCACTAACTCCTTTTTGCCCCATCCAGGACATCCACTCAGCAAGGCTCAGTCCCCACTCACTCCTTTTTGCCCCATCCAGGACATCCACTCAGCATGGCTCAGTCCCCACTAACTCCTTTTTGCCCCATCCAGGACATCCACTCAGCAAGGCTCAGTCCCCACTCACTCCTTTTTGCCCCATCCAGGACATCCACTCAGCATGGCTCAGTCCCCACTAACTCCTTTTTGCCCCAACAAGGACATCCACTCAGCACGGCTCAGTCCACTTACTCCTTTTTGCCCCATCCTGCACTTCCACTCAGCATGGCTAAGTCTTCACTAAATCCATTGTTTCTCACCCAGCACAGGACATCGTAATCCTAAAACAAGAGTAGCTGGAGGTTTTAATTATGGTTTGATCATTACTAAAATGCATATTCAATTAGTTAAAAAAGCAATATTATAAATCAAACTTGCACTCAAAGAGCAAACTCAGCTGCTGTTTGTCAACTATAAGGTCAGATAGGAAGGTGACTGTGGCTGGCATGAAGGGTTACATTTTCAGGCACAAAATTATATCAAGGCAATGCTCGCCAGTGGCTGGAGATTTGCTGTGTTAAAGTGGTTGGGATGCAAGCACTGATCTATCATATTGTACTTAAGGATCTTTAGGCCAAGTTCTTCTAACCACACTTCTTAGAATATTTTGAATCATCACATACATGGTACTAATATTAAATATTGCTTTTATAAGTCAGTAGATATAATTAGGCATTAATCCATTAATACAATTCATAACAGTGGATCTGAAATGGGTATGGGCTGATATTAAAGGACCTAAATAACCAATCACCCTAGTCTCATCCTATACACATTTCTCCTTCCAGACCCTATCCCTCATGGACTTCGTCTCAATGCACAACCACTTATAAGGGAAGACCTAATTCCTCATCCTGAGTCCACACCCACTTGTCTCACCAAAAACGACCCTCACCAAGGTCCATCCATCATAAACCATTCTTCCACCCATCCGTGACTATCAACCCAACATCTGGACTAAACGAATATGGCAATTAGAGCCGATCACCAAATCCCAATTGTCACTTAGATCCCGGCTATTAACCAGACTTAGAGCTCACCACAAGCCCACCCTGGCACTGACTAATTGAGCTGCTGTGCTCTAATGGTGCTAATGACCAGTAACCACAGGATCAATGACCCCAATCATCGCTATGGAAAGGGGGGCGTATGACTGAGCTACTAATGCACACAAATCCAAGGCTCCTGGCTATAAAAACAACTAGACATTTATCAGACCCAGTGACAGCTCTGGGGAGGGGTCGTCTCTGCTGGATTTGACCTGTTTTGCTATAAAATGATATGTCACCCATTGTATTAACATACACCTACCCACTCTAGTATGTGCGTAGCGTGTATAATGTGCTCTGCATGTAGCCAATATGTAAATGAAACTAGATTTAACCCAATATGTGCTGGCTGGTGTAGTGAGATATGAAAACAGAGGACTGTGCAGAGATGATATCTCACTGAACACCTCAATCTGTCCAATAAGTGAACCTTATCAGCCAATCACAGCTTGAGGCCGTCTGATTAATGGCGAGTCCGTGAGGAGCAGCCGAAGCACAGCAGATCTGCCAGGCAGGGGACAGATTACACACAGTCCAGCGACTTGACAGCAAAGAAGCGGGCATAGCAACTGGAGAGGAGAGGCTGGCACTGTAACTAGAAGAGAGACTGAAAGCCACTGCCACCCCAGAACCTGGCATAGCAACTGGAGAGGAGACTGGAGAACCGCTGCCACCCCAGAACCTGGCATAGCAACTGGAGAGGAGACTGGAGAACCACTGCCACCCTCATAACATGGCATAGCAACTGGAGAGGAGAGCCTGGCACTGCAACTAGGCATGTGACTGGAGAACCACAGTCACCCTCATAACATGGCATAGCAACTGGAGAGGAGACTGGAGAACCGCTGCCACCCCAGAACCTGGCATAGCAACTGGAGAGGAGACTGGAGAACCGCTGCCACCCTCATAACATGGCATAGCAACTGTAGAGGAGACTGGAGAACCACTGCCACCCTCATAACATGACACTGCAACTGGGCATGTGACTGGAGAACCACAGTCACCCTCATAACATGGCATAGCAACTGGAGAGGAGAGGCTGGCACTGTAACTAGAAAAGAGACTGAAAGCCACTGCCACCCTTCGAACGTGGCATAGCAACTGGAGAGGAGACTGGAGAACTGCTGCCACCCCAGAATCTGGCATAGCAACTGGAGAGGAGACTGGAGAACCGCTGCCACTCCCAGAAACTGGCAAAGCAAATGCAGTGAGAGGCTGGAACTGCAACTGGAGAGTAGACTGGAGAACCACTGCTAACCCCAGAACCTGGCATAGCAATGGCAGAGGAGAGGATGGCACTGCAAAGGAGGATGTGACTGGAGAACCACTTCCACCCTCAAAACATGGAAAAGCAACTGGAGAGGAGAGCCTGGCACTGCAACTGGGCATATGACTGGAGAACCACTGTCACCCTCATAACATGGCATAGCAACTGAAGAGGAGAGGCTGGCGGTGCAACTGATGTTGTGACTGGAGGACAACTGCCACTCACAGAACCTATCATAGTAACTGGCAGTGATTATAGATAACCAGTCACCCCCAATAGTTGGTGCTGCATCTGCAGGATGGGGACTATAGATCTAAAGCCACCCTTAGAACCTGGCACAGTTGCTCTGGCACACCAAGTAGGGACCGGAGGTGTTTTTATTTGTCTTTGTATAAAAGTAGAGGAGGGCTCTGCTCTTGATCTAAGGAAGACCCTGCTCTTCTAGACAGTGGGGGTCTCTGCTCTTAGACACAAGAGGGGGGGGGGGTCTCTGCTCTTAGACACAAGCAGGGGGGGGGTCTCTGCTCTTAGACACAGGCAAAGGGGGGGGTCTGCTCTAAGACTCAGGCAGAAGGGGGTCTCTGCTCTAAGACTCAGGCAGAAGGGGGTCTCTGCTCTAAGACTCAGGCAGAAGGGGGTCTCTGCTCTAAGACTCAGGCAGAAGGGGGTCTCTGCTCTAAGACTCAGGCAGAAGGGGGTCTCTGCTCTTAGACTCAGCAGATAAACCTAATCTCTGCCCCTCACCTATCAATGTATTAATCCTCCTGACATTATCCTCTGGCTCTGCTTCTGGATTCCTGCTCTATTTCATACAATCCCTCTGCTGCCACCAAACTCCCCCGAGACTCTGGCTCATTGCAGCTTTTAATTGATTGTGATAATTAGCTTGCAAATCTGTGTGCATCTTCCATGTGCACACGTGTCCAGCGTGTTCACACAGGCAAGCGTGGGCTCTGTGCTGACACATGGAACACTAGACATGGCTTTATTCTGAAGTTATCCTGACTTTGGATAGCTCTCCCCTGATGTGACCCAGACAACCTGTCACCTGCA
Source organism: Discoglossus pictus (assembly GCA_027410445.1). Taxonomy (NCBI): domain Eukaryota; kingdom Metazoa; phylum Chordata; class Amphibia; order Anura; family Alytidae; genus Discoglossus; species Discoglossus pictus. The sequence continues at coordinate 41,146,369 of CM050169.1, read as the reverse complement.
CATTGCTGCTCTTAATTTGGACCATTCTAAATCTATCAAACAAAAACATTCAGGACCCTGCTTCCCAACAGAGGCGGTAAATATACAGATATACTTTAGGTTCTCTTTCTGACCCACCCACCAAAGAGACATAGAACACATTTTTTTCATGCATTTCAAGGTGCATGATTTAAATATTACAATTTTTTCTTTTTTTTATAAAATCGAGACATAAAAACTTGTTTAAACTAACAAAGTGCACAGAGCACACACACGTCTGTCTGACTCATTGGCACACAAGGATGACGCATACATCCATATTAATGCTCATTGCTTGACATGGACTAGCTCCCAGAGCAGGTAAATATTTGGCTCAGTTTATTATGCTCTGAGAACATCACTACACATGTAACAAAGACAATTCCAATTGAGAAGACTTGACTCTGCACACTCCAGTGAACATCCGGTGATCAGGCACAAAAGGTTGAAACAGCTGTCTGGGTAGGTTTAATGAAACTATGCCCTTTCACAGCAATGTGTGCTTCAAAAACTGGAAGAACAGAAAAGGACTGATGGAAAGCACTGACTAAAAGCCATACAGGCTAGAAGTGGTACACATAATCTACATAAATTAATCAGCCAGTTTATCCGTCTGTAGAGGTTGTACAATTCTCATTGGTTTATTTAGATCAGGGGTGTCCAAACTCTGTCCTGGAGGGCCGCACACAGGCCTGGATTTGAGGATTTCCTTTCTGTGCACAGGTGAGTCAATCGGGATGACTGAAGCAGCAGTAGTCTCACCTGCTTGCAGCAAGGATCTCCACAAATCCAGGCCTGTGTGCGGCCCAGCAGGACCGAGTTTGGACACCCCTGATTTAGATGGTGAAAGTCCTCAAAATTAGGTTGAAAAAGCTTTTTGTGTAAATGCTAATTTTATTGATAGGCATTTACTAAATAAGCAAACATTTTATCAGGACAGTAATGATAAGAATAACCCTTCTGCATCGCTACCTTGTCATGGTGAAGGGGCTTGTATATCTCAATGAAGCGTTGAGCTATACCAGTTAGGGTCACCCAAGATGAGCATGCCATAGCAGAGAGGTCAGACAAATGTAATCCACTGGAGAAGGAGCTGGTACCCACTCCGGTGTCTTTGCCAATAAAAAAACCTGATAGGAGTCTTGATCTGCGGTCTTCCCTGCATACAAAGAAGTCTGTGTAGCAGAACATGTAGGACAGCCTCCTGGACAGACCAAAACTCTTTATACACAGGAAAGAATGACGCAGGCCAGCTAGTTACTTAAACACTAGTTCAAATGTAAACTTTTAAAAGATACATTTTTTTCCTTTAAATAATGGACTAATTGATAATTTGTTCTTAAATAAATACATGAAACCGTATTTTTTTCGGAGCAGTACAGTGGCCCTTTAAGCAGGTTCAGTATGGTCAGGCTGCGCTCTGAGTTTCAGTCACTGTGAGTCACTGGGCTGTCATGATAAGGCCTGGAGATACTATATACAGGGAAGACATGATTAAGTATTAATCACGGGATTATACGCTTCCCATGTCTCCCCCTCCCCACCCTCTGTCACCCACAAGAGGGTCCTCAAGGGACAGAAGTATCTAATCAGGATGCGCTGCTGTCCCGGGGAAGCTTGCAGCCCACCACAGCCCACAGACTGCCAGGAGAGCGCTGCCAGCGCCTGGCATACATTAATCAGCACCCAGGGGGACAGGCCACAGCCAGCTTCATTTGTCAGTGCCCGCGCTGCATACGTTACTGCAGAAGTATTAGCATCTCATCTGCATGGCACTAGGCTGCAGAGTGATGTGACTGGGGCTGTGGGGGGAGTGGGTGTGAGACCACCCACTACATGAGGGGTCAGGAAATGAAATATGCCATCCACATCATAATACAACAGAACTCATCATCTCTCTGCCTGTTGCTACATATATGGCGAGGTTAAATGGAGCAAGACGGTGGGGTTATAACACCTCTAATTGTGCCATATAGCCTAATCACGCCCTTTACCCCTCCTATAGATCCATATAAATCCCACCAATTAACTCATCCTGTTCCTCCATATAACTTCTTCTTATAGCTCCTCCTTTTTCTCTATATGACCTATATAACCTGCCATGTTGCTCCATCATACTACACCCATTGCCCCCTTTTTCTCTATATGACCTCCAATATAACCTGTCCTATTACTCCATATAATTCCCTCTTTTTATCTCATCCTATGGTTCCATCCTACTGCACCCATTGCCTTCCTTTTCGCTATATGATCTCCAATAAAACCTGCACTATTGCACCATATAAACACTCCCTATTTAATCATGTTGCACCACCTTTTTCATAACCTATACTTACACCCCCTCCTATTGCTCTATATTCCCTTATGGTGGGCTTCTCCTCTTGGATTTAGAGTAGAATGGCCAAGCTTTGGGTAGTTATAATGTTGGAGTTGTGCACACTGACTGATCTTGCGTTGTGCTGGTACCAGCATCTCTATCAGCACAAGGCGGCGAGCGGCACAGAGCAGGCCCTGGCGTGACTGGGGATACAGCGCGTCGTATAATTAAAATAATAAGCCATGTATCAGTGACAGTGTGACACAAGCCATAGGAGCCCACCGCAGGCGGGACGCATATACATTATTCATGAGAAGCCGCCTCATTATGCAAATTCATTAAAGACTCAGCATATGTTTTCCTGGGGTCTTGAGAAGGAGGAGGAGGACTCTGACATTGAGGGAGATTTGGAGGGTCATTCCCATGTGTGTGGTGGGTAGAAGAGGAGTGAGGAATGGGAAGGCCAGGCATAAACAAGCATGCTTTGTGAGAGTAAACCGATAAAAACTGCAATATATAGCAATAATGCAAAGGACCAGTTGAGTCTCTAAGCCACAACGTCAAATATCACGTATCATGACACACCCCATATTGTAACTTCACTTAATATCTTACAACACCTCCACACAGTACATACACTTTGTGCTATACCTCCACCAGGCATGCCAACTCTGTACCTCCCCTTAGTAAACTTACTGTATACCAGACTTCCAATTTACAAACCCACGCCATAAACTCTAAACCACACCTCCAACCAACACATGGACACTGTCACACTCAAATCTCTACCCAAAACCTCCCCCCAGCACATCCTAGAACACATAGGACACTGCCATCCATGACTCTAGCATGGTTATTCTATACTACAAATCCACCTAGAAATCACATGCCTACAGAAATCTTCCCCTATACATCTTCGCTGAAACCAGAAAACCACATTGACACCCACCCAACTTGTCATGGTACCCAAACTACCTTCAGCACCCTAACCATCCTTTCATAACGTCATCACTGTAACCTTCCTCACAACTTGTCATGGCTCCCCAAACATCTATAACATGTTTCTGCCACCCAACCATCCTAAGTACCATAAAACTTTCTCAGCAACTTAACCAAACCTCCACAACTACTCTTGACCACCATCCATAACTAGATTTTGCTCCCCTAGCCATCCTCCACCAGCTAGTCGAAGTAGCCCTAATATCTTCCACCAGCTTGTCTCACCAACCCTAACCATCTCATTACCCAAAACGAGCCCTACAACAAGCAGCTGTACCCTCAATAATCCTCAGAACATTAAGCTTTCTCCACAACTTGTCCTAGCACCTCGTCACCCAACTTGTCTCTTACCACTAACATTTCTCAAGATATTGTAATCATCTACTTACGTTAAATATATATGGACAATACATTGAATTTAGACGTGGGAATATGAGGTCCAGTACTCTGAGGTATAAACACTCACCCCTCTCAGCTGGTAGACTCCACTGAACCTCCTCATGACTTGGTCAAACTCCTGCTCCAGCCTCTTGGACCAAATCTGCATCCTACAGGAGAAAATTAGAAAAAAGCGGTAAGAGAGGAAGGAGATAGAAAAAGAACTGAGAAAATAAGTTTGGGAGAGAGAACTACAGAAGGGACAATAGAAGAAAGAACCCATGGAAAGTAAAGGAATAGATGACTTAAAGGAGTAGATCATAATGTGATCTTTCTGGAAAAACAGAGAAAAAAAAAACAGGGAGTGAAGAAGAGGAAAAGGAGGAAAAAGATGTGAAAATAAGCCTTCTTCACGATTGCAATATGGCAGCACCGGATTAAATGGATACTGGATTAAAGTCAAAATAAATTAGTGTGGGACATAAAATATAAAACAGTTTTCATTTTCTTTATTTTTCAATTAATTTATCTATCCTTTTATTTCATCTAATATTTTATTTGTTTATATTACATTTTTTCTTTTTCTGCTTTTTCAATCTACTTCTTAGCATGCCTGTTAAGAACTTTTTCCAGATATTATATAGTCATAAAAAAACGGAATCATATAGGTCTTAATAAGTTATATGTTAAGAAGAGAAGTAAGATTAAAATATACTAAAACCTTTTGTGAAAAAAAAATATAAAGAACCTGATAAGGAGTTGGGGAAGTAGACATTATGTAAAGAAAGGAAGTATTATTAATATATTTATAGAGAGCCAGAAAATTCTTTAGAGCTAGTGGTTCAATTAAATATAATACAACACATTGTGCATGAAGAGATGAGCTTATATACTAGGAGGTAATAGGGGTGGAACATATATGAGGTTGGGTACCTGTTGGATGGAGAGATGTTATGGAGGTGTGGGAGAAGCAGAATCGACAATTTCTATCAATAAGTAGGTTTTTGGAGAGCTTCTAAATATCTAAAGTCTAGTGGAGTGAAGTAGGGAATTCCAAAGAGTGGGGGCTGACCTTGGCAAAGATGATGTAGGCAGCATGGAAGGAGGTAATGATGGTGGATGAGAGGAACAAATAATGGGCATAAGGGAGAGGTCAAGTTGGGGTATATTTAGAGACATGAGTTGAGATGTAGGGAGGTGAAGTGTAGTTTTATAGAGGCGAGTTGAACTTTGTAATGCAATTTTGAATGTTATACTGGATACAATAAGGAGCCAATGTACGGGCTGGCAGAGGGAGTAGTAGAGGATGAGCGTTGGGTAAGATGGAAGAGTCTGGATTGGAGTGGTAAAAAAAAAAAAAAAAAAACAGTGAAGGAAAAGTAGAAGAGATGTTATAAGATGGACAGAGACGAATGAGTGTAGAGAAAAGGATGTGATAGACCTAGTAAGTAGAGAGAGTAAAAGACGAGTACTAGAGTGAAGGCAGGAAGTGGAGAAGAAAAGATGAGGTCTAAAGGTGGTAATGGAGAGAGGAAAAGATGGAGAGATAAATGTGGAAGTGAAGAGGAGGAGATGGAGAGATAAGCACTGAAACAAAGAAGAGAAAAATGTAGAGCAGGTGATGAGGAAGATAAGAAATAGAGTAATAAACCTGGACCTGCAGGAGATCACAAGAGAAGCAATGAAGGGAAGAAGAAGTGGTAAGAGAGGGAGGTGAAGAAGTGATAATGAGAATGGAGCAGGAGAGACAAGCAGGTGAGAGAGAGGAGTCTAAGGAAGGATGATGAGTAAGAAGACAACACCTAGGAGAGGAGGAAAAGGAAGTGACAATATACATTGACACATGGAAGCAGCTAGGATATGGCTCCCCTTGGTTTGTGATAGAGGCCCAGACCAGTACAATGACGGTTTCATTTTCATGGCACAATGTATAACTGGAGGCAGCTAGGACCGTCATTGTACTGTTCTGGGCCTCTGCTCTGGTTATGCGTCCTTCGTATTAGATAGTGTCCAAGTGGCCTCCAGTTATACATTGTGCCATGAAGATAAAACCATCATTGTACTGGTCTGGGCCTCTATCTAATAGGAAGGACCCATAACCAGAGCAGTGTCCTAGGAGCCTCCAGTTCTACATTGTGCCATGAAGATAAAACCATCATTGTACTGGGCCTCTGCTCTGGTTATGGGTCCTCCATATTAGATAGAGGCCCAGTACAATGATGGTTTTATCTTCATGGCACAATGTAGAACTGGAGGCTGCTAGGACACTGCTCTGGTTATGGGTCCTCCATATTAGATAGTGTCCTAGCAGCCTCCAGTTCTACATTGTGCCATGAAGATAAAACCATCATTGTACTGGGCCTCTATCTAATATGGAGGACCCATAACCAGAGCAGTGTCCTAGCTGCCTCCAGTTATACATTGTGCCATGAAGATAAAACCATCATTGTACTGGGCCTCTATCTAATATGGAGGACCCATAACCAGAGCAGTGTCCTAGCTGCCTCCAGTTATACATTGTGCCATGAAGATAAAACCATCATTGTACTGGGCCTCTATCTAATATGGAGGACCCATAACCAGAGCAGTGTCCTAGCAGCCTCCAGTTCTACATTGTGCCATGAAGATAAAACCATCATTGTACTGGGCCTCTATCTAATATGGAGGACCCATAACCAGAGCAGTGTCCTAGCTGCCTCCAGTTCTACATTGTGCCATGAAGATAAAACCATCATTGTACTGGGCCTCTATCTAATATGGAGGACCCATAACCAGAGCAGTGTCCTAGCTGCCTCCAGTTCTACATTGTGCCATGAAGATAAAACCATCATTGATCTGGTCTGGTCCTCTAATATGAAGGACGCATAACTAGAGCAGTGTCCAAGTGGCCTCCAGTTATACATTGTGCCATGAAGATAAAACCATCATTGAACTGGTCTGGGCCTCTATCTAATATGAAGGACCCATAACCAGAGCACAGACCAGTACAATGATGGTTTTATCTTCATGGCACAATCTACACATTAAGGCTGCTAGGACACTGCTCTGGTTATGGGTCCTTCATATTAGAGGCCCAGACCAGTTTAATAACGGTTTCATCTTCATGGCACAATCTACACATTGAGGCAGCTAGGACACTATCTCTTGTGGGGGACCCATAACCAGAGCAGAGGCCCAGACCAGACATACTGGAGCATCATTAAACACGGAGCACGGCGCTGTCCCCACTGCGCCTCCTTTATCAATGTAAACAAGGACGTCAAGTCAAATCAATAGGGTATTATCAGCATGTAACGCCACCGCCGTCTGTGCTACAGGGCATTGGCCGACCCATGTCCCCATCACTCAGCAGGCAGGCGTGGGAAAAAGCACAACAATTAACCCATCGTTAGAAAAGATCCATACAATAAGCTCCCAGCCCAAAACAATACACAAATTTAATTTGCATAGAGTACTCAAGTGTGCATTGGAAGTTGAGAATTTCCAGGAGGCTGTATACCTTAAATGCAACAACATTTCCATTAAATATTTATACAGTGAAAAAATAAATGATCTAATAATCACATCACGTCTGCCTATTATATCTACTTAAACTCATAGGTATAATTATTCAACAAGGTGGCCTTTTATGGATCTCAAGCACACCTGAATTCCTACAACGTCTGCTGGAAGACTGATGCACTGATCTACAACTCCTTCTGGAAGGTAAACTTACGATTGCAGAAAAAGAAGAACATAAGAACAAGAGATCATGCTCTGATATGGGAAGGTGGAAGGTTTAGGGGCAATGTGCAAAAGTACTACTTTATAGTAAGGGTAGTAGATAAATGGAACAACTTGCCAGTGGTAGGGTCAAACACTTTAAGTAATGTAACCATGAAGCATAAAGCCATCATAATAGTTAGTGAAGCCAAACTGTAGATAGAATGGGCAGATTAGATGGGCTTTCAGCGTTTGTTTCAGATCTGCTTGTTTAGCATCTGAGGCCCATCACACAAAAATATAAGGGTGTCTGAAGAGCCCCATGCACTGCAGAATGAGAGCTGTGATTTGTAGCAGTCATACTCCATACAGCTATAGATTTCAACATGCTGGCAGTGGGTGACTTCCGAGATAGGCAGAAAACTGTGACATTTATTAGCACAAGACTGAAATTAGTTGACCTAGATATTTAAATATAGGCTATGTCTGTTAACCCTTCATGGCCAGCTGTGTGGGCTTCTAAGAGTTAATGGGCCTCATGACATCATCATAATGATCAGCTCATTTCTAGTTAGAATAATGGCTTCTTTCACAGGCCGACAGATTGGAAATTACCTGTGAAATATATTTCCCCGGGCGCAGGATCGGCAGCCATATAAATTACCCAGTTTAATGGCCGATGGAATTCTGCTCCCATCCCATCCCTGAGTGGCACCAGAATGTATCTCTGTTTACCCTACAATGGGGCAACTGCAAGGGCACAATACACAGCCTAATATATGGTCTTCTCTGGACTGGGTGAGGGGGCAGAAAGAGTAGGAAGGAGTTAAAGGGTGAGGATATATGGAGCAGACAAGGGAAGATGTTATATGGAGACATAGAAGAAGGAGTTAAATAAAGGATTATATTGTGTGTCTGGGCCCAAAGGGCAGGTCTAATGCACCCCAATACATACTGTGGGGGCAGATACAGTAGGGATTCAGAACTGTTATAGGGTGAGATATGGGAGAAGATACAAGGACAGGGCAGAGGGCCATTGTCATGCATTTAAATGAGCAGGATTTATGAATGATAAAAGTACTAGTCATTTACCCGTCATAAATGACAGTATAATATTACAGGTGTCTTTTTCCCCACCTCCATCCCCTGTGTCTCCCCCCCCCCCCTCGTGACTCTTTCCCCCTCGTGTCTCTTTCCCCCTCCCCCGTGTCTCTTTCCTCCTCCCCCGTGTCTCTTTCCCCCTCCCCTGTGTCTTTCCCCCTCTCTCCCTCCCCCGTGTCTCTTTCCCCCTCCCTCTCCTGTGTCTCTTTCCCCCTCTCCCCCGTGTATCTTTCCCCCTCTCTCTCCCTCCCCTGTGTCTCTTTCCCCCTCTCCCCCGTGTATCTTTTTCCCTCTCTCTCCCTCCCCTGTGTCTCTTTCCCCCTCTCCCCTGTGTATCTTTCCCCCTCTCTCTCCCTCCCACATGTCTCTTTCCCCCTCTACCCCGTGTATCTTTCCCCCTCTCTCTCCCTCCCATGTGTCTCTTTCCCCCTCTCCCCCGTGTCTTTCCCCCTCTCCCTCCCTCCCCCGTGTCTCTTTCCCCCTCTCCCCGTGTCTCTTTCCCCCTCTCCCCCGTGTCTCTTTCCCCCTCTCCCCGTGTCTCTTTCCCCCTCTCCCCCGTGTCTCTTTCCCCCTCTCCCCCGTGTCTCTTTCCCCCTCTCCCCCGTGTCTCTTTCTCCCTCCCTCTCTCTCCCTCCCCCGTATCTCTTTCCCCCTCTCCCCCGTGTCTCTTTCCCCCTCTCTCTCCCTCCCCCGTGTCTCTTTCCCCTTCTCTCTCCCTCCCCCGTGTCTCTTTCCCCTCCTCTCTCCCTCCCCCGTGTCTCTTTCCCCTCCTCTCTCCCTCCCCCGTGTCTCTTTCCCCTTCTCTCTCCCTCCCCCGTGTCTCTCTCCCCTTCTCTCTCCCTCCCCTGTGTCTTTTTACCCCTCTCTACATCCCCATGTCTTCCCCCCCTCTCTCCCTCCCCTGTGTGTCTTTCCCCCCTCCTTCCTCCCCTGTGTCTTTTCCCCTCCTCCCTCCCCCGTGTCTTTTCCCCTCCCCTGTGTCTTTCCCCCTCTCTCCCTCCCCCGTGTCTCTTTCCCCCTCCCTCCCCTGTGTCTCTTTCCCCCTCTCCCCCATGTATCTTTCCCCCTCTCTCTCCCTCCCCTGTGTCTCTTTCCCCCTCTCCCCTGTGTATCTTTCCTCCTCTCTCTCCCTCCCCTGTGTCTCTTTCCCCCTCTCCCCCGTGTATCTTTTTCCCTCTCTCTCCCTCCCCTGTGTCTCTTTCCCCCTCTACCCCGTGTATCTTTCCCCCTCCCTCTCCCTCCCACGTGTCTTTCCCCCTCTACCCCGTGTATCTTTCCCCCTCTCTATCCCTCCCCTGTGTCTCTTTCCCCCTCTCCCCCGTGTATCTTTCCCCCTCTCTCTCCCTCCCACATGTCTCTTCCCCCCTCTACCCCGTGTATCTTTCCCCCTCTCTCTCCCTCCCATGTGTCTCTTTCCCCCTCTCCCCCGTGTCTTTCCCCCTCTCTCTCCCTCCCCCGTGTCTCTTTCCCCCTCTCCCCATGTCTCTTTCCCCCTCTCCCCATGTCTCTTTCCCCCTCTCCCCATGTCTCTTTCCCCCTCTCCCCTGTGTCTCTTTCCCCCTCTCCCCATGTCTCTTTCCCCCTCTCCCCATGTCTCTTTCCCCCTCTCCCCCCCTCCCTGTGTCTCTTTCCCCCTCTCCCCTGTGTCTCTTTCCCCCTCTCCCCATGTCTCTTTCCCCCTCTCCCCCGTGTCTCTTTCCCCCTCTCCCCCGTGTCTCTTTCCCCCTCTCCCCCCCTCCCCGTGTCTCTTTCCCCCTCTCCCCCGTGTCTCTTTCCCCCTCCCTCCCCTGTGTCTCTTTCCCCCTCTCCCCCATGTATCTTTCCCCCTCTCTCTCCCTCCCCTGTGTCTCTTTCCCCCTCTCCCCTGTGTATCTTTCCCCCTCTCTCTCCCTCCCCTGTGTCTCTTTCCCCCTCTCCCCCGTGTATCTTTTTCCCTCTCTCTCCCTCCCCTGTGTCTCTTTCCCCCTCTACCCCGTGTATCTTTCCCCCTCCCTCTCCCTCCCACGTGTCTCTTTCCCCCTCTACCCCGTGTATCTTTCCCCCTCTCTATCCCTCCCCTGTGTCTCTTTCCCCCTCTCCCCCGTGTATCTTTCCCCCTCTCTCTCCCTCCCACATGTCTCTTCCCCCCTCTACCCCGTGTATCTTTCCCCCTCTCTCTCCCTCCCATGTGTCTCTTTCCCCCTCTCCCCCGTGTCTTTCCCCCTCTCTCTCCCTCCCCCGTGTCTCTTTCCCCCTCTCCCCATGTCTCTTTCCCCCTCTCCCCATGTCTCTTTCCCCCTCTCCCCATGTCTCTTTCCCCCTCTCCCCATGTCTCTTTCCCCCTCTCCCCATGTCTCTTTCCCCCTCTCCCCATGTCTCTTTCCCCCTCTCCCCTGTGTCTCTTTCCCCCTCTCCCCATGTCTCTTTCCCCCTCTCCCCATGTCTCTTTCCCCCTCTCCCCCCTCCCTGTGTCTCTTTCCCCCTCTCCCCTGTGTCTCTTTCCCCCTCTCCCCATGTCTCTTTCCCCCTCTCCCCATGTCTCTTTCCCCCTCTCCCCCGTGTCTCTTTCCCCCTCTCCCCCGTGTCTCTTTCCCCCTCTCCCCCGTGTCTCTTTCCCCCTCTCCCCCCCCTCCCCGTGTCTCTTTCCCCCTCTCCCCCGTGTCTCTTTCCCCCTCTCCCCGTGTCTCTTTTCCCCTCTCCCCCGTGTCTCTTTCCCCCTCTCCCCCGTGTCTCTTTCTCCCTCCCTCTCTCTCCCTCCCCCGTATCTCTTTCCCCCTCTCCCCCGTGTCTCTTTCCCCCTCTCTCTCCCTCCCCTGTGTCTCTTTCCCCTTCTCTCTCCCTCCCCTGTGTCTCTTTCCCCTTCTCTCTCCCTCCCCCGTGTCTCTCTCCCCTTCTCTCTCCCTCCCCTGTGTCTTTTTACCCCTCTCTACATCCCCATGTCTTCCCCCCCTCTCTCCCTCCCCTGTGTGTCTTTCCCCCCTCCTTCCTCCCCTGTGTCTTTTCCCCTCCTCCCTCCCCCGTGTCTTTTCCCCTCCTCCCTCCCCCGTGTCTTTTCCCCTCCTCCCTCCCCGTGTCTTTTCCCCTCCTCCCTCCCCCGTGTCTTTTCCCCTCCTCCCTCCCCCGTGTCTTTCCCCCTCCTCCCTCCCTTGTATCTCTTTCCCACCATTTCCCTGTGTCTCTTTCCCCCCCCTTTCCCCGTGTCTCTTTCCCCCTCTCCTCCCTCCCCTGTGTCGCTTTCCCCTTGTCCCCCCTGTGTCTCTTTGCCCCTTGTGTCTCTTTGCCCCTTGTGTCTCTTTGCCCCTTGTGTCTCTTTGCCCCCCTCTGGCGCCATGCTGTGAGCATGCGCGGAAGGCGCAGCTCGGTGCGCAGTGCAGCATGTATGGAATCCATACAAATAGTTTCTATAGTGCGCATGCGTTACACACTTTTAGATACTACATTAGTGATATATATATCTACCCATATAAACTAAATTATATTAATTGAAGAAAAATAACACTAAAACAACAGACAGGCCGATAAAAAACAAATGTGTCTGATCCGCCTTTATCTTAACAGTGAATTAAAAGGAAGAATGACTGATGGAGATCCTGTTAATTGTGTTTCATTATCTGATTTACATCAAATCAATGGGAACATCACAATATGTCGCAGTTGAGATATCCATAAGACTCACTGCTCTCCTGTAGGACAGAGGTGGAGAAAGCAATCGCACACGGTCTCTGATTTTTCCAACTAAACTAATAATGTTGCAATTTAAATATTTTATTTGCATAACAGAACGGTTTGTATTGCAGTGGCCCTTTAAATAGAGCAATAGGATAAGTTATAGGTGTAGGTGATATGAATCTGTTATCTGGAGCAACTAGAGGGGTTATGGGGGGAGGTTATAAGAGCACTAGTGGTGTTATAGGGATAGATTATAGGGAGAAGTTATAAGAGTAATATGGAGAGGTTATAAAATCAGTAGGGAGATCTTATTGGAATAGATCATAGGGAAAAGTTATAAGTGCAATGGGGAGACGTTATAGGGAAATATTAAAAAGAGAGATTACAGGGAGAAATTATAAAATCAATATGGTGAACTAATAGGGAGCAGATATTTGGAGAAGTTATATGGAAATGTTATAGGGAGAGGTTATAAGAGCAATAGGAAGAGGTTATAGAGAGAATATATAAGAGCAATAGGGAAAGTTTATGGAGAGAGAGGTTATAGGGAAAGATAGTGATAAATTATAGGAGCAATAGGGAGAGGTTATAGGACTATCAACAACAGAGGTTCATTATATTCATTACTACATCACGGGGGGGTCTGTACTCTGGGGGGGACTTATCACAGAGGAGGGAGCAGCCTCTTGGAGACCCTTGTAGGCCGCTGCAGTCATTATTTTTCTATATGTCTTTTGAATAACTAAATTTGACAAAGTGCAAACGTTTTCAGAAAGTAAAGCAATAAACATAACCTTTACATAGGATATATGAAATTATTACTTACTGCAAGGTTACATTATGTATTGTGAGTTTGTTTTGTTTAATCATTTCTAAGAACTTTAATTAACCCTGTTGAAAGCATTGGCAGTTTTAGATGCCACATTCCTACCATGCAGACAGAAGCTCCATCTACATTCAAAGTCTCCTCCCATCTGTGGAAGTTGATAAAGAGAAACCAAAATGGTAGTTTCCACTGTAGCATCATTGCGTATAAAAAAGGTAATGAATTAGAATCTGAATTGTCTTTGTTAATTTGATAACGTATAAAAGGTTTTGAGGAAGTAAACAAATTAATGCAGCCTTTCATGTATTAATTATTAATTGCAATTACTCTGTAATGGGAGCCACCATTACTTTTCTGCAGATCTGAGAATGGGATCTTGAATGTGGGGAAGATATAAAGTGCTGCAGCTGAAATGTGGTATCCCTGACCTTTCAATAGGACTAATGGAAATCACATTTCACAAACTGATGAGAAAACGGCATAGATAATCCAATGGCGGCAATAATGCTGCAGTGGAAACCTCTGTTTTGGTTTCTGCCGATTAACTTTCTGAGGTGGGACCAGACTTTCAATGTAGGGAAAGTGCAATGGGACGGACAGTGCTTCCGATAAGACTAATGGAAAGCTAATTAGTTTACAAATACTTTCCTAAGAAAGTAAAAGAAAATAAAAAAGAACCTAATAAATTGTGTCTCTGGATACATTTTATCAGGTTTAGTGATAAAATCTATGGGAAAAAGCCGACCTGAGTCTTCTTTATAGGACAAGGAGCGGATATAGGCCTGGATACAGTGCAGCCTGACCCTGAAGGAGTTAATAAGTGTCACACTCAGACAGACACTGATCCTGCGCAGCCCATTAGCAGCCGAATTGTGTCAACATCCCATCAATTCAGAACTTAATACCCAATCAATAATCCGTGCACAGCCGCAGGACCCAGGGGAATACTGCCCCCCCCCCCCCCCCCCCATTTATCCAGGCAAGGCACTGGCAGAGACAGGGTTAATACACTGAAAATCAATACAAGTCACACATACAGGTCTCTCCTGGTGGACACAGTGGGTGTGACAAATAAACACTAGTGACATTGCACAGTGTGATAATAATGTGGGAGACAATTCCCAGCTCCGCTAACTGGAATAGGGATTTCTGTATTGCTCCATGTGAAGAGGAGACTGCTGAGGCTTCATTGCACAAGTACCAAATATGTCTGTAAGAAGTGTCTTGGTATTAATATATTCTCATTGGTGGGAGGTGGGGAGTCATAAGGGCAGATTGATGCGAACCAACCGGCTACTAGGAACTGACCCACAGTTACTGCCATAATCCCACAACAGAACTACCTGCCACAACATATTGTATATCTCTAGAATTGGCCCACACCCCACAGCAAATTCACATCTACCCCAATCCAGACTTATATTTATCATCCTACCATGGCCTTATAACAGACATATATCCACCTAGACCATAACAGGCCCTTCATACCTCCATATAACAGACATATATCCACCCAGAACATAACAGGCCCTTTATACCTCCATATAACAGACATATATCCACCCAGACCATAACAGGCCCATAATAACTCCATATAACAGACATATATCCACCCAGAACATAACAGGCCCTTCATACCTCCATATAACAGACATATATCCATTCAGACCATAACAGGCCCTTTATACCTCCATATAACAGACATATATCCACCCAGAACATAACAGGCCCTTTATACCTCCATATAACAGACATATATCCATTCAGACCATAACAGGCCCTTCATACCTCCATATAACAGACATATATCCATTCAGACCATAACAGGCCCATCATACCTCCATATAACAGACATATATCCACCTAGACCATAACAGGCCCTTCATACCTCCATATAACAGACATACATCCATTCAGACCATAACAGGCCCATCATACCTCCATATAACAGACATATATCCACCCAGACCATAACAGGCCCTTCATACCTTCATATAACAGACATATCCACCCAGACCATAACAGGCCCTTTATACCTTCATATAACAGACATATATCCACCCAGACCATAACAGGCCCTTCATACCTCCATATAACAGACATATATCCACCCAGACCATAACAGGTCCTTCATACCTCCATATAACAGACATATATCCACCCAGACCATAACAGGCCCTTCATACCTCCATATAACAGACATATATCCACCCAGACCATAACAGGCACTTCATACCTCCATATAACAGACATATATCCATTCAGACCACAACAGGCCCTTTATACCTCCATATAACAGACATATATCCACCCAGACCACAACAGGCCCTTTATACCTTCATATAACAGACATATCCACCCAGACCATAACAGGCCCTTTATACCTTCATATAACAGACATATATCCACCCAGACCATAACAGGCCCTTCATACCTCCATATAACAGACATATATCCACCCAGACCATAACAGGCCCATCATAACTCCATATAACAGACATATATCCACCCAGAACATAACAGGCCCTTCATACCTCCACATAACAGACATATATCCACCAAGAACATAACTGGCCCTTCATAACTCCATATAACAGACATATATCCACCCAGACCACAACAGGCCCATCATACCTCCATATAACAGACACATATCCACCCAGACCATAACAGGCCCTTCATACCTCCATATAACAGACATATATCCACCCAGACCATAAAAGGCTCTTCATACCTCCATATAACAGACATATATCCACCCAGACCATAACAGGCTCTTCATACCTCCATATAACAGACATATATCCACCCAGACCATAACAGGCCCATCATACCTCCATATAACAGACATATATCCACCAAGACCATAACAGGCCCATCATACCTCCATATAACAGACATATATCCACCCAGACCATAACAGGCCCATCATACCTCCATATAACAGACATATATCCACCCAGACCATAACAGGCCCATCATACCTCCATATAACAGACATATATCCACCAAGACCATAACAGGCCCATCATACCTCCATATAACAGACATATATCCACCAAGACCATAACAGGCCCATCATACCTCCATATAACAGATATATATCTATCCAGTCCACAGCAGGCTCTTCATACAACATACATATACCTCCAGTCCACCAGGCCCTTCATACCTTCCTATGACTTGTATCCACCTGTACCCCATAATACACCTATAAAATTACAAATATCTATATAATTAACCCATATACACACCCACAACAAATTAGCATGCATTCCATTCAATGTCAGACTTGTATTTATCCCCCTAACTTATAATACCTCCATATCTTGTCCAAAAGCATTGTATCCCCCTATAATAGACATGTATATAACTCCAGTCCGGATCTCCAAACAATAGACCTATACCCACCTCCACCCATAACAGACTTATTGCAAATCATTCCAGGGCTGTGTTTTATACCCAACTCCCACAATAGACTGGCACCTACCTCCGCCATGTAACAGACCTATTGTCTATCTCTACAACGGACCCATGTTCATACCCAACCCTGTGATGATAAAAGACCTATATCCATACCACATCCATCTATCTTCCATATATCCTCCCTCTACAATAAAACAGACCTATATGGACACCCAGTCCATAAACACAAATAGTGTATATCTCTGTAACAAAAACATATTCTCATACAGTCCTATATCCATCTGCCAGACCCAATATACAGTAACCATGCAAGAATCCAATGCAGTGTACAGTCTGGTAAATATATAGGAGCTAAATACTGCATTATAAAATCCAGTATTTAATAACCCAACCATAGCCAGGGATATACAAAAATATACAAAAGGTAAGAGTTAAATAGGCTCGCAGGAAATGTCCACTCCCAAATAGAGATATGTATATGTTCCATTATACAGCTAAAGAAGTATATTTCTGTGTGTATGCATTGGGAGCTATACAGAAAGCAGTCCAATGCAATATATAGGTTGTTGTTCAGTCGTGTCCAACTCTCAGTGACCATAAGGACACAGCACACCAGACATATATGTCTGTGTTTCTGTTTATTCATATGGTTTTCTTGGCAAAGATACTGGAGTAGGTTGCCAGTTCCTTCTCCAGTGGACAGTGATTTGTCTGACCTCTCTGCTATGACCTGCCCATCTTGGGTGACCCTACATGGTATAGCTCACAGCTTCATTGGAGGTACACAAGCCCCTTCACTACGACAAGGTAACGATCCAGAAGGGGAATATACATGTACATAAAGCAATATGCCACTGTGTTAGTAAACAGAAAGCAGTCAAAAGCAATATACAAGTACATAAAGCAGTATATCACTGTGTACATGCACTGTGTTACTATACA
The DNA here is from genome assembly GCA_027410445.1 of Discoglossus pictus. Lineage (NCBI taxonomy): Eukaryota > Metazoa > Chordata > Amphibia > Anura > Alytidae > Discoglossus > Discoglossus pictus. The sequence continues at coordinate 41,129,012 of CM050169.1, read as the reverse complement.
GAAAGCAGTCCAATGCAGTATATAGGTACATAAAGCAGTAGATTACTATATACATGCATTGTGTACTATACAGCAGTTCACTGCAATATGCAGGTACATAAAGGCGTATACATGTGTACATGTATTGTGTACTATACAGACATCACTCTTGGCTGTCTAACACTTGTTACATGGCAGTAATGCACAGACTGCAGAGGGAGGGGCCACGTTCTGTGCCCACACTTTGTGCTTGGTCCTAGGGGTATAGATTCTGCCAGCCTGCTCTTGGCTTAAGCCAGGTTTCCATTAACCCGCGGGTGACCTCTCAGCTCATATCACAGGGGGGAGCACAGGCCGGGGGGAGCGCGGCGTTCTCTGAACACGATAGTGATCTCCTGAACCTGATTAGCAGTTTATGGAGCAGGACGCAGATTGTGTGGAGCTTTCATCTGTCCTCTGCTCGAATTGTCAAGAGGAAAAAAAGAGAGGGAGAAGGAGAGAGGGCGAGGGAGGGAGAGGGGGCGAGGGAGGGAGAGGGGGCGAGGGGGAGAAAGTTCTGCAGAGGCTGAGATAAAGCTGAGACGCGGTGTTCTGAAATTAACCTACTTCTGAGCTGAAAAGGAAATCAAGGACCTCGTTATAAAATGAGGCCCTCTTTAAGATGAGGGAGATATGGCGCAAGAAAAGCTGGCACAAAGGCGATTTACAGCACAACATTACGAGACGGAGGATTATCAGCTGCGGGTAATTCTCTGGACATGCGATCTGTGATTGCAACGCGCGCCAGAGAGAGATGTGTCGGATTTGGGAAATGGAGGTGACACGCGTGTTGTATATACCCTCTGGGAGGACTATACCGGTGCTGCGCGGTATATCGATAATCCTTGTACAGAAACTTCTAATGCCGGACATGGATATCAGGCTTCATATTGTACTTTGTTGTTGTTTAGTCGTTCAGTCGTGTCCGACTCTCCGTGGCGTGTTAGGAGAGGTGTAGCACCTGAAGTTGGTGAGTGGCTGGGAAAGGTATCTATGGAATGCAGCACGCCAGGTACATCTTATGTCTGGTTGTGCTTATCCGTAAGGTTTTCTTGGCAAAGATACTGGAGTGTGTTGCTAGTCAGACAATTTGTCCGACCCCTCTGCTATGACCTGCCCATCATGGGAGACCCTACATGGTATAGCTCACAGCTTCATTGAAGTACGCAAGCCCCTTCACCACGACAAGGTAGCGATCTAGAAGTTGATATGGTATTTTACACTATTGCATTTTGAAGCCAAATAGAATAGGGGAGATAGGGGTAGCACACGTGTTGTAGATACCCTTCCTGACATTACACCAGGGCTGCACATCAAATATTCGGACGGAAACTACATATGGGAGATTAAAAATTAGGCTTCATGTGGTTCTTTAAACTACCTAACTTTGAAGCCAAAAGCAACTCAAAAAGAGTATATGCAACCCCCTTTTTTATACTGGCGCAACAGAGCTATTTGGTCATTCTCATCGGGATTCATACCTCAACTACCAATGGTGCACATGAGAATCAGTATATAGTACTTTACACTATTTAATTTTGAAGTCAAAGATTAAGAACTCAATCTCCCAATGTTCAACAAGCAGAGGCTCGTTGACCCTTCTCTTCTGTACAGAGGCTACATCAGTTCATGGTCAATATTGTCCTAAGAGGAGCATCCCATGATGTAAAGATGCAGATTCAAAGCCCATCCAAGCTTCAAAATAAATTTGTTGGGGTGTCACATCTCCTTGTATATTAATCAAGTAAGCCGAATCCAATAAATGGCTCTGTCTTAAAACATAGACAATGTACTCAATATAATTTAATATTAATATAAATGTATATGACCAAGGGAGGAGAGAACAGACATTGCACGCATATGCATTACACGCCATCAGCAAGAATCTTCAGGATCTCATTGATGGGGCGTTATTTTGAAATGTTAATCAGAAGTGATACTTTGGGTGTTTATATTTAATCATTAATTGAACTGATTTGAGCCACCAGCCCCGATCTCTCTAGTTTAACACGAGCAAGGGTTAGTCATTGTTACTAGAACCAGAGATTGGGTTTTAAATATGGAACACCCATGGAGAATTTGAAAAGGTCTACTTTTCCAGTTACAGTGGAGTTTTTTTTATTAGATGGATAGAATTAGGTAGTCTTAATGAGGATTTGGTCATATCAACTTTCAAAAGCTGATGTTTGGTTAGGAGCACTGCGCAGGGTGGTGTACAGGGCTGAGGGTGGTTGGGAGAAGTGTGCAGTGCTGGTGCGTGTTTTGGAGAGGTGTAGTAGCTAAAGGTGGTGAGTGGCTGGGAGAGATGTATCATTCTAGTGCATGGCTGGGAGAGATGTAGCAGCTGGTGTGTGGTTGGGATAGGTATGGCACCTGTGGTTGGTGAGTGTCTAGGAGCGGTACCTATGGTTGTGCAGGGCTGAGGGCTGAGGAGAAAGGCAAGTGCTGCTTGTGTGTGGTTGGGAGTTTAGTGACTGCCTGTGGTGATTGGCTGGTAGAGAGGTATGCCACTAGTACATGGCTGTGAAAGGTGTAGTGGCTGAGGGTGTTTAATGGTTGGGAGAAGTACCTATGGTTGTACCCATTGGGAGTGGCGTGTTGGGCTGGGAGAGGTGTGCGTGTCTGGTGCATGCAGCTGAGGGTGGTTGGGAGAGATGGGTGCTCTTGGTACATGGTCGGGAGAGGTGTAAGTTAGTTAGTGACTGCGGTAGGTACCTATGCCTGAGTACAGCTGAGAGTGATTGGGATGGGGTATGTGGTGTTGGCGTATGACTGGGAGTGGTACATGTAGATGAGCTTGGCCAAGAGTGGTTGGGAGAGGTATGTGGGGACGTGTGCGCTGTTGGTGTGTGGTTGGGAGAAGTATATTGCAGGGAAGTTGGAGAGAAGGTTAGTGCTGCTTGTGCGTGGTTGGGAGAGGCGTGTGCAGCCATTGCTGTATGTCTACGTGCAATGCATGTGGTTAGTGCATGGTTGAGAGAGCTGTATTCAGCTGAGGGTGGTTGAGAGACCTCCATGCGTCTTGTGCATGGTTGGGAGTAGTGTGTGCGGCTGTGGGTGGTGATGTGTGACTAGCTGGTGCGTGATTGATAGAGCTGGGTGCAGCTGAGGGTGGTTGGGAGAGCTCCATGCGGCTGGTGCTTGGCTGGGAAAGGTGTATGAGGTTGGGGGGAGGATTGCATCCTCTGCACACACAGTCTCCTTCTCTGCATTCCTTGTGTGTCGTGTTTTCCTCCCGCACGCAGAGCGCAGGTGGTGCGAATACTAAGAGGGAGAGGAGCCGCGCTGTGCTGAGCAATTCTTTGCAGTCAATTAAAATCGAGGTATTGGCGGTCGTTTATAGCCGAGCGCTGCTCATCCACCGCACGCCGGCAAGGATAACACATCATTGTGTAAAACAGGCTGTCATCATTAGGCCGACAGACATGGCTCTGACTGGAATAGGCCTCTGTACGGCCCCTGATGATGTCATGAGATTAAGTTATGTCATAATTTAACATAAACTGAATCAGAAGAAGGTGAAAAAGAGAAACATTACATAAAATAGAAATGAGTTTAAGATCACTATGACAGCAGTGGTACCATGCAATAAAACTGCAGGAAAAGCCAGTACAGTGTTTAATGGTACTGAGAGAAGAATTACCAACAAAAAAAAAGTCTGGGTTTATGTTACTCTATAGATCCCAAGTCAGACCTCACCTAGTACCATGTCCAGTTTTGGAGACCGGATCTCCAAAGGATATTAGTAAATAGAGACAATAAAAAAATGGTGCAGGGTCTTAAAAAAAAACAAAAAAAAACACAACTTATAAGAAGACTCCATGACATTAATATGTATAGCTTAGAGGGGACAGGGCAATATGAAAGAGATCTGCCAATATATCAGAGCATTTAATTATATTCAAGAGGGACATATCTTCTTTAAAAATAGGAGTATGAACAAATGGTCAAGAATTGAAGTGGAAGATTTAGAGGTAACGTGCAAAAGCACTACTTTATGGAATGGAAACTAGATAAGTCGGACAGCCTTTCAGTGGAAGTAGTAAGGTCAAACACAGTTAAGGAATTAAAGCTTGCTGTGATTCGTATGAGGCCTGACTTTTAATTAAGTCAAGATTTTATCCAGACAGAATGGGCTAACTAGAAAGGAATTTTTGGTTATCATCCATCAAATCTATGTTTCTATCTTAGTGATACCTTGCATGGTACGGTGAGGAGTTATAGCAATGGTACTGTGTCCAAAGCCACATTAATATTCACAGCACTCAGCTCTGTACAGACCATTATAATTCTGCAGACTAAAAACATAAAAGCTAAATGACTCTGTTGCCGCTCGGACCTCCCCCACCTGTGTCCCCTCCTGCATCCAAGCGATAAACTGCAGCCACTTCCCGTTTAATAGCCCACTAAAGCGTATGGCGGCTAGGCTAGTGTGCCAACCTCCCGCTTTATCTGTCCCGGCCGCAGAGCTCAGTCCGGCTAATCCGGCCATAAAAAGTAATTTCTGGCTAATAAAGCCTCCTCTTCATTACAGCTCGTCTGACCAGGAGTCTATTACTTCTGCACATGTGTGCCACGCATGTGCACAATGCAGGGAGGTGTGTGGCTGGGGTATGAAAGGAAAAAATACATAGATACTTCCACCAGAAGTACTTCACCAACCATATTACTAGTGCAATGTATATCCATTCTGGACAGAAACGGAGCAAAAATTCACCCTGAACTGCATGTTTCAGTTGGGGCAATTCACAATCCCCTGTTTATTTATGGAGGGCTGAATCAATTCTAGGAGAACTTTGTCCAAACTGGATGTGCCTCTTCTTTCCCTACTTTCTCCTCTCATTTTCCATTGTTTCACTTGCTTCCTATGCATTCCTCTTTCAAAATCTTTATCCAGTTCCTTATAACACATCACATATAATAGTTGTGGTATTTGCAAGTTGTCGTCACAAAATGTTAAATATTATGGGCTTGCGTAACGGTGCTCATCGCGAGGCCTGACCGGGGCTGCAATGAGCACCGAAGGCACTCATTGCGTGGCTCACGATGAGCCCAAAAGGCAATCATCACGAGGCCCATACACGACTGGGGCTCATTGCGAGGCCGAAAGTTGCAGGTTCACAAGTTAGAGGGGGGAGACCCTTGCATTGTGACGCAAACAGCATTGCCAGCCTTCAAATTTTATTGCCGTAATTTTTTGACTAGCAGATCCCTAGTCCCAATATAACACAATATTAGTAAAACAGTAATAATCTTATATAGCGTTTTTCTCCAAAAATGCAATATAACTTTCCATACTAACCAATCAAATAGAATATATCCCAATAACTACCAATGCAACAAAATATAGCACAGTATATACCATTATGTAATAATATCTTAATACATCACAATATAACACCGTATTTCCCAATACATCTTGATATATTCCCAACATAACACATTATTTGTCAGTATCTTGCAACACACTACCCCAGTAACTCTCAGTTTATACCAATCTAACACAGTATAATACAATATATAGACATATCTTTATCACAGTAAATGTTATATATCCCATAATAATACAGTGTATCCCAATAACTCACAACGTCTCCCAGTATAACAATGTATATGACAATTTCTCCTAATGTAACATAGTATAACTCAATTTATCCCAATAGAGCACAGAATGTGTCAGTACTAGCGACTTGCCCGTCAAAAATTACGGCAATACAATTTGAAGCCTGGCAATGCGGTTTGCCACACAATCCAAGGCTCTCCCAACTCTAACTTGCAGGCCTCGCGATGAGCGCCTCATTGTGAGTCTCTTCCCACCCCCTTTTACTTTATGGGCCTCGCGATGAGTGCCGATCATTGCAGGCGTCAGTCAACCCGCAACATTCGGGCCTCGCAATGGTGTCTTCGGCCTCTCCCCACTCTCTCACCCCTGTGTCTCTTTCTGCCCTATCCCTCCCCTATGTCTGATTCTCCCTCTCTCCCTCTGGTGTCTATTCCCCCTCCCTCTCTCACCCGTGTGTCTCCCTCCTCTGTGCTCCTGTTTTCATTTACGGGTGTGAAAGCATTTGCGGGCTTGGGAAATTTATCATTTTCCCCAAGCCCAAAATGGTTTTTAAAATTACGGGCTTGAAAAAAAATTACGGCTTTACGGACGCCATTTTTTCCTCGCCTATCTGATCTGAGACCGTAAAAAAATGCCAATTAAATAGCAAATTAGCTTGCCACCTCACTTACAGGATAAAAATAAAATGTAGTCTGTCAAAGCCATAATATTTTTGAAGCCTGTAACTCGTAAGCCGTTTGGAGACCCTCCCCCTCTAGCGCAAGCCTGTACATTTTAACATTGCGTGACGACAGCTCGCATTTACCACAACTATTATATGTGATATCATTATATCCAGCATATGTCAATACCTCATAGTCAATAAATCCCAATATAATATGGTATATCTAATTAAAACACAATACATCCTAAAGTAACACAATATAACATAGTATCAATTTTTTTTTTCTATATATGCAATATTGGATAATATAACACAGTATATTCCAATACATAATTCACATAATAGATTCAGGTCCAGATGGCATTGCTGTGGATACGTTACTGGGGGGATAATTGACATGGATCTAGCGAATATCAGTAGCCTTGCTATGTACTTTGCTGATAACCTCAGAACAGATATAATAAACAGGGTGCATAAAATCAGACAGGATGGTGCAGTGTTGTCTCCATTTTTAACCCTGTTTGGTAAATACCCCAATTATTATTTTGATTTATTTGTAATGCGCCAACATATTCCATAGTGTTATAAATGGGTTATGATCAAGACACATTGCAAAGAATGGAGGGCCCCGTCTTTGAGCTTAGAATCCAGTGTCCAAAGTGCTTTCCCCAAGGCGCCATCCAGGATTGAAAACTCGCAGACTTACAAACTAAAGTATTTAAATGCAGAATGGGTCAAATTGAGATACCTAAAAATACAGGACTGGGTGCCCCCTTGAAAAACAGAGCATCCACCTGTATTTGTAGTAATGCTGTCTCACACTCCTCACTCCTCTATCATTCGCCCTCTGTCCTCACTTTTTCATCCTCTATATCATGTTTCTCCTTTCTCTCTTTTCCTGAAGCTCTTTTTCCCTCTCTCTCTCACTAACTCTCCTTTCTCTCTCATCTCTTACTTTTTCACTCTTCCCATTCCCTTCCTTGTCTATCTCACCCCGTCTTACACTCTATATCCCATTTATCTCTAATAACCCCACCCAATCTTCTCCTATTTTGCCTCTTCCCTCATATAGACCGTTGATTTATTTCAGTCTGTTGCACCTCTCTCTGTTTGCCTCCTGTCAAACACTCTAATTTCATTCCTTCTTTCCTCTCCCCATCTTCTCTTTTCACTCTACCTCTCTAACACTCTTTTCTCCCATGTTTCTCCATTCCTTCAATTTCCCAGTTTGCCCATCTAGTTTGCCCATTATATCTTATCTTTAGGATTGCCTTGTGCTTATCCCAGACATGCTTTATTCCTTAACTGTTTGACCCTAGCACTTCTACTGGAAGGCTATTCCACTTTCTGTACAGCAGTCCTTCTCACATTACCCCTAAATCTTCCATCTGACCTATTTTTCTAGAAGATATTTCACTTAAGAAATGTAGTCAAATCCTCAAATATATTTGAAGGTTTTTATCACCCTATATCTCTACTCTTTCCTTCTTTCCTCTCTCTCTATTTACAACTAACCCACCCCCCCTTGCCTTGACCTTACTATCTTTTTTTCACCATGTTCTTTCTCTCCCTTATTTATCCCTTTCTCTTCCTCCTCTCCAGCTCCTTCCTCCTCTCCATTTCTCACTTCTCTACCTGACCCATACCTTCTTCTCTATTACTTCTGTTCTCATTCTCTCCTGGTACCCCCTATAATCTGAGGGTCCTTTAATAGTTATTATTAGGGCATAGGGCCATCAAAGCATTAAATAAATAACTGACAGTGGTGCAGTGGGGAGGTTCAGATGTGTTTTTTTTTCACTTCCACCCCTTCTGAGCTGTGAGGATTGGGGGGGGGGGGGGGGGGGGGTGAGAGTGGCTGTGGGTTGAGGGAGCTTTTGTCCAGACCCTGCACTGTTATTAATTTTGATGTTAAAATGTACAAACTGTCAATGTAACTCAAACACACAATTGCAAAATGCATCTGCAATCCATAAAATGGAGCCCTCCCATAATGTCATTAAACCTTCAGCCAGGGCACACGAGAAAGACAATTTGCCAAGGGAACAATACGAGGAGAAAGCTGCCTATTTGTGAGTGGTTTTATTGCAGATACATCACGGCGCACACAGCCCCCTCCCAACATTAAATAGCAATCTGCCAGGTCAGGAAATATTGCAGAGATGAAGCCCCCAGAACCTTGGGGCAAAAGGATGATAGTGATGGGAAGTGGATGGGGTAAGGTCAGTTGTGGCGACCCTGCCTGGGGCAGAACTAAATCTCTCTGCAAATGAAGGTGGGGAGGGAACTGAAACAACATCTCGCTTCCAAACTCTGAGCTGCAACCCACTAGAAAATGTACCCGGCACTCAAACTGCCCCTTGCTCTCAAACTGGCCCCTGCTCAGACTGGCCCCTGCTCAGACTGGCCCCTGCTCATAGACTGTGTCCTGCAACCTGACTGCCCCTTGCTCTCAAACTGGCCCCTGCTCATAGACTGTGTCCTGCAACCTGACTGCCCCTTGCTCTCAAACTGGCCCCTGCTCATAGACTGTGTCCTGCAACCTGACTGCGCCTTGCTCTCAGACTGGCCCCTGCTCAGACTGGCCCCTGCTCATAGACTGTGTCCTGCAACCTGACTGCCCCTTGCTCTCAAACTGGCCCCTGCTCAGACTGGCCCCTGCTCAGACTGGCCCCTGCTCATAGACTGTGTCCTGCAACCTGACTGCCCCTTGCTCTCAAAATGGCCACTGCTCATAGACTGTGTCCTGCAACCTGACTGCCCCTTGCTCTCAGACTGGCCCCTGCTCAGACTGGCCCCTGCTCATAGACTGTGTCCTGCAACCTGACTGCCCCTTGCTCTCAAACTGGCCCCTGCTCATAGACTGGCCCCTGCTCATAGACTGGCCCCTGCTCATAGACTGGCCCCTGCTCATAGACTGGCCCCTGCTCAAGACTGCGTCCTGCAACCTGACTGCCCCCTGCTTAATATGCACCCTGCTCTCAGACAGTGCACTGTACTCTTCCATGCACCCATATATTCTTTCCTGCAGTATTCTGCCAAAAATTCTCCCCCTGCACCATGCTCTCAGATTCTCACTTCTATTCTGTACTAAAATTAGCCCTGTACACAAGCTCTCATATTTTTACCTGCAGTCCCCTCCCAATTTCCCCCCTGCACTCTGCTCACAAACACTCTCTTTTCTCCTGATACCCAAGCTTGCCCTTCCATGATGATTGCAAATGCCACCCCACCAACATCCAAACTCTCCTTATGCAAATTGATCATATTATATAATACAGAGTGATGCCGCCAAGTCCCTTCAATGAACTCACATTGGGAAACTGGTGCAAGACCAATCACCAGGGAGAAGTGTGCCAACCCATTCATCCAGTAGGAATACTTGTATTGACTCCATGAAATTGGCAAAATTGTGCCATCCCAGTCGCACTGTGCTGGCCTTTCACTCAGGGGAACTTCATCTCAATCACAACGGGGGAAATTGTGGTAAGAGCCAATCACAACAAGGAATTGGTGGAGAACTGGTGGGATCCAAACCACAAAGAAAAATGTGTCCAAAATCAATTCCTAACTGCCAGCCCATTCAAGCCATGGAAACTTATATAGGCAAAAACACAATGAAGACATTCTAGGACGAGTTACAACAGGGGGTAGATGCCAAGCTTGTGACTATGGAGTATTTGTGCAGTGGTGCCAAGTTAAATCATGGTTTGGAGCCTTTAAGGAGACATTTCACTACAAGATTTGTGTGGCAATTCAAGACCAATAGAGAACTGTTTGTATATAAAATAATGTTGGAGAATCAGTGGCCACACACTCTCTACTAGGCACAGGAGCTGGACCAGTTACTGCTGGGGACAGGAGCCCAGAACAGGAGCCCTGACAATCACCACTGGGCAGAGGAGCTCAGTACAGGAGCCTGACCCAGTCAACGCTGGGCACAGGAGTTCAGCACAGAAGCTTGGCTTAGTCACCGTTGGGCGCAGGAGCCCATAACGGTCACCAATGGCCATAGAAGTCTGGCCAAGAAACCACTATGCTCAGGTGCAGGCCCATTAAGCACTGGGCACAGACCTGAAATCAGTGAGCAAATGGGGAACAGATGTCATGCCAGATTAACACAGGGTACAGTGCCACATGGTACTAGTGCCATGCTGATTACACAGTGGAAATTGTGCTATACTTAATCACACAGGTTCCATCACCACAGGGAATTTGTGGGGCATTGAGCTTAATCGTTACAGTTCTGATGCCATTTTTATTAGATGGAGGGGCTTTCTTGGTGTAAAATGGAGTCTAGCACTGGAAAATAAACCAAGTGTAATCACAGCACAAAATGGAGCAAAATGATCATATAAAATAATATATTTAATAACTGAAACAAAACTATAGGCCCATCTGATTTGCTTATTGTTGTATCAAACATATAACTGAGAAATGGGTAAGAGCCCAGCCTTACCGTGGAAATAATGGCTAGTCTGATACCCAATGGGTACTGTAACGAATAAAATAACAATGCCAGACCTAATCGGTACTGTATAGAATGTATTCACTCTGCCAGGCCTAATGGGTACTGTACAGAACCCAATCACAGTGCCAGACCTAATGCCCAAGTGGTACTGTACAAAACCCATTCATTGTGCCAGGCCTAACACCCAATTGGTGTTGTACATAACCCAATCACTGTGTCAGGTATGATGTCAATGGGTGATCACAGTGTCAGGCCTAATGCCCAATGGGAACTGTGCAGAACCCATTCACAGCGCCAGGCCTAATGCCCAACGGGTACTGTGCAGAACCCATTCACAGTGCCAGGCCTAATATTCAATGGATATAGTACAAACCCTGTACACCCACATCCAGTGGCAATTATAGGGTGTCTCTGCACACACAGGTACCTACACAATCTGTACACACACACACACAGGTACACACAAATCCGGTGGCAACTATAGGATGTCTCTGCACACACAGACCCTAAGCACAGACACACATCTGGTGTTATTCAAAGGGTGTCCCTACACACAGCCTCTCTGAAGACACACACATACCCTAAGCACAGACACACAATTACACACATACGTTGCACATACACACACGGCCTCTCTGGATGCACACATATACAAAGCCTCTCTGCACACGCACAGCCTCACTCTGCTCCATTATCACAGTCTGCAGGATGCAGAGCATCTCTGTCCTCCAGAGAGCGGCTCCTGATAATTATCTTAATTGACTTTAATATTTCCCTTTGTAGTGTTATTCTTTTTTATAATTAGCAGCCATTTCTGTGCACACGTCCCCAAACATCCAGCTCGCTCTGCACAGCCTGCTCTGCAGAGCATCAATTCTCTTCCAGAGAGGCCTCTGTTGCTCTGCTCCAGGGCCACTGGATTTAATCTGCTTCTTGTGGGTACCCTAGGGGCCCCTAACTAGGAGCATCACATAACCCCTTCACTACCAGTGAGACTGCAGAGCAGTTTGGATATGCAGAGCAGCAAGTGTGTGCAGAGACCTGCCCAAAATATAGACATACACACTGTGCGGGTGTATACATATGCATGCACAATGCTCTGCCCACAAACTGCTCTGCACATACTGCTCTGGATTCCAAGAAACACACAATGCTCTGCACACAGACACGGTTTTGCACTGCAGAAAATAAGCGTTGCTCTGCAAATAAACTATTCAGTACATAAAAGCCATCATGCTCAAAAAGTGCAATTAATAATATGCGCTGCAATTCACAAGATGCTCTGTATACAAACACACACAGACTGCTCTGTTATGAATGACATAATTTAAAGTCTCAGCACATTCTGCAGGTGTTTACATTCTGTTATTGTGTTGAGATGCACACGCACTGCTCTGCATGTACACATATAATATGCTCTGCATATAAACACACACAACTCTATATGCAGAGCATATTGTATCTGTACCAGTAGTTATGTGGGTTTATATGCAGAGCATATTGTACGTGTACAGGTAAACACAACCAACTATGCATGTACACGTACAATATGCTCCGCATGTTCACATACAGTATAAACACACAATGCTCTGCCCATACAATATGCTCTGCATATATATACACTGACTGCTGTGCCTGTGAACATACATCATGCTCTGCATATAAATACTCACTGCACTGCCTGTACACATATAGTATGCTCTACATATAAAAACACACTGCACTGCCTGTACACATAGAATATGCTCTGCATATACTACATGCAGCACAATGCTATTCAAGCACACTGTTCTGCTGGAGTCTTGTTAAGCAGCTGGTCTCCGGTTCCCAAAATTGGCCAAATTAGGTGAACACATAAAAAGGTCAATAAATATTAGGAAATCAGGTGGGATATCAGATTGTTGGGGGTCGCTGGCAGTTAGGGGCTCACCAAAAAATACAGTGACATCCTTCAGCCGGGCAGAAAACCTGAGGAGCCTGGCAGCCTGGGCTCCTGAAATATTAATTAGCTCTAGCACTGAAATATTTTTATGGATGCTTCTTTGAGATTCTGATTTCCTCCAAAATAATCTAACAAATGTACCAGTTTGTGGGATGGATATGGTGTGCCATGGGGTGATATTGAGGGTGGCACAGGTGAAAGTGTGGGCACAGTCAGGGGTGATATTGAGGGTACTTATGGACTGAAAGATTTGGTAAAGGATGGCACCGACAGGTGATGATGCTTATTTACAGGTGATAGTGACATTGGTGAAAGTGGGTGCCAGTAAAACGGAGGTTTTAATGGGGGGCGATGACAGGTATTGGCACAATTTTATTGCCCGGGACACTAACAAGAGGTTATACAGAGGTACTCTGTAAGTGATATTAGGAAGGAGTCACAGATGGTGATATTAGATAGCACTCATTATAATGTGAGGACACTTCCAGGTGCTATTGGGGACACTGCCAGGTGGGGAGATTGGGGAGGCTTCACACAGTATTATGATTGCCCGCTGATAGTGGGCAGTAAGGAATCTGGTTATAATATTAACACGGACAAGAATAATATTAGGGGAGCTCTGACTTAAGATGCAAATGGGACAAGGATTGAGGCCAAGGGTGCCTTACAGAGATCATAGTGAGAGAAGCAGACAAGGGTGGAAGTGGAGACATTGCTATTGGGGGTACACTGGCTGGTGGTGGGCACTGGTGATAGCAGGGGCAATGCCTTGCCAGGTATAGGTGGCACTGACACAAGTGACATTTGGGTTGATGACATGAGACATTCTGTGATTTAGAGAAGGGAAAGAACAAACAGGGTATTAGTGTTGGGCACTGACAATAGGAGTTACTGGACAGGGGTGATAGTGGAGGCACTGGCAGGAGGTGTTACTGGACAGTGGTGATAGTGGAGGCACTGGCAGAAGGTGTTACTGGACAGTGGTGATAGTGGAGGCACTGGCAGGAGGTGTTAGTGGGCAGGGGTGATAGTGGAGGCACTGGCAGGAGGAATTAGTGGGCAGGGGTGATAGTGGAGGCACTGGCAGGAGGTATTAGTGGGCAGTGGTGATAGTGGGGGCACTGGCAGGAGGTGTTAGTGGGCAGGGGTGATAGTGGGGGCACTGGCAGGAGGTATTAGTGGTCAGTGGTGATAGTGGGGGCACTGGCAGGAGGTGTTAGTGGGCAGGGGTGATAGTGGAGGTACTGACAATAGGAGTTACTGGACAGGGGTGATAGTGGAGGCACTGACAGAAGGTGTTACTGGACAGTGGTGATAGTGGAGGCACTGGCAGGAGGTGTTAGTGGGCAGGAGTGATAGTGGAGGCACTGGCAGGAGGTATTAGTGGGCAGTGGTGATAGTGGGGGCACTGGCAGGAGGTATTAGTGGGCAGGGGTGATAGTGGAGGCACTGGCAGGAGGTATTAGTGGGCAGTGGTGATAGTGGGGGCACTGGCAGGAGGTATTAGTGGGCATTGGTGAAAGTGGGGGCACTGATGATAATGGGGGCACTGGCAGGAGGTATTCGTGGACAGGGGTGATAGTGTGGGCACTGGCAGGAGGTGTTAGTGGGCAGTGGTGAAAGTGGGGGCACTGGCAGGAGGTGTTAGTGAGCAGTGGTGATAGTGTGGGCACTGGCAGGAGGTGTTAGTGAGCAGTGGTGATAGTGTGGGCACTGGCAGGAGGTGTTAGTGGGCAGTGGTGATAGTGGGGGCACTGATGATAATGGGGCACTGGCAGGAGGTGTTTGTGGGCACTGCTGATAATGGGGGCACTTGCAGGAGGTGTTTGAGGGAACTGATGATAATGGGGGCACTGGCAGGATGGGCACTGATGATAATGGGGGCACTGGCAGGAGGTGTTTGAGGGCACTGATGATAATGGGACACTGGCAGGAGGTGTTTGTGGGCACTGACAACCTGGATGCTGGGGTCACTGACTAGGAAATTTAAAGCAAGTATGAAGCAGGGTTGTGAGTGGAGTCTGTGCCAGGTGACACTGGCAGGAGGTGTTAGTGGGCAGTGGGGATAGTGGGGGCACTGATGATAACGGGGGCACTGGCAGGAGGTGTTAGTGGGCACGGACGACAGTGGGGGCAGATGATTAAAACATGAGACTGGCATCAATAACGTGATCTCGGAGTGAACATTAGGTATACACGGAGGGCAGCACCAACACCCCCCTGGACCCTCACCCCGGTACTCACGTGTGCTGCTGGGGGAAGCTGAACCCGTCGGTCCCGGTGAGCAGGATGAGGCCGGTGTGTATGAGGCACAGAGCGGGGAGCAGGGGCCGGGGGGCACCGAGAAGAGACATCCTGAGAGACAGACTGGCACTGGCCGGGAAACAGACTGGCACTGCCCGGGAAGATGGAGCAGCACAGGGGAGAGAGAGGACCAGCACTGCCTGAGGAAGGATGGAGGAGCTGGCCCTGGATCCACTCACTGCCCACCCCACACTGACACTGCCTGATACCCAGCCCACCTTATATACAGGGACTGCCCACCTTATATACAGGGACTGCCCACCCCACACTGACACTGCTTGATACCCAGCCCACCTTATATACAGGGACTGCCCACCCCACACTGACACTGCCTGATACCCAGCCCACCTTATATACAGGGACTGCCCACCTTATATACAGGGACTGCCCACCCCACACTGACACTGCTTGATACCCAGCCCACCTTATATACAGGGACTGCCCACCCCACACTGACACTGCCTGATACCCAGCCCACCTTAGAACAGGGACTGCCCACCTTATATACAGGGACTGCCCACCCCACACTGACACTGCCTGATACCCAGCCCACCTTAGAACAGGGACTGCCCACCTTATATACAGGGACTGCCCATTCCACAGTGACACTGCCTGATACCCAGCCCACCTTAGAACAGGGACTGCCCACCTTATATACAGGGACTGCCCATTCCACAGTGACACTGCCTGATACCCAGCCCACCTTAGAACAGGGACTGCCCACCTTATATACAGGGACTGCCCACCTTATATACAGAGACTGCCCATTCCACAGTGACACTGCCTGATACCCAGCCCACCTTAGAACAGGGACTGCCCACCTTATATACAGGGACTGCCCATTCCACAGTGACACTGCCTGATACCCAGCCCACCTTAGAACAGGGACTGCCCACCCCTAAGTGACACTGCCTGATACCCAGCCCACCTTATATACATTGACTGCCCACCTTAAATACAGGGATGCCAACCCCACACTGACACTGCCTGATACCAAGCCCACCTTATACACAGGCACTGCCCACCCCACACTGACACTGCCTGATACCCAGGCCCACCTTATATACAGGGACTGCCTACCATACAATGACAGTGCCTGATACCCAGCCCACCTTATATACAGGGACTGCCCATCTTAAATATAGGGACTGCCCACCTTATATACAGGGACTGCCTACCCTACATTGACACTGCTTGATACCCAGCCCACCTTATATACAGGGATTGCCCTCCTTATATACAGGGACTGCCTAACCCTACACTGACAGTGCCTGGTACCCAACCCACCTTATATACAGGGAATGCCCACCTTATATACAGGGACTGCCCATCCCATATACAGGGCTTGCCACCGCATGCCCACCTTATATTTAAGCACTCACCCACAACATGCCTACCCTAATGCCCATCCCACCATATACATGCAGGGACTATCCCACAATCTGCCAGCCCACCTTATATACATGCATACCGCCTGCCCATTTTATATAGAGGCACTTCCCACACTGTTCCAGCCCACCTTATATATACTGCCAGCTCACCTTATGCACACAGCCTGCCCATCTTATATGCAAACACAACCCACAGCCTGCCACCAAACACTGTCCAGGCTTGCCTTATATATAAAGCCTGCTCACTCCATATAAAGAGCACGCACTGAAAACCTACCTGCCTACACCACAGTGATAATGCCTGCTCATTCCTCATTGACACTGCCCTATGCCTAGTCCAGCCCACACTGACACTGCCCTATGTCCAGTCCATTCCTCATTGACACTGCCCTATGCCTAGTCCATCCCACGCTGACACTTCCCTATGCCCAGTCCATTCCTCATTGACACTGCCCTATGTCCAGTCCAGCCCACACTGACACTTCCCTATGCCCAGTCCATTCCTCATTGACACTGCCCTATGCCTAGACCAGCCCACACTGACACTTCCCTATGCCCAGTCCATTAGACATTGACACTCCTCTATGGCTAGGCCAGCCCACATTGACACTGCCCTATAACCTGCCCATCCCACACTGGCGCTGCCCTATGCCCAGTCCATTCCATGCTGAAACACTGCTCTATGCTCAATATAACCCACACTGACACTTTCCTATTCCCAGTCCATCACATGCTGATACTACCCTATAACACTGTCCCACTTTATATTTTGGGCATATCCTGTAATGCAGTACTGCCTTTTAAGCAGCCCATTTCCATATAAAAGGCTTTTATTATATACAGTCTGCTCGCTCTAAAACTAACATACAGCTCACATAGCGTACTGCCATTTGTAAGAACATACTTTTACTGCAGTCCCAATATGCGCAAACTGCCCAAGACTCTCCCCACAACCTAGTTTACACAGAGACTACCCACCTGATACAAACAGCCTGCCCACCTGATGCACTAGGACTGCCTTCATGATACATGGACTGCCCACCTGATACACTTCGACTGCCTCATGATACACATGGACTGCCCACCTGATGCACTAGGACTGCCTTCATGATACATGGCCTGCCCACCTGATACACTAGGACTGCCTCATGATACACATGGACTGCCCACCTGATGCACTAGGACTGCCTCATGATACATGGACTACCCACCTGATGCAAACAGCCTACCCACCTGATGCAAACAGCCTGCCCACCTGATGCAAACAGCCTGCCCACCTGATGCACTAGGACTGCTTTCATGATACATGGACTGCCCACCTGATGCACTAGGACTGCCTTCATGATACATGGACTACCCCCCTGATAAAATAAGACTGCCTCATGATACACATGGACTGCCCACCTGATGCACTAGGACTGCCTTCATGATACATGGACTACCCACCTGATGCACTGGGATTGTCTTCATGCTACATGGCCTGCCCACCTGATGCACTGGGATTGTCTTCATGCTACATGGCCTGCCCACCTGATGCAGTAGGACTGCCTCCATGATACACATGGACTGCCCACCTGATACAAACAGCCTTCCCACCTGATGCACTAGGACTGCCTTCATGATACATGGACTACCCACCTGATGCACTAGGATTGTCTTCATGCTACATGGCCTGCCCACCTGATGCACTGGGATTGTCTTCATGCTACATGGCCTGCCCACCTGATGCAGTAGGACTGCCTCATGATACACATGGACTGCCCACCTGATACAAACAGCCTGCCTACCTGATGCACTAGGACTACCTTCATGATACATGGCCTGCCCACCTGATACACTAGGACTGCCTTCATGATACACATGGACTAGCCACCTGATGTACTAGGATTGTCTTCATGATACATGGCCTGCCCACCTTATACGCTAGGACTGCCTTCATGATACATGGCCTGCCCACCTGATACGCTAGGACTGCCTTCATGATACATGGACTGCCCACCTGATGTACTAGGACTGCCTCGTGATACAAACAGCCTGCCCACCTGATACACTAGGACTGCCTTCATGATACACATGGACTGCCCACCTGATACAAACAGCCTGCCCACCTGATGCACTAGGAATGCCTTCATGATACATGGCCTGCCCACCTGATGCACTAGGAATGCCTTCATGATACATGGCCTGCCCACCTGATGTACTAGGAATGCCTTCATGATACATGGCCTGCCCACCTGATGCACTAGGACTGCCTTCATGATACACATGGACTGCCCACCTGATGCACTAGGACTGCCTTCATGATACACATGGACTGCTCACCATATAAAGACTGCCCACCTTATAGAGAAAGACTGCCCAGCTTATACACTCCCAGCCCACATTATTGAGAGACTATCCATCTGTCACACACAGACTACCCACATGATACACTAGGACTGCCCACCTTATAGAGAGAGTGTCCATCTCATACACATAGACTGCACATTTAATACACACAATCTGCCCACCTGATATATCCAAACTGCCCACATTATAGGGAAAGACTGTCCACCTGATACACACAAAATTCCCACCTGCCCATACCTACCATCCAACAGAGCCTAATCCATACCCAAGATCTGCCTGTTGTAATAGAGTGTACATCCTCTGCCCAACTCACACCGAGCCAACACACCTTGCCAAAAGTAAGTAACATGTCCACTCATAAAACAGCCTGTACGCAGACATTTCCCATCTTATAAATAGGTACTGTCCTATGCCATGCCTGCCCCTAGAAAGAAACACACCACCGCGTAGGTTACCATATACATGGACTGTCTCGCTTATATACTGCTACAGGGCAAAATGTATTTAGATAATCACCAGAGCAAGGGCACCAAATATATGGCTAGTTGACAAAGATAGAGGAGCAGGAGATAAGAACAGATGGAAAAAGAGTGATGGGATGAAAAAGAGATGGAAAACAGAGAAGAGTGGTGGGATGAAAAAGAGATGGAAAACAGAGAAGAGTGGTGGGATAGTACATAGATAGGGGATAAGCAAGCAAGATGGGGAACACACAGAAGAGAGTGATGAGATGTTAGAGAGAGAGAACAGAGAAGAGTGGGGAGATAGTACAGAGAGAGTGGATAAGCCAGAGAGAGGGGGAAGTATAGAAGAGAGTGATGAGATGATACAGAGAGAGGGGAGAGAACAGAGAAGAGTGGGGAGATAGTACAGAGAGAGTGGATAAGCAAGAGAGAGGGGGAACGCACAGAAGAGAGTGATGAGATGATACAAAGAGAGGGGAGAGAACAGAGAAGAGTGGGGAGATAGTACAGAGAGAGTGGATAAGCCAGAGAGAGGGGGAAGTATAGAAGAGAGTGATGAGATGATACAGAGAGAGGGGAGAGAACAGAGAAGAGTGGGGAGATAGTACAGAGAGAGTGGATAAGCAAGAGAGAGGGGGAACGCACAGAAGAGAGTGATGAGATGATACAGAGAGAGGGGAGAGAACAGAGAAGAGTGGGGAGATAGTACATAGATAGGGGATAAGCAAGAGAGAGGGGGAACGCACAGAAGAGAGTGATGAGATGATACAGAGAGAGGGGAGAGAACAGAGAAGAGTGGGGAGATAGTACAGAGAGAGTGGATAAGCAAGAGAGAGGGGGAACGCACAGAAGAGAGTGATGACATGATACAGAGAGAGGGGAGAGAACAGAGAAGAGTGGGGAGATAGTACAGAGAGAGTGGATAAGCAAGAGAGAGGGGGAACGCACAGAAGAGAGTGATGAGGTGCTAAAGAGGAGAACAAACAGAAGAGAATGGAGAGATCGTACAGAGAGGGGAGAACAGAGAAGAGTGGTGGGATAGTACATAGATAGGGGATAAGCAAGCAAGATGGGGAACACACAGAAGAGAGTGATGAGGTGTTAGAGAGAGGGGAGAGAACAGAGAAGAGTGGGGAGATAGTACAGAGAAAGTGGATAAGCCAGGGAGAGGGGGAAGTATAGAAGAGAGTGATGAGATGATACAGAGAGAGGGGAGAGAACAGAGAAGAGTGGGGAGATAGTACATAGATAGGGGATAAGAAAGAGAGAGGGGGAAGTATTGAAGAGAGTGATGACATGATACAGAGAGAGGGGTGAGATAGTACAGAGAGAGTGGATAAGCAAGAGAGAGGGGGGACGCACAGAAGAGAGTGATGAGGTGTTAGAGAGGACAACAAACAGAAGAGAATGGAGAGATCGTACAGAGAGGGGAGAACAGAGAAGAGTGGGGAGATAATACATAGATAGGGGATAAGCAAGAGAGAGGGAGAAGGATAGAAGATAGTAATGAGATGATACAGAGAGAGGGGAGAGAACAGAGAAGAGTGGGGAGATAGTACAGAGAGAGTGGATAAGCAAGAGAGAGGGGGAACGCACAGAAGAGAGTGATGAGATGATGCAGAGAGAGGGGAGAGAACAGAGAAGAGTGGGGAGATAGTACAGAGAGAGTGGATAAGCAAGAGAGAGGGGGAACGCACAGAAGAGAGTGATGAGATGTTACAGAGAGAGGGGAGAGAACAGAGAAGAGTGGGGAGATAGTACAGAGAGAGGGGGAACGCACAGAAGAGAGTGATGAGATGATGCAGAGAGAGGGGAGAGAACAGAGAAGAGTGGGGAGATAGTACAGAGAGAGTGGATAAGCAAGAGAGAGGGGGAACGCACAGAAGAGAGTGATGAGATGTTACAGAGAGAGGGGAGAGAACAGAGAAGAGTGGGGAGATAGTACAGAGAGAGGGGGAACGCACAGAAGAGAGTGATGAGATGATACAGAGAGAGGGGAGAGAACAGAGAAGAGTGGGGAGATAGTACATAGATAGGGGATAAGCAAGAGAGAGGGGGAACGCACAGAAGAGAGTGATGAGATGATACAGAGAGAGGGGAGAGAACAGAGAAGAGTGGGGAGATAGTACAGAGAGAGTGGATAAGCAAGAGAGAGGGGGAACGCACAGAAGAGAGTGATGAGATGATACAGAGAGAGGGGAGAGAACAGAGAAGAGTGGGGAGATAGTACAGAGAGAGTGGATAAGCAAGAGAGATGGGGAACGCACAGAAGAGAGTGATGAGATGATACAGAGAGAGGGGAGAGAACAGAGAAGAGTGGGGAGATAGTACAGAGAGAGTGGATAAGCAAGAGAGAGGGGGAACGCACAGAAGAGAGTGATGAGATGATACAGAGAGAGGGGAGAGAACAGAGAAGAGTGGGGAGATAGTACAGAGAGAGTGGATAAGCAAGAGAGAGGGGGAACGCACAGAAGAGAGTGATGAGGTGCTAAAGAGGAGAACAAACAGAAGAGAATGGAGAGATCGTACAGAGAGGGGAGAACAGAGAAGAGTGGTGGGATAGTACATAGATAGGGGATAAGCAAGCAAGATGGGGAACACACAGAAGAGAGTGATGAGGTGTTAGAGAGAGGGGAGAGAACAGAGAAGAGTGGGGAGATAGTACAGAGAGAGTGGATAAGCAAGAGAGAGGGGGAACGCACAGAAGAGAGTGATGAGATGATACAGAGAGAGGGGAGAGAACAGAGAAGAGTGGGGAGATAGCACAGAGAGAGTGGATAAGCAAGAGAGAGGGGGAACGCACAGAAGAGAGTGATGAGATGATACAGAGAGAGGGGAGAGAACAGAGAAGAGTGGGGAGATAGCACAGAGAGAGTGGATAAGCAAGAGAGAGGGGAAACGCACAGAAGAGAGTGATGAGATGATACAGAGAGAGGGGAGAGAACAGAGAAGAGTGGGGAGATAGTACAGAGAGAGTGGATAAGCAAGAGAGAGGGGGAACGCACAGAAGAGAGTGATGAGATGATACAGAGAGAGGGGAGAGAACAGAGAAGAGTGGGGAGATAGCACAGAGAGAGTGGATAAGCAAGAGAGAGGGGAAACGCACAGAAGAGAGTGATGAGATGATACAGAGAGAGGGGAGAGAACAGAGAAGAGTGGGGAGATAGTACAGAGAGAGTGGATAAGCAAGAGAGAGGGGGAACGCACAGAAGAGAGTGATGAGATGATACAGAGAGAGGGGAGAGAACAGAGAAGAGTGGGGAGATAGTACATAGATAGGGGATAAGCAAGAGAGAGGGGGAACGCACAGAAGAGAGTGATGAGATGATACAGAGAGAGGGGAGAGAACAGAGAAGAGTGGGGAGATAGTACAGAGAGAGTGGATAAGCAAGAGAGAGGGGGAACGCACAGAAGAGAGTGATGACATGATACAGAGAGAGGGGAGAGAACAGAGAAGAGTGGGGAGATAGTACAGAGAGAGTGGATAAGCAAG
This sequence comes from Discoglossus pictus, assembly GCA_027410445.1. Classification (NCBI taxonomy): domain Eukaryota; kingdom Metazoa; phylum Chordata; class Amphibia; order Anura; family Alytidae; genus Discoglossus; species Discoglossus pictus. The sequence goes on along the minus strand of CM050169.1, from coordinate 41,106,353 downwards.
AGAGAGGGGGAACGCACAGAAGAGAGTGATGAGATGATACAGAGAGAGGGGAGAGAACAGAGAAGAGTGGGGAGATAGCACAGAGAGAGTGGATAAGCAAGAGAGAGGGGGAACGCACAGAAGAGAGTGATGAGATGATACAGAGAGAGGGGAGAGAACAGAGAAGAGTGGGGAGATAGTACAGAGAGAGTGGATAAGCAAGAGAGAGGGGGAACGCACAGAAGAGAGTGATGAGGTGCTAAAGAGGAGAACAAACAGAAGAGAATGGAGAGATCGTACAGAGAGGGGAGAACAGAGAAGAGTGGTGGGATAGTACATAGATAGGGGATAAGCAAGCAAGATGGGGAACACACAGAAGAGAGTGATGAGGTGTTAGAGAGAGGGGAGAGAACAGAGAAGAGTGGGGAGATAGTACAGAGAAAGTGGATAAGCCAGGGAGAGGGGGAAGTATAGAAGAGAGTGATGAGATGATACAGAGAGAGGGGAGAGAACAGAGAAGAGTGGGGAGATAGTACATAGATAGGGGATAAGAAAGAGAGAGGGGGAAGTATTGAAGAGAGTGATGACATGATACAGAGAGAGGGGTGAGATAGTACAGAGAGAGTGGGGAGATAGTACAGAGAGAGTGGATAAGCAAGAGAGAGGGGGGACGCACAGAAGAGAGTGATGAGGTGTTAGAGAGGACAACAAACAGAAGAGAATGGAGAGATCGTACAGAGAGGGGAGAACAGAGAAGAGTGGGGAGATAATACATAGATAGGGGATAAGCAAGAGAGAGGGAGAAGGATAGAAGATAGTAATGAGATGATACAGAGAGAGGGGAGAGAACAGAGAAGAGTGGGGAGATAGTACAGAGAGAGTGGATAAGCAAGAGAGAGGGGGAACGCACAGAAGAGAGTGATGAGATGATGCAGAGAGAGGGGAGAGAACAGAGAAGAGTGGGGAGATAGTACAGAGAGAGTGGATAAGCAAGAGAGAGGGGGAACGCACAGAAGAGAGTGATGAGATGTTACAGAGAGAGGGGAGAGAACAGAGAAGAGTGGGGAGATAGTACAGAGAGAGGGGGAACGCACAGAAGAGAGTGATGAGATGATGCAGAGAGAGGGGAGAGAACAGAGAAGAGTGGGGAGATAGTACAGAGAGAGTGGATAAGCAAGAGAGAGGGGGAACGCACAGAAGAGAGTGATGAGATGATACAGAGAGAGGGGAGAGAACAGAGAAGAGTGGGGAGATAGTACATAGATAGGGGATAAGCAAGAGAGAGGGGGAACGCACAGAAGAGAGTGATGAGATGATACAGAGAGAGGGGAGAGAACAGAGAAGAGTGGGGAGATAGTACAGAGAGAGTGGATAAGCAAGAGAGAGGGGGAACGCACAGAAGAGAGTGATGAGATGATACAGAGAGAGGGGAGAGAACAGAGAAGAGTGGGGAGATAGTACAGAGAGAGTGGATAAGCAAGAGAGATGGGGAACGCACAGAAGAGAGTGATGAGATGATACAGAGAGAGGGGAGAGAACAGAGAAGAGTGGGGAGATAGTACAGAGAGAGTGGATAAGCAAGAGAGAGGGGGAACGCACAGAAGAGAGTGATGAGATGATACAGAGAGAGGGGAGAGAACAGAGAAGAGTGGGGAGATAGTACAGAGAGAGTGGATAAGCAAGAGAGAGGGGGAACGCACAGAAGAGAGTGATGAGGTGCTAAAGAGGAGAACAAACAGAAGAGAATGGAGAGATCGTACAGAGAGGGGAGAACAGAGAAGAGTGGTGGGATAGTACATAGATAGGGGATAAGCAAGCAAGATGGGGAACACACAGAAGAGAGTGATGAGGTGTTAGAGAGAGGGGAGAGAACAGAGAAGAGTGGGGAGATAGTACAGAGAAAGTGGATAAGCCAGGGAGAGGGGGAAGTATAGAAGAGAGTGATGAGATGATACAGAGAGAGGGGAGAGAACAGAGAAGAGTGGGGAGATAGCACAGAGAGAGTGGATAAGCAAGAGAGAGGGGGAACGCACAGAAGAGAGTGATGAGATGATACAGAGAGAGGGGAGAGAACAGAGAAGAGTGGGGAGATAGCACAGAGAGAGTGGATAAGCAAGAGAGAGGGGAAACGCACAGAAGAGAGTGATGAGATGATACAGAGAGAGGGGAGAGAACAGAGAAGAGTGGGGAGATAGTACAGAGAGAGTGGATAAGCAAGAGAGATGGGGAACGCACAGAAGAGAGTGATGAGGTGTTAGAGAGGACAACAAACAGAAGAGAATGGAGAGATCGTACAGAGAGGGGAGAACAGAGAAGAGTGGGGAGATAATACATAGATAGGGGATAAGCAAGAGAGAGGGAGAAGGATAGAAGATAGTAATGAGATGATACAGAGAGAGGGGAGAGAACAGAGAAGAGTGGGGAGATAGTACAGAGAGAGTGGATAAGCAAGAGAGAGGGGGAACGCACAGAAAAGAGTGATGAGATGTTACAGAGAGGGAGGTGAGATAGTACAGAGAGAGTGGATAAGCAATAGAGAGGAGGAACGCACAGAAGAGAGTGATGAAATGATACTGAGAGAGGGGAGAGAACAGAGAAGAGTGGGGAGATAGTACATAGATAGGGGATAACCAAGAGAGAGGGGGAGCACACAGAAAAGAGTGATGAGATGATACAGAGAGAGGGGAGAGAACAGAGAAGAGTGGGGAGATAGCACAGAGAGAGAGTGGATAAGCAAGAGAGAGGGGAAAAGCAAAGAAGAGAGTGATGAGATGATACAGAGAGGGGAGAGAAAATGTGATGAAAATGTGCAAAGAAAGGGGGAAGAACAGAGAAGAGTGGTGATATAGTATAGAGGGCATAAGCAAGAGAGATGGGGAAAGTACAGAAGAGAATGATGAGATGATAGAGAGGGGGGAGAGAGCAGAAGAGAATGGAGAGATTGTACAGAGAGGTGATGAGAGAGAGTGGAGAACAGATGAGAGTGATCAGAGTGGTAGAGAGGGGGGGACAGGCAAGAAGTAAAGAAGAGAGTGATGAGATGGTGCAGAGAAAAGGGAGAGAAAGGATGAGTGGGGAAATGGTAGATAGAGGTGATGGAAGAGTAGAAAGAGAACAGACGAGCGTGGTGAGATGGTAGAGAGAGGGGACAAGCAAGAGAGAGAGGGGAAGTATAGTGACGACATAGAGCAGAGAGAGAGGGGTGAGAACAGATGAGTGTTGAGATGGTACAGGGAGGTGACGAGAGAGAGGGATGAGCAAAATAGAGGCTAGAGTACAGAAGAAAATGGTGAGATGATACGGAGAGACAGAGGAAAGAACATAAGAGTGGAGTGTGATGGTACAGAGAAGTTGGAGAGTACAGTAAAGAGTGGTGAAGAGCAAAGGAGAAAGTGGTGATATGGTACAGAGAGGGGACACACTTTCACTCAAAATATTTTATAGTAACCAATTGTAATTTGATTTATTTATACGTGCACGTTTTATTTCTTTAACAACTGGGGTCTTTCATGTTTCCTGGTTCACGAGGTTCTGGGTGGGGGTATCTGGCTTTTGGGGGTATCTTGAAGTATAGGAGACATTCTGTGGACATGTTGATTCACTCAGTGATTGTGTGCCTTGTTTTGCTGTGATAAATAGATTTCCTTGTATGATCTGTCCCCAGGTGAGGCTGGATGGAGGCTGAGGAGGTCACTGCTCATTCTTGCGTTGTGCCTTTACCTCCCCCATTTCTTTCCTGATTGACACACGACGCAGACAGCTCGCCAGTGCCGCGCCGAGCAGTGTGTCAGTGACATGCTGTAGTGTGCAGTTATGACATGGCGTAGCGTGCAGACTTGACATGCCCAGAGGGGCTTATTTAGTTGATATTTCTAAAGGAATGCCGCACTATGAAAAAAAAACATATATGTTGCGTATAATTAATCATGAACAAGTCATACAGCCACAAAAACAAACATTAATGCCTCTGCTCGTCTCTGGAGGTATCCATTATACTTTGGTGATGGTTGTATGGGTGAGAAGGCAATTACGTTCATTAACAAAGCTGCCTGCTTTTAAGCATGTCTAATATAAGGGGGTAGGTGTCAAATTCAATACAATCCCATTACATAACAATCTACCTCCCCTCTCTCTCTTTGCTCTTCTACTGTCTCTTCTTCCACGGATTAATAAAAAAAAACACATCCATCCATCTATCAGGAAGTGAAACCAGACAAGATGGATCCGTTTATATATAAATAGTCTTTACAAAAAATGTGGTTTTCTTAAATATTATTAGATTCATAGATTATCTCTTAATTCAGTTATCTCTGTTATAAAAGAACAATCTGACAGTCATTGCCCATCCTACTGCACAATAAGTAGAAACTCACAGATAGTGAGTAATGAGGATGGTCCAGAATGCATCTTAGTTGTAATTAATCTATATAATATCTGGGTGTGCCAGAGTCAACAGGAGAATCCTGGGAGGGGACAGACTACATGAGGCTCAAGTGTGACTAAAGAGCAGGATGAGGTCCACTTGGCCCCTGGCACTTTTCCTGTTGGTTGGCCGCCAAAAGTGCCGGTGAGCCAAAACTAGGTGAGGCGGCCAACATTTTAATGAATTTCAGCCGAGATTTTCCTTTATTTCCTAGTGTTAGGGTAAGGGGTTAGGGCTTATGGTTAGGGTTAGAAAGTGACTAAAATCGTGACCGCGCCACCTAGTGGTCGATCATGGCACTGCTGTCGGTCAACCAACAGGAAATATCCAACCTTTGCATTTTGTGAGAGGGAACGACCTGGTTGAGCCCCTATGCTGTAGAACCATGAGACAGCCTACAGTGTTTCTGAAATCCTTTCTCTTTTTCCCTGACTGTTTCACCAACTATCTCTCCCACTCTTCTCCCTGCGTCTGACACACTCTATCACTTTCCTGTGCAATGTCTCTCTGAGTATTCCTGAGTCACTCTCAATATGTGTCAGCGACCTGTGCTGTTTACTGGATGTGGGCGGATTTAACACCCTTTATTCACTCAGTTTTAAGGCAGACAAATATGCTTTTAAAGTCTGTTTTTATCTTTTAAACTTTTGAAAACATTTTCCTATTATTAATTCTAGTTATTCAGTCATAAATATATAAATATATCTATTTCTAGATATATTCTTGTGTAAGCACTGTCTGAGCCTGTTCTGACAATGTGCAGTCAGGAGGTCACCCTATATTAGATAGACACCCAGTACTGTGTGAGCCTGTCCTGATAATATACAGCCAGGAATTCATACTGTATTAGACTAGCGACTTGATATAACGGCATGATAGATTTTTATAAATTGTGTCTCTCTACCCCCCTCTCTCTCCGTCCCCTGTGTCCCCCCCCCTCTCCCTCCCCTGTGTTTCTTTCCCCTCTCTCCCTCCTTGTCTTTTCTTGTCCTCTCCATCCCCTGAGTCTCGTCCCCCCCCCCACTGCTGTGTCTCCTTCCCACTCTCTCCCTCCCGTGTCCCCTTTCCCCCTCTCCCGTGTCTATTTCCCTCTCTCCCTCCCCTGTTTCTCCCCCCCCCTCTGTATGTCTCCTTCCCCCCTCTCCCCTGTGTATCCTTTCCCCCTCTCCTTTGTCTACTTTCCCCCTCTCCCTCTCATTTCCCCCTCTGTGACTCTTTCCCCCTCTCCCTCCCCTGTGTGTCTTACCCCCCTCTCCCACACGTCTCTTCCCCCCTCTCCCTTCCCCTTTGTGTCTCCCCCCTTCCTTCCCCTGTGTCTCTCCCCCCTCTACCTCCTCTGTGTCTCTTCCCCCCCTCTCCCCTGTGTCTCTTCCCCTATCTCCCCTGTGTTTCTTCCCCCCTCTCCCTCCCGTGTCACTTCCCCTACCTTCTCCCTCCCATGTATCTCTTCTCCCTCCCATGTCTCTTCCCCCCCTCTCCCTTCCCCTGTGTCTCTTGCCCCCTCTCCTTTACCCTGTGACTCTTCCCCCCTCTCCCTCCTCTGTGTCTCTTATCCCCCTTTCCCTCCCCTGTGTTTCTTTCCCTCCCCCCTCCTGTGTCATTGTTGGGATTGGATGATGTTATGTATAATTTGTTATACTGTGACCATTAAATCTGTTTCCAGTTTGGACTTACGTAATCTATGTGTGAGTGTCATTCTGGGGGAAAGAAAATTCTTGCTTGGAATTATTGTTATTGATCCTGTCTTACGCAAATAGTTACAGTCAGTAACTTCTACAGCTTCTGCCTATCTGTGGTATTGTTGGTGTTCCCGGTGACCATATTCTGCTAGCATGGATACAACGTACCTCACAATTATACTTGATAGAATTGATCTAGGATATTTTCAAGGCCAATCATGTTGTAGATTGCAACACCAATATTCACTATTTGGAAAACACTCCGGTTTAATATGTCTCATTGGTTAATTGAATCTCATTTTATCTTAATGTCAGTGTTTGCCTGTTTAATCTGGCACAATACAAATCATATCAATAAATATGTATCAGTGTATAAGTAGTTAAGCCTGTATGTGTGTGAACATAATTTATATATATATATATATATATATATATATATATATATATATATATATATATATAGAGAGAGAGAGAGAGAGAGAGAGAGAGAGAGAGAGTTGTGCTCAAAAGTATACAAACCCTGGTAGAAATTGTGACATTTTGATATTTATTTAGAAAAAATGACAAATAATGCAAAAAGAGAGACTTTTTATTGATGGATAGTGATCATATGGCCCTGATCAAAAGTTTACATACTCTTGAATGTTTGGCCTTGTTAAAATTAGCATCTGTGTATAAATAGTCAATGAGTTTGTTAGCTCTCACATGGATGCACTGAGCAAGCTAGATACTGAGCAATGGGGAGCAGAAAAGACCTCACAAAAGACCTGCGTAAAAAGGTAATGGAACTTCATAAGGATTTAAAAGGATATGAAAAGATATCCAAAGCCTTGAAAATGACAGTCAGTACTGTTCAATCACTTATAAATAAGTGGAAAATGTGGGGATCTCTTGATACCAAGGCAAGGTCAGCTAGCCCAAGAAAGATTTCAGCCACAACTGCCAGAAGAATTGTTGGGAATACAAAGAAAATTACACAGGTAACCTCAGGAGAAATACAGACTGCTCTGGAGAAAGACAGAGTAGTTGTTTCAAGGAGCACAATACGCCGATACTTGGACAAGGATGAGCTGCATGGTCGAGTTGCCAGAAAGAAGCCTTTATTGCGCCAATGCCACAAAAAAGCCTGGTTCAATAGGCCCGACAACACCCTGACACGCCTCACAGCTTCTGGCATACTGTAATTTGGAGTGATGAGACCAAAATAGAGCTTTGTGGTCACAACCATAAGCGCTATGTTTGGAGAGGGGTCAAAAGGCAGATAGTGAAAAGAATACCATCCCCACTCTGAAGCATGGTGGTGGCTCACTGATGTTTTTTTGGGGGGGGGGGGGAGCTCTAAAGGTACAGGGAATCTTGTGAAAAGTGATGGCAAGATGAATGCAGCATGTTATCAGAAAATACCGGCAGACAATTTGCAATCTTCTGCACGAAGCCTGCGCATGGGGCGCTCTTGGACTTTCCAGCATGACCCTAAGCACAAGGACAAGTTGACTCTACAGTGGTTACAGCAGAAAAAGGTGAAGGTTGTGGAGTGGCCTTAATATCATCAAGCCACTCTGGGGAGATCTCAAACGTGCGGTTCATGCAAGACGACCAATGGCTTCACATGATCACTATCCTTCAATAAAAGACATTTTTTTTGCATGATCATATTTTCAAAATAAATGCCAACATTTCACAATTTCTGTCCGGGCATGCAAACTTTTGAGCACAACTGTATATATAGTGTATATATGTATATGTGTGTGCATCAATTAATGTGACTCATTATGAGTGCCTTGGTGTGTGTGTGTGTATGTATTAGCTTGCTATGAGCACACCGGCCTCATAACTATTACCACTACGCATATTTCATTCTCATGACAGTCTAATATGCTACTTGTGTATGTATTAATATTTAATTAATTTAATTATTGGAGCTCTGGTGCATTACTCTGTATTCTAAATGGAGTATGGATATCATCGGATGAGAGGGGAGAGGTACAGAGTCCGACATATATCTCTTATGTTCGTCACATATATGGCGTTTCAGAGAACCCACGTACACCCTATAGTTGTCAGCAGGCGGGCTTGCCAAAACCCGTTGGAAACTGCGGCCCTCGCAAATTGAGGGCCGCGGTTGCGGCCAGGCAAAGAGTGCAGTAGCACTTAGGCAGGGAACGACGAAAGCACTCACTGCGCTGGTGGAGATGAGCATCATAGGCGCTCATCCCTACGACCCCGTAGCACTTTACCATCATACCTACGAACCGCGGGACTGCACATTAACACAACACTCAAATACACAATTCACACTGCGAGACCCGTAGCATAAAACTAAATATGCATAAAACAAAATATGCGCCGTAAAAAATACGAACTTAACGGCCGAACCGCGCACACCGAAATACACGAAAATAAACACTAAATACAGAAATCACATAAAAACATCACACACAGCAATGGGAGACACCCAGGACGTCTGGAAGTCATCTTACACGTCAATTTAAAAATGGCAGCAGAAAAAAACGATATATATATATATATACAATTATTACATTGCTATATATTATCACATTATCAGCTATTATTATATTATCAGATTACTTCATTATAAGAGTAAGACATTGTTATATATTGTCAGATTATTACATTTACAGATTATCACATTAACAAATTGTATTACATTATCAGATTATCTCATTATAAAATTATTACATTGTTATATTTTATCACATTATCAGATATTATTACATTATCAGATTATCATATTTTTTGATTTTTACATTGTCAGATATTATTACATTGCCAGATTATCTCATTATCATATTATCACTTTGTCAGATTATAACATTATCACATTATCACATTGTCAAATATTATTACATGGCTAGATTATCTCATTATAAAATAATAATAGTATATTTTTATTTATTATCACATTATCAGATATTATTATATTGTTAGATTATCAGATTATAACATTGCCAAATATTATTACATGACCAGATCATCTCATTATAAAATAATAATATTATATTGTTATTTATTATCAGATATTATTATATTGTCAGATTATCCCATTATCAGATTATTGCTTGTCAGATATGATCACATACTGCCAGATTATACCATTATCACTTTTTTACATTGCCTGGTATTATTACATTGTTATAATATTACATTATCAGAGTATTACATTATTGGAGGCCCGTAGTGTCGCGTGGAAGGTCTCTTGACCCAGCGGAGCCTTTGCATGCCTATTGGCTGGCCAGCCACGGGGGGAGTCAGACAGTGCGTTTTCGCGCACTTTGGCGCCACTTCCTCACTCTGCAGCTGGCTAGCATTTGGATCGCATCTGCTCCATTCTGTGCAGCTCCTGCGGTGTCCAGAAGGCCTCCTGTGGCGTGCTTTGTATTTTGTGTTCCTTGTCAGTGTGTGTGTTGTGTGTGTGTGTGTCCCTGGGTGCGTGGTTCTGTCTGTCCCTGGGGGGGTGGAGGTTGATGCAGCATTTGGCTACTCATAGACCGACAGCAGGGGCGGTCCACACTTCCCTGCCGCCCTTTAGGAACACTAAGTCTGTAGATGACAGCACCAGACAGGGTACTACTATGGGACAGACTCCTCTACCTACCGCTGACTGTTTGGGACTGGCTGACCATGACAAACGGAGACAGGGTCTGGGGAACCTAGGCAACCCAATAGGGTCAGTGGTGGCACAGAGTGATTCTTCCCTAGATGACGCTGACAATGTCAGGACCTCATCTTGCAGGCACAGATGGGCTAGTAAAGGTTCCTCTTGCATTTTCAGACATTCCAGGGATTGGTCGCGGTCTCGCAGCCGCAGATCCTGCAACTGTCCTTGTCCCAGCTCTGATCGTGAGCCCAGGAAGGAGAGGCCTACAAGGACGGCTCCTGAGCAGGGACATGGACAAGATCTCCCAGATCTGCAAAGTATGGCCACGACTCAGTCACAAGGAGAGTGTTCACAAGCAACAGACACACCTTATCGGGGTGGGGGTTATCAGGAACAAGGACAGTAACTATCAGGGCTGAAAGCTTTGTTGGGGAGTCATAGGGTAGCTCTGTCTGATAAGGAATTAGGAGAATGGGTAGCGGGGTTGGCAGCTAAGGCATGGTCCCCCGCTTCTGCAGCTAGTGAGCATAGGACAGCGCCATGTGAGCATCACGCTTTGGAGGTGCATAGGGCGGTTCCTTGCGCTGCCGAGCCAACAGGTGGGCCAGCGCCACGGGAGGTTTCCAGGGTCTCGCATGGGTCCCTGAGAGCTACTGCAGTGTGCGTGCTAGACAACCTGGGGACGCATCTGATCCTAGAGGTCAAGGAGCGGATATGGAGAAGGGAGTTTATCGAGATTTTCTCTCTCCTGCCAGTTTCGCGTTTGCGGAGTCAGTCGAAGGTAGCACCAGGGGCGGTGGGGGAGACAGACAGCAGTCTTATAGGTGTATCCCACGTACATTCGACAATTGGCTGCAGGCCTTTTCTATTCTGGCCTGCATCATTGGTGAAAAGTTCCCTTCTCAGTGTTCTGCTCTCTTCGTTTATCTGAAGGAGATTAGAAGTGTTTCCCGGATATATGGGGGTATGGCATGGTGGAAGTATGACGAGGACTTCTGCCAATGCATGGTGACCAGGCCTCACATGGCATGGCGTGAGAAGGCGATTGCATATTGGCTTAATGTGAGGACCCCGATGTGTGCTACGCTGTCCTTTCGGACCGGGGAGAGTGGAGGCAGATCCCCCCGCCCCTTCAACTAGTACAGGGTGAAAAGTTTGCTATGCCTTCAATGAAGGGATCTGCAAATGGTCCCACAACCGCCGCTTTAAGCAGGCCTGCTCCAATTGCGGTGGGGAACATTCAGTGGCCAAATGCGGTAAGTAGAAGAAGGGCACCCGACTTAGTGAGCCACAAGGAAAGGAGCAAGACACTGGTGTTACTGAACACAATGCTCCCGTGGTTCGTACGCAACAGTAGGGTGAGAGGTAAGGTGGTGGCAGCACGATTGCTGACCAATGGGTTCCGAGATGGCTTTGTAATTCCATGTGAAATGGAGTTTACCGGCAGCCATCCTGCTAATTTGAAATCGGTGGCCGAATACCCAGGTGTGGGGGAGCAGACGAATGCAAAGGAAGTGTGTTTGGGTAGAATGTCGGGGCCATTCCTTTACCCCCCCCATAGATCGACTGCATGTGTCACCGCTGGGGGTGGTTCCTAAAAAGGAACCGGGCAAGTTTTGGCTCATCCACCACTTGTCTTACCCGGAAGGTGCCTCCGTAAATCTGACTGGATAGACAAGGACTTGTCGTCTGTCTTGTATGCGTCCTTCGACAGCGGCATGGTTGGTGCGAGGACGCTGGTCATGAAGCATTGGTTGTGATGGTTGATGTGGAATCGGCTTTCCGCCTACTGCCAGTGCACTCATGCAGCCAACATCTGCTGGGTTGTCATTTTGGCGGGGAGCACTATGTGGACCTCTGCTTACCCATGGGATATTCCATTTTGTGCACCTACTTTGAGGCGTTTAGTACGTTTCTGCAGTGGGTCACGAGTGTTGTTGCGGGTCATTCCAGTATGCTTCGCTACCTGGGTGACTTTATGTTCTTGGGCCCAGCGGGGGACAACACCTGTCAAGAGTTGCTAGATGCTTTTCAAACAATAGTACAAGATTTTCTAGTTCCCATGGCGCACGAGAAAACGGAAAGCCCCGTGGCTCGTTTGACCTTTTTGGGCATTCAGATAGACCCGGTTAGGATGGAATGTAGCCTTTCCGATAGACAAGGTTATAGATTTGCAGCTTTGATGGGAGCCAGGAGGGTCTCTCTCAAGCAGCTACAGTCCATTTTGGGGGAGTTAACCTTTGTTTGCCCGATCCTGTCTATGGGCTTTCCCTAGCCACAGCGGGTGTCAAACGCCCTCATCACTTCGTCAGTCTGTTGGCTTCCATGAGGGAGGATGTGCGATTCTGGTTAATCTTCTTAGACATGTTCAATGGGAGGATGCTTATTGACTTATGGGCGTTATCTAATAGAGATATTCAGCTGTTCACCAAAGCGCCCGTCGGTGACGGTTTTGGAGCTTTCTTAGTGGGTATTTCTTGCACGGCACAGTGGCCCACGGATTGGACTGAGGCTGGTCTAACAGAGAACGTGTTGTCATAGTTGTAGTGGTTCGTGCATGGGGTTTGGGCTTGAGGGATCAGCAGGTTGTGTGCCAGTCAGAGAATGTAGTGGTAGTACACACCATCAATAACACCAAGGCAACGTCGGTGCCGGTCATACGTCTGATTCGCCAGTTGGTATTGAATTGCTTGAGTTGGAACATGTGGTTCTGGGCCAGTCATGTGCCTGGATCATGTAGCGGTATTGGTTATGCCCTTTCTCATTTTCAGTGCGAATGTTTCAAGCTACTGGTGCCGGGTGTGAAGCAACAGGGCGACAGCTTCCCAGAGGAAGTTTGGGAATATGGAGCAATGAGATGAGGTATTCATTGACACCAGCTATGTGGATGGCTTATAGGAAAGCAGAAGTGGCAGGAATTGGTGGCATTAGGTGGGGATGCCAACTCCGAAGAAAGGAGGACTGGTGTCCTGCTGTGGTTTTGGTTGAGGTGTAAGAGTGAAAGGCTCTCAGAGGCTATGGTGGTGCATCGAGTGGGGCTTTAGCATTCATGTTCAAGCTAGCCGGACATCGGGACCAGACTAAGGTCTTTCTTGTGAAACGTGTCATGTGTGGCATGTTCAAAGGAATGCAAACACAGGATAAGAGGCGACCCATCATGTTCTCGCTGCTGCTCCACATAACGGAGATACTGAAGGAAGTGTGTTGCTCCCCTTACAGGGCTTCCCTTTTCCTTACAGCCTTTTCCCTGGCATTTTTCGGAGCATTTAGAGTTGGGGAGCTGGTTGCAACTAGCAGGCGAGGTCCCGGGGGCTTGCAACAGGTAGGCGTTAGCCTGCACAAGGGCAGTGTGTTGATTTGGCAGCTGCGGTCCAAAACTGACCATGCAGGGAAAGGGAGGGAGATTGTGCTCCATAAGACGGGGATGGACTGTTGTCCTTTTGGGTGTGTGGGCAGTTATTTGAGATTGAGACGCATTATCCAGGGCCATTGTTAGTGCATGAGGGCAGCCTCGCTGTGATGATCTGAGAGTAAGGGCTATACAAGCCCAGAGCCACCTGATATAGACTACAGGTTATCTACCCACAAGGACCATTGGGTTCTTTGAAATCTCGGCACTAGCACCCTGGTATCTGGCTTCTGTATCAGTCAGAGTCTCTCCATCAGTAATCAGCTTTTCCAGGAGTCCTGGTAGTGACCAGGGCAGGTTACTTGTAGGGTGGAAATAGATACAGTATTGCAGCCACCCTGGAGAACAAAATAAGAGAACAAGCAATTTGCTATGTGCCTCAGAGTGAACTGATTTATTTTTGAAATAACAGCAGTATTTATAGGGGATAGATACAGAGGGGGTATACACAGCACAACAATGAGAGGGTGTGGCAGACAAACACAATAGATAAACTCCACATGGAGTCTAACAGTAGCTTCCTGAGTTCAATAGGATTAACCTCCAATACACATCCTGCCGTCTCTAGCACGTATCAGACGTTATTAACTTAATCTGGCAAACAATAGGACAAAACAATATTTACAAATACAATGGAGGTGTTGATGCAGATAATCCAGTGGCTGGAGCCAATCTGTCTGTCCTTGAGCTCAATGGGCCAAAGCCCAGGTTGAGTAAAAGGGGTCTGTGACACTCGCGCTCTTGCTTCCAATTTTCCAAGGTGCTTAAAACCTGTTTACACCGCCTGGGTTTGTATGGTGCAGAGTTTGGTACCCACTACTTCCGGATTGGGGCAGCCATGGTGCCGGCAAGTATTGGACTGCCGGAGGAGGTGGTTAAGAAAATTGGAAGGTAGGAATCGAGGCGCTGATGGAGCAATGTAAGACCTTCAGCTGCTATCTGCTAACTGTGTTCATTTCTGTTACAGGCGCTGGAAGGCAGCTCTGGGTTCTTCGCCATTTATACATATATTGGGTAGAAAAGTTTGCCACAGTTTCGCCAACCGGCTTGCTACTTGGCTTACCAAAGGAGGATGTACTGGTGCGATGGGCTGGCATTCGGGGGCTGAGATGGCTGAAAGTGGGTGAGATGGTTGCCCGTCATTTTGGCAGCCCTACGTGATCATAATTCATGCTGGGAGGAATTACTTAGGTTTGGTGCCCATTAAACGCTTGGCCAGAGACAAGAAACATGATAATGCCTCATGGAAGGAGAAGTTTCCGGAGGTGGTAGTCTTCTGGTCAGACATAGTGAGGAGGAGGGTGTGTCGGAATGACAGGAATCCTGTCCGTTTAAATGGTGCCCGTATTAAGGTCAACAAATTGATGGTCAGATTTGCAAAGGAATGGGTTACCTGGTCATCCGCCACCCTGAATTTGAGAATAATGCAGAGGATGTGTGGTTCCTGTCCGATGGAGTTCACTTGACCGAAATCAGGCTGGAACTGTTTATGTATGAATGTAAAGAGGGGGTTCAGCAGGCTTTGGATATTTTGAGGGGTAGCGCAGTACAGTAAAGGGTTCCTGCCCTGCTGAGTGGTGAGTTTCCCAGGCAGGGGTATAATTAAAAAGGGGCTTGCCCCTACCTCTTGGGTGGGTGCAGCACAAAAGCAGGTGGGCCCATGGGCGCGTGCCTAGGGGCAAGAGGTTGCTGCTGCTGGCCGGGCTCCTCCCATTTGTTTATACCATGTTGGTAAATATATATATGTTTGTAAATAATAAATTAGCTGTGGCCCGTTGGTTACCCCATATTGGTTTCAGTGTCAATTATTATATGAATGCGAAGAATGGATCTTACTGGGGTCATGTATATGATCACATTCTCAGATATTATCAGATTATTTCATTATCAGATGATGCCTAGTTACCACTAAACTGCTCTTATAAAGAACTTGAATAGATAACAAACTAAATGTGTTTACAAAGTTTGAAATAAACAATATTCTTTTTGATTATTAGCTATCATTTATTTTTATAATTACATAGAATTTTGCTTTGCTTTTGTTTGTAACCAAACTAGACACCTGAGAGGAATGGGATTCAGATAACAGCTTTATTCAGTGATGTTGAAAGACTGCCACTACAAAATTGCATTTTACAATAAGACTGAATAGAGAGCAATCAACAGTAGGATACTATTCCCCCATAGCCTATAGCAGACTGAGAGCCTGATTCAATTGAGCCATCGTAAGTTACTGGAGCCCGTAAATCGTAAGTTACTGGAGCCCGTAAGTGAGGCCGCAAGTTAATTTGCTATTCAATTGGTGTCTTTTTGCGGGCTCCGAACGGATTTCGGGTTACGGCCTTGAAAACTTTGCAGTGTTTAAACCCGGAACTTACAGCCTCCAAAAGCCTTTGATCTTTCCCGAGTTACGGTCTCTAAAATCGCAAATCGCTATTCAATTGCTACAATTCCCCAAGCCCGCAAACAGTTTCATACCCGTAAACGGCAAATGTAGAGAAAACCCTACGAGTGCTAGAGAGGACCCGAAGGGAAAATCAATACTACACTGTAAATAACGGGGAAAGCGATGACAGACATTAGAATTATTTGCACAACAGTCTGAAGCTCGCAAATCGGCAATAAAAAATCATATTGTTTTATGTGTCATTTCGGGTTATATCGATCTCGGGAATCAATGAGTTAATACATATCAGGCCACCCACATGGACTAGAACAGTATTGGCATTCATTTTTATTATTTTGTACATTGCGGGTTTGCAAGTCTGATCGCATATCGGACCCCTTCACCTAATTGATTGACATGTAACCTCCATATTTTACTGCTGTAATGATGGTGGTCTCATTTTCTATTGGCTGTTTTGAAATGAGTGGTTACGGCCTTGCTTAATTTTAGCAGAGTTCAAGCCCGCAGCAGGCCAGACATACCTGTATACCGCGGGATGCGGGCTTCTAATTGAATCAGGCTCTGAGTTTTCTTTCTTTTGGGTATACTCTCTGTTGCTGTATCCTGTATACTATTGTAAACTTTGGTCCACAGTTCTTCAAGCATTCTAAATCCATTCTTCACCTCCACTGCATATTCACAGGGGATATTATTTATTTCACATCTGCTTGGTGTGATGATTTTCCCTCTTTTTTTTCACTTTAATTCTGAACTTTGCAATAAGAAGTTCATGGTCTTGTTTTTGCTGACTGTATAGAGCTCCTCCATCTTTGGCTACATGGTATATAGTTAAATTAATTTGTATATTGTCCATCTGGTTATGTCCATGTCTTCGTAGAACTGGACAAGTTGAGCCTCTTCAGCATCCATGGTGGGAGCATAGACTTTGATCACTGTGGTGTTAAATGCTTGCCATGAATTTGAATTGTAACCATTCTTTCATTTATTGGGTTGTAACTGAGCACAGCTTTGACCACCCTTTGATTGACTATGAGGGCTACTCCATTTCTTCTGTGGGACTCTTGACCAGAGTAGTAGATCTGGTGGTTGTCCTGATGTAAAATGTCCCATTCCAGTCCATTTAACTTCACTAATTCCCAGGATATCAATGTTTAATCTTGTAATCTCATGTTTGACCACATCTAGTTTGCCTTGGTTCATAGTTCTAACATTTCACGTTCCTATGGTGAGTTGCTCTTTGCAGCATTGGACTTTCCTTTCCCCTCGAGATACATCTGCAGCTGGATGTCCTTTCGGGTTTGGCCCAACCACTTCATTAGATCTGGTGCTACTTGTACTTTACCTCTGCTTTTCCTCAGTAATGTGGTAGGTGCCTTCTGACCTGAAGGGCTCATCTTCTGGTTCGTTATGTCTCTGGTTGTCCATAAAGTTTTCTAAGCAAAGTTACTGGATTGGGTGGCCAGTTCCTTCTCCAGTGGACCGCAATTTGTCTGACCTCTCTGCTATGACCGTCCCATCCTGGGTGACCATACATGGTATAGCTCACAGCTTCATTGAGGTACACAAGCCCCTTTAACACAACAAGGTAGTGATCCAGAAGATGGATACATGAGGACACTGAAGGAATGAACATAAGCTTGAGGGAGCTCAAAGGGGTAGTGGCTGACAAATGTACCTGGTGATCTGTGGTTCACAGGGTCACCGAGAATTAGACACGACTGAACAACTAAACAACAACAATGATCCAGAACTTGGTGACCAGAACAACTATAGACAATATGGACTTCAGACTGCTGCTGACCCAAGGTTATCGACCCTCTTGTCCTAAGACGTCCTCTTTTTTCTCTAATACCCTTAACTCAATTAGAATGTAAGCTCTTATGAGAGCAGGGCCCTTTATATCTGTACTAGTATGTAACTTCTGTCATATTTGTCTTATGTATTTGCTGAATGCTGTATCCCCTTTATTTAGTGATATGGAAAATAAATAAAGTATAATAAGAATAAGAATAGAAACAGCTGCCCCCCCCCCCCCTTCACTCTCATCTGCCCCCCAGCCCAGGACCGAGACTACCCAGGCTAGTGCAGCTATTTTTGGAGGTCATAAGCATGGAGATGTAGTATTTATTAGTAATTTCACTTTGTCTTGGTTAGGTGTTTATTTACATTCAAGGGACAGGTCCATCTCGCTGACTGACACGGCAGACAAGACAATATATAATTCCAGAGCGAAATGTGTATCGGTGCAGAATAGAGGTGATGCTGATATGACATCTGAACGTATAAAACAGAATCATTTCTGCATCTTGAAATACAAAGTGTACGTTAATTAACAAATATTTTTGTATACCAGAAGCTACTGTAGATATCTTATGCACTAGATACAAATGAGAGTGCTGAGGAGCAGAGACATTTGAAATTAATATGACCGTTGCTCACCTTGGATTCTGCAGCAAGGTAGCAGAGCTCCTTATTCTCAGCACCATTGGACTCTACACACAACCCTGAATTGATAGGTCACGATAGATAGAAATTAAATGGAGCAGGGTGCAACCTCATTTTGATTTCTCTCTGACAATTTCTCAACTGTTTGGATTTACATTAGAAGTTTACTGACACATCAAAATGACTTTACATCATTTTGTAACCCAAAATATCTCTCCACTCCAAATGAGTTTTGGTTTGAGCAGAAAAAGAAAAAAACAAAGTACACCATGAAGTGCGGCTTATTGACATAATTAATTTGTCATCCTATCTATTACTAATTAACCTTATCTCACTTAACAGTGATCAAATAATTAACACATGCTCATAGTGATTTAAGTAATTGTAGTTTTCTGCTGCATTCTGGGCACGGCTTTCTTTGCTTTCTTGCTTTGGTATATAGACATCTCATGAGTTACATTTCCCTTTAATGCATTTGAATTCGCCATCAGTGTATAGGAGATAAAAGTTAAATGTCATTGTAGTTTAGGAAAAAATTACATAATTGTGATATCTGTAACAAAGCAACAGCTTTATATGTCACCAGCATAAATTAATTATTGAACAAAATATTAGTATTAGTAAAAAAAAGCATAAATCATGGGTACATGTGTTTTTGGCTCTGTTATCAAGGCAATATTTTGTAATGGTAATCTTTCAACAGAAGTGAATAAAGATTTTATCTGAACCTACTATTCCTCCCATTCCTCCCAGGTTTCTAAACTTTCCAAAACAAATTGTCAGCTCCCATTATAGCTAAAATAAATGTAAAAAGGCTGTATTTTCATATAACATTTTGTACAATTATTCTGCACATTATCAAGTGAAGTTCTTCATTACAGCATAATATAAACATGACACCTCAGGGTCCTTTAACAGTCACCTTTGAGAGTCATTCTGGGGCCTTTCTGTCATGGGCATAGGAGCCCAAAAAATCTGTGGGAGATAATTCAACTCTACTCCCAGGACAGGATGCAGGGGCACATCTACAGCCAGTGCACCCGGTGCAATATAATATATATATATACTAGCAAATTCCCTGTCAAAACTGACGGTATAATTGTTCATGTTTATCCGTGTCTCTTCCCTCCTTCCCTCCCCTGTGTCTCTTCCCCTCTCCCCTCCCCTGTGTCTCTTTCCCTCCTCTCCCCTCCTCTGTGTCTCTTTCCCACTCTCCCCTACTATGGCTCTTCCCTCCCGCCCTTCCCCAGTGTCTCTTCCTCCCCCTCCCCAGTGTCTCTTTCCCCCCTCCTCTCCCCAGGGTCTTTCCCCCTTCCCTCCACAGTGTCTTCCCCCCTTTCCTCCCCAGTGTCTCTTCCCCCCTCCCCAGTATCTCTTTCCCCCTTCCCTCACTACCCCAATGTCTCCCCCCCTTCCCTCTCTACCCGATTGTCTCTTCCCTCCCTAACCCATTGTCTCTCCCCCTTCCCTCCCTACCCCATTCTCTCTTTCCCCCTACCCTCCCTACCCCATTGTCTCTTTCCCCATTCCCTCCCTACCCCATTGTCTCTTTCCCCTTTCACTCCCTACCCATTGCCTTTTTCCACCCCCCTTCCATCCCTACCCCATTGTCTCTCCCCCCCACCCCATTGTCTCTTCACCCCTTCACTCCCTACTCCATTGTCTCTTCCCCCCTTCCCTCCCCACCCCATTGCCTCCCCCCTTTCCTTCCCTACCCCATAATTGTCTCTGCACCCTCTTCCCTCACCACCCCATTGTCTTTCCCCCCTTCCATTCCTAACCCATTGTCTTTTTCCCCCCTTCATCCTGATGTGCGCAGCTCGCTGCTAGCACCGCACTTTGAGCGTGCACTATGTGCATGAGCTTGTGGCATCCGTATGCACGCATGCACAGCTCTGTACGGACATTATATAGTTGTATGTATGTGTGTACACATTCGACAACTATTATAGTTGATATATATATATATATATATATATATATATATATATATATATATATATTATATGTATGTCTGTATGCCAACTTATTATGTATATTGTTTATTATGGGTCAAAGCTTTCATTGGAAAGACGTACTGTTCCATAGCTCTCTAGTGGCCAATTCTGGTAATGTATGATTACATTTAATGTTACTATTTTTTGTATCTCTATTCATTTAGTCTGGGGGGGGGTCCCCCCACCCCCCCCCCCCCCCCCAGTTTCTATGCCCCTGCTTTCTGTCAATGAGCATTTCTAGAACTGATTGCAATTAACAGTCTCAGATAATAAACTCGTCCAGTAAGACCTCTCCCAGCTGTCCCAAGAGTCGTGTCAGGGACCTCTGGATATTTACAGATAGTCATTGGTTTTGCTCCTTACATTGCACATAAGAAATGTGGAGTTTGTCTTAAAGTCACGGAGTATTCCATGTATGAGATAAACGAAAGGGAAGAGATTAGAGAGAGGAGAGAAGCAAGAGATCGAAATAGAGATAGAAATGAGAGAGAGAAGAAAGAGTGGTATAGGGGAGAAAGGAGAAAAGAGAAAGAAGGGAGGAGAGAAAGAGTAGAAAAAAAGAGGGAGAAAGCTATAGGGAGTAATAAGAGAGAGAATGAAAGAGTGCAGGGAGGAAGAGAATGAGAAATAGTGGAGAGAAGGAAATAAAGAAAGAGAGAAAAGGGGAAGAAGATGTGGAAGAGGAAAACGAGGAACATTAAGAGAAAGAAAGAAGAGGAGATATAGAGAGGGGAGAAGGAAAGAAAGGAATGGGAAGAGGAGATACAGGAAGAGAGCATAGACTGAGAGTAAAAGGAGGGATTTAAATAGAATGGAAAAGAATGAGGACAGAAATAAAGGAGTCATAGAGAAAGAGAAAATGAGATGAGAAAAAAGAGAGAAGAAACATATCAATGACTGTAAGGAATGACTGTGAGTATTGCTCCCTCACTAAGAGATTAAATCACAGCCCCACGTTGTGCTATTGCTGCAGTTCTAACTCTTCCTTATCCACACCCTTTGTACTTATCAGCAGGAGAGTCTGAGCGAAGATTGTAATTTACTTGAAGGATCGATGTAGTTTAGGAAAACGTCACATGCTTGAGACGTGTGTAAGAAAATAACATTATTAGCTGTGTAAGCCATGAGCATTAGACGTTTTTTTCTGTTTGTGTCATGCGGGTTACATCGAGGACATTGGTTACCTTGTTAGGGTTACACTTCTATATACTGTAGTTCTATTGTGGCTATTTACAGTGGTAAACTTTCAAGAGAACCGAATAGAGATAATATGTGGATCCATGCTCCTGTCATGTTAAGAACAACAACAAAATGTCTGTCAACAAAAAAGAGGAATTTAATACAATTGTGAAAAAATAATGAATTTATTTACTTATTTGAAACTTTGTAAAACCATTTTGCACAAGGAGCATACTATAAACCATTCAGTGGTCTTTCAAAGTAGTATAAGATATATTTAATTGTACATTATTTGTACATCAACCAGGGGTGTAGGAGCCAGAATAATTCGGGAGGGGGGATAAAGCTCTTTGTATACACAGGCCGTAAAATAGCTTATATATACATACATACAAACAAAGAAAATCTGGGTGGATTTGGCGCCCCCCCCCCTCCAGTTCCTACACCCATGACATCAACTCATTTATATATACTGTATATATTCAGGCCCTCATTCAATTGCAATTTGGCCAATTGAATAGGGCTCTAAATAAGCACATAACATATATTTTTTAAAGAAGTTTTTAGTTAGTAAGCATCTATCCAAAAGCAAGGTTTTCACTAACTAAAAACTTATTTAAAAAAAATATGCTATGTACTTATATAGAGCCCTATTCAATTGGCCAAATCGCAATTGAATGAGGCCCTCAGTGTTTAAGTCTAAATATTTGGAAGTTTTTAAACTAAGAGACCAAATTCAGAACTGGCTCTTTACTCTTAGTCTTCATTTTTCAGAAACAAATCATTATTTATAGTATTAGTAACTTTCCAGCCATAAATGACGGTATCATACGTTATGTTCAATTGTCTGTTGTGATGTTCTCTGTGCTGTCTCTCTCTGTGCACCCACTGTCTCTCTTTGAGCTGTCTCTCTGTCTCTGTGTCTTCTCTTTGTGTGTGCACTCTCTCTCGCTCCCTGCGCCCTCTATTTCTCTCTGTGCATGCTCTCTATCACTCTGTGCCCTTTCTCTCTGCGTGTTCTCGGTCTCTCTCTGTGCCCTCTCACTGCACTCTGTGCCTCTCTCTATCTGCCTCTCCTCTTTCTTTCTGCCTCCCTCCCTCTCTCTCCCCCCTCCATCTTTTTCTCTCTCTCTATCTTTGCCTCCATCTCTCTCCCGCTCCCACTCTCTCCCCCTTTCTCTCTCTCTCTTACCCCTCTCCCCCCTCCATCTTTCTTTCTCCCTCTCTTTCTGCCTCCATCTTTCTCCCCCTCCCACTCCCTCCCCCTCGCTCTCTCTCTCTGCCCCCTCTCTCTCCCTCCCTCTCTCTCCCTCCCCCTCCATCTTTCTCTCTCCCTCTCCTTCTCTGCCTCCATCTCTCCCCCTCCCTCCCTCTCCTCTTTCTCTCTGCCTCCCCCTCTCCCCCTCCATCGTTCTCTCTCCCTCTCACTGCCTCCATCTCTCTCCCCCTTCCTCCCTCCCTCCCTCTGTCTCCCCCCTCCAGCTTTCTCTCTCTCACCCTCCCTCCATCTCTGGCCCCTCCCCCCCCTCTCTCTCCCCTCCAGAGATAAAATACTTAAATGTCTTTAAGGACCACTGTAAGGCCCTCACTCTCTCACCCTCCCTCCCTCTCTGGCCCCTCCCCCCTGCCTCCCTCTCCCCCGTCCAGAGATAAAATACTTAAATGTCTTTAAGGACCACTGTAAGGCCCTCACAATGGGATCTTATAAAAATGTACATTAAATTATCTTTCAAAGTTTGGAGTATTAGCCTCTATTTTAGCTGATTGTTTCCATCCTGAGAGGGATATCAAATAGAAAAGGGAGGAGGTTAGCTGAAAGACAAGTCTATCTGATTAAACAAAATGTCAAACAATAATCCAGAGGCTTCCCCAAAGTAAAAAGTAAATATCATGGGAAACCACTTGAACACAGCAAGTCTCCAACCAATTTAAATGATTGTGTTGATATTAGTTTGTGCCTGAAAATGTAGCACTGTAGCCAATTGACCTTCTAGTGGGTGGAGACAAGCGTCTGTTTGAAAGTAAGTTCAATATTAAATTATTGTTTCTTTAATCATGAAGTTGTACAATGTTGTATTTGGCTGCTGCACTTTGTACAGGGGTGGGGGTGGGGGGGGGTATTGCTCATTAGCCCACCATAAGCTTAGTAGTGTGGCATTAGTAACAGACCAGCCGCATACTGATGAGACCCAAAAGACCGAAACAGCACTGTCTGTGGGTAGTTCATTTATACTCATGTATATCTATTATGTGCTGTGTTCAAGAGTGATGTTATTAAGACCCCCATGTGCCAATATGGCGGCTGTAACCAAATGGTTATTGGATTGAAGGGTGAGACACATTGCAAGTGCTTTTGCTTATCCCACCCTGGGATGCCAGTGGAAGCATTGTATATCTTGTGAGTTATATTGCACATGTACAGACAATACTAATATTTGCTGGATATATATATTATTTGAATATACTAATATCCACTATTTTAAATAGCAAAATACAGGAAGGCTGTGTATGACAGGTAGAGCATCCACTCATTTTATAGTCATTATACTTCCCATTTCTTGTTTTTTTGTGCTAGGAATCTCCTGGATCTATACAAATAAAATAAAAGAACACACATGCACACTTGTGTCTGTGTATGTTCAGTCATGTCCAACTCTCCATAACCTATAGACACAGCACGCCAGGCACATGTATCGTTATGACTCTGGTCGTGCTTATCAATAAGGGTTTCTTGGCAATATATTGGAGTGGATTGCCAGTTTCTTCTCCAGTGGACCGTGATTTGTCTGACCTTTCTGCTATGATCTGCCAGTCTTGGGTGACCTTACATGGTCTAGCTCACAGCTTCACATACAGATACACACACAATCTGCTCACCCAGATATAAGCGCATATTTCTACAAACTGGTTTATACAAGTGACATGACCCACCCCGGGGGTTTAGTGGCTGAGGATATAATCTGAGCTTCTTCTGAGGGGGCTGGGTCCTGCACCTTTTCCAAGAGGGGGTCACAGGTGCCATGTCCAGTAAATCTATTGCATTAAGTTTATACAGAGCCCTCTCTCCAGGGGCCTCGCACAGACTCTATCTAAGGCGGCTTCTATGGAGCTGACAGGCTCAGAGAGATGATTGTGGAGGAGGGGGCTGTTTCTGAATCAGTTACCCATGAAATGACACAGAGAGCCTGGGGGGCCGCAGGGAGAAGGGATCATTGGCAGCCTCAGAGGAATGACATGAGGGTTACAGTGTCCCCAGCGAGGCACAGGATTTGTGTCTTGGACTCTCGCCACCTCCTTAATTCTAGGCCCTGCAGTCACAGCTAGCTTGTGTCTATGTGTGTGTGTGCAATTGTCTGTGTGAGTGTGCCTATGTCTATATGTGAGTGTCTGAGTGTGTGAGAGTTTAGTGTGTCTATGATTATGTGAATGAGTCGGCGTATGTTTCTGTGTGTGTCTGTGTATTTGTGTGAGTGTGTCTGTGCTTTCATATACTGTGGCTTGTGTGTGCACTGTGTGTTTCTGTATGTGTGTGTGTGAGCGTGTAGAATGTGTCTGTGCCTGTAGTTGTGCCTTTGTGTGTCTGTGTGAGTATGTGGAGTGTGTCCGTGTGCGGGTGTGTGTGTCTGTGTAATTCTATCTGTGAGCATATGTACATATTTGAGTATTGTGTGTGTCTGTGTGTTTGTGCTTGTATACATCCTAGCTTGTGTGTGAGTCTGTAGTGTGTCTGTGTGAATGTATAGTGTGTCTGTGTTTTTATATACCCTGCCTTGTGTGTACACTGTGTGCATGTCCGTGTATGCATATTTAAATGTGAGTGTGTATGTTACTGCATATAATAAATCAATGAAAGTCTCTTTTTACTGTCTATAATTATCCACTCCCGCTTTAATACTTCTAGTTCTTCAAAATTGGATTTTATGAATGTGTGACTATGGTGATATTTGAAGATCCTCTATATGTTAATGAAAAGAAATCCCACATTCAGATATAGTTTGTTTTTTAAACCGGACAAATACATTTTATAACACGTCAAAAATGACGGGAGTAAAATAGTAAGTCTGGCAATGCTGTTTGCCACACAATGCGAGGCTACTGCCCTCTGGGCACCTTCAGCACTCATCGCGAGCCACACACTGAGCACCTTCAGCCTAAGTCCTGCATGCTGCAGCCGTCAACGACTCGCCTCGCTTTGCAAGGCTCGCAAAGCGTGACCAACGGGCCCATATATCCACAACTATTATATGTGATTCTGAAGTTATTCTCCATTGTAGATGCTCATGGCCATCTTTGTTTAGTTACTTTCCCCAATAGAGGGGCATTATAAACATATTGGATTTCCTTTAGACCTTCTGAGAGCACTGTCACTTCAAATTGCCACATTTCAGTTGAAGTAGCTATATGCTTCCCTTCTTTTCAAGTCATTTGTAGAAGCGAAAAACCTGAAATAAAAACAGGCTCCCATTATAAAATACTTGTATATAATAGGAAATCCACTAAAATATTTTTTTACATTTCTAAAAATGTTACTACTTAAGTTTAGTTCTTTAAAATATCTTAATACTGGACTGCAGTGGCCCTTTAAATAATGATTAGGATAGGCTTAAAGTGCCGCTGTTAGTGATTACAGACAGAAGGGTTTTTATTTATTTGTTAAGTTATTAATTACTATTAAAATACATCAGGACAGCCTCATGGACAGATCCCTTCCTATCCCATTGGATACCTCATGGAATGAGAAATGGAGAGCATCATGTCTAGGAAACCTATAACTCTAAACTGTAAATGTAAGTTTTAAATGCTACACTGAATTAATGTTCTTCAAATATTGATTTTATTGCTAATTAGTTATTAAATAAACAAATGAGACCTCATTGTATGAGCACTAGAGGGGCCCTGAGCATATGTCATTACTGAAGTTATTTACTGTTTTTACACATATGTATACCCAAGTGTACATACACACACAAATACACACAGACACAGATACACAGTCGCATAGACAAACACACACAGACACAAAAACACATACAAATACACACACAGACACACACATGGATAGACACACACACAATCACATAGACAAACATACACACAAGGAGGCACACACATACATAGAGACAAACATACACTGACACACAAATATAGACAAACAACCACATACATAGACACACAAATATACAGACACACAGACACATACAGAAAGAAAAACACATGGATAGACACACACACAATCACATAGACAAACATACACACAAAGAGGCACACACATACAGACACACAAACATAGAGACAAACACACACTCACACACATATATACACACACATACATAGACACACAAATATACAGACACACAGACACATACAGAAAGAAAAACACATGGATAGACACGCACACAATCACATAGACAAACATACACACATGGAGGCACACACATACATACCGACACACAAACATAGAGACAAACACACACATATATACACACAACCACATACATAGACACACAAATATACAGACAGACAAACACGTGGATAGACACACACCCACATAGACAAACATGCACACCGGGAGACACACACATACTGACACAAAAACATAAAGACAAAAACACACATAAACACACACAGTCATGCAGTAAATATCTGGGTTTGTCTGGAAGTTTTTGCTCATTTTTCGAGCTCTGTCACCCCCTCCGGGAAGGACGATTTGTGTCTGGGAGTCTGCACAAAGATTTCCATCCTTATCTTATTAATTACTCCAGCAAAACTGCTACACACGGGCACACACGCCTCAAACCTCACTCCCAGGGGCAGCCAAGCGGGCAGGGAGAGGGGGCACAGAGAGCGCCACACAGGGGCATCACCCCAAATGTATCAGCTTTATACAGCTGCACATGCACAGCTATCTCTCTGTAGCACACACAGCTAGCTCTCTGTATGTTATGCACAGCTATCTGTACTCTATATAATGAGAAGTGCTATTTGTCACTATATAGGATACACAGCTATCTCTCACCATTCCTCTCTCTATATAAGATGTGTAGTGTCTTTCACTGTACTTCTCTCTCTCTCTCTCTCTGTATACAAGGCACAGTTATCTCTAACAGATACTCTCTATAAAAGATGCATAGGTAAATGTCATTATCTCCCTCTGTATAAGATGCACAACTACATTTTTTTTGTTTCTCTCTGTATAAGATGCACAGCCATCTCTCACTACATCTCTGTATAAGATACACAGCCATCTCTCACTACATCTCTGTATAAGATGCACAGCCATCTCTCACTGTTTCTCTGTATAAGATGCACAGCCATCTCTCACTGTTTCTGTGTATAAGATGCACAGCCATCTCTCACTGTTTCTCTGTATAAGATGCACAGCCATCTCTCACTGTTTCTCTGTATAAGATGCACAGCCATCTCTCACTGTTTCTCTGTATAAGATGCACAGCCATCTCTCACTTTTTCTCTGTATAAGATGCACAGCCATCTCTCACTTTTTCTCTGTATAAGATGCACAGCCATCTCTCACTTTTTCTCTGTATAAGATGCACAGCCATCTCTCACTTTTTCTCTATATATAGGAATCTCTGACTCTTTCTCTCTGCATAAGATGCGCAGCGATCTCGCTCTGTCCCTATAACAATTTAAGATACACAGCTATCTACCACTGTTCTTCTCTGCATACAATACACTGCTATCTCTTACTGTTCCTATCATAAAATACACAGCTCTCTCTCACTGTATCTCTATATATAAAATACTCAGCTATCTCTCACTATTTATGAGGAGTTTGGGAAAGGAGAGAGTGGGTAATGGAAGAAGAGGGGATGGGATGAGGAGAGGGGGTAGAGAAGGGAAATGGTTGAGGGGAAAAAGAGAGCTCAAAGATTTAGAAAAGATAAAGAGAAGAATAGGGATAGAAAGTGACTGGGATAGGCCATAGAAAGAGTAGGAAATGGGGGAAGAGGAGTGCAGAGGGAGGATACCTGCCAAGGAGAAGGGAATGGAGTGAACAAGAAAGAGGGGGAAATGGGGGAAGAGGAGTGCAGAGGGAGGATACCGGCCAAGAAGAAGGGAATGGAGGGAACAAGAAAGAGTGGGAAATGGGGGAAGAGGAGTGCAGAGGGAGGATACCTGCCAAGAAGAAGGGAATGGAGGGAACAAGAAAGAGTGGGAAATGGGGGAAGAGGAGTGCAGAGGGAGGATACCGGCCAAGAAGAAGGGAATGGAGTGAACAAGAAAGAGTGGAAAATGGGAGAAGAGGAGTGCAGAGGGAGGATACCGGCCAAGAAGAAGGGAATGGAGGGAACAAGAAATAGTAGGGAACAGGAGTGCAGAGGGAGGATACCTGCCAAGAAGAAGGGAATGGAGTGAACCAGAAAGAGTGGGAAATGGGAGAAGAGGAGTGCAGAGGGAGGATACCTGCCAAGAAGAAGGGAATGGAGTGAACCAGAAAGAGTGGGAAATGGGAGAAGAGGAGTGCAGAGGGAGGATACCTGCCAAGAAGAAGGGAATGGAGTGAACCAGAAAGAGTGGGAAATGGGAGAAGAGGAGTGCAGAGGGAGGATACCTGCCAAAAAGAAGGGAATGGAGTGAACCAGAAAGAGTGGGAAATGGGAGAAGAGGAGTGCAGAGGGAGGATACCTGCCAAAAAGAAGGGAATGGAGGGAACAAGAAAGAGTAGGAAATGGGGGAAGAGGAGTGCAGAGGGATGATACCGGCCAAGAAGAAGGGAATGGAGTGAACAAGAAAGAGTGGAAAATGGGGGAAGAGGAGTGCAGAGGGGGGATACCTGCCAAGAAGAAGGGAATGGAGGGAACAAGAAAGAGTAGGGAACAGGAGTGCAGAGGGAGGATACCTGCCAAGAAGAAGGGAATGGAGTGAACCAGAAAGAGTGGGAAATGGGAGAAGAGGAGTGCAGAGGGAGGATACCTGCCAAGAAGAAGGGAATGGAGTGAACCAGAAAGAGTGGGAAATGGGAGAAGAGGAGTGCAGAGGGAGGATACCTGCCAAGAAGAAGGGAATGGAGTGAACCAGAAAGAGTGGGAAATGGGAGAAGAGGAGTGCAGAGGGAGGATACCTGCCAAAAAGAAGGGAATGGAGGGAACAAGAAAGAGTGGGAATGGGGGAAGAGGAGTGCAGAGGAAGGACACCTGCCAAGAAGAAGGGAATGGAGTGAACCAGAAAGAGTGGAAAATGGGGGAAGAGGAGTGCAGAGGGGGATACCTGCCAAAAAGAAGGGAATGGAGGGAACAAGAAAGAGTGGGGAAGAGGAGTGCAGAGGGGGGATGCCTGCCAAAAAGAAGGGAATGGAGGGAACAAGAAAGAGTGGGAAATGAGGGAAGAGGAGTGCTGAGGGAGGATACCTGCCAAGAAGAAGGGAATGGAGTGAACAAGAAATTGAGAAGAAGGAACAAAAACAGAGAATATTGGCAGATGTGATAAAGAAGGGAAAAAATGAGCAGAGACGAAAAGAGTAGAGGAGGTCAGCTAACAATAACAAGCATTTCCAGTGAATTTCTGTCTTATTAAACACACATTCAGCCTCCCCTAAGGCTCCCTCATATCATGGCTTTCAATTCAGTCACACCCCTAGGACTGGGAAAAGCCAAGGTGGAGATGGAGTGTGTTACTTACTTCCCGATGCACATTTCACTGAATATCCTGGTTCCCCCTCCAATTTCCATGTCTCAAAGTGCTGTGATCAATGATCCCTCATCTTCTCATGTCTAACTTACCTTCACTCTTATTTGGTGGCACTGACACACCCACCCTCCCTACAGTTACAAAATGACTTTCACTTACCTCTTCTCTTGGCCTCTCACTATGGACAGAATCCCCAACTAACTGTGATGGACACCCCCTTGCCCTTAATTGTTTCCACCTCCCAGGCCTATAGTCTTGTGGTTCTACTGGACCATAGCCTCTATTTCATTCCTCACATACAATCAATAGCCAGATCATGTTATTTTCACCTAAAAACATTTCCAAAACATGTCACTATCAAGATACAACTACAGTTCTAATCCATCTCTTTGCTGGCCTCCCCATCACCTATCTGTTTCCACCCCAATCTCTTCGCTACACTCTTCTGCTATACTGTGATCAGTGTCTACCGCTCCTCTTTGTCAGTCACTCCACTGGCTTCTAATATCATCCAGAATTAAATCTAATATCATCACCCTAACATTTAAAGCCCCCAACAAAAGTGTACCCCCATATACATTTGCCCTCATCTCAAAATACTCCACCAACTGCCCTCTTTGCTTTGCTAATAACCTTCTTCTTTGCACCTCTCTTGTCACTTCCTCTCACTCCCACTTTCAGAACTTTTCTCGTGCTGCCCCTATTCTCTGAAACTCCTTGCCTCACCCCACTAGACTATCCTCCTCCCTCAAATCCTTAAAAAACGCTTTAAAAACGTATCTGTTTCAAAACCTGTCTCTGTTTTAAAATTAAAAATGCTATTACTATTGCTATAAATATAAAGATCCCATGGATCAGTCATTTTGATCACACTCTACTATACATTATAAGGTCTTCGAAATAGGGAAGGGACAGCACATTAAAAACCAGGGGGGGGGGGGTGAATTTCCATAGATGTTTATTCTGAAAACCATGCACTGTTACTGAGTGGAAAAAGGTCTGTGAATTTTAAATGAATTATTGAAAATTTGGGCCTTTCCTGTCCACAATTGTATTAGTTTATGTTAAACATCTCATTATCTGCCTCCTTACACGTTTTCCGGCTCTGTGCCTCAGAGCTGACAATCTAATTTAATTTCCCAATGTTCAGACAGAAATCAATTTGAAACAAACACATGCAGGTTCCAGGCAATCAGCGCACACAATGCAGCTCATCTCAGCTCAGGATAAAACACAGGGACTGATCTATATCTGAGGCACTGGCCCTTCACGCTCTGCTGGGCCCTTTGTACTGCGCTGCAGGCTGTGTTGGTGCCTTCTCCTGGAATGAATCCTTCGATGAGCTTCTTGCTGAATGTTCCTTATTGGTATTGACACTGGTTCATGTCTTAGTGCTTCCCCAGTGAGCCAGGAATTGATTGGGCCTTGAGCTACAGAATTACAGTATTACCAGTAATATTCAGCAGTGGGGGGCTAGGGATTATTACACAGGGACAGAACATAAGGACCCAATATCAAGAAGGTAGATCTCTCCTCTTTTAATGACTAGGCTCCATAGAATAATATAGAAAATACAGTTATTAACTTAATTTTTACTTTATGGAGTGGAGGGATCCGTGGTGGCATTTTGGGCTACTCCTGCCCTATTCTGGGTATAACAACTTTTTTACTTCATAAAACATCAACTATGACTAAGTAATTCCTTGTATATCCAATTCTGTAGAAGTAGTGTGAATTGACGTTTGCTGCTTTGGACATTCTTCACCAAGTGTCCTTAGTACGTGTAAAACAAAAAGGGGCAAGGGGAAAGAAGCGTGCCACCCCCTAGTGCAGATAAATATAGTAAATCATACACAAGAAAAAAACTGGATGGAGCAATTTAAATTTTAACCCTCATAACATTAGGTAGATATAATTTGCGTAGGTAAGTGAACGTAGCTGACTCCTCTGATGGTATTGTGGATCTCTGTCCTGGTAATCCAGTGTTTTCCTCCTTTGTTCGGTTTGTCAGATTGGGTAGGTATGATTACTTTTAAATACACTTTTTATGGAAAAATTCCTGCTTCTATTTTTGTAAATAACTGATATAGGCCAGATATGTCTTTCCGCCCCCGCCCCCCCCCCCCCCCAAAAAAAATTTTTTTTTTGTCTTTTTCTTTATATTATATGTTGTTACTGGGAGTAGCTATGCAGTTTAAATATACATTCCGTCATTCATATTTAAAATTTTATTTACAACAACAATCCAAGTTTTCAAGCAGGAATTCTTATATAAATATCTCTATTTTTATTAATTACAGTTATCATTGATAAAGCTGTGGGACCAACAGCGAAACGTGTATGACACTGTATAGATTTTATAAGTTGTTTATATATTGATATTACTTTTATTTTGATTTTTTTATTATACCTATCTTATCTGAATCATGTTATAGTTATGGATTGGTGCACTCACATTTGTTCTTACTGATATAATCACTGTGTGTTTACCAAGTACTGTATATATAGTGTTTTTATATATATATATATTCATTTTTGTACTTAATAAATAGCTGACAAACTGGACATTTCCTATTCTTCTTCTATATTTCTTTATACCCATACTATGCAAATATAGCCCATATTTTTCAAATGCTTCCAAAATATTTGTCTTACTTTGAATTCAGTAACTGAATCTATCTATCTATCTATCTATCTATCTATCTATCTATCTATCTATATATATATATATCTATATATCTATATATCTATCTAACTTTCTCTTTGTCTATCTATCTATCTATCTATCTATCTATCTATCTATAGTTGCATCTGTTGAAACCTTGTCACTTTAAATAAGTGACCAGTGAAAAAACTATTACTATATAATGCTAGTTCACATCTGAAAAAAATATCCAACATCCAAGATTTTACTTTTTTTCCTCCTGTTTTTAAGCAAGATACAACTTTTATTCAACTAATTCTAAAAAATTGGTGTATGTGAATATATAAACAGCACAAATAAAAGATAAATGTCATTAAAATCATAACATGGTCTCCTCTCCTATATAAAGTAAATTAAATGCCGTTCTGTTTTACCATACTCTGTGTGACTATGT
This sequence comes from Discoglossus pictus, assembly GCA_027410445.1. NCBI lineage: Eukaryota > Metazoa > Chordata > Amphibia > Anura > Alytidae > Discoglossus > Discoglossus pictus. The sequence goes on along the minus strand of CM050169.1, from coordinate 41,073,469 downwards.
TATTGGTTTTAAGTCACTTTGTGTATCTCTGATTTCCTTTATATTCGAGAGGAGTCCCTGTTATGATTTTAATGACATTATTTCTCAATAAACTTGTTATTTAACCATGGTGATTTTTCACATTCGCAGGGACCTCGGGAATGTAACCCCCGTGAATGTCAATATATTTATTTACAACTATATATATATATTTACACCTATACATAAATATGTATATATACCTTCCATTCTCTCTCTCTCTCTCTCTATATATATATATATATATATATATATATATATATATACACATAATCCTACCTCTCAGTATCTCTGTCTATTTTTATTCGGCTCCAGATAACACAAGTATGTGAGTCTATTTCTTGCCATCTCTTCCCTCCCCCTCTCCCCAAATTCTCGTCTTCCCTGAGCTGTCAGTGCTAATAAACATAGAGACATCTTTATGTGACCCCTGGAGCTGCTGCCCCCCTGGGCTGATGCTTTATGGGAACCTTCCATTGATTTGGGTTAATAGAGAATAAAATTGCCTCTTAACTGCCTCTCGCTCCTGTTTTTAAATCACGTCCTTTTAGTCACCAGATAAGGTCTCTCTAACCCGCCTGTCCCCAAATATTCAGCCCCCTCCTTTCCCCTGCAGGAGTCATTGTGCACAGTGCATTGTGGGTAACGCCAGGAAGAGATATGGACAGTCACCAGTCACTGGAAAATAAACAGCATAAAATGCCCTAATATAGTAACTGGGGACTCTAATTAGATAATTGTACCATGTGTAGTCAGCACCAGATAACACGTCTGCCCATTCTCCTATCTGTTCCATTAAAGTCCCACTAAAGTGTCTTATTTATAGTGTGCAGAACTTGACCTAATAGTCTGTGAAATGATAAAATAATAAAATAAGTTCAGCTATTGGATTCAGTTTGGCTTGACAGGGAGGAGTAGGAGGAACCAGAAGTTTATATACGATCTCTATTCAGTTCTCTTAAAAGACTTCCGCTTCATATATTGTCAAAAGAATTCAACCCATAGGATAACCCCGCTCAGACTAGAAGTGTAAGATCTATTCCATCAGACTCATACAAATATAACAGTGTTGTCTGAAAATGCTTTTCTGCTGAAGAACTACACTTTAAAAAATAATAAATCCTTCAAATATATGTATTGATGTATGTAATTACACTGCCATTTTAGTTTCCACTTGCCTACCTCCTGAAGTGGGAGGAGACTTTGTATTCACAAAGGGAGTTTGACAGCTATTGCTTTAAGTAGGATTATTGAAAGCTCATTAGTTTACAAGGACACACTCTATGACAGAAGCTGCAAGAAACATCCAAATAAAGGAAATGGAAAACCAAAGTAATGAGTATTTGCATATAAAAATTAAATATTTAAAGGCTGTGTTTATTTGTTCATTATCTCTTTAGTTATTCAAAGGCCCAAAAGAAAATAACTGGTTCTCTAACTGCTGCGACTTTTGCTGGGATGCGGATCCATGTATTCACTACTCTTTCAGCAAACTAGCACTTTTTCTGCTATAGCCTAAGACGTTGCCTTCTACTTTCAAAGCCTGATCTATTATATTATCAGCATTCAAATATATCTGCTTCCCAAACCTGTCCTGAACTTAGAGTATGAAGAATTCGACTTCATAAGGAGCAGGTGTAGCGTAAATGCTATATATATATATATATATATATATATATATATATATATATATATATATATATGTATATATATATATATATATATACACACATATATAAATATATATATACATATATAAATATATATATATACATACATACATACAGCACACAACCCCTAATAGCACCCCCCTCACATAGCACCCATCCCTATCTCTTTGGTCCCCTCCCACAGAGCCCATCCTTCCAGTACTTTGCGGTCATCCAGTTCTCTCACCTCTTCCTTGATGCACATCCCCAACATGCTGAACTGCTCCACACTGCCACCTCTTGGAGCACACAACCTCTAATAGCACCCCCCTCACATATCACCCATCATCCCTATCTCTTTGGTCCCCTCCCACAGAGCCCATCCCTCCAGTACTTTGCTGTCATCCGGCTCTTTCACCTCTTCCTTGATGCACATCCCAACATGCTGAACTGCTTCACACTGCCATCTCTTGGAGCTTCAGTAGAAATTATCTTTTTTTAAACAGGCACAGCCCAATTTCCGGCCAAGGGGTGTGCAGCCATAAAGGCCCAGGGGGACTGTGGCGGGTTGGGACAGAGTGGTAGAGCCCCAGGGGGCCTCTACAGAAAAAAATCAAATGCAAACAAAAATAAAAAATGCACAGCACTGACCACCCCAGAAGGGGGCCCTGATGCATTGCACCACCTTCACCACTGGCAGCTCCGTCCCTGCCTGTACATCCATTCTCATCAATCCTACCCACCACATGCCTATTTTATCAGCCCAAATTGGTCCAATATTGTGAAAATTGGATTTTAGGAAGAAGTCAAATAAGGAATAATATGTTTTGGAAATGCAAACAACTAACAGCAAAATAAATCCTTACCATAATTAAAAATTAAAACCCAGCAGAACAGCATTTTAACAAATGAAAAGGAGCTGTGTAAAACAAAACAATTAGCACAGACGAGAGAGAGTGCGCCCACCAAATAGAGGCCATTATACAGAATAATGAGATCGCACAGACGCAGGGTACATTGTCAGAACAGTCTGATTAAGTGAAAAATGCATTTACTCTGCACTTGGCACATGAGCAAAAACAGCAATTTTATTGTTTGCTTCCCAATATTCTGTGTCTGAATGTGGAAGGTGTGAGAGAGAGGGAGGGAATGAGAGTGGAATGGAGAGAGAGGGAGGCAATGAGAGAGGGAGAGTGGAGAAAGAGCAAAGGAATGAGAGAGGAATGGAGAGAGAGGAAAGGAATGAGAGAGGACACAATGGAGAGAGAGGGAGGGGATGAGAGAGCGGGATGGAGAGAGAGGGAGGGTGGAGAAAGAGAGAGCGAGAAAATGAGAGAGGAATAGAGAGAGGGAGGGAATGAGAGAGGAATGGAAAGAGAGGGAGGGAATGAGAGAGGACAAGAAGAGAGAGAGAGAGGGAATGTGATGGAGGGATGGAGGGAGGGGGAGAAAGAGAGAGCAAGGAAATGAGAGAGGAAGAGAGAGAGGGAGGGAATGAGAGGAATGGAGAAAGAGGGAGGGAATGAGAGAGAGGAAGGGTGTAGAGAGAGCAAAGTGATAAAAGAGAGGAAAGGAATGAGTGAGGAATGGAGAGAGAGGGTGGGTGGAATGTGAGATGGAGGGTGGAGAAAGAGTAAAGGAATGAGAGAGGGATGGAGAGAGAGGAAAGGAATGAGAGAGGATGAGATGGAGAGAGAGAGGGATGGAGAGAGAGGGAGGGGGAGAAAGAGAGAGGGAGGAAATGAGAGAGGGAGGGAATGAGAGAGGGAGGGTGGAGAAAGAGGGAGGGAATGAGGGATGAATGGAGAGAGATGGTGGAATGTGAGATGGGGTGGAGAAAGAGCAAAGGAATGAGAGAGGGATGAAGAGAGAGGAAAGGAATGAGAGAGGATGAGATGGAGAGAGAGAGAGGGAATGAGAGAGAGGGATGGAGAAAGAGAGGGGGTGGAGAAAGAGAGAACGAGGAAATGAGAGAGGAATAGAGAAAGGAGGGAATGAGAGAGGAATGGAGAGAGGGTGGAATGTGTAATGGAGGGTAGAGAAAGAGCAAAGGAATGAGAGAGGGATGGAGAGAGAGGAAAGGAATGGGAGAGGACAAGTGGGGGAGAGAGGAAAGAGAGGGATGGAGAGAAAGGAAGAGTGGAGAAAGAGAGCGAGGAAATGAGAGAGGAATAGAGAGAGGGAGGGAATGAGAGATGAAGAGTGGAGAGAGAGCAAAGGAATGAGAGAGGAATAAAGAGAGAGGGAGGGAATGAGAGATGGCAAGGTGGGGAGGGGAAAGGGTGGAGGGAATGAGAGATGGAGGGTGGATGGATGGAGAGAGAGAGGGAGGAAGGAGAGAGGAATGGTAGGAGAGTGAGGGAATTAGAGAAGGTGGAATTTTAGAGAGAGGGAGGGATGGGGAGAAATGGAGGAAATGAGAGGAATGGTGTAAGAGAGAGGGAATAAGGGAGAGGTGGGATAAAAAAGGGAGGAATGGATAGATAGGGAGTGATGGAGAGTGAGGGAATAAGAAAGAGGGAAATGGAGAGGGAGGGAGGAAATTAGAAGGCAAGATGAGAAAGAAGGAGGGAATGAAAGAGGGAGGTCTTTAGAGACAGGGTGGGAATGAGAGAGGAAGGGACAGAGAAGGAGGAAATGAGAGAGGTAGGGGAATGAGAGAGGAATTGGGAGAAGGGGATATTGAGAAAGGAATGAGAAAGTGAGGGGTGAGAGGAATGGAAAGAGAGGGAGGGGAATGAGGGAGGGTGAGATGGAGAGAGAGAGAGAAATGGTTGGAGAGAAAGGGAGGAAATGAGAGAGGGATGGTGGAGAGAGAGAGGGAATGTGAGAGGAATGGAGAGAGAGGGAGGGTGGAGATAGAGTGAGGCAATTAGAGAGGGATAGAGGGAGAGTTAGGGAGAGAATGAGAGGGATGGTTGGAGAGAGAGTGAGGTAATGAGAGAGGAATGGAGAGAGGTAGGGAATGTAATAGGAATGAGGAGAGAAAGAAGGAGAGGAACAGAGAGAGGATGAGGGAATGAGAGAGAGATGGGTTGATAGAGAGAGGAATGGTGGGAGAGTGAAGGAATTAGAGAAGGTGGAATGAAGAGAGGAGGGAGGGATGGGGAGATATGGAGGGAATGAGTGAGGAATAGAATAAGAGAAAGGGAATGAGAGGGAGAGAATGAAAAGGGGAGGAATGGAGAGAGGGGGTGATGGAGAGAGAGTGATGGAATAAGAGAGAACGTAATGGAGAGAGAGGAAGGGAATGAGAAAGCAAGATGAGAGAGGAGAGAATGAGGGGGGGAGGTCTGGAGAGAGAGGGAAAGAATGAGAGAGGAAGGGATTGAGAGAGGGAATTAATGAGAGAAGACTGGACGGGGACTGAGTGAATGAGATAGGGAGGGGAATGAGAGAGGAATGGAGAGAGAAGGGGAATTGAGAGAGAGGTGAGAGACAGAAAGGACTAAGAGAGGAATGGAGAGAGAGATAGGGGAATGAAAGCAGAATGGGGACAGGGAGGGGAATGGGGGAGAAGGGTTGAGATATGAGGGGCCATGGATTCAGGTAACATCTCAGTTCAATTCTGTTGAAAGACTACAATTATAATCACCAACTTTTATTACACTCTGCCCCTCAGTCTACATGATAAGAGCAGAGTCAGGTAAGATTAAGAGATAACAAAAAATGTAGGAGAGAAGAAATGGGGAAAAGAAAGAAAGACAGAAAAAGAAAATGTAACAGAAATAAAAAAGAAAAGGAAGAAGAAGAAAATATTGTAAATAAGAAAAAAAGAGACGGGCACTATAGGAAAATCAGAGCGCTGGATTGCACTCTCGCCCATAGACAGAGCAGAGAGGCCCAACTGGCAGCCGAAGGGTTACAGTAAAGTGACAGGTGCAGATATAGGGAGTGACAAATTACACAGAGGTGCACAAAACAGCCCCAGATTTATCACCTGCCCCGACAGCAAGGACGACTGATATTGTAAAGGGTCTGGGGGCAATTAGTGACATGTAATGGCAGCTAATTATACACACATTGTATCAAAGGAAAATTGTCACTGTCATATTTAATGATGGGAGCAATTAGTGGTTATCAAGAGGACTGGGGTCAGCGTGTTCTCTAGTTCTCTACCACCCAATGGTAAGATGGTATCGCTCAGTATGCAGCACTCTATAAGATGCACAGCACTCTCTCTCTCTGCTCCACTCTATATAATACACACAGCTACCCCTCGCCCGCGTTTCTGCTCCTCTTGTTTACCCTCCACAACAGCCGCAGATTGCTCTGTAACATCCAATTCACATTTGAGAGACTCTTGAATGAAATGAGTGCACCTGTGTCATTTAGTGCTCATACTAATAAAGGTCAAGCGGCGAATGGGATTTATAAATAGAACGACAAACTAAAAATATTAATAGTGATTATGTAGAGCTGGAAAACTCGATTACACTGCAATGTAAATGTGGCATCGTCCATGTGTTTGGGTGCTGACAAAGTCAGAGGCAGAGCTAATTAATGGAGGGCCCCAGTGCAAAATAAAATGGGTCCACTCTTGTCTATCCACCCGTTGGGGTCAATAAGAAAGCCAAAAATGTATGTAGACTAAGAAATTGCCCAACAAAAACGATGGGAATAAAATTGTAAACCTGGCAGTGCTGTTTGACACACAATGTGAGGATTTTGACTTTTGGCGCTTATCGCGAGCCCCGCTCATTGCGAGCCTCTACCCTGTGTACTTCAGCTTTCCTGCTTTGCAATGATCACCTTCAGCGCTCATCGCGAGCCCCACGATGAGCGCCTTTGGTTCTCATTGCAAGCCTCTCCCCTTGTGTACTTTATAGGCCTTGCGATTAAGCACCTTCAGTGTTCACCGCAAGTCTCTCCCCCCCATGTAGTTTATGGGCCTCGCGATTAGTGTTACTGCCTTGGTGGAAGAGTTACTGCCTTGGTGGAAGTGTTACTGCCTTGGGTTAAATGTTACTGGCTTGGGTTAAATGTTACTGGCTTGCTTTAAGTGTTACTTCCTTTGGGCTGTCTTTTACTGCCTTCAGCCTCGTTTTCATCTGTTACGTTTTTTCGACCGCCATTTTTTTCTCACTTAAGCGATTTTCATGAAAAAACTGCAAATATGCCTCAAATTAACTTGCAACCTCACTCACAGGCTCCATGGCTCTCTCCCGTGCTGTAAGCAAGCGTGTAAGTGAATTTGAGGCATACTTGTGTTTTTTTGGTGCTCTTCCCAGTTGCGTGGATTGGGCGTTTTCCGTGCTTCGGTCCTAAGTTCTACGGGGCTCACAATGAGCACCACAGGCGCTCATCACGAGCCCTGAAATGAGCACCTTTGGCCTTCGGCGCTCATAGCAGACTAAATCTCGCAGGGCTTGCAATGAGCACCTGCTGCGCTCATCGCGTGGACTCCAATGAGCGCCTTTGGCGCTCATTGCACCCTAAGTCCCCACAAACGTTCCCAACATTTGTAGATACACAACTATTATACTGATGATCAAATTCCCATATGGTGATGAAGTCACCTTTCTGCCATGCTCATATAATAAATATAAGATTCCTCATTTACTGCCAGTAGAGGTAAATTAGGAATCTGGTTGTAGGCCCCAGTGCTTTGCACCTTCTGGTGTTTTATATATATAGTTTATATAAGTCCTACCACCCTCTCTTCCCAAGTGCCCCTCTGTTTTGTTAGATAAGATCCTATGTTAGACAGCCTGAGAAGATACAAAGTGTTACTGCTGTCCATGGTCCTGAAATATCAGCATCACACACAGGTCCAGCAACATACACATCCAGAGACTGATACCTCACTAAGAAGGGCCCCAGTGAGCTGAATAAGGGTGAAGAGGGTTGGACCACTCCCACCCCCCACCCCCCCACAAAAAAATAGGATAGGGCCTTGGGCAGCAGGAAGTAAAGAGGTGGTTCCAGCATTTAATCTCCATTTTCATTGTATCCCTCTCCCCTTCACCGCTCTGATGCTGACTATCCCCTATTCACAGACCTCCTCCTCTCCTTTTAAATCTCTCACTCTCTAATTTTCTTCTCTTTTATTTCACTCTGACTTCCTAGGGCATCAGGTCAATTAAAAACATATCTAAGTTTGCTGGATTATGAATGCATCTGATAGAGGGGGATTTAGTAGTGATCAAAAAATCCAAAAATAAACATTTAAACACATTAAAGTCAGGAAAATGTATTGTAATTTCTGACAGTTGCACATTAGGGGTAACACCCTCCAAACCGAGGCTAAATTATCATCAAATTTAAAATGATTTGTTTTGGAAACTCTGGTTAGCTGAAACATTTGATTTAAACTCTGGGGTTCCTGTTTTTGCTGTAAAGCAGCCTGGGATTTGTAGTGTAGTGCTATGTATTGCTGCTGATATACAAGGAGCTGCAAGGAGTTTGGCTGAGCAAGCAGCAGCAGCTAAATAGTGGGTTAATATTGCTCCCCTGATGCTGCATGCTGATTGGGGAGGTCAGATCCTGCGTAGACACCCCCTGGAGGTGTCAACATAATCATTAGAGGCCATTAATAAAAATAAAATGTTTTATGAGATGTGCTGCATACATATAAACTGTTTTTTTAACTAAGGATTGCATAAATGTATTAATCTTTGAAACTTGGATATGTCTTTAACTCAGCCCCGAAAGGTTATATACAGGGTCGAGTCACATTATTATGACCACCACCTACTTTTGACATAGCCAATGAAATGAGCTGGCTTGGTGAGTATATAATATGACATGTTGGCATTCTGCAAACATATAAACCTTTGCTGTCATGGGTAAAACATGCAATTTTTCCAACTTTGAAAAGGGGATGGTCATTGGATTTCGATGCCAAGGGTGGCAGTATATATATATATATATATATATATATATATATATATATACAATGGTACCTCGGTATGAGACCGATTTGATTAACTTGGATTGAGACCTGTCCGTGATGCAGAAATACAATAAAGTTGCAGCAGTGCAGGAAGTGCGCAAGTCGCTGTGCCTGTCAGAGCCCTAATTGATCCTGTACCTGTAAGAGCCCAAATTGAGCCTTATTGAGCACGGTTTGTCTTTGGCAGGGTGGTAAAATGTTTCTTGTGAAACAGCTTACATCACAGTCTCCAGCAGGGTGCAGTGATGTTAAGAGACAGAAAGGACAAATATCCCCTGTGCAAGTGCCGGATGTTGTAATGGAAGAGGACTCCCCTTCCAAGCAATAATCTGTCTTCTCCTTCTCCTTTTCTACATTGCCACCATCCCATTGGGCCGTCAAGTCCTCTCAATACTGTACAGTTAAAGTGAAATTAAATTCTCTGTTATTTGATGTAATTATAGTTTTGTATTGATGTCTGTTTAGTTTTAAGGTCTTGTATCCAAAACCAAGAGCATCAGTTCTAAATAAAATGTGAAAAATCTTGGGTCCAGAATGGATTATTTCAATTTACATTGATTCCTATGGGAAATGCTTTCTTGGTTCTCATCCGGATGTCTGGAACGGGTTAAGGACTTGAACCAAGGTACCACTGTGTGTGTATGTGTGTATATATGTATATATATATATATATATATATATATATATATATATATATATATATATATATATATATATATATATATATATATCCCTAGCTTGTGTATAATCCAACCCTAGCATTGCTTAAAGTTGTTTGATACAGTGGACATATGCTTAAGGGAAGCCATGTTTGATATGGTTATGGATTGCGAGAGCGAAGCCTTTGGGGGCACATTTGCATGTCCCTGCCAAGGTTCCCAGAATGCAGTGTAATAACTGTATTTCTCTGAATATTGGGCTTGAAACAAGTTTTTTCATTTGTTTTAGATGTTAAAATGTGAACACAAATGTACTATTTATTTACTACATATATATGCAACATGTTTAAATATGACCACTCGTAATGTGAACAGATGACTCCACGCTGACAGTGTAGTATTCAATACTATAGTCATAATTAACTATGAAGCAAATATCCAATAGATTTATTAAAGTCTGGAAAAAAAATGCCTTTATAAAATACGTATAGGAAAAACACACATAAATATATTTAGTTTTGGTGAGTCCGAATAGTCTGTGTACTTGGGCTGTTTGCAGTAATCTTGCAATAATCCACTTACTGCACACAAATCACTCCATCCTCTGCTTTATTAACCACAGCCCTAAAGACACATCCACATCCATCCTGCTGCACATAAGGGAATAGCAGACTATGAGGTCAGAGTGCGAATAAATACACATTAATCCTGATACACACATGAATATAACAGGGATATACAGGCGCCATCATGTGGCCATGTTGAGTATGACATGATGCAGTTGTTCCCAGCTTGGCCTCACTGCAAGTTGAGATGTTTGGTCCTGTCCCAAATTGATGTCATTATGTCTCTGCTGTATTTTGTTAATTGGTGCAGCTTTTACTGCAATGGTATTTTACAGCTGTTGTTTCCAGTATGACCTGTTACTGGATCAGTGAACTCAGAGCATTTCTGTGTAATTACATATACTACAATGCTTATAAGCTCTGTATTTACTGGCTAAAATCAAACATATAGTCCCTGTATGGGTCTACCCCCTGCAGCTCATAAAAACAGACTCTGCTGTGCTTGCTGTGCAACATTCTGCAGTGTGCTGCAGGCCCCAAGGACATTAACCTGCACATCCAGCCCTATAGAGTCTGTGTCTGCATACAGTGTAGTGAGCAGACCTATACAGGAACTATTTGTATGATTCTGTGCAGTAAAAACAGAGTTTATAAGCACTTCCTAATAATATAAAGGTATCTTTCCTGTTAACTGCCAGACACTTTGTTGTTAGGGTTAGCTACAGATAACAGGAAAGATGCTCTAACCCCTAGCATTAACACCTAACACTAGCACCTAATCCTAAAAACGAACCCTAATACCCAAACCTAACAGTACCTCTTAACCCCTAACCCAAACACCTAACCCAAACTCCTAGCCCTAACCTATATCCTGAATCCCTATTCCAAACACTGAACCCCTAACTCTAAAACCTAACCCAAACACCTAACCCTAACCTAAATCCTGATCCCAAACACTGAACCCCTAACTCTAAAACCTAACCCAAACACCTAACCCAAACTCCTAGCCCTAACATAAATCCTGAATCCCTATTCCAAACACTGAACCCCTAACTCTAAAACCTAACCCAAACACCTAACCCCAACCTAAATCCTGATCCCAAACACTGAACCCCTAACTCTAAAACCTAACCCAAACACCTAACCCTAACCTAAATCCTGATCCCAAACACTGAACCCCTAACTCTAAAACCTAACCCAAACACCTAACCCAAACTCCTAGCCCTAACCTAAATCCTGATCCCAAACACTGAACCCCTAACTCTAAAACCTAACCCAAACACCTAACCCAGACTCCTAGCCCTAACCTAAATCCTGAATCCCTATTCCAAACACTGAACTCCTAACTCTAAAACCTAACCCAAACACCTAACCCAAACTCCTAGCCCTAACCTAAATCCTGATCCGAAACACTGAACTTCTAACTCTAAAACCTAACCCAAACACCTAACCCTAACCTAAATCCTGATCCCAAACACTGAACCCCTAACTCTAAAACCTAACCCAAACACCTAACCCAAACTCCTAGCCCTAACATAAATCCTGAATCCCTATTCCAAACACTGAACCCCTAACTCTAAAACCTAACCCAAACACCTAACCCCAACCTAAATCCTGATCCCAAACACTGAACCCCTAACTCTAAAACCTAACCCAAACACCTAACCCTAACCTAAATCCTGATCCCAAACACTGAACCCCTAACTCTAAAACCTAACCCAAACACCTAACCCAAACTCCTAGCCCTAACCTAAATCCTGATCCCAAACACTGAACCCCTAACTCTAAAACCTAACCCAAACACCTAACCCAAACTCCTAGCGCTAACCTAAATCCTGAATCCCTATTCCAAACACTGAACTCCTAACTCTAAAACCTAACCCAAACACCTAACCCAAACTCCTAGCCCTAACCTAAATCCTGATCCCAAACACTGAACCCCTAACTCTAAAACCTAACCCAAACACCTAACCCAGACTCCTAGCCCTAACCTAAATCCTGAATCCCTATTCCAAACACTGAACTCCTAACTCTAAAACCTAACCCAAACACCTAACCCAAACTCCTAGCCCTAACCTAAATCCTGATCCGAAACACTGAACTTCTAACTCTAAAACCTAACCCAAACACCTAACCCAAACTCCTAGCCCTAACCTAAATCCCGATCCCAAACACTGAACCCCTAACTCTAAAACCTAACCCAAACACCTAACCCAAACTCCTAGCCCTAACCTAAATCCTGAATCCCTATTCCAAACACTGAACCCGTAACTCTAAAACCTAACCCAAACACCTAACCCAAACTCCTAGCCCTAACCTAAATCACGATCACAAACACTGAACCCCTAACTCTAAAACCTAACCCAAACACCTAACCCAAACTCCTAGCCCTAACCTAAATCCTGAATCCCTATTCCAAACACTGAACCCGTAACGCTAAAACCTAACCCAAACACCTAACCCAAACTCCTAGCCCTAACCTAAATCCCGATCCCAAACACTGAACCCCTAACTCTAAAACCTAACCCAAACACCTAACCCAAACTCCTAGCCCTAACCTAAATCCTGAATCCCTATTCCAAACACTGAACCCGTAACTCTAAAACCTAACCCAAACACCTAACCCAAACTCCTAGCCCTAACCTAAATCCCGATCCCAAACACTGAACCCCTTACTCTAAAACCTAACCCAAACACCTAACCCAAACTCCTAGCCCTAACCTAAATCCCTATCCCAAAACACTGAACCCCTAACTCTAAAACCTAACCCAAACACCTAACCCAAACTCTAGCCCTAACCTAAATCCCGATCCCAAACACTAAACCCCTAACTCTAAAACCTAACCCAAACTCCTAGCCCTAACCTAAATCCTGAATCCCTATTCCAAACACTGAACCCCTTACTCTAAAACCTAACCCAAACACCTAACCCAAACTCCTAGCCCTAACCTAAATCCCTATCCCAAAACACTGAACCCCTAACTCTAAAACCTAACCCAAACACCTAACCCAAACTCCTAGCCCTAACCTAAATCCCGATCCCAAACACTAAACCCCTAACTCTAAAACCTAACCCAAACTCCTAGCCCTAACCTAAATCCTGAATCCCTATTCCAAACACTGAACCCCTAACTCTAAAACCTAACCTAAACTCCTAGCCCCAACCCAAACCCTGAATCCCTAACTCTAAAACCTAATCCTAATACCTAACCCTAACCAAAATCCCTAACTCTAACCCCTAATCCCAACACCTAACCCTTAGAATAGAGGTGGGCTGATAACAGGAAACATAAGTGGTGGGCTGATAATAGGAAAAGGTCCAAATAAAGTACATCAAAGTAAATAGTTATTCAGGTATATTATATATCTAGTAATATCCTGGAATCTCCCATATCCCTTTAATTAATCCTTAGTATATGCTTAGCCATATTCAAAACTTGCTTCATTTTATTTACCTTATATGCCCCAGCTTCAGCTAGAAAACTATTCCAATTATCTACAACCCTAGTATTCATTTGTTTTTGATAGATAGAATGGGCCGGCTAGATGATCTTTTAGGCAACATATTTTTTCAAGCTTACTGCATGATAAAACTATAGAGAAATAAGGAAGGAAGGAAGGAAGGAAAGTAGAAAGAAAGAAAAGAAAAAAGAAAGAAGGAAAGGAAGCAAGGAAGGAAGCAGGAAAAAAAGAAAGGAAGAGGAAAGAAAGAAAGAAAGGAATGAAGGAGGAAAGGAAGGAAAGAAGGAAGAAAGAAAGGAAGGAAAGATGGAAGAAAGTAAGAGAGAAGGGAATAAATGAGTAATAATAATCCATTAGCAGATTAACTGATTCACAGACTAATTCCTTGCCACAAGAGCTGACACTCTGATTTACCACAACAACACACTATTTGCTATCACTTTGCAACATATAATGCACATCTCCAAGTGATACTTGCCATAGTACAGGTGCGTGGGTGTCTGCTATTTGGAGATGAGACACCTGGAGAATATCCAAATCCTGGAAATCCTGTAATTATCAGGGTGTCTCATCTGGCAGCGCTCACCTTCAGGTGGGAATTGTGGGAACAATTAAAGGGCCCCTGTGACTCGCCAGCAAGGAGGAACTGTCAGTACTAAATATCAATATAAACAGCAGCAATATTTCACTGAGAAAACAAGTATACCTCAAAGTTATTTATAATGTCTCAAGGTTGTTAGAACAATACCATGGCCCTTTAAATGAGAAATCTCAGTGAGTGTAGCTTTAAATGTAAAACTCCCAACATGTCGAATGGTCACTGGCGGGCACATATTGTTTAAAAATAATATCACATAAATAGTTTTTGTACTGCGAGTTGTCATCACGCTTTGCGAGGCAAGCCGTTGAGGCACACAGACTTAGGCCACAATGAGTGCCGAGGGTGCTCATTGCACTGCTTGCCTCGCAAAGCGAGGCAAGCAGTTGAAGCACGCAGGACTTAGGCTACAATGAGCGTCAAAGGCACTCATTGCAGGGGTGGACACGCGGGAAATAGCTGGCATTCATCCCGAGACACGCAGGACTTTGGACTTTGCGACGGACACAAAATTACGGGCCGCATAATGGACTGCGGGGCTCGCAAAAATACGACTTTAACGGCAAAGCACCGAACTGGTAAAGACGGCAAAAACACAGAAATATGCCTTAAATAAATTAATACACTCACACACAGCCAGGGAGCCTGTGAGTGAGGCAAGTTAATTTGAGGCATATTTTGTCTTTTTTAACGACTGAAAATCGCCAAAGCGGGAAAAAAAATGGCGGACGAAAGAATAAAAAAATTCTGAAACAGGATGAAAACGAGGCTCAGCAAGGCCAGGCACGCAGAACTTAGAAAATACACGACGGAAAAGACAGTAAGACTTACACCAACAACGCCAGGCACGCGGGACTTAGGAAATAAAACCAACAGCAGTCACCACGCGCCACGCAAACATTCAGCAGACACATAGAGGAGAATGACACAGGGAAGGCACAGGGGGAGATGGTGGACATGAAATTCCCAAGCACTAAACTTGCAGGTTGCCGAGGCCTGTAATGAGTGATGAAGCTGTGGACCGTAAAATAGATTGGAGGAGAGGCTCGCAATGAGCGCCAAATGTGCTCAGAGGGGGCAGAACATTGCATTGTGTGGCAAACAGCATTGCCAGGCTTAAAATTTTATTCCCGGCATTTTTGACGGGCAGTTTCCTAGTTATGATATAATAAATATATAATACTAGCGAATTGCCCGTCAAAAAATGACGGGCATAAAATTGTAAGCCAGGGAATGTTGTTTGAGACATAATGTAAACCGTTTTTTACGCTGAGTACCTTCGGCACTCATTGCGAGGCTGTTGTTTTTTTTGTTATTAGAAGGGCTTTTGCTGTCATTGTAAGGTTGGCGTTGATCTGCTTTTTGCGCTTTTTGCAAGGCTGTCCCCTGGTGTATTTTGTGTGGTATGAGTAGCGTTGGTTGGGGCGCGCGGTAAATGTCTTTTGTGTTTATTGCGATGGTTTTTTTTTTGTGTATGTGTATTTTTGTATGCCAATGAAATAATTAATACATTAATAAATTAATATACTTTACCTATTTCTAAGTAATATATGCAGGAAGCATTGTGCTGAAGAGCTAACAATCTGTTTCAATGTTCCTGCAGCATACAATGTAGATTTGCAGTGTTGTGGAGCTGAGGTGTAAGTGTCAGCAATGTGTGCAGTGTGTAGTGTAAATAGGCTGCGTGCGCAAGGGAAAGCCGTTAGTGTAGCTGTGTGCTTCCGCATTGTACGCTTTGCGTTGGTGCGCTTTGGCTCATTGCAGCCGACGTTGGAGCCTCCACCTCCGCAAATGCGGCCCCTCACTTCGCAAGGGATGCAGTTTTTGCGAGCTTGCAAAGCAAGACGACGATTTGTAGTTTGACAACAATTATATGTGATTATACAGCCTTACCCCCATTCTATAGAGAATCAGGCGCTTTCCTGTGTTATGTGCACGCACGCATGCTGCACTGCCTTTGCGCCAATGAAGCTGTCTCCTTGTGGCCGGTAAGTGCTTAGGGGTTTTCAGGTTAGGTTTACAGGGTTTCCTTGCATAACCTAGTGTTGTCACGACCGGCTTCTTCAATAGGGCTTGACAAGAACCTAGTTCAAGCCTACCCCTTACTACCTCTGGTACAGAAGATGGCCTTGAGATATCAGGAACACCATATCATCCCTTAGAATTAGGATTAATGCACAGAATGACACTTACAGTGGATAACAAGTCTACACACCCCTGTTAAAATGTCAGGTTTCTGTGCTGTAAAAAAATGGGACAAAGATAAATAATTTCAGAACTTTTTCCACCTTTAATGTGACCTATAAACTGTACAACTCAATTGAAAAACAAACTGAAATCTTTTAGGTAGAGGGAAGAACAAATATAAAAATAAAATAATATGGTTGCATAAGTATGCACACCCTTAAACTAATACTTTGTTGAATCACCTTTTGCTTTTATTACAGCACTCAGGCCCTCATTCAATTGCAGTTTGGCCAATTGAATAGGGCTCTAAATAAGCACATAACATACTTTTTTTAAAGAAGTTTTTAGTTAGTAAGCATCTATCCAAAAGCAAGGTTTTCACTAACTAAAAACTTCTTTAAAAAAAAATGTTATGTTCTTATTTAGAGCCTTATTCAATTGGGCAAATTGCAATTGAATGAGGGCCTCAGTCTTTTTGGGTATGAGTCTATCAGCATGGCACATTTTGACTTGGCAAGATTTGCCCACTCTTCTCTGCAAAAACACTCCAAATCTGTCAGATTGCGAGGGTATCTCCTGTGCACAGCCCTCTTCAGATCACCCCACAGATTTTCAATCGGATTCAGGTCTGGGCTTTGGCTGGGCCATTCCAAAACTTTAATCTTCTTCTGGTGAAGCCATTCCTTTGTTGATTTGGATGTATGCTTTGGGTCGTTGTCATGCTGAAAGATGAAGTTCCTCTTCATGTTCAGCTTTCTAGCAGAAGCCTGAAGGTTTTGTGCCAATATTGACTGGTATTTGGAACTGTTCATAATTCCCTCTATCTTAACTAAGGCCCCAGTTCCAGCTGAGGAAAACAGCCCCAAAGCAGGATGCTGCCACCACCATGCTTCACTGTGGGTATGGTGTTCTTTTGGTGATGTGCAGTGTTGTTTTTGCGCCAAACATATCTTTTGGAATTATGGCCAAAAAGTTCAACCTTGGTTTCATCAGACCATAACACCTTTTCCCACGTGCTTTTGGGAGACTTCAGATGTGTTTTTGCTAAATGTAGCCTGGCTTGGATGTTTTTCTTTGTAAGAAAAGGCTTTCGTCTTGCCACTCTACCCCATAGCCCAGACATATGAAGAATACGGGAGATTGTTGTCACATGTACCACACAGCCAGTACTTGCTAGATATTCCGGCAGCTCCTTTAATATTGCTGTAGGCCTCTTGGTAGCCTCTCAGACCAGTTTTCTTCTTGTCTTTTCATCAATTTTGGAGGGAGCTCCATTCTTGGTAATGTCACTGTTGTGCCATATTTTCTCCACTTGATGATGACTGTCTTCACTGTGTTCCATGGTATATCTAATGCCTTGGAAATTCTTTTGTACCCTGCTCCTGACTGATACCTTTTAACAATGAGATCCCTCTGATGCTTTGGAAGCTCTCTGTGGTCCATGGCTTTTGCTGTGGGATGCGACTAAGAAAATTTCAGGAAAGACCAACTAGAGCAGCTGAACTTTATTTGGGGTTAATCAGCGGCACTTTAAATTATGGCAGCTGTATGCTGACTCCTATTTAACCGATTTGGAATGTGATTGCTTAATTCTGAACACAGCTACATCCCCAGTTATAAGAGGGTGTGCAAACTTATGCAACCACATTATTTTTCTTTTTTTTTTCTTCCCTCCACCTAAAATATTTCAGTTTGTTTTTCAATTGAGTTGTACAGTTGATAGGTCACATTGAAGGTGGAAAAAGTTCAGAAATGATTTATCTTTGTCTCATTTTTTTACAGCACAGAAACCTGACATTTTAACAGGGGTGTGTAGACTTTTTATATCAACTGTACATTGTGTTTATGTAAGTACAGATACCACTCTCTGCTTTATTAATTGTTATATTTTAGACACATTTCTGGTACACAGGCTGGCCAATCAGTAGGCCCCATCCCTAAATAATAGGCTGCCCCCTTGCTTACTTGGAAAACCCTGTACCTCTGATGAGATCAGATCTCATTCTGGTGATTATATTTAGGTGGGCTGAGTGAATTATCCCAGATAACAACATAGAATCATAATAGGCTGGTGCAATAGCCTGCAGACTAACTAATATATTTCTTTACAATAATTGCTATAACATGAAACATAATAAATAAACCAACATACATACATCATAACAGTGTAATCATATTGTAACCATAAGCACTAAGAAATACATAACCATAATAATAAAAACAGGGTAATTCTGGCGGGTCAGGCCCCGCCCATTGTGTAAAATAGTCCAGTCAGGTACTGGGCATGACAAGTGTCATCAGCAAAAATGGAGACAATACTTTCCAGTCCTACTTCTAAGTCATTAATAAATATGTTCAAAAGGAGATGACTAATATTGACCCACTTACCACATTAGTCCAATCTGAGTATGTTACATTTACCACAACCCTTCACTTTCTGTCTTTTAGCCAGCTCTCAATCCATGAGCAGATATTTACTGCAATTCCTGTATCCCTTAGTTTGCACAATAGTCTTTCATGTGGCACTGTATTTAGGGGTAACACTGTCTATATGGGGGCTTCATGGGATCTGCTTAGAGATCTGGGATAACAAGTAAGAATTCTAGACTTCAGAGCATTCGGTTTAATGTTAACAAAAATATTTTGTATTGTTGAGGTGGGAAACGCAAGAGAGAAAGAGAAATAACGGACCAGGAAAGGAAAAAAGACAATGGGTAAAAGAGGCAAATAAACAGAAAAGAGAGCGAACTTAGAAAAATAATACTATTCTATGTTATATATCCACTGATGAAAATTAGATTTAACTCTCTATGAATTTAGGAAACAATCATGCCTATTATAATAAATTAATTAAAGGGCCACTATAGTCTAATATTTACAATATACTAATTTGAAGAACTAGACTTGAGACTTGGATAAAATGTAGTAAAAAGTTAAAAAAATAAATTAACTATTCTATGAATTTACAGTGTTGTGGGCGCTATAATTTTGTATTTCTCTGCTTCCATGGTTGGGATGAGAATTTGAATTCAGAGAAGCATTTATCAAGTTCAATGGCAGTCTAACGTGGCAGTGCTTCAATATCGATTCTAGTTCTTCATAAGTCATTTACACAAATTACAGAATAGTTTATCAGCCAGTAACAAGGAAGATTTCTGTGATTCTGAAAAAAAATATTTAATAAGTGGACAATTTTAACTCTTTCCAATTGATTACATTTGAAAACTCTCAGTTCCTTTTTCTGTAGGTCTAATTATGATGTGTCCTAGTACTGCACCAGTTGAGTTCAATGGAAAAATCAGTTATTCCCTCTTGTGGCTGTATTCGATGGTAGGTTGACTTTTACTTGCAGGTCAAATTAGGGCCGACAAATGCAAATACTCACAAAAGCGCACAGATCAAATGCGCGCCCAACATCTGAGCGCAGGAGCTCTGTACCTACTCTGTACCCATCCACCTTATATCGCCACAATTTCTACACTGACAATGCGTGATCAGAGGTTGGATGCTCAGCCAGTGTTTAAATAGTGGATCTATACACAGTGGCAGTACCCAGTGCTGGAAGAAGATAGCTGGTTAGGTTTGGTTTCTGTGCTTTGCTCTCATGACTGCTCATTGAGGAGGCACAATATTCTTCTTCAAGAAGTATCAAGAAAATGTCCTGGTATTCACTTGAAGAATATTGTGCCTCCGCACTGAACGGTCATACGAGAGCAAAGCACAGAAACTAAACCTAACCAACTCTCTTCTTCAGAAAAGTAATGGGGTAAAGGGTATCACAGAAGGCCAACCTAACTATAAGTTGCAACAAACCCACCATGCTATGCTTCCCAGTACTGGGTACTGCCACTGTGTATAGATCCACTATTTAAAAACTGGCTGAGCAACCTCCCTCTGATCACGCATTGTCATTGTAGAAGTTGTGGCGATATAAGCTGGATGGGTACAGAGTAGGTACAGAGCTCCTGTGCGCAGATGTCAGGCGCGCATTTGACCTGCGCGCTTTAGTGTGTATGCCCATGCATCGGCGCGCATCTGATGGCTCACATTTGACTTGCGCGCAAAAGTTGGGGTGCCGTATTCGATACATCATAGAATGTCAGGAGGAGGTCCAAACATACTTGCAAAACCAGTTTGTACAGTATTTTTAACCCCCGCCACACTTATTTTAACATGGAATGAAAAGTACTGAAATAGAGTTCCTGCAATGGTTCGGATTTATGACTTTTACAACCTTTCAAGATAATGTGATTAATATTGTTGAACTTATAATGAAAATACCCCGATCTTTATGCTCCCGCCATCTTTTGCAAAGTGTGGCAGAGTGTGGAGCGCAGCACAGCTTTTGTTAGTACTGCAGTGAAATGTATTGCAGGTTTGTAAAATATGGTAAAAGCTTCAGCCTAATGATAATGGGAGAAACCTTGGATTTAGATAACATCTTTATTCAGTTATGCTAACAGACTGACTCTGCAAATAGCAATTTAACAATACAGCTGAATAAAGAGAAACCCCCTCAGGCTACAGACAAATTAACAGTGCATGATAAGAGCACCCTTAACACAAGTAGATCCTGCTCCACTGAAGCTTTTCTGTAAAAATAACTTCAAGCTCATGCCTTATATCTGCTCTTGCTCTTGGTTTGTTATATTTCACGAACATGTGAGGTTTTTTCCAAACTACAGTTGTTCTTTAATCAATAAATTAACACAACAAGTTTTACATCCGAGAGGTCCAATTTTTTTTTTAATTAAGCATGAGGGATACAAAACAAAATAAATATCAAATAAACGATTTGCCAATAAATAATACAGAGTTGCATTACCTAACTAACCCATCACTGCCAGGGCATCTCCCTCAGCAGCTATCTGTGCCCATGGGTTGGCTCAGCAGTGTATGGGTTAAGGAAAAGCTATTGCAATTCACAACATGAAGCCCACCCCAGCCCACCGTGTGTTACTGGGAGTCTCAGAGTAACAGGCGTCAGAGGAGTGTGTGCACCAAGTCATCTCATTTTATACATTTTTGTGTTGAAGTGTAAAAAAAAACACTTTAGAGACAAACAGTGTGTAGAACAGTCTCATTGATCCTGTAGTAGTGAAAAAAGAGAGATGTTCGGCCATAAACTAGGGATTTCAAAGGATTTGCTGCAGGTGCCCACCTTGTGTGTGAATAAATGCTCAGATACACTATACAGACCAATGTGTGTGTGTGCCAACTAATTCTGTGTGATAAAACAGTGCCAATTTGCTTCAACAAAATATAGTGCAGTAATGCAAAACATGAGTGTAAATGCACACTAGTGTGGTTATGCACAGATGTGTGTACTGTATGTGTGTCTTAGTGTAACATAGGGCCTTATTCACTAGACTGAGAGCTTGCGGGTCATGTGAGATCTCTCCAATTACTGTTATTTTACTAAACCTACTCTTGGTTTGCAGCCTTTTTGATCTTGGGGTGGTCTGTTTACCTGGCCAAATACCTGGATGATTAGCTGGATGGATACCGGCATGGAAACCTGGCTGGACAACTAGCTAGATACTTAGATGATTACCTGCCCGGATACCTGGCCCGACACTAGGCCGGACACCTGGCCGGGTAACTAGCTGCACACCTTCTAGTGCTCATGGTGACCATCCACCCTAAACATTTTTAACATAGTGATACTCTACACACAACACTTCCATCTAATTTTACACTGATGAGTGCATTCTAAGTGCAGACACACTCATGAATCATCCATCTACAACTGTGATTAAAGGTGGTGGCGTCTCCTCATTCCACTTGTCCTTGGCAATCAGCTTTTGAGAAGCACTGATTTACAGAATAAGATAAGAATCCCAGAGTTGTAAGAAACCTCTGACTTATATTTAGTGTATAATACTTAATAGTACATTATACCCAACTGCCTCAATCAGTTTGATCGTGTTCATGTCAGTTTTGTTCTGAGATTTCTGCCCTACATCTGTCCAAGTTGTGGTACCACCTCTACTGGAATGTCATTCAGAGACTTCAGTTTTAGTGGTAAAATTCACAGTGGAAGAAGAGAAGTCAGTGAACGGGGTGTTAGACGAAGAGATAGTGAGGAAGATGAGGGCGGAGAAGACTGACTGGGTGCTGTCCACATACACAGCACAGAATAACTTAGATGTCAAAGTACATGGGAAATCAGCATAAATATATTAAACACACAGCCATTGTATTTATTACTTTTGTTAAAGTGCAAGAAAGTACTCTGACGGTCTAATTAGTAAGTAAAAGGAAAGTCTCATTCCACCCATTTTAAGAGTGAAAAAAAAAAGGGTTGGGACCTGGCCACAATCCAGGGAGTTTTCAGGGGTTTTGCAAATGCATCATTGTACTAACTGTATAACATACTCATTAACAAAACAATGGCCTCAGCAGCTATTGGTCTATAAAAAAAAGTTAAAAGCCAAAAAAACTGTGATAATCTCCTCTCACTTTGCCCAATAGACCATAGTACAAGTTGATTTTTGGGAAATAAATGCAGTTTATCTGCGGCCAGTAAGTGCTTTATATGATGCTGAAAACAAAATATATTAGATGGGTCAAACACTGTTAAGGAATTCAAGCATGCTTGGGACACTCTGTGTCTACCCCACCTTTAACTAATGCCGTAGATGCACAGTGCTTGGGCCCAAAATCAAGTTAGTGAATGGATATGAATATCAGGGTCGGAGGGTGCAAAACTCCCTGGTGTTTACAGAACTTTATGTTAAAGGAGAACTGTACGACCCCAACAAGAGGAGCTATTCTAGTGATGTTATCGGATTATTATAGCAATATTCAATACTAAATTCAATGACAAAAATTAAGTATCAGCCTCCAGTTGAGGTTGAGTGTCTGTCTCTGCCTCAATAAGTCTTGGGGTGGGGGGTTTATTAGTTTTAAGAACATTCTGATTAGATACCAGCCCAAAAAATCATCCATAGGCTGCCACCATAGGAAAAGCTATTTGCCAAAGGAAAACACTTTAAGACAAGTCTCCAGTCAATGGCGGATAAGCGGATATAACTTTGTGCCTGCAAATTTAGAGCTGCTTGCTTGATTGACCTTTTAGTTAGTGGAGACAGCAGCAACAGTCTTAACTTTGAAAGGAGATTTATTTGAATATTGCTTTTTTAAATCAAATATGAATTATTAATGATTGATGTCTAATTAAATCATCAAGATGCTGTTAAACCTCTGAGCTCCTGTCCTTTAATAGAGTGCAGTTTATGGGAATTTTGTGATTGGTTAATGAAATCAGAGCACCTTATACTCCATACCTTGTGAGTTTCGGCATACAGTGTAAACAGAATAATGCATTGAATGGATGTAAAGCAATGTCTTCAGTGTGTGTCTATCTGCACAGCATTACCACCGCATGTCTTGCCTGTCCTTGGGCACAGTGACACAAACCAATGGTGGGTCACAGTGGGTTGGAATCTAAAATGTGATCCTCTTATCCTCAGGCGGTGATGGAGTTTGCCACATCTGTGAATACCAGGCGAGTGGGTCTCTGCAGGGGGCACAGGCTGGTGAGGAGGACCTGGGGGCACAAATTCATATTTATTAGGTGGTCTATATCTGAAAGTACATTCTGGTCAGGTTATCCCTTAAACTGGACCTGCTCCTTATCTGACCAATTCATGTTCATGTTATTCCCTTTTATCAAGTTTTAGGCACCTCTTTATACTTTAGTGAATGGGCTTCATCGAATAACGCACAAATTGGAGAGGTCTAACAACAATAATGAGGAAATGGACATTAGCGAAAACAGCTCCACAGGACAGACTGATAAAGAGAGAGAGTAAGAAAGATAGATACAGACAGACTGCGCTATATCACCCTTTAAATAACACTAGTGGTCATTTTATATATATGCCCAACCCATCTTGTTATTCCTCTTATTGGTACTTTCACTGGGGAAAGCATTAACCCTCGGAAGCCAATGTGGGGGATTACTCGGTAACAAGATCATTGTTACATAGTTACATAGTAATTTAGGTTGAAAAAAATACTTTAGTCCATCAAGTTCAACCTTTTTAGATCTCCTCTGATCTGCAATACACAGATTTATTGTTAATTGATCCAGAGGAAGGCAAACAAAAAAAAAAATAAAAAAAAACCCCAGTGAAACTTTGCCAATTGTCTCAACAGGGAAAAAAATATGAAATTCCTTCCTGACCCCAGATACTGTCGATCAGATTCATCCCTGGATCAATACTCCCTCTCTATTTATCCAGGATAGCCCGTAATGCCCTTTTTATTTAAAAATATATCCAATTCCTTTTTCAAGTTATCTATCGAATCCGCTGTCACCACCTCCTTTGGTAGAGAATTCCCAAGATTAACCACCCTTACTGTGAAGAACCCTTTTCTTTCTTTAAGGTGAAATCTTTTTATTTCTAATTTCAAAGGATGTCCCCTTGTCAGTTGAAACCTCTTGGCACAAAAAGGTCCCCCTGACAAAGCCTTATATTGACCCTGGATGTATTTATATAACGTAATCATATCTCCTCTTAGACGCCTTTTTTCTAGAGTAAATAAGTTTAATTGTGTTAGTCTTTCTTCATAACTTAGCCCCTCCATTCCCCTTATTAGTTTTCTTGCCCTTCTCTGTACATTTTCCTGGTCTAAAATGTCCTTTTTACGTAGTGGTGCCCAAAATTGTACTCCATATTCCAAACGAGGGCGTACTAGGGATTTGTATAGTGGCAGAATTATATTTGCTTCTATACCCTTCTTAATACATGCTTATATTGTACTTGCCTTTGCAGCTGCTGCTTGGCATTGAGCACTGTTACCTAGGTGGTTGTCCACAAATACTCCCAAATCCCTAACAATATCCGATACCCCTAGTTTTGCTCCATTAAGATTATAAATTACATGGCTATTTTTCCTTCCCAGATGCATAACTTTACATTTATTCATATTAAATCTCATCTGCCACTTAGATGTCCATTCATCTAATTTATGCAAATTCTGATTTAATTACCTTGCACAACTTTGTGTCATCAGCAAAAATGGAGACAACACACTCCAATCCCTTTTCAAAGTCATTAATAAATGTTTTAAAAGGGAGGGGAAATAATACTGAGCCCTGAGGAACCCCACATACCACATTAGTCCAATCGGAGTATGTTCCATTTACAACAACCCTTTGCTTCCTGTCTTTTAGCCAGCTCTCAATCCATAAGTAAATATGTATGGCAATTACTGTATCCCTTAGTTTGCTCAGTAGTCTCCCATGTGGCACTGTATCAAAAGCCTTTGCAAAATCCAAATAGACTTCATCCACTGAGTTGCCTTGATCCAAGTTCCTACTAACCTCCTCATAGAAACTAATTAGGTTTGTTTGACATGACCTATCCTTCATAAATCCATGTTGGCTCCTATTTGTAATCCTGTTTGAATAGAAATATTCCTGTATATTATCCCTTATTAACCCATCTAAAGGCTTCCCCACTACAGAAGTGACACTCTCTGGTCTATAATTCCCCAGATTTGCTCTTGCTCCCTTCCTAAATATAGGTATCACCTCTGCCTTTCTCCAGTCATCTGGTAGAGACCCTGTGTTGAGTGAATCCTGAAAAATTAGATATAATGGTTTTGCTATTACAGAACCCAGTTCCCTCAGTACCCTTGGATGTATTCCATCAGGACCTGGGGCTTTATTAACATTTATTTTTTCCAACCTCTTTTGGATTTCTTCCTGCGTTAACCAGTTATTTGGTGACGGTAGTGTAGTCCGAATATGTTGCAGTGTCCCAACCACTGGGACCTCCCTTGTGTATACTGAAGAAAAGAACCTATTTAGCTCATCTGCCTTTTCCTGGTCACTAATTATCAGATGGCCTGTGTCACATTGTAATATTCCTATAGCTTCCTTCCTCGCCTTCTTCCCATTAATATACTTAAAAAATATTTTAGGGTTTTTCTTACTCTCCTTTGCAACTAACTTTTCATTTTCGATTTTAGCCAGTCTAATAGTCCTTTTGCAAGCCTTGTTGATTTCCTTGTACTTGCATAAAGCAGTCTCTTGTTTGTATAATTTAAATGCTTGTTTTTTACTCCTCATCTTCATCTTTAATTCATTGCCAAGCCACATGGGTTGTGATGTACTCCTTCTACTTTTATTTCCACATGGTATATGGTGATAAGCATGTTAATTTAGTAAGGATTTAAACGTTGTCCATTTATGTACAGTATTTTTACCTGTCAGTTCTCTGTCCCAGTCTATACGTTGTATCACTGACCTTAGACCGTTAATATCTGCCCTTTTAAAATTTAGAGTTTTCGTTGGCCCCTTACAGTTGTGTTTTTTTAATTCAATCTCAAATGAGACTGTGTTGTGATCACTGTTTCCCAAAGGTTGCCCTATTTCCACATTTGATACTATATCAATATTACTTGTGATGACTAAATCCAAGATGGCCCCATTTCTAGTAGGTTCTTGTATAACCTGGGCCAGATAATGATCCCTGAGTGTACTCAAGAACCTGCTCTCCTTCGCTGAACTGCTGGTCTAATTTATCCAGTTTCTTTCAAAGTAATTACTGTAAATTCTCCCATTATTAGAACTTGACCATGCTTAGCTGCATTTCCAATCTGTAACAATAATTGCATTTCCTCACTTTCAATTATATTTGGGGGTTTATAGCATACTTCTATTAATATTCTTTTAGAATGTGCGGCTCCGCTATTTAACTCTACCCACAAACATTCAACATTACCGCTAGTTGCACCATAAATATCTTCTTTGACTATAGGCTTAACATAGACAAATCCCTCCTCCTTTTTTTCCATTGCGTCTATCTTTCTTAAATAGGTTATACCAATCCAGATAAACAGTCCAGTCATGAGATTCATCCCACCATGTCTCGGTAATGCCTATTACATCCCATTTCTCATTAACTGCTAATAATTCTAACTCTCCCATTTTTCCTGGCAAGCTTCTGGCATTGTTATAAACGTTGTTCCCCCACCGACACCTTCACCTCTCATTAGAAGCCTTACCCTACCACAGTAGTGTTTGACATTAGTATAAAAGTTATTTGTTTGCTCCCCATTACTATATGATGCTTTTATCCTTCACTGGCATCCATGTGTGTGTGTTTGGGGTCCTTCCATTGGTGGTCAGTAGAGGAAGAGATCAAGAGCCAGGAACTGTTTTTTTCATAGTGTCTAACGCAAGTGATCAGGCATCTATTATATTATATATAGATTTTAATATTTTCTTATGATTTTGTCCCTAGTGGCTAGTGGGAATTGATCCCTGGTATCTAATCAATTCTTCTGCTACTGGGTGATCAGACATTCTACCATATTTTCCCCACACACAAACATTAAAAGTCACAAAATTGAAGTATAGTGGAAAATTGTTTATGCAATATTCGTATTATAAAATAAAAATCATAAAATGGTCTGCAACTATGAAGCAGTTTGTCACTTAAAAGGTTAATAAAACATGTTATACATTACAAAAGTTGTTTGTTTGTTTTTTCATTAAAAATATGAAATAAAACCCCTTTAAATTTCACTGAAACTAGCAGGAAATGCAGAGAGCATACTGTTGTCTGTAGATCTGGCAGAAGGCAAGCCCACAAGAACAGTTACATTTATGAATAGGTTTTTGTACTCTGAGACCTTTATTGGAATAAAAAAAATAAAAAAAACACTGTAACACAAATACCCTCTTTCTGACGCAAGAAAGAAAAAAATCATTCCTTGTCCATTTAAATAAGGCCTTGCCTTATTTAAGTGTGTATGTGCATGATTCGATGTAAATAATGAAAGTATTAATACATGCACATAAATATATATATACCTTGCCCTGAGACTGTAACTCTCGGTTTGGCTCCAGCAGTTCCTGCTCCAAGTCCTCTTCTTGCTCCTCTGCTGGGTCGAAGTTATACATCGGCATCAGCTGGTGACGGAGCTTTTCCAACCTAAAAGAGAAGAGAACGGACAAAGGAGGAGCAGGAAAAGGAGGGTGGTGGGAGTACAGAACAGACAGGGTTTGAGGGAGGAGAGCTGTTTGTTAGACAGTGTTTATAAGGTGTTCTATAGGAAAGGAAGAAGAATAAGAGAAGGATTCACAAAATAGAAAGAGGGAGAGGGGAGAAACAAACAGCGAGAGAAGCACAGGGAGATCGCTCACCTCTTCTGTTTTCTGATGTACAGAACCTGGAGCAAGAAAAAGAAAAGAGAGAGAGACAGAGCTGAGAAAGAGATAGAGAGGAAGGAGGGAACGTGATGTGTGTGATGAGCATGTGGTGCACAGGACAAACACATGTTATAAGAAGTATGCAAATTGATATATATATATATATCAATCACACACACACATACATACATACATACATATATTTGTAATCATGAAGAGTTAGACACAACGGAACAACAACGACATTGCAGGCCTCGGCCAACCCGCCACCTTCATGCCTTGCAATGAGCACCTTCGGCACTCATTGCGAGCCTCTCCCCCTCAACCTCTAATTTACAGGCTTTGTGATGAGCGCTCATTGCAGACGTCGTCCAACCCGTCACTTTCGTGCCTCCCGCTGATCGCTTTCGAACCTCTCCCTACTCTCTGACCCCTCCCCTGTGTCTCTTTTCCCCCCTCTTCCTCCCGTGTCTTTCTCCTCTCTCTCCATGCTCAAGTCTTGCATGCCTCGCGATGAACGCCGTTGTTTTTTTTCTAAGTTTTGAGGGCCTCGCAGTGAGAGGCTAAGTCTTTTCAGCCTTTTTCTAAACAATTACGGGTTTACAGACACCATTTGTTTCCTTGCTTAGCCGATTTTCAATCTCATAAAAACGTCAATTAAACTTCAAATTAGCTTGCAACCTCACACACAGCATAGGAGGAGAGGCTGGGAGCCTGTGAGTGAGGTTGCAAGCTAATTTGAAGTTTAATTGACGTTTTTATGAGATTGAAAATCGGCTAAGCAAGGAAAAAAATGGTGTCTGTAAACCCGTAATTGTTTTGAAAAAGTAAGAATAAGTTCATTTTTGAAGTAATTGGCATCTTCTGGCGGTCTTCCGACAGTTTCCCAGTTACGGGCTTGAAAAAAACGTCATCCTTTAAAGTGTTGCATGCCTTGCACTCATCGGGGCCATCGGCGCTCATTGCCAGCCTTTTTCAAAGTCTTGCAGGCTTTGCGATCAGTGCCTTTGGCACTTATCGCAAGGTCTGTAATGAGTGCCTTTGATACTGTTATCAAGGGGAGTAACAGCACTAGGCTCTGATCATTGCAGCCCCCATAATTTCAAAGTTGTTCAGGCAAAAATTGAGGGTATTAAAATGTTAAGGCACACAATGTGAGGCTTTTGGTCCTTTGAGCACTTTTGGCGCTCATTGCGAGCCTCTCACCCATGTACATGTACAAGCCTTTTCTCTCGCCTACTGTACGGGCCGCTCATTGCAGGGTTAGTTAACCTGCAAGTTTAGTGCTTGGGAATGCCATGTGTCTCTTTACAGCATCTCCCCCATGTCCCTTCCCTGTGTGTTTCTCCTCTGTGTGTCTGCTGAATGTTTACGTGGTGACTGCCGTTGGTTTTATTTTCAAAGTCTCGCATGCCTGGCGTTGTTGGTGTAAGTGTGTTCGGTGTGGTGTATTTTCTAAGTCCCGCATGCCTGGCATTGTTCGTGCAAGTGTTACTATCTTCAGCATTGTGTATTTTGTACGTTTTGCAAACCTGGAGTTGCTGAGCCTCGTTTTCATGCGGTTTCTGAAATTTTGCATTTTTTTTGTACCGCCATTTTTTTTTTTTGAGTGACAAACAACACCAAATATGTGTACGTTTATGGATTTATGACACCTTACAGGTCACGTACCATTGCCACAGCCAGCCCGATCACAGTGACGATGCCCAGAGACAGCAGCCAGGTGCCCAAGGTAGGAGCCCCATTGGAGTCAGCCCCCTTGGTACTGTTATAGGGGGGAGTAACAGCACTAGGCTCCTCTGTGACATACACAGGAGATGGCACAGTACGATTACTCATGTCTGTGCTGTTACCAGCCGCCCAAGCACCAAGACACACATCCCGCGGGCACCCTGCAGAAAGACAAGAGCACATAATACATAATTAGCATAAGCTTATTTTACTTTAGTACCTGCAAAGAAACTAACCTTCGAGAAATATCGACACTATCAGTACTAAACACAAGATTATTATACAGACTAAGAGAAGGGAAGAACGGGATGGATGGATAGAATAATGATAGATAGATAGATAGATAGATAGATAGATAGATAGATAGATAGATAGATAGATAGATAGGTGATAAATCATGGACAAGTAAATAACAATGGCAGCCCTAGTACCACTTCATTCTATATAATGTTTATTCATTTAAAGGCTAGACTTTAAAACACAGATAAAAAACAGCAAGATATGTATTTATATAAAATATGAGAGGGATATATATATATATATATATATATATATATATATATATATATATATTTGCCTCTCATATTTTAATAATAAATTACATGGATATCTATATATATATAGTATCACTAATACTCTGGATATACACACAAGTCTGTCCTGCACATTTATTTACAATTATAATAATTAATGTATGTATTCCCCTCACCTCAGCTATCCTCAGTCTGCCAGTGTCCTCCCTCTCTGGGGCAGTTTCCTGGGATTTGCCCCTGGGTTATCTTCCTGGGGTATCAGGGGCAGCTCCTGACAGAGGATGCTACGCCCCGCCCCTGCAAGTCCTTCCACTTATTTGACAGGATAGGAGAAAATGAATTACTGCGCTACTGATTGGTCTGTTGACATGTCACTCAGCAGACAAATCTTCTGCCTATGACATAATCTTGATCAAGGTACATACTCCTGGCACGTTGACGCTGCACAAGACCTGTCGGCCATGTTTGTAATGGGCAAAAGACAATAAACAAACCATATTTCTATATATATAGATATATATAATGATTATCAAACGGTAAACAAGATATGTAACTTGTGACAAATAATTAATGTAATCATATCGAAAGGGGTTAAAAATAGCTTCTGTTGTTGAAAAACCAAAAGTTGTTTATTGCAGGAACTGAAAGTGTAGGCTTATGTTGCAGCGGGAGGCCAAAACAATGACACAGAAAGGGGCATGGTGGTGTGCTGCAGAAATCCTTCCCCTGACAGGTATAATTAATTCTATATCTTTTTTTTACAATCGTATATTTAAAATTAAATATTTAACTTACACTCTTTTTAAAACTGCACTTGACGATGGGTAAAATGTAAACAAATATATACTTTTAATAATTATTATAGGCAATAGTCTATACAGGGAGGACATGTGTTGTGTTTGCTTACCTAGAGGAAGTTGTATTCCATTGTGGATCCATTTCATTCTGTTATATGTTGAATTTCATTGTGGCAGCTCTTTCAATAGAACTACATTCATATCTTATCTGCATCTAAAGCTTCCTCCCCAGCTAACAAATCAAGGACAGGGAAATAACAATGGCTGCCCCCAGTACACATAATAGTTAAAACATTAAAAGATATACACTAAAAATAGGTTGGTAATTGCCGAGGCCTACAAAAAGTATACTGCAAATATGTAACTTCAGTTTTCTTTTACAGGGGTCATAGACGTAATAGAGTTAATAACATATTTTATTCATTACAAAAGTGTCCTTTTTTGCATGAAAAGTAAATTATATTTCATTAAGAAAATTTACACCAGTTGCACTAGTGAGACAAAGAAAACTTTTGGAGGAAGATATGTCTTGCCTTCTTTTCTTAGCAGCCTAATTGCTAAGGCTTCTCTATCATTCTGTAGCAAATAAGGAAAAAAATGGCAGAAAAGAGAATTAAGAAGTACGGTAATTCAGATTTTTCCTGTTGGTTGGCTGACATTTGAGCCAATTTCTAACACTAACCATAACCAAAACCATATCCCTAAACCATATCGATAACCCTAAATCCTAACCCGGTTCTTTCCTTCTTCCCCGACGCAAAAGATTGGCAGCAGCAGTGCCGCCGCCAACCGATAGATGGTGCTGCTGATTTTCGGAATACTGCTGCACATTACATATTAGCCGCGCTGACAGAAGGGGCCTTGAGCTATGAGAGGCTCTCCGAGGGTCGAGTGCCCAAGCCCAACATATCGATGGCCTCGCTGTCGATTCAGTGCGCCACGTCGGAGGGGGGAATAATTATAGGCCATCCCTGAAACCTGACCATGCAATCTAGCGGCTACTTGCTGGCACTGCAGCTGTCAGTGCTGGTGATTTCTTGCGCATACACAAGGGGATAGATACCCTAACCCAAAACCATAACCTAAACCATATCCATAACCCTAAATCCTAATCCTAAACCATATCCCTAAGACAAAACCATATCCCTAACCATAAATCATATCCTAAAACCATAACCATAAATCCTAATCCAAAACCCTAACGCACAAATAATGCTAAAGGGCAAAGGTCCAGTAATTCCAAAATTATATAACTTTTATGTAGCATTTCACTCATTTCCATACCAAAAAAAAGTCTTTACTATGCGTAAAAGACAATCATTGATGATATATAATGTGGCAGTACAGACATATAATAAATGTCCTTTCTGCATTGCTACCTTGTCATGTTGAAGGGGCTTGTGTACCTCAATGAAGCTGTGAGCTATACCATGCAGGGTCAGCCAAAATGGGCAGGTCATAGGAAAGAAGTCAGACAAATTGTGGTCCACTAAAGAAGGAACTGGCACCACACTCCTGTATCTTTGCCAATAAAACTGTATGGATAGGTGCAACCAGAAACACAAAGAAATGTGCCTGGGTGTTGCCGCCCATATGGTCACTGAGAGTTGGATATGACTGAACAACAACAATATAATAAGTGAGTACTATAAAGGGACACAGAAAAGGTCAGTTATTGCAACAACAAAAAAATACACACATATATATATATTTTCTGATTTTTCTGTTTTTTGTCCGCCATTTTCTTTCTTCGCTTAGCCGATTTTCGATTGATGAAAAAAGGCTTCATGGCTCTCCCCCTGTGCTGTGTGTGAGTGTTTTTTTTTATTATTATTATTATTATTTTGCTTTTTTTCTGAGTTACGTGCTGGAACTAAGTTTGACCATTAAATTAGCAAACTGTTCCTCGCGGTCAGCGGTAAAGTGCTACAAGCTTCAACTGCTTGCTTCACTTCATGAGGCTCGCAGTGCAATGAGCACCTTCAGCGCTTATTGCAGCCTAAGTCCTGCGTGCGTGGTTGACGGCTCGCCTTGCGAGGCTCACAGTTGCGGCCCTATGGGCCGCAAACAGCTCACCTAGCTTTGCCAGGCTCGCAAAGTGTGACCAACATCGTAAGCGAAGCGTTCCCAACAATATGTGATTGAGATATATATAATTTATATTTATTTATATTTATTTTAAATTGTTTGTTATTAAACATTTTGAGGGGGTTCGCTGCTGGTCCAGTGGTTAGGATTTGGTGCTTTCACCACTGCGATCTGGGTTCCATTCCAGTCAGGGAACCAAGAGGTCACAAAACCCTGAAGCAATGCGGGGTGTGGCCTGGTCAGTACTTGGATGGGAGACCACCTAGGAATACCAGGAGCTCTATGCTGTGGCCCACTGAAGAAGGAACTGGCAACCAGTATTTGTGCCATGAATACCAGGTGGATCAACATAGTGTGTTAGGGTCCATGAGGTCACAGAGAGTCGGAAATGACTGAACGATGCAGACACAAACATTTTGAGTTGAAGATTTCGATAATTCAGTTGAAAGTTGGATAGCTTAAAAATAAATCAGCAGAAAAAAAAAACTCTCTCCCTGTAATTACCTTTATCTAGGGTGACACATTCTCTCTCACAGTGGGAGTGATAAGCAGGGAGAGCATGCCCAGTGATATAGTTATACAGAAACATTCACACCATTCTTATTCCTACCAAATGGGCACGCTCTTTCTGCTTATTACCCATAAATAAAGTTAGCAGAGAAGGAGGATCTTTCCCGGTAATTCATGCTTAAAATACATAAATTACAAGCTCACTTCTATTGCCAATTGTAATTCTGTTCATTTATATATGTGTAGTTATCATTGTTACAATAACTGGTTGTGTTGCTTTAATATTATGATCTGTGTATTTGTGGAATTTTAGTGATGTCCTTCCATATAATGTAATGTGATATCTGTGTATATTTTTAATTTCCCATCTATTTTCTAGATTTACACGCAGTGCTGTTAATACCCACATGTATATAATGTAATATTACTGCTCTTCTCTGCTGATCCCACTGTACTATTACTAATAATGCCACATTATACTGTATGTCTCCCACACATTTATCAGTATGAGATATAACTCTATCCAGTGTCTATACATTTACCTCCTCTCTCTATCTCCATGTCACTACTGCGCCCTCTGGTTTGTTTTATTTCTCTATTACTTGTTAAAACTATTTTCTTCTCATACCCTCCTTCATTACATTCTCTTCCTCTCTTCTTCCCTCTCTACCCTGTGCTTTCGCCTCCCTTTCTATAACCGGCTCTCTTTTACTCTCTCATTTTGTTTGCTTATTTTCTCTATTGCCTCTCTCTATTGATATTGTGTGTTCCCAAACAAGCTTACCACTCCCTCCATCTCGCTTCTCCCTAATCCCTGCCTCTCTAATCTTCTCTTTCTCCCTATCTCAACTTCTTTTCTACTTTTACATTATTTTTTCTACTGTCCCATTTATCTTCATTTGTTTTTCCAAACCATCTTACCCCTCTATCCTTTTACATTCTATGTTCACATTCTCCTTCTTCATATTTTCTCACTCTTGTCTCTCCTTCTGTTCTGTTCTCTTCTCCATTCTTTTCCTCATCACTCCTCTCCTCTTTTCCATCTTCTTTCTTTCCTCTTTCATCTCCCTCCTCTCTTCTCTCTCATTTGTCTCCTCATTTCCTCTTTCATCTCTCTTCCCTTTCCTTTCTCTCCTCTTTCATCTCCCTCCCTCCCTCTTCCTCTTTCTCCACTCGTCCTCCACTTTTCTCTCTTCTTTACCTCATTCATCTTTCTTCTATTTCCTTTCTCACCTCTTTTCCTCTTTCATGTGCCTCCCTCTTCCTCTCTTCCTGCTCATTTCTCTCCTCTTTGCTCTCCTTTCTCTACTCCTGTCTTCCCTCTCCATTCTCTCTACCATCAACTTTCTCTCATCCGCTCTTGTTTCTCTTTTCTCTCATCCTATCTTCCCTCTCCTTTCTCTCATCCTATCTTCCCTCTCCTTTCTCTCATCCTATCTTCCTTCTCCTTTCTCTCATCCTCTCTTCCGTCTCCTTTCTCTCATCCTATCTTCCCTCTCCTTTCTCTCATCCTCTCTTCCTTCTCCTTTCTCTCATCCTATCTTCCTTCTCCTTTCTCTCATCCTCTCTTCCGTCTCCTTTCTCTCATCCTATCTTCACTCTCCTTTCTCTCATCCTATCTTCACTCTCCTTTCTCTCATCCTATCTTCTCTCTCCTTTCTCTCATCCTATCTTCCCTCTCCTTTCTCTCATCCTATCTTCACTCTCCTTTCTCTCATCCTATCTTCCCTCTCCTTTCTCTCATCCTATCTTCCCTCTCCTTTCTCTCATCCTATCTTCCCTCTCCTTTCTCTCATCCTATCTTCCCTCTCCTTTCTCTCATCCTCTCTTCCCTCTCCTTTCTCTCATCCTATCTTCCTTCTCCTTTCTCTCATCCTATCTTCCTTCTCCTTTCTCTCATCCTATCTTCCTTCTCCTTTCTCTCATCCTATCTTCCTTCTCCTTTCTCTCATCCTATCTTCCTTCTCCTTTCTCTCATCCTCTCTTCCTTCTCCTTTCTCTCATCCGCTCTTGTTTCTCTTTTCTCTCATCCTCTCTTCCCTCTCCTTTCTCTCATCCTATCTTCCTTCTCCTTTCTCTCATCCTATCTTCCCTCTCCTTTCTCTCATCCTATCTTCCCTCTCCTTTCTCTCATCCTATCTTCCCTCTCCTTTCTCTCATCCTATCTTCCTTCTCCTTTCTCTCATCCTATCTTCTTTCTCCTTTCTCTCATCCTATCTTCCCTCTCCTTTCTCTCATCCTATCTTCCCTCTCCTTTCTCTCATCCTATCTTCCCTCTCCTTTCTCTCATCCTCTCTTCCCTCTCCTTTCTCTCATCCTCTCTTCCCTCTCCTTTCTCTCATCCTATCTTCCTTCTCCTTTCTCTCATCCTATCTTCCCTCTCCTTTCTCTCATCCTATCTTCCCTCTGCTTTCTCTCATCCTATCTTCCTTCTCCTTTCTCTCATCCTATCTTCTTTCTCCTTTCTCTCATCCTCTCTTCCTTCTCCTTTCTCTCATCCTATCTTCCTTCTCCTTTCTCTCATCCTATCTTCCCTCTCCTTTCTCTCATCCTCTCTTCCCTCTCCTTTCTCTCATCCTATCTTCCCTCTCCTTTCTCTCATCCTCTCTTCCTTCTCCTTTCTCTCATCCTATCTTATTTCTCCTTTCTCTCATCCTATCTTCCCTCTCCTTTCTCTCATCCTATCTTCCCTCTCCTTTCTCTCATCCTATCTTCCTTCTCCTTTCTCTCATCCTATCTTCCCTCTCCTTTCTCTCATCCTATCTTCCTTCTCCTTTCTCTCATCCTATCTTCCCTCTCCTTTCTCTCATCCTATCTTCTTTCTCCTTTCTCTCATCCTATCTTCCCTCTCGTTTCTCTCATCCTCTCTTCCCTCTCCTTTCTTCCTCTTTCCTCTTGTTTCTCTTCTTTTTTCCTCCTCCTCTCTTATCTCTCCTCTCTGACTTCCTTGCTTTCTCTCTCTCTCACAGATCATGCGTTTATCACCACTGTCCTTGCACAAGCTTCTTAGACATATCCCCTATTCGGCTGTGCCATGTCGGAGGTTGGTGACAGGCGAGGTGACTCCAGTGACACTGGCACAGCATTGGGAGAGAGTATTTCAGTCTCATGGAGTTCCAGAGCCCAGAGAATCCAGCGAGATCCTGATATCACACGTACTGGGAGCCAAGACTGTGAGTGTAGAGACTAAAATGCAAATAATGTGCACATAAGAGGATGTAGAGCGCATGTCTAGGAGGGTATAGAGTGTGTGTATCGGAGGGTACAGAACACACCTCTAGGAGGGTAGAGAACATGTGTGTATAGGAGGTGTTAAACATGCATATACAAGAGTATAGGAGGGTATAGAGTGTGTGTATAGAAAAATGTATAACATGCATAGGAGGATATAGAATGTGACTAGGAGAGTATAGAATGTATTTCTAGAAGTGTAGAACATGTGTATTGGAGGGTATAGAAGGGGACAGTTGTGTATCCGGGAGGGTATAGAATGTGTGTATAGGAGGGTATAGAGCGTGTCTACTACCATTATGGAGTGCTGCTGCTGCTGTCTCTTTACACCAAAGAAATGCAGTGCTGCTGTTACTTTCTGTCTCTTTACACCCATGTAATGCAGTGCTGCTGTTACTTTCTGTCTCTTTTACACCAGTGTAATGCAGTGCTGCTGCTGCCTTCTGTCTCTTTTACACCAGTGTAATGCAGTGCTGCTGCTGCCTTCTGTCTCTTTTACACCAGTGTAATGCAGTGCTGCTTCAGCTTTGTCTCTTTCCACCAATGTAATGCAGTGCTGCTTCAGCTTTGTCTCTTTCCACCAGTGTAATGCAGTGCTGCTTCAGCTTTGTCTCTTTCCACCAATGTAATGCAGTGCTGCTTCAGCTTTGTCTCTTTCCACCAGTGTAATGCAGTGCTGCTTCAGCTTTGTCTCTTTCCACCAATGTAATGCAGTGCTGCTTCAGCTTTGTCTCTTTCCACCAGTGTAATGCAGTGCTGCTTCTGCCTTCTGTCTCTTTTACACCAGTGTAATGCAGTGCTGCTTCAGCTTTGTCTCTTTCCACCAATGTAATGCAGTGCTGCTTCAGCTTTGTCTCTTTCCACCAGTGTAATGCAGTGCTGCTTCAGCTTTGTCTCTTTCCACCAGTGTAATGCAGTGCTGCTTCAGCTTTGTCTCTTTCCACCAGTGTAATGCAGTGCTGCTTCAGCTTTGTCTCTTTCCACCAGTGTAATGCAGTGCTGCTTCAGCTTTGTCTCTTTCCACCAGTGTAATGCAGTGTTGCTTCAGCTTTGTCTCTTTCCACCAGTGTAATGCAGTGCTGCTTCAGCTTTGTCTCTTTCCGCCAGTGTAATGCAGTGCTGCTTCAGCTTTGTCTCTTTCCGCCAGTGTAATGCAGTGCTGCTGCAGCTTTATGTCTCTTTACACCAAAGTAATGCAAAGTTGCTACTGCTTTGACTCTTTCC
Source organism: Discoglossus pictus (assembly GCA_027410445.1). Classification (NCBI taxonomy): domain Eukaryota; kingdom Metazoa; phylum Chordata; class Amphibia; order Anura; family Alytidae; genus Discoglossus; species Discoglossus pictus. The sequence goes on along the minus strand of CM050169.1, from coordinate 41,035,149 downwards.
GCCAGTGTAATGCAGTGCTGCCTATCCAGATATGAGAGATAGTTGGGGCTTCTGAGGAGGCTGTGTTTATTTTTTTTCTTAAAACCTTTTGACAAACCCCAAACTGCTCTTTTAACTCAGATTTTCAGTAGATCCCATATTTTGGACACACTTTACATTGAAGTTAATAATGCTTAGTGATGCTGTACTGGGTACTAACTGTTGTGATTTTGTTCCATTCAGTTTCCCAGTTTGCCCCCATCACTGGTGCAGACACCGATCCCTCATCATCAGCTCACATACATAGAGCGCCTGGCCAAGCAGCGGCTTCAAAGGTAACAAACTGACACTGTAGGGCGACACAGATATCATTCAGGTGTGAGCCTTATCAGCTCTCCTCCTATGTTATTCTGCAGGGCCTAAAGCGAGCAGAGATCTCTGAAAAGGCTCCATAAAACTACAGAAGCAATTCAGTGGTCATGATCTCTTGTTGTTGTATTCCTCTTTTATCTAATGAACGCCGCTGCACAGTGATATACTTACACAAACACTGACACCACTGTGACAATCATTTCCCATAATACTTCAACATGGCAGGGTCTTCCTATGTGATCTTCCGTGACCCTCTGAACATTTCTCTTTCCCAGGGTTCCTGTTCAATACATTATTGGCGAGTGGGATTTCCTGGATATGACCCTACAGATGAGACCCCCAGTGTTTATCCCACGTCCAGAGACTGAGGTAGGAGCAGCCACCGCAGGAGCCACAAGCCTCACATGAGAGGAGTATAGCCCCAAAAAATCATATATGCCTTAAATTTATGTAACAAATGTTATCTTTTATGGAAATTGCTACTAGTTACTGCTCCAAGTATCCGAGCTAGTGAATAGAGGTTCTCTGTGCTAACCTAGGGTGGCCATCAGTGCCCTACACCTGCTTGCTCCCTGATTGGTTAGTACATGGGTTATGAATACAACTGCAGAATGTCTTTCAATTACCACTGGACCCACTGCCAAAGACCAGCCATTCCCCAAAGGGCATGAAGTCCCTTATGTGGGTGACACCTCACTGTCCCACCTGGAGTTCTTCCAGAAGCAGATCCTAAGGCACATGCACCATGGCCATATTCACACAGCATGGTAGACATTCCGAGAGGTGTAGGTTAAATATATATTGATTTAATGAAACTAGAGCAATAGTGAAATATGTGGGATCCCTAAATCAAATAAAAATAAAATTATTCGCTTAGACCAAAAAAAACAAAAGTGTAATATTTACTGTATTGTACAATGGTGGTGTCAACTGATAAGGAAAAGTACTTGCCAGTTATAACATTATACTGTCAGGATATTTATATAAAAAATAATCAATATAAGGTATTCGAGTATAGCGCTGATTTATAGACAAATATAGCTTTCAAGTAAAATAGCGTTTATTGACAATAACGGAATAAAATCAAATATAATAGTTGTGGTTCTGCGACTTTGTTGGTAACGCTCTGGAATGTTGCAACCTGCGACTTATGCTGCAATGAGCGCCGAAGGCAGGACTTAGGCTACAATGAGCGCCGTAGTCCAGCATGGCTTTGTGCAAAAAATAGTGGCCTTTCACAGTCCCTCTAAGGGTCCTCTGTCCCTTCATAGCTCTAATATCCCTGAGGACGCTCTACCGATGGAGGATGGAAAGAGATTGAAGTCGCCGATAGCGATGCATGCCACCAGCGAAGAAGGATGTGGCACTTTGTCCCTGATCGCGAGCCACGCAACACAGAAAAAAAATACCGCCGAGATTTTCTCAAGCACGTAACTCGAAAGACCGACAAAAAAAGAAAAATAATGTAAAAAATAAATTAAAAACCTCACACACAGCTCAGGGGGACACCCAGGGACAGAGTGCAGAAAAACACAGGGCTGGGAGGGGGGGGGGGGACATATGGAAGGAAGAGGGGGGAAACAGACACAGGGGTCAGACAGTGGGGAGAGGCTCGCAATGCACGCCAAAGGCCGAGGCATGCAATGAGTGGTGAATCGGGACTTGCGATGAACGCCGAAGGTGCTCATTGCGAGGCATCAAAGTGGTGGGTTGCTCGAGGCCTGCAATGAGTGGGGAAGCCGCTTATTGCGGGGATTGCAATGAGCGCCAAAGGCGCTCATTGCGAGGCCCGCAACTTACAGGGCTGAGAGCCTTGCATTATGTGGCAAACAGCATTGCTAGCCTTCAAATTTTCTTGCCAGCAATTTTAACGGGCAAGTCGCTAGTTAGCACACATTATAATTGTCAAACTGAGATTTCTCGTCACTCTTGCGACAAATCGTAGTTTGACTATCGCATCTTCCCCGGCACTGTGCTGCGCGTGCGCATTGCGTGCTCGCACCCGGATGATGAGAGACATGGGAGGAAGGAGGGAGTGAGAGACACGGGAGGAAGAGACACAGAGGAGTGGGGGAGACACACAGGGAAGGGGGGAGGGGAGAAGAGACACAGGGGAGTGAGAGGAGGGGGGAAGAGACACGGGAGTGAGAGGAGGGGGGAAGAGACACAGGGAAGTGAGAGGAGGGGGGAAGAGACATGGGAGAGAGAGGAGGGGAGAAGAGACACAGGGGAGTGAGAGGAAGGGAGAAGAGACACGGGGAGTGAGAGGAGGGGAGAAGAGACACGGGAGTGAGAGGAGGGGGGAAGAGACACAGGAGTGAGAGGAGGGGGAAGAGACACAGTGAAGTGAGAGGAGGGGAGAAGAGACACAGGGGAGTGAGAGGAGGGGAGAAGAGACACGGGGAGTGAGAGGAGGGGGGAAGAGACACAGGAGTGAGAGGAGGGGGAAGAGACACGGGGGAGTGAGAGGAGGGGGGGAGAGACATGGGAGTGAGAGGAGGGGGGGAGGAGACACAGGGGAGTGAGGGGGGCGGAAGAGACACAGGGGAGTGAGAGGAGGGGGGAGACACACAGGGGAGTCAGAGGAGGGAGGGGAGACACGGGAGTCAGAGGAGGGGGGGAGAGACACAGGGGAGGGTGAGGAATGCGCTCAGTGCGGGGCTCACAATGGTTGTGTGGCAAACAGCATTGCCAGGCTTAAAATGTTATTGCCGTCATTTTTGACGGGCAAGTCGCTAGTAATATAATAATGGTAATCAGTAATAACCCTATTAAACTGAAAACAATATTAATATGATTAAATGTTATGAAACGTAAACCATCCTACCATCTCTATTAACAGAAACGTTCTAGCATACGATTAAAAAGGATAAAGTAACAATGAAATACTATTAATCAATATCTCTATTCAGTAGTTAATAATCAAAAACAAAATCAATCTTCGATATAGCATACCAAAACAACGTATTAGCAGAATATATATATTTATACACCCAGTAGAACTATATGGCTATCAAAGGAATAATACTTTAGTAAACCACATATGGAAATAGGCAATTACTATCTAAACAAGGAAAATAAATATCTAATAGGTTATTTTATTTCTTATGTGATTCATATTCAGCTGTAGGTTATAACAGAATGGCACAATCATAAAACAAAACATGGCAACAAAGAGAAAATTAAATGACCCTGTACAAAAGTTTGCATACCCTTAGTACTTAATACTGTGTATTGCCCCCTTTAGCATCAATGACAGCGTGCAGTCTTTTGTAATATTTGTCTATGAGACCCCTAATTCTTGCAGGTGGTATAGCTGCCCATTCGTCTTGGCAAAATGCCTCCAGGTCATGCAAAGTCTTTGGTCGTCTTGCATGAGCCGCACGTTTGAGATCTCCCAGAGTGGCTCGATGATATTAAGGTCAGGAGACTGATGGCCACTCCACAACCTTCACCTTTTTATGCTTTAACAACTGGAAGGTCAACTTGGCCTTGTGCTTAGGGTCATTGTCATGCTGGAAAGTCCAAGATCGCCCCATGCTCAGCCTTCATGCAGAAGTTTGCAAATTGTCTGCCAGTATTTTCTGATAACATGCTGCATTATCTTGCCATCAGTTGTCACAAGATTCCCCGTGCCTTTAGTGCTCACCCCCCCCCAAAACATCAGTGAGCAACCACCATGGTATTCTTTTCACTATAGACCTTGTTGACCCCTCTCCAAACATAGCACCTATGGTTGTGACCATAAAGCTCTCCAAATTACTCCAAATTACAGTGTGCCAGAAGCTGTGAGGCGTGTCAAGGTGTTGTCGGGCATATTGTAACCATGCTATTTTGTGGCATTGGCGCAGTAAAGGCTTCTTTCTGGCAGCTCGACCATGCAGCTCATTTTTGTTCAAGTATCGTCGTATTGTGCTCCTTGAAACAACCACACACGTCTTTTTCCAGAGCAGCCTGTATTTCTTCTGAGGTTACCTGTGGGGTTTTCTTTGTATTCTGAACAATTCTTCTGGCAGTTGTGTCTTTCTTGGTCTACCTGACCTTGGCTTGGTATCAAGAGATCCCCCAATTTTCCACTTCTTAATAAGTGATTGAACCGTACTGGCATTTTCAAGGCTTTGGATATCTTTTTATATCCTTCTCCATCTTTATGAAGTTCCATTAACTTGTTACGCAGGTCTTTTGACACTTCTATTCTGCTCCCCATGGCTCTGTATCTAGCCTGCTCAGTGCATCCAGAGAGCTAACAAACTATTTATACACATACACTGATTGCAATTTAAAAAGCCACAAGTGTGGGAAATTAACATTAATTGCCATTTTAAACTGTGTGTGTCACCTCGTGTGTCTGTAAAAAGGCCAAACATTCAAGGGTGTGTAAACTTTTGATCAGGGCCACTTGATTGATTTCTGTTATCATTATGATTTAAAAAGGAGCCAGTCAGCTATGTGATAATAAATGGCTTCATATAATCACTATCCTTCAATAAAATATTTTTTTTTCCATGATCAGTCATATTTTCAAAATAAATGCACCAAAATTTCACAATTTCTGCCAGGGTATGCAAACTTTTGAGCACAACTGTATGATTACAAAAGATCTGACAGTACGATGTAAAAGTTAAATTAAAGCACAACACACTGGTTGAATGGTCCACAATACTTTCAAAAAATGTACTTGAGAAAAAAAAATAGTGAGCTGCTGTCTAATAGAGGACCAAGCATCTTTACATACGGTATGACACTTATAAATTACTGTAACTGGACCTGTAGCTGTTGTTTGTCAGCACAGATCCTGCATTAAATCTTATACATATCTTATTGGTTCACTTATTGGTATATTGTTCATTATCAGTGTATTCTACTGTTTGAGCACAAGGGGGAGCCTGGGATCCAGTAATGCTATTTATTCATGATATATACACACACATACATATATTATACATACAGACAGTAAGTATACACATAAATATTTATATGAACACTGCACATGTGCATGGAAATACTCGCATTTGGCCCAGTAATACTATATACACACACACACAATATTCACTAAATCCAATAATCTGCATTCATTCCGTTATTAATACAAAGTAACAGTGCCTAGTTACAAATGCATAGAAAAGGTTAGAGGGGGAAAAACTATTATCCTCCTCCCCCTTCCTCTCATTTCTGACTCTCTCTTTCCTTTTCTTCTCTGCTCCTCATCCTTACCCTCACTTTCTGTCTCCTATATTTCTCCCCTTTATCTTCCCCATCTCTGCATCCTTAATTGTGCCTTTCTTTTTGTCTAATCTTTTCCATTTCTCACTTACTTTCCTTTTTCCCACTCTATAGATTTTCCATTTCCCTTTTCCCATGTATGTAATTGATTGTAAGTATCTGGTGTCCCAAATGTTCTTTATGTCCTGAATGTGTCTCTGGAGCTGCTGTCAGTTATGGCTCTTGTTACAGGAGCTGGTGGGACTGGTGGCCAGGAGTAAGCTGCAATATTCTGCTGATCCCATCATCCTGGAGGTGGGGTGTGGATCAGGAGCCGTGTCTTTGGCGTTACTCCGGAGCCTGCCTCAGGTGTGCATTAAGAGGTGGGGGCAGTGGGGACTGGGTGGCCAGGAGACCCTTTTTATGTCTGGAGTTAGAGCACGTTGATGTGGAGGAGCCCCCTCTGTCTGTGCTTATAGAGGGAAGTCCATCTGGGTGTGTGCTGTGAGGGGAGAGCCGCCCCTGGGAGCGTGCTGTGAGGGAAGAGCCACTCCTGGGTGCGTGCTGTGAGGGGAGAGCCGCCCCTGGGTGCGTGCTGTGAGGGGAGAGCCGCCCCTGGGTGCGTGCTGTGAGGGGAGAGCCACCCCTGGGTGCGTGCTGTGAGGGGAGAGCCACCCCTGGGTGCGTGCTGTGAGGGGAGAGCCACCCCTGGGTGCGTGCTGTGAGGGGAGAGCCACCCCTGGGTGCGTGCTGTGAGGGGAGAGCCGCCCCTGGGTGCGTGCTGTGAGGGGAGAGCCGCCCCTGGGTGCTTGCTGTGAGGGGAGAGCCGCCCCTGGGTGCTTGCTGTGAAGGGACAGGCGCCCCTGGGTGCGTGCTGTGAAGGGAGAGCCGCCCCTGGGTGCGTGCTGTGAGGGGAGAGACGCTCCTGGGTTCGTGCTGTGAGGGGACAGCCGCCCCTGGGTGCGTACTGTGAGGGGAGAGCCCCTTGGCTTGTGTCTGTGAGTGAAACCGGTTACACAGATAACAGCATCATGTATTTTTCCATTTATTCCAGGCTCGTGTTATTGCAGTGGATAAAACCGAAGCTGCTGTCAGTCTGTCCAGAGATAATGCAGAGAGGTGAGTGACTGGACATCTAAATAGGGAAGGGGATCACATATATAGTTGTCAGTTCAAGATCATTGGTCACGTTTGCGGGTTTGTCATGCTTTGCAAGCCCGGTTGTGACCCATAGGGCTGCAACCACGAGCCTCGCAAAGTGACGTGAGCCGTTGACCACGTGGGACTTAGGCTGCAATGAGCGCCAAAGGCGCTCATTGCACTGCGAGACTCGCAAAGCGAGGCGAGCAGTTGAGGCACGCAGGACTTACGACCCATACGACTTAGGACCGAAACCCGTACATGCACTGTGCACCTTGCAAAATTACGACTTTAACGGCCGAACCACTGAACTGAAAAGACATGAAAAAAACAGCAAATGTGCCTCAAATTAACTTATACACACACAGCTTGCAAGTTAATTTGAGGCATATTTGTAGTTTTTTCATGATGGAAAATTGCCTAAGGGAGAAAAATAAATGGCTGCCAAAAACTCAAAACGACGAAAAAGAGGCCCAAGGGCATAAAACTAGCCAGAAGAACATAAATAATAGCCCTAGTAACACTTACCGAAAGGCAGTAACAATTAATCCAAGCCACTAACATTTAACACAAGGCAGTAACACAACCCAAGCGCGAGGCCTAGAAAGTACACAGGGGGAGAGGCTTGCAATGAGCTCCAAAGGCATTGTGTGCCAAACAGCATTGCTAGCCTTACAATTGTATAGTAGACGGAGGGAGAGGCTCGCAATGAGCTCCAAAGACATTGTTTGGCAAACAGCATTGCTAGCCTTACAATTGTATAGTAGACGGAGGGAGAGGCTCGCAATGAGCGCCAAAGGCACTCATTGGCAGCCACACGATGAGCACCAAAGGCTTTCAGCGTGGGGCTCGCAATGAGCGGTAAAGGTGCAGCATTCCTAGCCTTAAAATTGTATTCCCGTCATTTTTTATGGGCAAGTAGCTAGTTCTATATATGTGTATGTGTGTGTATATATTTTTTTAGAGTAAATAAATAGTACATTTGTGCTCACGTTTCAATGTTTAAAACAAGTTAAAAAACGTTTTTCCTGCTCAGAATTCCGAGAAATACAGTTATCACACTGCATTCGGGGAACCTGGGCAGGGACATGCAAATGTGCCCACAAAGGCTTTGCTCTTGTAGTCCATTACCATTTTAAACATGGCTTTCTTTAAGCATACGCCTGCTGTATTACACAGCGTTGGGCAAAGCTCAGGATGGATTATATACAAGCTAGGAATCCCACCCACGTACAGCTGTATATATACAGTAATATGAGCAATTACTTAACGGATTTATATGGTGTAATGTGTGGGGTTATAATAATGATCACTGAGGTCAGATTTGTTCTGTGTGTTGTTTTAAATAACTAAACTTGATAAAGTGCAAAATGAGTTTAGAAAGCAACAAATGAGCATGTTCTTTAATTGTTTTACTTTGATGCATGTATTTTTTTATTCTCTGTGCTTATTCTGTCCGCTACTTTCTCAGGAGGATGTGTCCTTCTAAACTAGTGAGCTTTACAATAGTCTGGTTAAAACACTACCACATTTGTATTATGCAGTTAGCTGCTTCCTCTGCATTTAACATCTCCCCCACCTCAGGAAGTTGATCAGCAGATTCCACTGCAGCATCATTTCATATAAAGGTTTATACATTAATGTTTTGTTATATTGTTCTCAAAAAAACATTTTGCCTTTTAAGAAGTGGAGTCCATCAGAAGAGGATATTTTTAAGTACATGACAATAAATTGTTCTTTTAATAGTCTATATGTAGAAGTTATATGAAGGGGTTCTACATGAGGGTCAGTAGTGGGGTCTGCGCTGTTCTGATTGTTATCTTTCTCTCCAGATTGGGTCTTCTGCACAGAATCCACATCTTGCAGCACAATATCCTAACAGGTGAGGATTCAGAACACTTCTGGCCCCATCGCCACACACCCTGCAGTCTGCCCCATCACCCCTCTCCATGCCCACTGCCCTATCAACCCTCCACCTGCAGTCTGATCCATCACCTTCCCCATGCCCACTGCCCCATCATCTACACCACACCTTCTTGCACTCTTCTTCTCCCTCCTATACTAACCTCCCAGTCCTGTTTGTTACACAGACACCCCAGACCGTTTACTAGAATGGGGTCCGTTGGACGCTGTGGTCAGTAACCCACCATATATATTCACTGAGGACATGTCCCAACTGGATCCTGAAATCCTCAGGTAAGATTTGTTAGATAAGATGGTGTCCTGTTCATCCAGTGCTAGAACAAGAGGCTGTGCACTGCAGTTAGAAGGTGAAAGTATTCAAACGTCAAATTGTGATTCAGTGACCTCTGCCCTTGTGTCCCAGTTATGAGGACCATGCTGCCTTACATGGGGGGCCAGATGGGATGGATGTAATCAAGGGGATCCTGCTCCTTGCGCCTCGTCTCCTGAAGCATGATGGGTAAGTGAGTGCTGAATATGGACATAGTGAAGGTCCAGATCCTTACTTTACAATACCCCTGCCTCAAAGAGCTTACAAGACAGACACATTATAGTAAAAGAGTGAGTGCACACAGAGGAGAGTCTACAAGAGCGTTCACTAAGGGAGCAGCTGGAAACCATCTTGGGGTGTGGGGGGGCTAAGGAGAAACTGTTACACTAGCAACAACTTGGTTACATCTTAAAAGCATTACGAATTGTTTATACATTGTAATAACCATTTTCCTATACAGTAAATTCTTGAGACATTCAGCATTTCTTGTGAGGCTCAATCTGCTAATTTGCGACTCCTTGCTTGATATGGGTGGGGGAGCGATCTAACTTTAGCAGGCATTGTTTTTGCCACAAGCACACAATTAGCTTTGTATTGGTAATTACTGCTTCAAAGCAATTAATTCATATTTGGGAGCCACTCATTCGCATAAGAATATACAAGAAACAGTATCTCAGGAATTATTTGCTTTAGAAGCAAATGACTAATACAAAGTCCCTTTATCAGAGACAAGGGGCTATCAGAAATATTTTACTCTAGAAGAATCTGTAGAACTGAACAATGAGGGGACTGAGCAGACAGAAGAAGAGTTGAGGTCTTGCGAGAGATATAAGGAGGAGCTGAGGAGAGAATAGCCTGGTGACCGCAATGTGATGATGTATCCGACAAGGGTGCCCTGCAGGGACATTTACCTAAAACATGATGGAAATGTTTTCTGTTGAACAAGGGCCAGGTGTGATGCATTATAGGTATTTTTTCTCAGGTTCAAGGTCCACTAAATATGTGCTTAGTGGGACACTGGTTCAGTGGGTGAACTCACATGCCCCTTCCCATCTTTTTCAGGGATGTTTTCCTAGAGGGGGACCCGCGGCATCCTAACATGGTGCAAGAGTCTCTGCAAAAGTACCCCGGAGAGAAACTTCAACTTATCAGCATTGTGCAAGACTTCTGTGGGAAGTATGTCTTTCTAACTCCTGTTATGGCACACACTCTCATTACTCCTCTGCTACACACACTGCTCCCTCTGCTGTTCCAGTGCTGACATACACCCTCCTCTTTTGGTCTTTAGGTCAAGATTTATCCACTTGCGCATGTCCTAATGAATCCTCCATGTGATTCCGGAGCTGTCTCTCCTCCCTTTATTAATCTAACATGACAACAAACAAAAGCCTACTGTTTTTGTTGGCTGAAATATTGAATTTAGAGAACTTGGTAAATAAAATTCTAATAACGATGTGTACTAAGAACAGTGTTCAGGCAGAAGATTAATCTTGATGCTGCAACATATACGTAGAATAAATCATGCTTTGGATGAACCCAAAGCCGGAATTTATATTGCTCATTTACCCAGAAATGAGGGGACCACATACACCCCAAACTCTCCTGCTTTAGCTTACAGGAACAATTACTGAGTGGTGAAGTTTTGTGTTTAATCTCAGCACCCAGCATGCCTCAGGACCATTTTACAGGAACGCATGAAATCATAGTTTACAGGCTCTTACTAGGTTATTAAAAAAATATGAAGCATTTTCCCTAATCCCTTTATGTAGGATTGCCAATCATTCAAGAAGCACACCGTTGATTAATGTTGAGACAGACGGCTTTCTCAGATATAAAGATCCACCTCCCCCTTCTGAGATTCCTTTAACTGATCTGGTATGTTTCTGTTGTCAATATATTATGAGGGAGTTAGATTTCTCCAAGCCAAACTGTTTATTGGCTCATCATGAAGCTAAAGCTCCAGTATTTTGGCCATATCATGTGAAGACAGTTTTTCCAAGAGAAGACTCTGAAGCTGTGAAAAATTGAAGGCACACGAAGAAGGAGACGGCAGAAACGGAGATAGATACATGAGGTCATTAAAGCAATGCTCATGAGCTTGATGGAGCTCAGAGGGGAAGTGGCTGAGAAATGTGTATGGCGTGCTACGGTCCGTAGGGTCACATAGCTTTGGACACAACTGAACGACTAACATGAAGTGACATCTAAAGAAGCATGTAGATACAGCTTGCCACCTTGATTATTAGGGGTTGTATTTCCACTGGGGGTGAATACTCAATGGATAGCGCTGGTCAAACCTTTAGTCATAGGTAGTATAGGTAATGTCCCTAGACCCATATATGTAGCCACCAAAACCACCAAAAATCTCCTGAGACTTTCCCAAATGAATATGAGAAGAGAATAGATAAGTTTTACTTATACCCTTGCTGTGATACAATTATACGTATATGGCTGGAGGGGTAGATATATAGATCACATGAACCCCAGGATGTGACATTGTTTGAAACCGGAAGTAGTTTCAGTTTGAAGCACCAAGGGTACTTATAAGGCTGTTTAATACAGAATCTGTATAATATGTCATTACTATATGTTTTTACCACTGAGGATGCCTAGTAGCTTGGCAAAACGCATTTGGTTGATTTTTATTTAGTTTTTATTGCATTTTCTTTATTTATTATCATAATATTTTTAATATGATCATGAGAACACCATGTTGACGGTGTATATCCTGTAATGTCTGTCTGTGGATGTTTCCCTATTATATTCAAAAGGTGACTATATATAGCACCACTTACGGATTTAATAAAGTGACACTATTTTTGAATATAGTTGTGAGTCTGTAAGTGTCTTCTTTTTATACTTGAACATCACCGTTGGATAAAGGGGTAGTATATGCACACCCAGCAATAAGGAAATAAAACAATAGTTCCAGATACTCCCAAGGGAGTCATGTCTGCACAACTGCAGAGAGGAGAGCTGAGGAAGACCACCGGTGAGGTCCGTGAAGGGGACCATTGTTGAAGTCGATATCCAACAAATGTGAGTTTACTCTACTTTGACTATCTGTGCGAAAAATCACCTTTTATGTTGCACTAGGAGGTGGTGCGCTTCTCCCCCCCCCCCTCTCCACCACCTTTTTATTTCCAGTTGCCACCTTGATAAGCCAGAAGACATGTTATGCCTTAGTAGCAGAGCAGCCAATAGGCTTGTCTTACCTTGTCGAGGAGCCACTTTGAAATGTCCGAGTAGGCTAGAGAAACCATTAAACATATCCGTCCTGATCTGTGAGTCGAAGGAGATATTTTGTCATGGCTAAGATACTCACCTTACTTTGTCATGTCAAGGTGATCATTTTTTGGACTGGGGACCTGCTGTTTTTTCCAATGTACGAGGATGCTTATGAGATTCAGAACATTTTTTAATAGGGTGATATTTCATTTAAGGATACTGGACATCTTAACTGCGGACAAGTTAGTCTATAGCCTGTCTATACCAATCATTTGTAGACAGTATCAGGTCTCCTCATTATTGAGAACAGGTCTCAGGAACTGGCACTGGTCCTAGAACCAGCTGTTGAGAACCACTGATCTAGAGGACCAAGCAGGCACATCTTGAGGAGATCAAGGTGGTCTAGGAACCCAGAAGATGCATATTTGAGTACTTAAGGAGGGGAACCATTTTTTTATATTGTTAATCCATTCGACTCACCTTGTCATGTCACGGCAATTTATGCTGAGAGACACCATATTGACATTTTGATGATGTTTAATGTAGTTCATGGTAGATCTGGCAGATGGAGGAATGGTGGGATGCTGGTACATCTGAGTTAATAACTTATCTGTGCAACACCTGTGCAAAAAAACAACTCAACCTTGAACCTGAGAAGAAAGAGAACTGGTATGTTACCCTCATCAGAACAGTAAATAATTGGGGACACCGAGTGCAGCAGAGAGTGTAGGGGCAGCATCTGCTGAGAAGGATCCAAAGGTGATGTCCTTTCATTCTAAGTACTGTGATGTTTTGCCCAAAGCACATGGCATACACTGCCCGGGAAATCTAATATGAAAAAGAACAGGGTGTGCAACAAGGAATTAAACACAGCGTACCAATATGGGGGATGTCATCATGCATCTCATCATGTTTTTAGACCCTATTGACTGAGAATATTTACAAGTAAATGATTAAAAGAATCACATGTTTAACCCATTTGCTGTCAAGGATTTTGACCTGTGAAATTTACAATCAAGATAAGAGATTCTCTGAAAGCGAGTTAAACAATCACTGGAACAAATACACAATAACAAATGCATTTTTTAATTGTAAGCTAAGAATGTGCTTAAAAAAATATATAAAACTTTTCTCTCACCATATAATTGTAAACAAACAATTGAATTCCATTATTTGCAACCAGTTGTTTACACTTAAGGGTAATTTTAATTAGCTTTTGAGGATTTTTAATTATTGCTTGGATAGTTGAACAAGCCCTCCCACAGAAGCTACATAGATACCGAGGTTAGATGCCTACCACCCAGTGTAGAGAAAGTTGCTGGGTTCAGTCAGAACAAAGGAGAGACAAGTAGCTGCAGGATTCCAGTGCCAGCTATTTGTGCCCGAAGTATGTCTTTTATTGGCTATAGGGTTTGATTCATAGACACATTGTGTGTGAGACTGGGCACAGTGTCAGAGGCGCACAATCTAAAAATGACCAACACCTAAGTAGGTTTGTTTTATGTGTCTGGCAATCCACTCGGAAAGCAGCAGTCTTTTAGCTCACTTGTGCCTTTCACAGGTAGAAATATCCTGTAATATATTTCCTCACTCAACAGAGCGATCCAGCCCCAAAATACCAGGCAATTCTACCCTGAACAGGAGAAACCGCAAACCCCATAGATATGTTTTGGACCTTGTCAGTGAGGTGCAGCTGTATTCCCTAAGGCAGAGTAAGCAAGGAGTCTATGACTCAAGCTCCTTATCACCCTTACGTTGAGAAACCTAAACAAAATCAGACTCAGAGGCGCTAAATCTGAGAATGAACAACACCTAAGTAGGTTTGTTCTATAGGCCTGGTAGCCCATTCTGGGAGCTACCTCTTTTAGCTCACATGTGCCCTTCACAGAGATATATCATATAGTATATTAGTCTGGTATCACTGAAAGGAGTGATCCAGCTAAGAAATACCAGGCAATTCTTTCCTGAACAGGAGAGAAGAGCAAACACCAGACTCCTTTCACACTAGCTACAACTCACTGACGAAGCCCAAGAGAGGTTGAAACGTGCGTCTAGAGATTGCTATTTTTTCTAGTCAGGGAAATACCCAAGATGGAGTCATACTAACAGATACTTCACAAACTTTTGTGCAACAGTGTATTCATATTAACTAACTTTCTGATAACATTGATGCTGTACAGTGAATTGTGAGGAGTGCAGAAGGTACTATTGCTATGAGCTAACCTTACAATCAACACTACTAAAACAAGTCACTATTAACATTACTGAATAAGTCACTATTATATGTAGTCCTTAAGAGTAAATGCTTTCTCTATATAACAGCAATTACATGCAGCAGGGCTATGTCACTGCACTAGATAGGTTGGAACTACCTGAAGAGACTTTATATAATTGTGTCAGATCCTAGAGCATATTCTGACAATAACATAAATGCTTTAAACATTATAACAAACAACTTTGAGCCTTACAGGCCCAAATACTAATTGAAAAGGCTCTGGGAGATCCAGGGTGCAAAACCAGGCACTGGGCCCAATATTACCCCACACATAACTGAAAAACGAAGTGTCAAAGTCCCTTAAGGCAAGTCTCATGGCCATTGTAATAGCCCTTGAGGTTGATAGTTCCATGGGCTAGTGTCCATCCATGGTCCGTTCCAAGAAAACAGTCCAAGAGTCCAGGGGGTTGTGACAGTACAATTTTGGGCCATAAAGGTCCCTTGCTTGTGGGGTTCAGGGGAATCCCACCATGTCCCCAGGAAAGAGGGTTGTGACACTTTCTCTCTCCCTCATCACTCTCCCTCCCTTCTCTCTCACCCATCACTCTACCTTCCTTCTCTCTCCCATCACTCTCCCTTCCTTCTCCATCCTCCATCACTCTTCCTTTCTTCTCTCTCCCCCATCACTCTCCATTTATTCTCTCTCCCCCATCACTCTCCCTTCCTTCTCTCTCCCCATCACTCTCCCTTCCTTCTCTCTCCCTCATCACTCTCCCTTCCTTCTCTCGCCCTCATCACTCTCCCTTCCTTATCTCTCCCTCATCACTCTCCCTTCCTTCTCTCTCCCTCATCACTCTCCCTTCCTTCTCTCTCCCCATCACTCTCCCTTCCTTCTCTCTCCCTCATCACTCTCCCTTCCTTCTCTCTCCCTCATCACTCTCCCTTCCTTCTCTCTCCCCATCACTCTCCCTTCCTTCTCTCTCCCTCATCACTCTCCCTTTCTTCTCTCTCCCCATCACCCTCCCTTCCTTCTCTCTCTCCCCATCACCCTCCCTTCTTTCTCTCTCTCCTCCATCACTCTCCCCTCCTTCGTTCTCTCTCTCCCATCTCTCTCCATTCCTTCTCTTTCTCCCCTTCTCTCTCCCTTCCATATCCTCTCTCTCTCCATCATTCTCTATCCTCTTTCTCCATTACTCTCCATTCTCTTGTCATCATTCTCTCCCTCTATTCTGTGTCCCGTCTCTCTCTTTTCCCCATTACTCTGCCCCATTACTCTGTATCACTTTGCCTTCTCTTTATCTCTCTCCCCCATTACTCTCCCTTTTTTTCCCCATCATTCTCTCCTCCACTTCCTTCTCCCTCTCTCCCCCATGCCTCTCCTCTCTTCCTCCCTCCCCTTGAAGTGCTCAGTTGTTGCACTGTCTGTTCCTAAAAGGCTCAGCCTCAGGTCCATGATGACAGACGGGCGATTCCAGGAATCCTCTGCAGAGCAGAAAATGTGAGACAGCTGGGTCACTAAATCTTCAAATTAAATGTTAACACAATCCAAAAATACTAACAGTAACTGAGTGATTTGTTAATCTGATAGTTTATCATTGATACCAAACAAGTTTAAAGTCCTTTAGATAAATTACATTTTTTATGCAGCAATTCAGTTGGAGTCTAGTCAGCCCATATGTGTTTCCTTATTTTGTGATACAGATCTCCATGTGTCACGGCAGCCTGTATAACAGCTTAAAGTGACACAGCAAAGGTCCCAGTTATTTCAAAAAGGCAAAAGTACCCCTTTTGTATAAATAAATATAAGTATTATTAATTGTTATTTAGAATTTTGAATGGAAGTGTTGGATAACGACCTTGGAAGTTGGGTATTTTAAACATAAATAATCTGAAAATGTTTTCCTTCTTTGTGACTGGTTTTATTTTACTTGTTTAATTTACCCTCAAAGTTAGATACATTTGAAGAGCATGCCCATTTGGTGTGAATTAAAATAAAATGATTTTAATATTTAAACAGATCTGTAGCTATTACTACTTATCCAACGTGTTATCCTCATCTTTCTTACCCATTGGGAGAGATAGTTGTGTGAGATATTTCCACTCAAAAAACTAAACCAACAATTATGTGTACTTTTTATTTCTGACCATTTCCTATTACTATAAGACTGAATAATCTCCAAACACCCCCCCCCCCCCCCCCCCAACGCAGGCTTGTCATGTATCCACTTGTGTATGCTTTTCCCGTATAAAACATGTCTGAATAAGAGATAGACCATTAGATACCTGGCTTTGTGTCTGTGCCAAACAAAATAACTGTGTAATTATCTTTGAGCACACTCGTTAGATAATGAGATATGAAGTATAAACATCAACGTGGGGTTTAGTCCTAATTACACACTTGGGATGTGGATAGTGAAACCCTTTTTAGATTGGAGGACACCCCAGGATGGTGGTTAATGGGTATTCCAGGATGGGATAGGGTTTTGTGGATGAGGAAGGACATACTCCTTCAGAGGCAACTTTGTCAAGTTGGGTGAGCATGGACTTCTTAAGATGGTAAAGGATGGTTTCTTAAGATAGGACACTAAGAGCTACATTCAATTCCAAGGCCGCAACTTGATTGCAGGTAGCCGAATGTCTGCTGGTGTGTTGCGTGCTCGCACTGTTCTGCAATTCCGGTGCTATTGAATTGGACAATGCCACAACTCGCTGCCCGAGATCCAAAATTGTAAACCCTGGTTCCATATGTAAGCAGAGCACAGCTTTCAAGCCCATAGCTACTGCTTGGACAGAGCCAATAGTAAAAAAGACCAAACCTGCAGGAACTCCTGTGGAGTCTCCATCGGGACCCCCGCAGGGTCCCTACATTAACTCTTGCTTAGGGGTCCCAATTTGGACCCCCACAGCATTTAAAAATAAAATTTCCCGCCTCACAGGTCCTTAAAGGAACTTAAAGGTACAGATAGGGTAATTAGGTACAGTTAGGGTTAAATTGGACTAGATAGTGATAACTGGGTCTAGATAGTGTTAATGATAGGGTTAATTAGGTATGGTGAGGGTTAGGGGGGGTTCATTACTTAGGGGGGGTTAATGTAGATTTATTAGTTTATTGGGGTGGATAATAGTGTAGTGTAGGGTAGTGCTTAGACTTAGTGTCATGAGGGTCCCTCATGGCACTTATAGTGTTAATGTCAGGGTTAATTATTGTCCCATAAGGGTCTATCTAGACCCTTATGGGATTGATGGGGGTCTGTATAGAGCCCCATGAGTGATGTGGTTCATTTTTAAGGACCTGCTAGGAGGGAAATGTGACTATTTGTGTGCCGCAGGCACTTTAAGGACCCACGGCTGGGGATTTACATTTTTAAATGCAGCGGGGTCCGATTGGGACCCCTACAGCAAGGCGTTAATGTGGGGACCCTGCTGGAGCCCCCTGCATCATGAGGTTCATGTGGGGACCCTGCTGGGGTCCCGATGGGGATCCCTGCATCATGGGGTTTATGTGGGCACCCTGCGGGGGTCCCAATGGGGACCCTTGCATCATGCAGGTTTGCTTTAGGAGTGGGGGGGTTAGGAGCAGAAGAGACATTTAGGGGGAGTATACCTAAGGGCTGTTAAAGCCCTTGCGAGTCCTCTCTAGTACCCGTCGGATTTTGGGCTACATTTCCCATTTACGAGTTGAACGCAAGTGCAGTCTTGGGCAATTGTAGCAATTGAATAGCTATTTTAGCAATCGTAACTCTTGCAAAAGTAAAAGAGCAAAGGCTTTGGAAGGCTGTAAGCTAATGTTTTTTTCAAGGGGGTAACTCGTAACCTGTTTGGAGCCCGCAAAAAGATGCCAATTGAATAGCAAATTAACTTGCGACCTCTTGGGCTACCAGATCGCCCGAAACCTCAATTGAATATGGCTCTGAATTCTTATGGGCTCGATACAGGATACTGGCTAAAAATTGTGCAGAGTCTTAAAGATGTGTAGACTAAGATAGAGAAAACTGCAAATATATCAAAGAGTATGATACAGTTTATGAGGGAAGTATTTTATAGTAAAAGTGGAAAACAAGAGGTCATGATTTGAAGGTGGAAGATTTATGGGAGCAATGCTATTTTACGGAAAGAGTAGTAAATAAGTAGAACAGTTTTCTATCGGAAGTAGTATGGTTAAATACATCTTGGAAATTTAAGCATGGCAATGCTTGTTCACAGCACAGGGATGGGAGAGATGTCACCACGACTGAATAATTAAACAGCAGTCTTAAATGGCTTCCAGACAAACAATGTAAGATGTACAACAGGCGACAGTCCCAACACATCAGGCAGATAATTACATTTTTTAATTATTTACTTTACAGATGATTCTATTTTGACTTAACATTGCTTGAACTAACAAGTGGTGAACAAGATGGCCATGTACCTAGTGCTTACACTGACCCTGTAAGGTCTTACAGCCAAGCATATGTCCGTCTGTTCCTCTGTGAAAATTATACAGTTTGATACTTTGTTTGAACACTGTTTAGAAACAAATATGTAGCACCAGAACAGACTAATATGATTGATTAACTGGATTATAAAATGCATAACATAAAACTAAACAATTTAAATGTTTTCTATAAATATGCTGTACCCTGTGCAATAAAGAGATCTTCTGGTTCAGTCGGAGGTGGTAGAAGTATGTTCTTCTGGATGCCTGGATTCCCATGCTCTGTTTGTGGCTGTCTGATCTGATGGAAGGATTTTGAAATTCTGCTGTCTGCTCCAGCTGGTGAGATGTGGGAAGGACCCTGTGCACAAATGGAGAGTTAACCCATGTCGTGACAATCTCATTATTGTATATTGCTTTACATTGTACTTTATTCACCATGCACAATTGTGCTATGGAAAATGCTATAAAATAATAATCACCTGCCAGTGGGTGCACCAATATACTCCATGCCACCTCCCATGAAATCCTGCTCCTGCTGGGGAGTAACTGACCTCCCATCTGCTTCTGGGGAACCATATTGCCAACTGCACTGCCTTCCTTCTGCCACTGGAGAGCACCCATATCCTCCATGCCACCTCCTAAAAAAAATCCTGCTGCATCTTGGCAGATATAGTATAAACAACATATGCTGTCATCTGCCATTTGTCCAGGTCCTGCAGGAAGAACTGGAGGTAAGCTGACACCAATGCAGCTTCTTTAGAGGTGACCCACTCCATTTCCCTGAAAGAAGTGGACCATTCTGGGTTAATAAACACCAAGTTTCATAGCGCTACTAATGTCCTACAGTGCCTGGTTATATTGGTCCCAAAGCTATGATGACAACAACAGGATGTCCACATATAATTACCACTGTAGCTCTGAAACTCATATGGGACAGCAGATAAGCATACCTCTGTTCCAATTGCATTTCTTGCTCCCCCACCATCTCCAGTAATTCCTGTATCCACTACTCTGGATGATGCCCCAAAATGTCTCCCCATGTTGCTAGGAGTTCCTGCTTGTCTCTCCTGGGAACCTCCAGTTCCTCCCTCAACTCCTTGCTAGACATTCAGAAATGTGGGATCTCAGCTCAGCTTTCTCTGAGGGCTTTAGTTCCATCTTGGCTTGGCTCCTTGTGTTATTTAAACCTGCCTCAGTCCTAGGTTCAGTAGGTGTAGTACGCAATTTTACCACCAAGTCTGTCACAACACGGGGTTATCTCTCCGTCAGTGCCAAGGGTTCCTTTCTACACCTTACCAGATGGAACAGAATTTCAGTAGCCTTCTATCAGATATGGCAGCCAGAAACAGAAGATGGTAACTCCAACAAAAGGTCATAGTCCTATCATCTATGGCTTAACCAGAATAACTCTTTATTGAATAACTCTTGTTTCAGCTCCACAAAGAACCTCTTATGTCTAACTTTGTGAACATTTGAGTACACCTCCACAGACCAGGCCATATTATATGCAAAATTACCACTAAACTACTTAAAAAACAATACATACAAATATCAGGCCCGAATATACCGTATTTACACGAATCTAGTGTGCCATCGAATCTAATGCACACCCCAAATTTGGGACCTATGAATAAAAAAAAAACGTTTTTGCTGGCAAATGTAATGTGCATTTGTACAAGAATGTTTACAAGTGGATTTACCTTAAAAAGTAAAGGCTGATAAACTGCAGAGTGCACTAATTGTGCCCAGGTGAGAGGGGTGTGGCTTGACTGTTAAACTTGTATAAAAGATTTGTGAGCTCTTTTGGGGTCTGTTTACAAGTGGATTTAGTTAATATAAACCGGAGAAGGGGAACTTGTGAGCTTGCGAACATTTTCAGTATCAAGTGCAATTCTAGTAAAAGCCTAGGAGTTTAAATAAAAGGAGGGCCTTAAAAGAAAAGGGAGGGCAGATTTATAGTGCAAAGGAGTAAAATTTTATATAAATATATTATTTTATATTCTTTATTTTTCCCACTGAAATTTCGTAGACAATAATAATAATTATGAGTCAGTCCAGTGTACATCCTGTCATATGTATGCAATACTGGAACAGATGATCCAGGGTCCATACCTCTGTGAGAGGTGTGAGCATGTTGCCTCTCTGGAAGCTCAAATTGGAGATCTGGAGAGGAGAATTGAAGCACTTAGTGATATTGCTCCACTGGAAAGTGGGTTGGTGCTCACTGAGCACAGTTTAGCTGGGCCTAGCATGGAGGGTGGAGCTGGGGCTAGTGAGGATGTCTAGGGAGGCAGCTGGGTTACAGTTACAAGGGGAAGCAGGGGGAACAGGAGGAGGCAGGCCAGTCCTGAGTTGGCAAACAACAACAGATTTGCCGGATTGAGTGAAACTGTTGGCGATGTCCATTCAGGAATGGCAATGCCAGATAGAGCTGTTCCCTCTAACAGCCGGGCGAACAGCTCTACTGGAGGAGAGGGAGGGCAGAATAGGCAGAACAACAGACAGGTTTTGGTTGTAGGGGACTCTATTATTAGGAAGGTAGACAGGGTGATTTGTCACCCAGATCCCAGCAATCGAACAGTTTGCTGTCTCCCGGGTGCTCGGGTTCATCATGTTGTGGATCGGGTAGATAAATTATTGGGAGGGGCTGGTAATGAACCGGCGGTCTTGGTACATATTGGTACCAATGACAAAGTTAGTGGAAGATGGAGTGTCCTAAAGAATGATTTTAGAGAACTAGTTAATAAGCTGAAGGCAAGGACCTCCAAGGTAGTATTTTCTGAGATACTACCAGTGCCACGTGCTAGCCCAGGGAGGCAGAAGGAGATTAGGGAGGTTAATGCGTGGCTAAAGATGTGGTGCACTAAGGAGGGGTTTGGCTTTTTAGAGCACTGGGCTGACTTCTCACTTCGGTACAATCTCTACAGTAGGGATGGATTGCACCTTAATGATGAGGGAGCTTTTGTACTAGGGGATAGGATGGTAGAAAGGCTGGAGGAGTTTTTAAACTAGTAGGTGGGGGGGAGGGACTAGATATAAATAATGGGGTAGAAAGTGTAGAGGGTATAAGGGATGAATTAAGAACTCATAGGGGAGGAGATGGGGGAGGGGTAGTATAATCAATAGGGAGGTAGTACTAAGTAATTCAAGTTCAGTGGCAGGCACTTCAGAACTACAGACTCATAACATAAGGTGTATGCTTGCTGATGCCAGAAGCTTGCCAGGAAAAATGGGAGAGTTAGAATTATTAGCAATTAATGAAAAATGGGATTTAATAGGCATTACTGAAACGTGGTGGGATGAATCTCATGACTGGTATGTTAATCTGGATGGTTATAACCTATTTAGGAAAGATAGAGGCAATGGTTAACGAGGAGGAGGGATTTGTCTGTATGTTAAGCCGGAATTTAAGGCTATAGTCAGAGAAGAAATTTATGGTGGACCTAGTGATAAAGTTGAAAGTTTGTGGGTAGAGTTAAATAGCGGAGCAGCAAATTCCAAAAGAATATTAGTAGGAGTATGCTATAAACCCCCAAATATAGCTGAAAGTGAGGAAATACAATTATTGTTAGAGTTTGGAAATGCAGCTAAGCACGGGCAAGTTCTAATAATGGGAGATTTTAATTACCCTGAAATAAACTGGATAAATGAGACCAGCAGTTCAGCTAAGGGGAGCAGGTTCTTGAGTACACTCAGGGATCATTATCTGGCCCAGGTTATACAGGAGCCTACTAGAAATGAAGCTATCTTAGATTTACTCATTACAAATAATATTGATATTGTATCAAATGTTGAAATAGGGCAACATTTGGGAAACAGTGATCACAACAAAGTCTCATTTGAGATTGAATTAAAAAAACAACATTTTAAGGGACCAACAAAAACTCTAAATTTTAAAAGGGCAGATTTTAACGGTCTAAGGGCAGCAATACAAAGTATAGACTGGGACAGAGAACTGATAGGTAAAAACACTGAACATAAATGGACAACATTTGAATCCTTACTAAATATACATACTTATCACCATATACCGTGTGGGAATAAAAGCAAAAGGAGTAAATCACAACCCATGTGGCTTAACAATGATTTAAAGATCAAGATATGGAGTAAAAAACAGGCATTTAAATTATACAAACAAGAGGGGACAGAGACTGCTTTACGGGAATACAAGGAAATCAACAAGGCTTGCAAAAGCGCGATTAGACGGGCTAAAATAGAAAATGAAAAATGTATTGCAAAAGAGAGTAAGACTAACCCTAAAATATTTTTTAAGTATATTAATGGGAAGAAGGCGAGGAAGGAAGCTATAGGAACATTAGAATGTGAAACAGGCCGTCTGATAATTAGTGACCAAGAAAAGGCAGATGAGCTAAATAGGTTATTTTCTTCGGTATACACAAGGGAGGTACCAGTGGTTGGGACACGGCAACATAATGGGGCTACACTACCTTTGCCAAATAATTGGTTAACACAGGAAGTAATCCAAAAGAGGTTGGAAAAAAAAAATGTTAATAAAGCCCCGTGTCCTGATGGAATACATCCAAGGGTACTAAGGGAACTGGGTTCTGTAATAGCCAAACCATTATATTTAATTTTTCAAGATTCACTCAACACAGGGTCTCTACCAGATGACTGGAGAAAAGCTGATGTGATACCTATATTTAAAAAGGGAGCAAGAGCAAATCCGGGGAATTATAGACCAGTGAGCCTCACTTCTGTAGTGGGGAAGCTTTTAGAAGGGTTAATAAGGGATAATATACAAGAATATGTCTATTTGAACAGGATTATAAGTAGGAGTCAACATGGGTTTATGAGGGATAGGTCATGTCAAACAAATCTAATTAGTTTCTATGAGGAGGTTAGTAGGAACCTGGATCAAGGCAACTCAGTGGATGTAGTCTTTTTGGATTTTGCAACGGCTTTTGATACAGTGCCACATGGGAGACTATTGGGCAAACTAAGGGATACAGGAATTGCAGTAAATATCTGCTCATGGATTGAGAGCTGGCTAAAAGACAGGAAGCAAAGGGTTGTTGTAAATGGAACATACTCCGATTGGACTAATGTGGTAAGTGGGGTTCCTCAGGGTTCAGTATTAGGTCCTCTCCTTTTTAACATATTTATTAATGACTTAGAGGTAGGATTGGAGTGTGGGGTCTCCATTTTCGCTGATGACACAAAGTTGTGCAAGGTAATTAAATCAGAAAATGATGTGCTTTCCCTCCAAGGGGATTTACATAAAATTGAGGAATGGGCATCTAAATGGCAGATGAGATTTAATACGAATAAATGTAAGGTTATGCATCTGGGAAGGAAAAATAGCCATGCAATTTATAATCTTAATGGAGCAAATCTAGGTGTATCAGATATTGAAAGGGATGTGGGAGTGCTTGTGGACAACCACCTAGGTAACAGTGCTCAAAGCCAAGCAGCAGCTGCAAAGGCAAATAAAATATTAGCATGTATTAAGAAGGGTATAGAAGCCAGGGAAGCAAATATAATTCTGCCACTATAGAAATCTCTAGTACGCCCTCATTTGGAATATGGAGTACAATTTTGGGCACCACTTCATAAAAAGGACATTTTAGAGCTGGAAAAGGTACAGAGAAGGGTAACAAAACTAATAAGGGGAATGGAGGGGCTAAGTTATGAAGAAAGACTAACCAAATTAAACTTATTTTCTCTAGAAAAAAGGCGTCTAAGAGGAGATATGATTACCTTATATAAATACATCCAGGGTCAGTATAAAGATTTGTCGGGGGAGCTTTTTGTGCCAAGAGGTTTTCAACTGACAAGAGGACATCCCTTGAGGTTAGAAGTAAAAAGATTCCACCTCAAAGAAAGAAAAGGGTTCTTCACAGTAAGGGTGGTTAATCTGTGAAATTCTCTACCAGAGGAGGTGGTGACAGTGGATTAGATAGATAACTTTAAAAGGGGACTAGATATATTTCTAATTAAAAAGGGTATTCAGGGTTATCATGGATGATTAGAGAGACAGTAATGATCCAAATTTTTTACATTTCCCCTTGAGACAATTGGCTAAGTCTCCCTTGTTTTTTTTTTCTATTTGCCTTCCTCTGGACTAATTAATAATAAAAAAAATAAAAAATAAAAAACATTAAATAATTGATTAATAATTAATTAACAACTAATGAATTCATAGTTAATCCGCATATTGCAGATCAGAGGAGATCTTAAAAGGTTGAACTTGATGGACTGAAAGTCTTTTTTCAACCTTAAATACAATGGGCCTCATTCTATTATCGGCCGTAAATCGGCCGTAAGGCTGCGATTCCTTGCGGGGGTTCAGTTAACTCGCGATTCTATTATACGGCCCCGCAAGGATCTCCTTTTACGGCCGGCCGCATATCTTGGAACCGGCCGTAATCTGTGAAATATAAAAACTGAAAAATAAATTCAAGCCTGCACTGTACAGCTCTGTAAATGCTAGGGATCATATTGGGGGACATGAGGATTAAAAGGAACCCACTCTCAAGCTTGCACATCTGCCCAAACCCGAGTTCAAATTAACTGTTTATTTGCCGGCTGCGGCGGGGGTGTGTCTGAGGTGCTCCAAGCACTCGGGACTTTTTACATGGATATTTTACGGATATTAAAAATTAAATATTTTACGGATTTGAGTACAGGATAATTATGTGCTATTTTTTCTAACACCTAAAATCACTTTATAGTCTTCTCAAAGTGCAGGATGGCTTTATTTGAGCTATTTTATGTGCTTAATTGGTGCTAGCGAGACCTTTTTCCTGCAAGTAACTGCGGCTCGTTTTTAGCCTTGCAGAGAGGTTTCCCGGAGCAATTGAATTGCAAATCTCTTGCGGCCGTTTTAGATCAAAGGCTTTCCTTCGGCGCGATCGGCCGCAAGAGATAGCAAGGCACCGGCCGCAAGCCTGCCGGAATCCCCGGCCGTAAGGGAATAGAATAGCCGAATAGCTTGCGGCCGGTCCTTGCGGCCCCGCAACGGCTGCGGCCGATAATAGAATGAGGCCCTATGTAACTATCTAAGTACCGAACTCTCTGGGTGCCCGGCTCTGTGTGCCACTGTGCTGGGGTTCTCTGGGTGTCAGACTCTGGGTGCCCCTTTGCCGGGGCTCTCTGGGTGCCAGGCTCTGAGTGCCACTGTGCTGGGGCTCTCTGGGTGCCAGGCTCTGTGTGCCACTGTGCTGGGGGTCTCTAGGTGCCAGGCTCAGTGTGCCACTATGCCGGGGCTCTCTGGATGCCAGGCTCTGTGTGCCACTGTCCTGGGTGCCAGGCTCTGTGTGCCACTGTGCTGGGGCTCTCTGGGTGCCCGGCTCTGTGTGCCACTGCCCTGGGGCTCTCTGGGTGTCAGGCTCTGTGTGCCACTGTGCTGGGGCTCTCTGGGTGCCAGGCTCTGTGTGCCACTGTGCTGGGGGTCTCTAGGTGCCAGGCTCAGTGTGCCACTGTGCCGGGGCTCTCTGGGTGTCAGGCTCTGTGTGCCACTGTGCTGGGGCTCTCTGGGTGCCAGGCTCTGTGTGCCACTGTCCTGGGGCTCTCTGGGTGCCAGGCTCTGTGTGCCACTGTCCTGGGGCTCTCTGGGTGCCAGGCTCTGTGTGCCACTGTGCTGGGGCTCTCTGGGTGCCACTTCCTCGGTGGTCACCCACTCTAAGCGAGAGATTGTTTGTGTCGCGGTATGTCCTGTGCTTTCCTTTTTGCCATCGAATCTAGTGCGCCATCGAATCTAATGTGCACCCCAAACTTTAGACCTGATTTTCTATGAAAAAGGTGCGCATTCAATTCAAGTAAATACGGTAATCAGTATAGCAAGCTGTTACATGAATATAATCAGTATAGCCAACTGTTACTAAAACAAGCACCTCTATAGTACAGGGAATATACCCCGAGCTAAACATGGCACCACCAGTACAGTGATTCCCCCAGCCCAGTGCAAACCGAACACTTCACACAACCCTGACTGGCATATGGTGGTTTGGGACAGGTGTTAATATATAGGACATAACAGATCTGTTTGTGGCTTTACTGCAGTCCTTAGTAGCATTCATGCTTATAACTTTATCTGGGTGTTTTCTGTTATTACTCAGAGCTTATCAGCCCAGGAAATGTGTAATATTTCCCTTAAAAGGACACAGCAAAGGTGCCTGGTAATACATATTCGTATAATATAGTTTCAGCATGTCTGCATCACATACAAGAGTAGTAATCACCTTGTCTTCCTTACAAACACAGCCATACATAAACAGGTTGCACCAAGGCTACATACAAACAGTAAAGAAGGTCTTACCTGGTCAAATGATAGAAATAAGATAAACATGAGACCACAGTGTTCAGGATTAAGGTAAGTTTTATTCTTAAATATATTATATATAGAGGTGCTCAATAAGAGAATGAACTAACCTTAAATAGATAGTTCTATGGACACGATTACCCACTCTGAGAGCAGCGTTACCTGTGCCCTTCACAGGGATAAATAGGGTAGAATTGCCTGGTATTTCGGGGCTGGCTCACTCTTTTGAGTGGCACCAGACTGATATACTACAGGATATTTCTCCCTGTGAAAGGCACAAGTGGCTAAAAGAGGTTGCTCTCAGAGTAGGTAACCAGACCTATAGGACAAACCTACTTTTTTATTCGTTCTCAGATTGTGCGCCTCTGACTTATTTTTTTTGTTAAAGGGAAAATATATTTATGTTTGTAAAAAAAAGCTAGAAACATGAATACGAAATGTGTTTAATCCTCTGTTTTCCTTTATGGGAGATTCCAAAGCAACATTATTACAAATAACAAGATAATAAACTGGAAGCTGTATTTTTTTACATTCTGAAAACATAATGTAAATTTTCAAATGTTGTTCCTCCAAATAAGATATTTAAAAATATATTACTGCAGTGGCCATTTAAATTGATAGAGGCCTAAAAGCTTGTTTCATTTGCATGTCCCTTCTTATATGTTGCTTTGAAAGGAGAGCATCTAGTCTGCTTATTGTACACAGAAGTTTAGATGTGTATATATCATTGATGTGTCTGCTTTAAAATTTCAGGACAGTTTTTATATGTACAGTGGCAGAGCTAGTGAATGGAGGGCCCCGGTTCAAAAAATATATTTGCCCCCTCCCCCCCCCCCAAGGAGGCGGGGCAATAGAAAATGTTGACCCACCCCAGGGACCCCTCCAATGCTATATATATACAGTGTATGTGTGTATATATATATATATATATATAATTATTTAAACTAAGTAAAAAAAATATCCCCAGCAACACCATTCACCCCCAGCAGTCCCATTCAGCCCCCCCCAGTAGCTCCATTAATCCCCCCCCAGCAGCCCCATTTAGACCCACAACCCCGCAGAAGTGCAATTCACACCCCCAGCAGCACCATTCACCCACCCAACCAGCAGCCCCATTCACCCCCCAGCAGCCCCATTGAGCCCTCAACACCGTCAGCAACACCATTCTCCCCCAGTAGCCCCACAACCCCCCAGCAACACCATTCTCCCCCAGCAGCCCCAATCAGACCCACAACCCCCCAGTAACACCATTGTCACCCTGCAGCACTATTCACTCCCCAGCAGCCCCCCCAGTAGTGTCATTCAGCTCCCTTAGCATCCCCATTCAGCTACACAACCCCCCAGCAGCACCATTCACACCCCAGCAGCCCAAATCAGCCCAACACCCCCCCAGCAACACCACTCATCCCCAGCAGCCCCATTCACCCCCAGCAGCACCCATCAGCCACCCCCAGCAGTCCCATTCACCCCCCCCAGCAGCCCCTTTCAGCCCCCAGTAGCACCATTTACCCCCAGCAACTCAATAAACTCCAGTAACACCACTCATCCCCCCCAGCAGCCCCATTTAGCCCCAACCCATTAGCAGTCCCATTCACCCACCCCTAGCAGCCCCATAACCCCCCAGCAACACCACTTGGCCACCAGCATCCCCATTCACCCCCCTCCCCTTCTCTTACTTGTGCACTGTGGTCCCTGGGCCTGTTCTCATTAGTCTGGAAGCATTAATTGCGGGTAAACAAGAAAAGTACTCTAAAATACTTTCCGAAGTGGTTTGTGCTAAAAACTAAGTGCAACACACCTTTGGATTACAGACGATTAAAATGTTTTTTTGACATTTTAAAAATGAACGATGGAGAGAAGTTAATTGTACCATTAAAAGCAGGGCAAATGATTTTACGGTATTATGTTACCAGTGAAGAATTGTTCGGTATACTATACGAAACTCACGGCAGAATAGGCCACGGAGGAAGAACGCGTATGCTTAAAGAGTTGCAAGTTAATTACTAAAAAATATTACATATGAAGTTGTAACATTGTATTTAAATTTATGCAAACGGTGTCAAATGAAACACAGCGCACCTAAGAGGCTATACGCTCTGTCATTGCAAAAAAGGAAGCGTTCCGCAAATAAATGCAGTTGGAAAAGCAAGGGACTCTCGTGCAATTCAAAGTGTCATAATAGTTGAAGTTGTTGCAATAAATAAGATTGGAATCGCATATCAATCTCCGACATGTTCAACATTCACCATTAGTGCATGCTAAGGGTATTTAGCAAATATTTCGGACATACACCAAGCGGCTAGGTGAATGTCGACATTCTCCAATTTTGGACTTTCACAGTAACATATATATATATTTATTTATATATATATATATATATATATATATATATTATTTCAACATTTTTCTCATCATATCTCGCCTTGACTGCTTCATCTTGCTCCTTGCTGGCCTCCCATCACCCATCTCTCTCCACTCCAATCCATAATGAATGACTTCGCTAGCCTCATCTACCATACTCATTGCTCGGTGTCTGTATCTCCTCTCTTTCATTCACGACAACTGACTTCCCATAGTCTCTTGGATAAGATTGAAAATCCTGAACCTAACTTACAAAGCCCTCAACAATAGTGCATCCCCTTATATCTCTGCTCTTGTCTCAAAATACAACCGCCCTTTGCTCTGGTATGGCCTTCTTTTCACCTCCTCTATTATCACATCCTCTCACTCCCTACTTTCAGACTTTTCTTGTGCTGTCCTTATTCTCTGGAACTCCTTGCCTCGCTCCACCAGAGTATCCTCCCACCTCAAAACCTTCACTAAAAACTCATCTGTTTAAAGAAGTATATCACTTTCAGCCTTAGTATGCACAACTGCAAACTCTACAGCATAATATCACTCACGCCCACTGCATAATAAGCCTATCTTATAAGGCTGAGGGCATCAGTCGGTAAGGTATTGCACAGCTGGTGCCTTGGTATGCTTCAGCCATGACACTGCGCTAAACGGGATATTCCTGTATATAAATATATTATATATATATATATATATATATATATATATATATATATATATATATATATATCGGATAAAGCCAGTATATTATTTATATTCTATTATAATATTTCAGATAAAACCAGTATATTATTATATCTCAGATAAAGCCAGTATGTTTTATATATATATATATATATATATATATATACTAGCAACTTGCCCGTCAAAAATGACGGCAATAAAATTGTAAGCCAGGCAATGCTGTTTGCCGCACAATGTGAGGCTTTTGCTTCTCTGAGCACCTTAGGTGCTCATCGCGAGCCCCGCGATGAGTGCCATTGGCGCTCATCCCGTGGATTGTGATGTGCGCCTTCGCCACTCATTGCAAACCTTTCCTTCCGCCTACTGTATGGACCGCTCATTGCAGGGTTCGTTAACCTTCAAGTTTTGTGCTTGGGAATGCCATGTGTCTCTTTCCAGCACGCCCAAGACCCCCCCCCCCCCCCCCAACACCGTCCCTTCCCTGTGTCTTTCTCCTCTGTGTTTCTGCTTATTTTCTAAGTCCCGCAAGCCTGGCGCTGTGGGTGTGTTACTGTCTTTGCTGTCGTGTATTTTCTAAGTCCCGTGTGCCTGGCTTTGCTTAGCCTCGTTTTCATCCAGTTTCAGAATTATTTAAGTTTTTTGTCCGTCATTTTTCTTCTCGCTTAGCCGATTTTCGAGTGACGAAAAATAAGGCTCAAAATCGCTTGCACCTCACTCCCAGGCTTCTTGGCTCTCTCCCAGTGCTGTGTGTAAATGTGTTTTTCTGTTTTTTTTATAATTTTTCGTGTTTTCTGATTTCTGCGGGTCATTTATTAAATTTGTATTTTTCCAAGGTCGTCTTTTTTTCCCGAGCTCGCGTTTGTGTGACGGCGCCGCTGGCTGCAATGAGCGCCGCTGGCGCTCATTGCAGCCTAAGTGCTGCTGCTGTTTAAGTGCTCATTTCAGCCATGATTTAATGCCTCAACGGGGCAAGCAGGTCAATGAGCGCCTTTGGCGCTCATTGCCTAAGTCCTGTGAGCTCGGAATGCTTCAATGACTCAACTGCTCACCTCCCTTTGCGAGGCTCGCAAGCGTTACGACAAATCGCAGTTTGACAATTATAATATGTGATATTATATTATGATATGATCATAGACTAAGCAGACTGGATTGTGGTTAGAAGCCTTCAGCTGTTGTCCTCACGTTACCTCTATGAGCCGCTTCCTCAGGGGGCTTGTTGTTCAGTGGAACTGAAGGAAGGAGATTGCTGTGCACATATATATTTATATATAGATGTGCTGTACTATTCCTCTGTGTAGATATTGCATTGAGCTCTGTGTCAGTGTGTAGATAAGGACAATGCAGTGACACCAAATATACTTTGTAACCTAGCAGCAAATGAGATTTTCAATTGCAAGTTTGGCTCTTAGGAATGCAAATTTTAAATTTGATGAACTGTATTTTTCCATATAATAGTTAAATTAAATAAAAAAATTAATGTTTTAGTCTGACGGAAAAAAACATAAAGGCAGTATGTTTTTAATTAGAAAAAATGTAATGCCACTGCTGGATCCTAGAGGCATCCATGGCCAGGAGATGAGAGATACTTACTTCTGTGCATGTGCAGAGAAGGGGAAAGGTGTCAAATTCAGTAAGATCCAAATATCCAACAAATCACAACTCTAACTTTCCTCCAAGTCCACTGATAGATAACAAACACACACCCTACACAGTTTTCTATTTTTTTTTATTTCATGAATTACGGTACATAGCAGCTAATGTTATTTTATTATATAGTTTGCAAACAAGTTCCTTAAACTTCAGCATTCCTCCAATAAAGTATATTAAGTCACACATTGCATGAATAGACCATGTTGTAAATATAATTTTTTTTTGCATGAAAAATAAAAACAGCAGGACTTAAGTAAACTTACTTTTAAAACTCTAGACATTCCAGTTTGCACCAATTTCAGGACCTCCTCCAGTTTGACTCTAATTAGGGTGTGTCAGGAAACCGCACCAGCTGAGTAATGGTGCTCTAAACAGTGCAAATGGTTTTTATTTTTGCTAAAGCAGCTTAAAATATGTGCAGCAACAATATTTTGAATATTTTAAAACTGTCTTCTTAATGGAAAATAGAATTATGGGACATCAGTGACCCTTTAAGGAATTAAATAAAGTTTACAACAAATACCTAAAAGAAGAGGTTATGAAATGAAGTTTGTTTTTAGCAGATTTCTGAGCACAATTGATAAGTGGAAGACCCGTCCAGTGGAAGATAAGAAGAAGATAAGCTGGTGTCAGCAGGTCCAGTTTTTTATGTTAATAATTGATGTCTGCTGGTAGTAATATTTGATGGTGAGGGGCTCAGGAAATTGGGGGTTGATAGTGAGAGAACTGATAGAGTTAAGAATATGAGAGGTTAATAATAAGAGAACCAGGTGATCTGGGGTTAACAGTGAGAGTTAATAGTAAAATAACTGAGGGTTCAAGGATTAATCATGAATGGGTCATGGTGGGGGTCTAGAATCAGGATGGGAAGTTAATAATGAGTGACACAAGTAATGGGGGGCGGGTTAAAAGTGAATGAGATGGGATAAGGGGCTTAGAGAGATGGGTTTGGGGTTAATATTGAGAGAGAACAGTGATCAGGGGTTAATAGGTAAGAGAAATATGAGATTGGGGGTTAATTGTGCATGAAAAAGATGATGATCAGTGGGTTAATAGTGAAACAGGTGATTAGGGGTTAATAGTGAGAAAGTCATTGGATCATGGAGTTAGCCATTAGAGAACTGAGGGATCAAAGGTTAATAGTAAGACGAATGGGGGCTGAGGGGTTAATAATGCGAGAACCAGGGGATCGGGGGTTAATAGTGAGTGTGAAAGGGAATTAGGGGTTAATAATGATACAATAGAATCTACAATTTTTTGGTCCTTTTCTATTTGGAAGATGCATCCCGTCAGAGCACTAGGGTGTACGACTGCACCAGAGCACCACCTGGTGGTGTAAAACATTTACTGCAGGCAAAGGACTGTTCCATCCTCCGATCTGGCTCATAAGGCGCGCCGACAGAAGAGGCCTTGATCTATGAGAGGGGCGCACGAGGCCCTGGGTGGCCGAGTGCCCACGCCGAACATAGCGTTGTTGACTCAGCGCCTTTCGAGTTGCACCACATCAGAGGATGGAATAGTTCTTTGCCTGCAGTCATTTTTTTACACCACCAGGTGGTACTGTGGTCGCAGAGCTCAACCCCAGTCTTCTGGATCGGTGCGGCTTCCAAATAGACTTCCAAATTCTACTGATCATCTTGAGGTGGGAGGAGGTTTAGAATACACAGGAAGATCCTATCTTCACAGTGAAAATATGGCATCTGCAACCACCAGTGCTTTCATTAAACCTAATGGAAAGCTAATTATTTTACAGAATAAAAATGTAATGGCTGTGTTTGTTGTTATTTTGTTGTTTTGTTGCTGCTATTGATATTTTGTTTGCATTCTAAAAATATTTGTCTGTTCTCAAGTTTATCTCTGCAAATAACTTGGGGACAATTTCTCCATCTTTAAGACATCTAATACAATTATATCAAGACCCCAGGAAGTTGTTCTATTTCATTCAATGGACCTTGTAGTTTGCCTGAAACGTCATGCCTATATATGTATAAAGTAGCATAATAATAATAATACTAAAAGTCTCAACCTCCAATGTGAAAGTCAATTAATAGCTAATTAATAACAACCACTCAGAGTTATATTTATTATATGTATCTATATGTTATATTTTCATTGCTTCAGTGGTACTTTTTAGGTTAAAGAAATAACAAAAAGCAACATAGAACAAAATACTCATGTCTGACGTGTTATCTAGTGTCCCTGTAAGGCTCTTATTTATGTTTTACATTCAAAATGATGTTAATAAAAACACAAGGGTATTGATGTACAATAGATTCCCAAGGCTGTCTCCCGTCAACCGCATAAGAGGATAAAGAAACAACCCTGTACTATCTCACTTTTACACTTGTTTTGCTACACTATATACCACTCATTTGGTATAAAATACTATTTGCATACATAATATGAAGAGAACCGTGAGTTAAACACTAGCAGCCTTATTAAATTGCGATTCGGCCAATTGAATAGGTCTCTATATAAGCACAGAGCATATTTTTTTGCATAACTTTTTTGTTAGTGAAGACCTTGCTTTTGGATAGAAGTGCTTATATAGAGCCCTATTCAATTGGCCGAATCACTATTTAATAAGGCTGTAGGTTCTAAGGGTTACTCTGTTGTCTTCTGTATCCCCTCACAATATGGGGGCCCTGGGGTGGTAAAAAGCCCACACATACATCTAGCTGTAGCCCACAAGTTAGCATCGGACATAATGTGACATTATTGTGCCCCTTATCTTGTTAACATTTAGCAGAAAGGCAAAAACGCTGTTTGAAATTCTATATGGGGAGGGGGTCTTTGATAGCCCATTATGTACATAGCAAGGAGACCCCTCCTTTATGTGACAAATATAACAGACAAGTGAGACAGAAGGGGGGGGGGGGTTAACAGTTTGTATCTCTTCCACAAAACAGGAGACCCCTCATTTTCTAATGTGGGGAATCAAGACCCTTTAACTATCCGCTATATATATCAGTGACAAATAAGGCTTTATAGGTGGTGAGTGGCGCAGTGTAAAGGGAAATAACTCTAATATATTGACCCCCTTTGGGAAGCCATATTTAGCCCAGTAAAGTTTTTAATGAGAGATATTATTCAGGAAAAACATTTTGGGTCGTATGTTTTTTCCATGCACTCAAGGCTTCTGTCGTTATCCTGGACTGAGAGAGAGAGCAGAGGAGGAACCGGAGAAAGAGGGAAAGGGTCAGGGCTGGAAAACAGGGGCTTGTCCTTCAATTTGGGACTTTCCATCTCAAGCTAAGAGGATGGGGATATCCACTGAAAAGACAGACTGTTATTATCTCACAGAAACTACTGAAATGTCTTCTGTAAAAAAAGTGTCAAAGTGTGTAAAGGGTGCTATTTTTAAATTTCAGATTTTTCTAGAACATGTTTAGGATTTTAGAGATAAAGTTGGGTGCGTTAGAACCATATGTATCTTTATTATGATGTTTAGTGTATGTAAATATATATATTAGATTGATTACCCGTCATATAAAAAGACAATCAGTCCCGCAGTCCCCCTGTCGTTCCACTGTCTCCCCTCAGTCCCGCAGTCCCCGCAGTCCCACCGTCATTCCACTGTCTCCCCGCAGTCCCCCCGTCATTCC
This sequence comes from Discoglossus pictus, assembly GCA_027410445.1. Taxonomy (NCBI): domain Eukaryota; kingdom Metazoa; phylum Chordata; class Amphibia; order Anura; family Alytidae; genus Discoglossus; species Discoglossus pictus. The sequence continues at coordinate 40,999,785 of CM050169.1, read as the reverse complement.
ACTGTCTCCCCGCAGTCCCCCCGTCATTCCACTGTCTCCCCGCAGTCCATTCTCAGTCCCACAGTCCCCCTGTCGTTCCACTGTCTCCCCGCAGTCCCCCTGTCGTTCCACTGTCTCCCCGCAGTCCCTTCTCAGTCCCGCAGTCCCCCTGTCGTTCCACTGTCTCCCCACAGTCCCTTCTCAGTCCCGCAGTCCTCCTGTCGTTCCACTGTCTCCCCGCAGTCCCCCTGTCGTTCCACTGTCTCCCCACAGTCCCTTCTCAGTCCCGCAGTCCTCCTGTCGTTCCACTGTCTCCCCGCAGTCCCCCTGTCGTTCCACTGTCTCCCCGCAGTCCCTTCTCAGTCCCGCAGTCCCCCTGTCGTTCCACTGTCTCCCCGCAGTCCCTTCTCAGTCCCGCAGTCCCCCTGTCGTTCCACTGTCTCCCCACAGTCCCTTCTCAGTCCCGCAGTCCTCCTGTCATTCCACTGTCTCCCCGCAGTCCATTTTCAGTCCTGCAGTCCCTCTGTTGTTCCACTGTCTCCCCACAGTCCCTTCTCAGTCCCGCAGTCCTCCTGTCATTCCACTGTCTCCCCGCAGTCCATTTTCAGTCCTGCAGTCCCTCTGTTGTTCCACTGTCTCCCCGCAGTTCCTCTGTCGTTCCACTGTCTCCCCGAATTCCCCTGTCGTTCCACTATCTCCCCGCAGTCCATTCTCAGTCCCACAGTCCCTCTATTGTTCCACTGTCTCCCCGCTGTCCATTCTCAGTCCCACAGTCCCCGTCGTTCCACTGTCTCCCCCAGTCCCTTCTCAGTCCCGCAGCCCCCTGTCGTTCCACTGTCTCCCCCCAGTCCCTTCTCAGTCCCGCAGCCCCCCTGTCGTTCCACTGTCTCCCCCCAGTCCCTTCTCAGTCCCCCAGCCCCCCTGTCGTTCCACTGTCTCCGCGCAGTCCCTTCTCAGTCCCGCAGTCCCCCCGTCATTCCACTGTCTCCCCGCAGTCCATTCTCAGTCCTGCAGTTCCTACGTCGTTCCACTGTCTCCCCGCAGTTCCCCTGTCGTTCCACTATCTCCCCGCAGTCCATTCTCAGTCCCACAGTCCCCCTGTCGTTCCACTGTCTTTCCCCAGTCCCTTCTCAGTCCCGCAGTCCCCGTCGTTCCACTGTCTCCCCCCAGTCCCTTCTCAGTCCCGCAGCCCCCCTGTCGTTCCACTGTCTTTCCCCAGTCCCTTCTCAGTCCCGCAGTCCCCGTCGTTCCACTGTCTCCCCCCAGTCCCTTCTCAGTCCCGCAGTCCCCGTCGTTCCACTGTCTCCCCCCAGTCCCTTCTCAGTCCCGCAGCCCCCCTGTCGTTCCACTGTCTCCCCCCAGTCCCTTCTCAGTCCCGCAGCCCCCCTGTCGTTCCATTGTCTCCCCCCAGTCCCTTCTCAGTCCCCCAGCCCCCCTGTCGTTCCAATGTCTCCCACCAGTCCCTTCTCAGTCCCGCAGTCCCTCTGTTGTTCCACTGTCTCCCCACAGACCCCCTGTCATTTCAAAGTCTCCCTGCAGTCCCTTCTCAGTCCCCCTGCTGTTCCACCGTCTCCCCGCAGTCCCTTCTCATTCCCCCCATCCACCCACAGTTCCACAGTCCCCCTCCCATCCCTCCGCAGTCCCTTCTCAGTCCAGCTGTCCATCCGCAGTTCCACAGTCCCTCCTTTTCAAGTAAAGGTAATACTGATTTACCTAAAATCCATATTGATTCTGATCTCAAACAAGTCAGCAAGTATATACTGAGTATATGCGGGCACATTTGCATGTCCCTGCCAAGGTTCCCAGAATGCAGTGTAATAACTGTATTCCTCTGAATTCTGGGCATGAAACAAATTTAAACAGTTTGTTTTTTGTTTGACATTCAAATGTGAACACAAATGTCCTATTTATTATATATATACTAGGAAATTGCCCGTCAAAAATGTCAGAATTTTTTTTAGACGTCTGGCAATGCTATTTGCCATACAATGTGAGGCTTTTGCTCCTCTGAGCACCTGCGTTGGTTTTATTTTCCAATTCCCGCATGCCTGGCGTTGTTAGTGTGTTACTGTTTTGGTTGTATTTTCTAAGTCGCGCGTATTTTGTGTGTATTACGGTCTTCGGCGTCGTGTACTTTCCACGTTCTGCGTGCCTGGTGTTGCAGAGCCTCATTTTCATCCTGTTTCAGAATTTTTACATCTGAAATTTTTTCCCTCAATTAGCCGATTTTCATTAGAAGAAAAACGCAAAATATGGCTCCAATTAGTTTGCAACTTCACTCCCGGGCTTCCTGGCTCTCCCCCTGTGCTGTGTGTGAGTGTGTTATTGTTTTTTTTTTTTTTTTTAAGTATTTTGGTTGTTTTTCAGTTTTTTTGACTTCAATTAGTTCTCTCTCCCCCTTCCCTCAGTCACCATTAGCTCTCTCTCCCCCCCCCCCCCACTCCCAGTCAGCACTCTCTCCAGCCTTGCCACAGTTTGCTCTCCCCCTTCCCTCAGTCACCATTAGCTCTCTCCCCCCACTCCCAGTCAGCACTCTCTCCAGCCTTGCCACAGTTTGCTCTCCCCCCTTCCCTCAGTCACCATTAGCTCTCCCCCCCCCCACTCCCAGTCAGCACTCTCTCCAGCCTTGCCACAGTTTGCTCTCCTCCCTTCCCTCAGCCACCATTAGCTCTCTCCCCCCACTCCCAGTCAGCACTCTCTCCCCCTTCCCTCAGTCACAATCAGCTCTCTCTCCCCCTTCCCCCAGTCACAATCAGCTCTCTCTCCCCCTTCCCTCAGTCACAATCAGTTCTCTCTCCCCCTTCCCCAGTCACAATCAGTTCTCTCTCCCCCTTCCCCAGTCACAATCAGCTCTCTCTCCCCCTTCCCCCAGTCACAATCAGCAATTTCTCCCCCTTCCCCCAGTCACAATCAGCTCTCTCTCCCCCCCAGTCACAATCAGCTCTCTCTCCCCCCAGTCACAATCAGCTCTCTCTCCCCCTTCCCCCAGTCACAATCAGCTCTCTCTCCCCCTTCCCCCAGTCACAATCAGCTCTCTCTCCCCCTTCCCCCAGTCACAATCAGCTCTCTCTCCCCCTTCCCCCAGTCACAATCAGCGCTCTCTCCCCCTTCCCCCAGTCACAATCAGCTCTCTCTGCCCCTTCCCCAATCACAATTAGCTCTCTCCCCGCCACTCCCAATCAACTCTCTCTCCCCCTCCCCCCAATCACCATTAGCGCTCTCCCCCCAATCCCAGTCAGCTCTCTCTCCCCTTTCCCCCAGTCACCATTAGCTCTCTCCCCCCACTCCCAGTCAGCACTCTGACTTCTGCCCCCCTCAGTCATCTCTCTCTCCCCCCCTTCCAGTCATCTCTCTCTCCCCCAGTCACAGCCCCCCTCCCCTTCCTTCCGGTGAGAGCTCCCTCTGATACATTGTGTCAGTTCCCAGGAAAACATTGTGGATTTTCTGTGTTCCAGGCTTCCTGAGAAGAGGCCGCTGTCTGCGCTGTGATTGGCTGCAGGGCTCTCCCTGGCCACGCCCACAGCTTTATCTGGATTTCTTAGAAAGGGCTGAATTCCAGAGAAGAGCCGGGGGGGGGGAGAGAGAGAGAACTAAACAGAACACCCCGCCCACGGGTTCATGGGACCGGAGAGTCACACTACGGAGAACACAGGGTGGGGGCAGCAACAAGCCCTAATATACAGGCAGCTCTAAGGAGCCTAAATATAAATCCCCAGTCTGACTTTATGTATTTATAGTTTATATATTACTTGTTATTTACCTACTATGCCCTATGTACATTACTGTACCTGGATGTGGCGTAATCATAACTGGAAAGAGCCATGTACACAGTGCTGAGGGAACAGTGACCATGTGAGAAGAGAAAATAAAATAATCATTTATAGGCCATTATATACTAAGTGATAACAATTAATACACATAAGAATCATACAGTATATACTCATCTCAAACACATCCCATGTGCTCACTAGTTACCAAGTTCTAAGCAATATATATATATATATATGTGTGTGTGTGTGTACATATATATACACAAACAAAAGAGGCGATCCTAATGTAATATATGATTAGATCATTAAATTAAACTTTAAAAAGTGATCTGTGCAAAGAAACCATTTGGAACTGAATATTATAATAATATATAAATATATATAGTAAATAAAAAGTACATCTGTGTTCACCCTTGAATGACCAAACCAAGTTAATAAACCTGCTTCCAGCTCAGAGTTCTGAGAAAAACAGTTATTACACTGCATTCTGGGAAGTTGAGCTGGGACACACAAATGTGCCCACAAATATATATATATATATATATATATATATATATATATATATATATATATATATATATATATATATATATATATATATATAAACATACATATAGTATATACTGTATGTGCTCAGTACGCGCTCTTCTCTCCACTTGCCTGCCTCTCTCCCTCCTCCCACACTTCTTCCTTCTGTCTCTTTCTCAGAATCACTCTGCTCACTATTTCCTGGGAAATTCTATAGAGCTGAGAACAGAACTGGGTGGAAACTGCGAGAGCCCAGCACATAACTAGTGGGGGTTGTTTGTGAGGAGGGGGGAAGCACAGCAACTGGGAGAAAACTGGGGACTAGATAGCACAAATATTGAGTATGTGAGGAGGGGAGAGGGCTAAGTGTACCCTGTTATTACTAATGTGTGAGGTTGGGGATGATGACACTGGGGGTTGTTTTGGAATACTTGTTGAGGGCTGTGGGAATGATAATTGGGAAGGTGTATATTTGGAGGTTTAATACGAGGCTGTATTTTTTGGGGGGTTAAATGGGGGTTTCTGGTTGGGGCTAATTAGTGGTGTAATAATAAGTGTATAATGAATGGTTAAGTGGAGTAAATATGTGTGTGGGGAGGGTGTTTGGGGGATACCAGGGATATTGTGATATTGGGAACATATATGTTCGGGGGCTTTGTGTGTTTTGGGGAGAATGTATGTTTGGGTAAAATGGGCAAAGGTGTGTTTTTGGGGGTTATGTGTATTGATATAATGGGTCTATCTAATAGGTGGCAATGCGTGTATGAGAGGATACTAATGACAGCAAATGGATTCTATTTACAGTGGGGGGGTGGGGTAAATTTGGAGGATTAGAGAAGCCAAAAATTTGCTTTCGGGCAATGGGGGGCATTTGAAGTGAGGAGATAATATGGGGAGCTATGTGTTTGGAAGGATGTGATTTTGCCGTATAAAGTGAGACCATGTTAGCTGTTGTAAATGAGTACGGTGTGAGTTGAGGGATAATATGACAGATTATTTGGGGTAATGAGGGACTATGTGAGTCTGAGAAATATTTTGGTTTTAGTGGTGAAGTGGTGGAAAATGCCCTGAATTTTAGGTCATTAGGGTAGGATGTCAATTGAGGGGAGTCTGTGGGGCAGGATGTGAATTTAGGTTGCTTGGATGTTGGTTGAAAAGGGCCATGGGAGTAGGATATTAGCGAGGAGTCATGGAAGTAGGATGTGAGTTGAAGGGGTTTATGGGTTAGTTGGGAGTCGTGGGAGTAGGATGTCAGATGAGGGTGTCATGAAGGTAGTATGTGGATTGAGGGGTGTCAATTGTGTTGGATATTTGTTGAGAGGATCATGGGGGTAGGATGTGAGTTGAGGATGGCAACTGGACTAGGACATGGATTGAAAAGGGTCAGAGGGAAAAGGTGTGGTTTGAGAGGAGTCATGGGGTTAGAATGTGAGTTAAGAGGGATAATTGTGGTAGGAGGTCATTTGTGGGGCATCATGGAGGTAGGATGTGTGTTGAGGAGGTAGTATATGAGTTATAGGTAGCCATGGCGGTAGAATGTGGGTTGAGGGGGTCATAGGGGTAAAATGTCAATTAAGGGGAGTGGTAGGATGTGGGTTGAGAGCAACCATGAGGGTAGTATGTTAATTGATGGGGGTCATGACAGTAGGATGCAAATTGAGGGGTCAAGGGGTAGGATGTCAGTTGGGAGGTCATGGAAGTAGAATGTAAGATGGTGGTAGAATGTGAGAAATCTTTAAGGTAGGATGAGAGTGTGTGTGTGTGTGGGGGGGGGGGGGGCATGTTGATAGGATGTGAAGTGAAATGGAGATTTGTAGTAAATTAAAGACATCACAAATCACAGTAATATCAAATATCTGATTTATTTCACATCCAGCAACAGAGGGTCTGATAGCCCCTCAAACTGGGATCAACAAATATATATATAAACAATAAAGTGCTGAAGGCTCTAGAACGGCCTCATCATATAGGAATTTAACCCCTTGGAGTCTGTGTATCCTCTCGGCAGAAGCTGATCTGGTTTGAAGATTAGTGATAAGCAGACAGTCCTCGGGGGTTCTCCACATTCCTGCTCATACACAGTTCATAGTCTCTGGGTTTCCCCAGATGTTTACACAGTAAATATAACAATGTTTTGTGTATTCTGTGATATGTGGGGGGATTAATCCCCCCATACATTGACTCCAATGGAGTGCCATATAAACCGCTACAAAAGGTGGGGGCTATTGAAATAAATATCCTGAGTATAAAGTCTTGTGCGTCAGATGCCTTTGTGGCCAAGTCTATAGCATGGTAGACACTTAGAGCTTAAATGGGTACCTCTGCAGGTACTCAACCATCCTCCTGGGCAGGGGCAGTTCTGTCACATCTTTGCTCAATGCCAGGCTCTGGTTTATCCTCAGTCGGCACAAGTGCTGGAGGCTGGAGGTCCGTCCTGCCCGAGGTAGAGGTTGTATGAGCTTCAAATGCACAGCAGCTGGCTCTTTGGGTGAGGCTGGCACCACGGGGTCCTGGCCTGCTGGTTCCCCGCTACCTTCTGAGTTACAGGAGGACACATAATATTGTATCAAGCTCACCACATCTGGGAAGGAGAGGATCCGAGGCTTGGAGAGGCAGTTGGAGTCCAAACGGAACTGGCTGTCCGAATATTCTATCCGAACGTTTGTGGGACCCCTATTAGTCCGAACAGACAATGTAAACAGATAACTTGGGTGGGTGCTGTCCCGCACCAGGAAGACCCCTTCAGGTCTCTTTTGCAGCTGCTGCTTGGCCTCGGTGGCAGTGATAGAGCCCCAGTACCAACCTAAAGGGTAAATAGAGCAATGTCAGTAACGCCATTAACACAAACCTAATGTCATACTGTGAGTGACCATCAAACCACCCCCTATAACATCTCCTAGAACAACATATAACATTTCCTGATATATTGATATATTTCTTTTCACTTTGTGTGCACCTCTCCCCTCCTTTATATAATTATACCATTGAACTGAACTGATACCCCCAAAGGAAGCAATTGAGAAATTCAAAGCCGTGATATTTATAACCAACTAATAGCAATGAGTGATGACAGAGTATGCAAAGTGCCAGTGAGTGAAGGACTGGCACAGCTGGAAGCATAGTTGGCACTTATATCCCTCTCAAACTGTGTTACCCTAAAGAGATATCTGGAGATTTGAATAAGGAAGCTTATGAACTATGCATGGTGCAGGGCCATACTGGTATTAATACAGTCCTGTATCAAGTATTAAGAAGGGGAGAATGTGGTCACCCTAACTAAGTGTTCTTATGTGTCGTTGCTCTGTCTACCTCAATTGCCCAAACACTGATATTCTTGAATATTAACATACTAAGGTTTAGATACACACATTTATATATGTACATTGCTCTATATATACATATATATATAATGTAGGCTTCAATCTGTCTACTCGATTGAGAAAGAAAACAAACAAAAAACAACAGGAGGAATTTGACTAAGTGGGACAAGAGTCAAAATCTAAGAGGACCAGAGGGATTTGTCATGAAAAGACAATCGGTAGGTATCATTTGTGTATGAAGAACCTTCATGATTATGGATTAAAGTGGATCCCAGGCAGTCTATTATTATTATGCAATGTTTGTTCTCGGCCTCACCCTCCTTCTCATGAATTGTTTTCTCAGTTAGTTTTCCTGCCTTTTTTGGCTCCCGCCAGTCCTTGCATTTTCCAAGTAATGTAGAGTACAATTAACTCATCTCATTAATTCTGGACAAACCTGTTCCTGTTTCTTGGTAATTCCAGCTCGCCAATATCCAAACTATGTAAGGATTAGTGGTGATACCATGTGGTATATGCCTTTCTTTGTACCTATCTCCCCATCTTATCTAGTAATGCTGAGTATGTTTGGTGGTCTCACCAGATTCCCGCAGGTAGAAGAAAGTCCTGGCGATACACAACAGGTCCTCCTCTGGGTCCCGGGTGGGAGCTTGCGTATTTGGGGGTGACACCTGAATATCTGCTGTTCTCTGGGAATCCTCGCAGGGGGGAGAAGATTGTCCCAGACAAGTTGGGGGGCTCAGAGGATGCATGACTTGATCTGCTGAAAAACCAGGGGCCCCCACACAAGAGGACGGCCTGCGGACCCTCTGCTCTGCCAGGAGGCTCTGGGGACTGAGGGGAAAAGAAAGAGAGGTGTTAATTAAATATGGTAGTTGTCAATTAACAACACGCACACTTTATACTGTGTGTGTATATATATATATATATAAACAGTATAAATATTCATATAAAGCTAGAATATTATACATATTTTATTATATCTCAAAAAAAGTCAGTATATTATATATATATATATATATATATATATATATATATTATATTATCATCATATACATACATGTATACACGCACACATACACAGAAAAGACACGGGTAATATATAGTATACGTACATACAGTACGCCTATATAGATACCTTTTTCTACTATATATACGTCTCACACACATTACTTACCCTCTCACACAAAGAATCATATCCGTCCAGGAGCAACGGAAAGGCATGAATGTCTCAAAGAGACAGCCTCGGTCCTGAGAGACAGCTCCGGATTGAAGAGATGTCCCAGTATGTCTCTCCCTAGCACAGGACTTTCTATATAATCAGACTGTCTCACGTTAGTACAGCTTTCTGTATATCTCTGTCTCTTTATACTGCAGGGATCTCTGCGCTGTCTCTTTCTATAGCTGTGTCTGTCTCCTCTGTGTAAGCAGCCTGTCTCCCAGCTCTGCTCTCTCCTTATACTGCAGGGATCTCTGCGCTGTCTCTTTCTATAGCTGTCCTGGGTGTGTGTCTTTACAGAACATCATTGCGCTACTGATATATTTCCAAGAATTTTCTAGGAAATAAGGGCTGGGCTTCCAGAATCCACCAATAGGCGGCCACGAGGGGGAGAGGAGCGCAGCCCCTGGACCTGACCAAGGAGGAGACTCATGAGTTCTCAGTAAAAGCCTAAGGGTTTGGCCACCTGCCAGGAGGTCAGCTCCGGCCTCGTACTGTGTAACCAAGGCATGACATTCACACTACTCCAAGAGCCGCTGTGACTCAGACGGCTGAAGCAACTTTCCCAGAATCTCAGGGGCCCCGATAAATAATAAATACCTTGTACAAAGCTTATTTTAAATATAAATACTGGGGTACTGAGTTTTCATTAGTTATTTAATGTAACTTTAAATCTTCACACCCTTTCAGGATCGCTACCTTGTCATTGTGAAGGAGCTTGTGTACCTCAATGAAGCTGTGAGCTATACCGTGCAACGTCCCCCAAGATGGGCCGGTCATAACAGGGGGGTCAGATAAATCGCTGTCGACTGGATGAGATGCTGGCAACCTAGATATTTGCATGAAAACCCTATGGATTAGCCCCCCCCCCCCCCCCCCCCCCCCGCTTGCTGCTGTCCATATGGTCACAGAGAGTTGGACATGACTGAACAAATAAACAAACCTTCACTATATGCCTTGTATATAAGTATTGAAGTACTCTCTAGCTCTTTGAGACCAACTAGGAAAACAAAACACTGTATAATTTATTGTTATTATTATTATTATTATTATTTATCACCAATCTGCCATGGAAGTTAAATTAATCAGTCAAATATGACATCTTCCTGTCCAGTCTGAGCTGTCATTGTCTGTTTGTTTATCCTTGTTTATTGTTATTATTATTATCCTATATTTGTAACGCACCAACGTATTCCGTAGAGCACTGTGGGAAATGCTTCTTATACAGCATTATCACAGATCCTGTAACACTGGGGGGTCTTATATGTATAAAGTAGCAGTATCCTAGCATGGAAAATAATCATTTTATTTCAGGGTCATATAAAAACTGAGCAAAGATGATAGTTACAGATACTAGAAGGGAATGAAGGGATTCATGGGATTTACATAAGATCATTTTATCAGACCCTTTGAAGCAGATAATGAGCAAAATATTTTAGAAAGTAGTATAAATATATTATAATAAATAAATGATACAAAACAAAGACTTCTCTCCACTCTCCATATAACTGAAGCAATAGGAATACTTGGAGCCTTCTCAGGGTCTGATTTCTTTCTGGAGGTTCGTCTGCTGCTGTCAGTTTGTGGGATGAGTCCGTTCTGTGTAAATCCAGTAAATATCGCTATAAATAGAGCTCAGTGGGAAGGTGCCGGGTCATTTACTAATAGGAGAGAGAGCTGCAGCAACCAAGAGAGGAGAGTCAGTCAGGTGTATAAAGGCACCACAAATCACGTATAATAGTTTACAGTTGTGAATAACGTCTGCGAGATGCGTTCTGCGCAGGCGTGAATAACAACTGCTATTGGAACAGTGTGGGTGAAGTGTGCCACTGGGCATGCGAGACTCAGTGGCTGGGAGGGAGAAGGGAGGCAGAGAGAGAGGGAAGGGGATAGAGGAGGCAGAGAGCGGAGAGAGAGAGAGGGAGAGAGAAGGAGGAGACAGAGAAGAGGGAGAGAGAAAAAGTGAGGGGGAGGGAGAGAGAGAGGGGGAGGGATGGAGTGGGAGAGGGGCAAGAGAGAAAGTGAGGGAGAGAGAGAGGGTGGGGAGGGAGAGAGAGGGAAGGGGATAGAGGAGGCGCGGGAGAGAGGGAGAGAGAAGGAGGAGGAGACAGAGAAGAGGGAGAGAGAGAAAGTGAGGGAGTTATAGAGGGGGAGAGAGGGGGGGAGGGATGGAGTGGGAGAGGGGCGAGAGAGAAAGTGAGGGAGAGAGGGGAGGGAGAGAGAGAGGGAGGCAGAGAGAGAGGGTGAGGAGGGAGAGAGAGGGAAGGGGATAGAGGAGGTAGAGAGGGGGAGAGAGGGAGAGAGAAGGAGGAGGAGACAGAGAAGAGGGAGAGAGAGAAAGTGAGGGAGTTATAGAGGGGGAGAGAGAGAGAGGGGGGGAGGGATGGAGTGGGAGAGGGGCGAGAGAGAAAGTGAGGGAGAGAGGGGAGGGAGAGAGAGAGGGAGGCAGAGAGAGAGGGTGGGGAGGGAGAGAGAGAGAAGGGGATAGAGGAGGTAGAGAGGGGGGAGAGAGGGAGAGAGAAGTCGGAGGAGACAGAGAAGCGGGAGAGAGAGAAAGTGAGGGAGGAAGAGAGGGGGAGGGAGAGAGAGGGGGATGGATGGATTGGGAGAGGGGCGAGAGAGAAAGTGAGGGAGAGAGAGAGGGGAGTGGGAGAGAGAGAGGGGAGGCAGAGAGAGGGTGGGGAGAGAGGAGGCAGAGAGGGGGGAGATAGAAAGGGGCCGTGGAGAGTGAGGGAGGGGGAGAGAGAAAGTGAGGGAGGAAGAGAGGGGGAGGGAGAGGGGCGAGAAAGTGAGGGAGAGAGAGGGGAGGGAGTGGGAGAGAGAGGTAGGGAGGGAGAGAGGGGAGGGAGAGAGAGGGATAGGGAGAGAAAGAGGGGAGGCAGAGAGAGAGGGAGTGGGAGAGAGAAGGAGGGAGGGGGAGAGAGAGAGGAGGCAGAGAGAGAGGGAGGGAGAAAGGGAGAGAGAAGGAAGTTCAGGTAGGAAGAGAGGGTGAGGGAAGAGAGAGAGGGCGAGGGAGAGAGAGAGGGGGAGGGAGTGGGAGAGGGGGGGAGATAAAGTGAGGGAGAGAGAGAGGGGAGGGGGAGAGAAAGAGAGAAGGCAGGGAGGGAGGGAGAGAGAGAAAGTGAGAGAGAGAGAGGAGGGAGGGAGGACGAGAGAGTGTGCGGGGTAGGGAGTGGGAGTGCTGAGAGGCGGGAGACAGTCAGAGAGCACACAGAGCGCAGAGAGAGGGCACAGAGAGAGAGGGTGCACAGAGAGTGACAGCACAGAGAGAGAGACAGAACAGACAATGGAACATACCATCATACCGTTATTTATGGCGGGCAAGTTACGAGTAACAATAATAATAGTGAGCCTCAAATATCATTTCTTATAAGGAAAACTGTGCGCTGCACATATAACTCCTCATATTGATTTTTATAAACCCTCCATATAACTTCTCCTATTGCCTTCACATAAGCCTTCCCTATAAATCCTCCTGGTGATCCCTATAATCTCTCTTTATTTCTCTTCATATTCTACCATATAACTGCACCCTATTATTCCTCCTATTGGCTATAACCTCATACTAGAACTTCTATTAATTCCTATAAACCCTCCCTATAACTCCTCTCACACGATCCCTGATCTAATGAAATATACTCCTGTAGCTCATTGCTGCCCCCCAGAGTCCAATGCAGGTTCAGCAGCAACAATCCCAGTCAAGGATTAATATTCCCTCAAAATGGAACCTACACATCAGTTATGTAGTCCAGACTGACAACAACTTTATTGATGTGGTACAGTATTTATTCATTGAAAATTGTAGTAATGGAAAAAGGAAAATGTCAAAGATTTCAATTTATTCGCCAGAAAATTGTCTCTTAAACAATTATTTACACAAAAACGTGAAAGAGAACTCTGGGAGTAAATAATGAAGATATTGAAGCATTTGAAACTATGATGTCTTTAATAGATGAACAAAAGGATGACGGTTCTTCCTTAATGGAAATAACTAGAAAAAACAAAAGTACTTTTACACCTGAATTCAAACAATATGGAAATATTCAAGTATTTGTGGATCTGGTTACAAAAGATTTGAAAAGCCTATTCAATCACAATCAGTATAAAATGGGAAATGAGAAATACAATTAAAGGAATTTAAAGCCTTACATGAATTAAAAAAGAGTAAGGTGGTAATTAAAGCTGCCGATAAAGGAGGGAATACTGTTCTTTTGGAGGAACAAGAGTATTTAAGAATGTGCAACAAATTGTTATCTGATACATCAACATATGTGGTCTTACAAAGTAACCCACTTTATGAATTCCAAAAAGAGTTAAAACAATTACTAAATTCAGCCAAGCGAGATAAGATCATTGACCAGAATACCCATGATTATCTATTCCCAAAATGGCCCATGGTGGCAACCTTTTATTCATTGCCAAAGATACATAAAAAGAAAGTACCTATACCGGGACGACCAATTGTATCTGGAAATGGGTGTCTCACGGAAAAAATAAGTGAATATGTAAATTGTGCCAGTGATACCATCATATTTGAAGGATACACTGGATGTTATTAAATATTTGGATGATATCACAGTTCCCAAAGAGACCATTTTGATATCTATTGATGTTGAACAGCTTTATTCCAGTATCCCACACGATCAAGGTATTCTAGCAATTGAGCATTATCTAAATATGAAGCCTACGAAGTATAGGGCAATTAATGCCTTTATTATATCTTTGCTTAGATTTGTGCTAACGAGGAATTTCTTCATATTCAATAATCATTGTATTATCATCATGGTATTATCAAATCAATGGAACGGCTATGGGTAGACCCTGTGCTCCGAATTACGCAAACCTGTATTTAGGGTTTTGGGAAAAAACATACGTATTCTCTGACAACATGTCACATTATAGTGACAAAATCTTATCTTGGCACCGTTTTATCGCTGATATCTTGTTTTTCTGGGTAGGCAACATTCCGGAATTTACCAAGTTCATGACAAAGTTGAATGAAAACCCTTTGGGCTTACTTTCCCAGAATCTCAGGGCCCCGATAAATAATAAATACCTTGTACAAAGCTTATTTTTAATATAAATACTGGGGTACTGAGTTTTAATTAGTTATTTAATGTACCTTTAAATCTTCACACCCCTTCTGGATTGCTACCTTGTCATTGTGAAGGAGCTTATGTACCTCAATGAAGCTGTGAGCTATACCATGTAACGTCCCACAAGATGGGCTGGTCATAACAGAGCAGTCGGATAAATCGCTGTCGACTGTAGAAGGAGCTGGCAACCTAGATCTTTGCATGAAAACCCTACGGATTAGCACCCCCTGCTTACTGCTGTCCATATGGTCACAGAGAGTTGGACATGACTGAACGAATAAACAAACCTTCACTGTATGCCTTGTATATTAGTATTGCAGTACTGTCTAGCTCTTTGAGACCAACTAGGAGAAAAAAACACTGTATAATTTATTGTTATTATTATTGTTATTATTATTATTTATCACCAAACTGCCATGGAAGTTAAATGAATTAGTCAAATATGACATCTTCCTGTCCAGTCTTAGCTGTCGTCTGTTTGTTTATCCTTGTTTATTGGTATTATTATTATCCTATATTTGTAATGCGCCGACGTATTCCGTAGAGCATTGTGGGAAATGCTTCTTATACAGCATTATCACAGATCCTGTAACACTGGGGGGTCTTATATGTATAAAGTAGCAGTATCCTAGCATGGAAAATAATCATTTTATTTCAGGGTCATATAAAAACTGAGCAAAGGTGATAGTTACAGATACTAGAAGGGAATGAAGGGATTCATGGGATTTACATAAGATCATTTTATCAGACCCTCTGAAGTAGATAATGAGCTAAATATTTTAGAAAGTAGTATAAATATATTATAATAAATAAATGATACAAAACAAAGAATTCTCTCCACTCTCCATATAACTGAAGCAATAGGAATACTTGGAGCCTTCTCAGGGTCTGATTTCTTTCTGGAGGTTCGTCTGCTGCTGTCAGTTTGTGGGATGAGTCCGTTCTGTGTAAATCCAGTAAATATTGCTATAAATAGTGCTGAGTGGGAAGGTGCCGGGTCATTTACTAATAGGAGAGAGAGCTGCAGCAACCAGGAGAGGAGAGTTAGTCAGGTGTATAAAGGCACCACAAATCACCTATAATAGTTTACAGTTGTGAGTAACGCCTGCGAGATGCGTTCTGCGCAGGGGTGAATAACAACTGCTATTGGAACAGTGTGGGCGAATTGTGCCACTGGGCATGCGAGACTCAGTGGCTGGGAGGGAGAAGGGAGGCAGAGAGGGAAGGGTATAGAGGAGGCAGGGGGGGGGGGGAGAGAGAGAGAGAGAAGGAGGAGACAGAGAAAGTGAGGGGGAGGGAGAGAGAGAGGGGGAGGGATGGAGTGGGAGAGGGGCGAGAGAGAAAGTGAGGGAGAGAGAAAGGAGTGGGAGAGAGAGGGGGAGGGAGAGAGAGACGGTAGGCAGAGAGAGGGTGGGGAGAGAGGGAAGGGGAGAGAGGAGGCAGAGAGGGGGGAGATAGAGAGGGGCGGTGGAGAGTGAGGGAGGGGGGAGAGAGAAAGTGAGGGAGAGAGATGGGGGAGGGAGAGGGGCAAGAAAGTGAGGGAGACAGAGGGGAGGGAGTGGGAGAGAGAGGTAGGGAGGGAGAGAGGAGGCAGAGAGAGAGGGAGGGAGAGAGAGAGAGAAAGTCAGGTAGGAAGAGAGGGAGAGAGAGAGGGTGGGGGAGAGAGAGAGGGGAGGGGGAGAGAAAGAGAGGAGGCAGAGAGAGAGAGGGAGGGAGAGAGAAAGGAGGGAGGGAGGAGGAGAGAGTGTGCAGGTAGGGAGTGGGAATGCTGAGGGACGTGAGAGAGTCAGAGAGCACACAGAGCGCAGAGAAAGGGCACAGAGAGAGAGAGGGCGCACAGAGAGTGACAGCACAGAGAGAGAGACAGAACAGACAATGGAACATACCATCATACCGTTATTTATGACGGGCAAGTTACTAGTAACAATAATAATAGTGAGCCTCAAATATCATTTCTTATAAGGAAAACTGTGCGCTGCACATATAACTCCTCATACTGATTTATATAAACCCTCCATATAACTTCTCCTATTGCCTTCACATAAGCCTTCCCTATAAATCCTCCTGGTTATTCCTATAATCTCTCTTTATTTCTATTCATATTCTACCATATAACTGCACCCTATTATTCCTCCTATTGGCTATAACCTCTCACTAGAACTCCTCCTATTAATTCCTATAAACCCTCCCTATAACTCCTCTCAAACGCTTCCTCTGATCTAATGAAATATACTCCTGTAGCTCATTGCTGCCCCCCAGAGTCCAATGCAGGTTCAGCAGCAACAATCCCAGTCATAAGGATTAGTATTCCCTCAAAATGGAACTTACACATCAGTTATGTAGTCCAGACTGACAACTTTATTGATGTGGTACAGTATTTATGCATTGAGAATTGTAGCAACGGAAAAAGGAAAATGTCAAAGATTTACATTTATTCGCCAGAAAATTGGCTCTTAAAAAATTATTTACACAAAAACGAGAAAGAGAACTCTGGGAGTAAATAATAAAGATATTGAAGCATTTGAAACTAAGATGTCTTTAATAGATGAACAAAAGGATGAGGGTTCTTCCTTAATGGAAATAACTAGAAAAATCAAAAGTACTTTTACACCTGAATTCAAACAATATGGAAATATTCAAGTATTTGTGGATCTGGTTACAAAAGATTTGAAAAGCCTATTCAATCACAATCAGTATAAAATGGGAAATGAGAAATACAATTAAAGGAATCTAAAGCCTTACATGAATTAAAAAAGAGTAAGGTGGTAATTAAACCTGCCGATAAAGGAGGGAATACTGTTCTTTTAGAGGAACAAGAGTATTTAAGAATGTGCAACAAATTGTTATCTGATACATCAACATATGTGGTCTTACAAAGTAACCCACTTTATGAATTCCAAAAAGAGTTAAAACAATTACTAAATTCAGCCAAGCGAGATAAGATCATTGACCAGAATACCCATGATTATCTATTCCCAAAATGGCCCATGGTGGCAACCTTTTATTCATTGCCAAAGATACATAAAAAGAAAGTACCTATACCGGGACGACCAATTGTATCTGGAAATGGGAAAAAATAAGTGAATATATAAATTATGCCAGTGATACCATCATATTTGAAGGATACACTGGATGTTTTTAAATATTTGGATGATATCACAGTTCCCAAAGAGACCATTTTGATATCTATTGATGTTGAACAGTATCCCACACGATCAAGGTATTCTAGCAGTCGAGCATTATCTAAATATGAAGCCTACTAAGTATAGGGTAATGAATGCCTTTATTATATCTTTGCTTAGATTTGTGCTAACGAGGAATTTCTTCATATTCAATAATCATTGGTATTATCAAATCAATGGAACGGCTATGGGTAGACCCTGTGCTCCGAATCACGCAAACCTGTATTTAGGGTTTTGGGAAAAAACAATTATTCTCTGACAACATGTCACATTATAGTGACAAAATCTTATCTTGTCACCGTTTTATCGATGATATCTTGTTTTTTCTGGGTAGGCGACATTCCGGAATTTAACAAGTTCATGACAAAGTTGAATAAAAAACCCTTTGGGCTTACTTTCCCAGAATCTCAGGGCCCCCGATAAATAATAAATACCTTGTACAAAGCTTATTTTAAATATAAATACAGGGGTACTGAGTTTTCATTAGTTATTTAATGTACCTTTAAATCTTCACACCCCTTCTGGATCGCTACCTTGTCATTGTGAAGGAGCTTGTGTACCTCAATGAAGCTGTGAGCTATATCGTGTAACGTCCCCCAAGATGGGCAGGTCATAACAGAGTGGTCAGATAAATCACTGTCGACTGGAGGAGGAGCTGGCAACCTAGATCTTTGCAAGAAAACCCTATGGATTAGCACCCCTCCCCCCGATTGCTGCTGCCCATGTGGTCACAGAGAGTTGGACATGACTGAACGAATAAACAAACATTCACTATATGCCTTGTATATAAGTATTGAAGTACTGTCTAGCTCTTTTAGACCAACTAGGAAAACAAAACACTGTATAATTTATTGTTATTATTATTATTATTATTATTATTATTATTTATCACCAAACTGCCATAGAAGTTAAATTAATCAGTCAAATATGACATCTTCCTGTGCAGTCTGAGCTGTCATTGTCTGTTTGTTTATCCTTGTTTATTGTTATTATTATTATCCTATATTTGTAACGCTCCGACGTATTCCGTAGAGCATTGTGGGAAATGCTTCTTATACAGCATTATCACAGATCCTGTAACACTGGGGGGTCTTATATGTATAAAGTAGCAGTATCCTGGCATGGAAAATAATCATTTTATTTCAGGGTCATATAAAAACTGAGCAAAGCTAATACTTACAGATACTAGAAGGGAATGCAGGGATTCATGGGATTTACATAAGATAATTTTATCAGACCCTTTGAAGTAGATAATGAGCAAAATATTTTAGAAAGTAGTATAAATATGTTATAATAAATAAATGATACAAAACAAAGACTTCTCTCCACTCTCCATATAACTGAAGCAATAGGAATACTTGGAGCCTTCTCAGGGTCTGATTTCTTTCTGGAGGTTCGTCTGCTGCTGTCAGTTTGTGGGATGAGTCCGTTCTGTGTAAATCCAGTAAATATCGCTATAAATAGTGCTCAGTGGGAAGGTGCCGGGTCATTTACTAATAGGAGAGAGAGAGCTGCAGCAACCAAGAGAGGAGAGTCAGTCAGGTGTATAAAGGCACCACAAATCACCTATAATAGTTTACAGTTGTGAGTAACGCCTGCGAGATGCGTTCTGCGCAGGCGTAAATAACAACTGCTATTGGAACAGTGTGGGCATGCAAGACTCAGTGGCTGGGAGGGAGAAGGGAGGCAGAGAGAGAGGGAAGGGGATAGAGGAGGCAGAGGGGGGGGGGGGAGAGAGAGAGAGAGAGAAGGAGAAGACAGAGAAGAGGGAGAGAGAGAAAGGGAGGGAGGAAGTGAGGGGGAGGTATGGAGTGGGAGAGGGGCGAGAGAGAAAGTGAGGGAGAGAGAGGGGAGTGGGAGAGAGAGGGGGAAGGGAGAGAGAGAAGGGAGGCAGAGAGAGGGTGGGGAGAGAGGAGGCAGAGAGGGGGGAGATAGAGAGGGGCGGTGGAGAGTGAGGGAGGGGGAGAGAGAAAGGGAGGGAGGAAGAGAGGGTGAGGGAGAGAGATGAGGGAGGGAGAGGGGAGGGAGTGGGAGAGAGAGGTAGGGAGGGAGAGAGGAGGCAGAGAGAGAGGGAGGGAGAGAGAGAGAGAGAGAGAGAAAGTCAGGTAGGCAGAGAGGGAGAGAGAGAGGGTGAGGGAGAGAGAGAGGGGAGGGGGAGAGAAAGAGAGGAGGCAGAGAGAGAGAGGGAGGGAGAGAGAAAGGAGGGAAGGAGGAGGAGAGAGTGTGCGGGGTAGGGAGTGGGAATGCTGAGGGACGTGAGAGAGTCAGAGAGCACACAGAGATCAGAGAGAGGGCACAGAGAGAGAGAGGGCGCACAGAGAGTGACAGCACAGAGAGAGAGACAGAACAGACAATGGAACATACCATCATACCGTTATTTATGGCGGGCAAGTTACTAGTAACAATAATAATAGTGAGCCTCAAATATCATTTCTTATAAGGAAAACTGTGCGCTTCACATATAACTCCTCATATTGATTTATATAAACCCTCCATATAACTTCTCCTATTACCTTCACATAAGCCTTCCCTATAAATCCTCCTGGTGATTCCTATAATCTCTCTTTATTTCTCTTCATATTCTACCATATAACTGCACCCTATTATTCCTCCTATTGGCTATAACCTCTCACTAGAACTCCTCCTATTAAGTACTCTAAACCCTCCCTATAACTCCTCTCACACGCTCCCTCTGATCTAATGAAATATACTCCTGTAGCTCATTGCTGCCCCCCAGAGTCCAATGCAGATTCAGCAGCAACAATCCCAGTCATAAGGTTTAATATTCCCTCAAAATAGAACCTACACATTAGTTATGTAGTCCAGACTGACAACAACTTTATTGATGTGGTACAGTATTTATTCATTGAAAATTGTAGCAACGGAAAAAAAAGGAAAATGTCAAAGATTTCAATTTATTCGCCCGAAAATTGGCTCTTAAACAATTATTTACACAAAAACGAGAAAGAGAACTCTGGGAGTAAATAATGAAGATATTGAAGCATTTGAAACTAAGATATCTTTAATAGATGAACAAAAGGATGAATGTTCTTCCTTAATGGAAATAACTAGAAAAAACAAAAGTACTTTTACACCTGAATTCAAACAATATGGAAATATTCAAGTATTTGTGGATCTGGTTACAAAAGATTTGAAAAGCCTATTCAATCACAATCAGTATAAAATGGGAAATGAAAAATACAATTAAAGGAATTTAAAGCCTTACATGAATTAAAAAAGAGTAAGGATTGTAATTAAACCTGCCGATAAAGGAGGGAATACTGTTCTTTTGGAGGAACAAGAGTATTTAAGAATGTGCAACAAATTGTTATCTGATACATCAACATATGTGGTCTTACAAAGTAACCCACTTTATGAATTCCAAAAAGAGTTAAAACAATTACTAAATTCAGCCAAGCGAGATAAGATCATTGACCAGAACACCCATGATTATCTATTCCCAAAATGGCCCATGGTGGCAACCTTTTATTCATTGCCAAAGATACATAAAAAGAAAGTACCTATACCGGGACGACCAATTGTATCTGGAAATGGGTGTCTCACGGAAAAAATAAGTGAATATGTAAATTGTGCCAGTGATACCATCATATTTGAAGGATACACTGGATGTTATTAAATATTTGGATGATATCACAGTTCCCAAAGAGACCATTTTGATATCTATTGATGTTGAACAGCTTTATTCCAGTATCCCACACGATCAAGGTATTCTAGCAATTGAGCATTATCTAAATATGAAGCCTACGAAGTATAGGGCAATTAATGCCTTTATTATATCTTTGCTTAGATTTGTGCTAACGAGGAATTTCTTCATATTCAATAATCATTGGTATTATCAAATCAATGGAACGGCTATGGGTAGACCCTGTGCTCCGAATTACGCAAACCTGTATTTAGGGTTTTGGGAAAAAACATACGTATTCTCTGACAACATGTCACATTATAGTGACAAAATCTTATCTTGGCACCGTTTTATCTCTGATATCTTGTTTTTCTGGGTAGGCAACATTCCGGAATTTACCAAGTTCATGACAAAGTTGAATGAAAACCCTTTGAGCTTACTTTCCCAGAATCTCAGGGCCCCGATAAATAATAAATACCTTGTACAAAGCTTATTTTTAATATAAATACTGGGGTACTGAGTTTTAATTAGTTATTTAATGTACCTTTAAATCTTCACACCCCTTCTGGATTGCTACCTTGTCATTGTGAAGGAGCTTATGTACCTCAATGAAGCTGTGAGCTATACCATGTAACGTCCCACAAGATGGGCTGGTCATAACAGAGCAGTCGGATAAATCGCTGTCGACTGTAGAAGGAGCTGGCAACCTAGATCTTTGCATGAAAACCCTACGGATTAGCACCCCCTGCTTACTGCTGTCCATATGGTCACAGAGAGTTGGACATGACTGAACGAATAAACAAACCTTCACTGTATGCCTTGTATATTAGTATTGCAGTACTGTCTAGCTCTTTGAGACCAACTAGGAGAAAAAAACACTGTATAATTTATTGTTATTATTATTGTTATTATTATTATTTATCACCAAACTGCCATGGAAGTTAAATGAATTAGTCAAATATGACATCTTCCTGTCCAGTCTTAGCTGTCGTCTGTTTGTTTATCCTTGTTTATTGGTATTATTATTATCCTATATTTGTAATGCGCCGACGTATTCCGTAGAGCATTGTGGGAAATGCTTCTTATACAGCATTATCACAGATCCTGTAACACTGGGGGGTCTTATATGTATAAAGTAGCAGTATCCTAGCATGGAAAATAATCATTTTATTTCAGGGTCATATAAAAACTGAGCAAAGGTGATAGTTACAGATACTAGAAGGGAATGAAGGGATTCATGGGATTTACATAAGATAATTTTATCAGACCCTTTGAAGTAGATAATGAGCAAAATATTTTAGAAAGTAGTATAAATATGTTATAATAAATAAATGATACAAAACAAAGACTTCTCTCCACTCTCCATATAACTGAAGCAATAGGAATACTTGGAGCCTTCTCAGGGTCTGATTTCTTTCTGGAGGTTCGTCTGCTGCTGTCAGTTTGTGGGATGAGTCCGTTCTGTGTAAATCCAGTAAATATCGCTATAAATAGTGCTCAGTGGGAAGGTGCCGGGTCATTTACTAATAGGAGAGAGAGAGCTGCAGCAACCAAGAGAGGAGAGTCAGTCAGGTGTATAAAGGCACCACAAATCACCTATAATAGTTTACAGTTGTGAGTAACGCCTGCGAGATGCGTTCTGCGCAGGCGTAAATAACAACTGCTATTGGAACAGTGTGGGCATGCAAGACTCAGTGGCTGGGAGGGAGAAGGGAGGCAGAGAGAGAGGGAAGGGGATAGAGGAGGCAGAGGGGGGGGGGAGAGAGAGAGAGAGAGAGAAGGAGAAGACAGAGAAGAGGGAGAGAGAGAAAGGGAGGGAGGAAGTGAGGGGGAGGTATGGAGTGGGAGAGGGGCGAGAGAGAAAGTGAGGGAGAGAGAGGGGAGTGGGAGAGAGAGGGGGAAGGGAGAGAGAGAAGGGAGGCAGAGAGAGGGTGGGGAGAGAGGAGGCAGAGAGGGGGGAGATAGAGAGGGGCGGTGGAGAGTGAGGGAGGGGGAGAGAGAAAGGGAGGGAGGAAGAGAGGGTGAGGGAGAGAGATGAGGGAGGGAGAGGGGAGGGAGTGGGAGAGAGAGGTAGGGAGGGAGAGAGGAGGCAGAGAGAGAGGGAGGGAGAGAGAGAGAGAGAGAGAGAAAGTCAGGTAGGCAGAGAGGGAGAGAGAGAGGGTGAGGGAGAGAGAGAGGGGAGGGGGAGAGAAAGAGAGGAGGCAGAGAGAGAGAGGGAGGGAGAGAGAAAGGAGGGAAGGAGGAGGAGAGAGTGTGCGGGGTAGGGAGTGGGAATGCTGAGGGACGTGAGAGAGTCAGAGAGCACACAGAGATCAGAGAGAGGGCACAGAGAGAGAGAGGGCGCACAGAGAGTGACAGCACAGAGAGAGAGACAGAACAGACAATGGAACATACCATCATACCGTTATTTATGGCGGGCAAGTTACTAGTAACAATAATAATAGTGAGCCTCAAATATCATTTCTTATAAGGAAAACTGTGCGCTTCACATATAACTCCTCATATTGATTTATATAAACCCTCCATATAACTTCTCCTATTACCTTCACATAAGCCTTCCCTATAAATCCTCCTGGTGATTCCTATAATCTCTCTTTATTTCTCTTCATATTCTACCATATAACTGCACCCTATTATTCCTCCTATTGGCTATAACCTCTCACTAGAACTCCTCCTATTAAGTACTCTAAACCCTCCCTATAACTCCTCTCACACGCTCCCTCTGATCTAATGAAATATACTCCTGTAGCTCATTGCTGCCCCCCAGAGTCCAATGCAGATTCAGCAGCAACAATCCCAGTCATAAGGTTTAATATTCCCTCAAAATAGAACCTACACATTAGTTATGTAGTCCAGACTGACAACAACTTTATTGATGTGGTACAGTATTTATTCATTGAAAATTGTAGCAACGGAAAAAAAAAGGAAAATGTCAAAGATTTCAATTTATTCGCCCGAAAATTGGCTCTTAAACAATTATTTACACAAAAACGAGAAAGAGAACTCTGGGAGTAAATAATGAAGATATTGAAGCATTTGAAACTAAGATATCTTTAATAGATGAACAAAAGGATGAATGTTCTTCCTTAATGGAAATAACTAGAAAAAACAAAAGTACTTTTACACCTGAATTCAAACAATATGGAAATATTCAAGTATTTGTGGATCTGGTTACAAAAGATTTGAAAAGCCTATTCAATCACAATCAGTATAAAATGGGAAATGAAAAATACAATTAAAGGAATTTAAAGCCTTACATGAATTAAAAAAGAGTAAGGATTGTAATTAAACCTGCCGATAAAGGAGGGAATACTGTTCTTTTGGAGGAACAAGAGTATTTAAGAATGTGCAACAAATTGTTATCTGATACATCAACATATGTGGTCTTACAAAGTAACCCACTTTATGAATTCCAAAAAGAGTTAAAACAATTACTAAATTCAGCCAAGCGAGATAAGATCATTGACCAGAACACCCATGATTATCTATTCCCAAAATGGCCCATGGTGGCAACCTTTTATTCATTGCCAAAGATACATAAAAAGAAAGTACCTATACCGGGACGACCAATTGTATCTGGAAATGGGTGTCTCACGGAAAAAATAAGTGAATATGTAAATTGTGCCAGTGATACCATCATATTTGAAGGATACACTGGATGTTATTAAATATTTGGATGATATCACAGTTCCCAAAGAGACCATTTTGATATCTATTGATGTTGAACAGCTTTATTCCAGTATCCCACACGATCAAGGTATTCTAGCAATTGAGCATTATCTAAATATGAAGCCTACGAAGTATAGGGCAATTAATGCCTTTATTATATCTTTGCTTAGATTTGTGCTAACGAGGAATTTCTTCATATTCAATAATCATTGGTATTATCAAATCAATGGAACGGCTATGGGTAGACCCTGTGCTCCGAATTACGCAAACCTGTATTTAGGGTTTTGGGAAAAAACATACGTATTCTCTGACAACATGTCACATTATAGTGACAAAATCTTATCTTGGCACCGTTTTATCGCTGATATCTTGTTTTTCTGGGTAGGCAACATTCCGGAATTTACCAAGTTCATGACAAAGTTGAATGAAAACCCTTTGAGCTTACTTTCCCAGAATCTCAGGGCCCCGATAAATAATAAATACCTTGTACAAAGCTTATTTTTAATATAAATACTGGGGTACTGAGTTTTAATTAGTTATTTAATGTACCTTTAAATCTTCACACCCCTTCTGGATTGCTACCTTGTCATTGTGAAGGAGCTTATGTACCTCAATGAAGCTGTGAGCTATACCATGTAACGTCCCACAAGATGGGCTGGTCATAACAGAGCAGTCGGATAAATCGCTGTCGACTGTAGAAGGAGCTGGCAACCTAGATCTTTGCATGAAAACCCTACGGATTAGCACCCCCTGCTTACTGCTGTCCATATGGTCACAGAGAGTTGGACATGACTGAACGAATAAACAAACCTTCACTGTATGCCTTGTATATTAGTATTGCAGTACTGTCTAGCTCTTTGAGACCAACTAGGAGAAAAAAACACTGTATAATTTATTGTTATTATTATTGTTATTATTATTATTTATCACCAAACTGCCATGGAAGTTAAATGAATTAGTCAAATATGACATCTTCCTGTCCAGTCTTAGCTGTCGTCTGTTTGTTTATCCTTGTTTATTGGTATTATTATTATCCTATATTTGTAATGCGCCGACGTATTCCGTAGAGCATTGTGGGAAATGCTTCTTATACAGCATTATCACAGATCCTGTAACACTGGGGGGTCTTATATGTATAAAGTAGCAGTATCCTAGCATGGAAAATAATCATTTTATTTCAGGGTCATATAAAAACTGAGCAAAGGTGATAGTTACAGATACTAGAAGGGAATGAAGGGATTCATGGGATTTACATAAGATAATTTTATCAGACCCTTTGAAGTAGATAATGAGCAAAATATTTTAGAAAGTAGTATAAATATGTTATAATAAATAAATGATACAAAACAAAGACTTCTCTCCACTCTCCATATAACTGAAGCAATAGGAATACTTGGAGCCTTCTCAGGGTCTGATTTCTTTCTGGAGGTTCGTCTGCTGCTGTCAGTTTGTGGGATGAGTCCGTTCTGTGTAAATCCAGTAAATATCGCTATAAATAGAGCTCAGTGGGAAGGTGCCGGGTCATTTACTAATAGGAGAGAGAGCTAGTCAGGTGTATAAAGGCAACACAAATCACGTATAATAGTTTACAGTTGTGAGTAACGCCTGCGAGATGCGTTCTGCGCAGGCGTGAATAACAACTGCTATTGGAACAGTGTGGGCGAATTGTGCCACTGGGCATGCGAGACTCAGTGGCTGGGAGGGAGAAGGGAGGCAGAGAGAGAGGGAAGGGGATAGAGGAGAGAGAGAGGGGAGGTGGAGAGAGAGGGAGAGAGAAGAAGGAGGAGACAGAGAATAGGGAGAGAGAGAAAGTGAGGGAGGAAGAGAGGGGGAGGGAGAGAGAGAGGGGGAAGGATGGAGAGGGAGAGGGGCGAGAGGGAAAGTGAGTGAGAGAGAGGGGAGGGAGAGAAAAAGGGAGGCAGAGAGAGAGGGTGGGGAGGGAGGGAAAGGGAGAGAGGAGGCAGAGAGGGGGGAGATAGAGAGGGGCGATGGAGAGTGAGGGAGGGGGAGAGAGGAGGAGGAGAGAGAGGGAGGGAGAGAGAGAAAGTGAGGGAGAAAGAGAGTGAGAGGAAGAGAGATGGGGGAGGGAGGGAGAGGGGCGAGAAAGTGAGGGAGAGAGAGGGGATGGAGTGGGAGAGAGAGAGAGAGGTAGGGAGGGAGAGAGAGTGGAGGGAGAGAGAGCGATAGGGAGAGAAAGAGGGGAGGCGGAGAGAGAGGGAGTGGGAGAGAGAAGGAGGGAGGGGGAGAGAGAGAGGAGGCAGAGAGAGAGGGAGGGAGAGAGAGAGAGAGAGAGAGAGAGAGAAAGTCCGATAGGAAGAGAGGGTGAGGGAGAGAGAGAGGATGAGGGAGACAGAGGGGGGGGGGGAGGGAAAGTGAGGGAGAAAGAGAGGGGAGGGGGAGAGAAAGAGAGGAGGCAGAGAGAGAGAGGGAGGGAGAGAAAGTGAGAGAGAGAGGACGGAGGAAGAGAGAGTGTGCGGGGTAGGGAGTGGGAGTGCTGAGGGGCGGGAGAGAGTCAGAGAGCACACAGAGCACAGAGAGAGTGGGCGCACAGAGAGTGACAGCACAGAGAGATAGACAGAACTGACAATGGAACATACCATCATACCGTTATTTAGGACGGGCAAGTTACTAGTAACAATAATATTAGTGAGCCTCATACATCATTTCTTATAAGGAAAAATGTGCGCTGCACATATAACTCCTCATATTGATTTATATAAACCCTCCATATAACTTCTATTGCCTTCACATAAGCCTTCCCTATAATTCCTCCTGGTGTTTCCTATAATCTCTCTTTATTTCTCTTCATATTCTACCATATAACTGCACCCTATTATTCCTCCTATTGGCTATAACCTCTCACTAGAACTCCTCCTATTAATTCCTATACACCCTCCCTATAACTCCTCTCACACGCTCCCTCTGATCTAATGAAATATACTCCTGTAGCACATTGCTGCCCCCCAGAGTCCAATGCAGGTTCAGCAGCAACAATCCCAGTCATAAGGATTAATATTCCCTCAAAATGGAACCTACACATCCGTTATGTAGTCCAGACTGACAACAACTTTATTGATGTGGTACAGTATTTATGCATA
Organism: Discoglossus pictus; assembly: GCA_027410445.1. NCBI lineage: Eukaryota > Metazoa > Chordata > Amphibia > Anura > Alytidae > Discoglossus > Discoglossus pictus. The sequence continues at coordinate 40,972,284 of CM050169.1, read as the reverse complement.
CCCATGTCCCATCAACAGCACTACACCCTAGGGAGGGGGCCAGCCCCAGGCCCATATTAGAAATTTCCTTTCTTTTCAGTGTACTTGGCAGGGAGTCTTTTGATGCTGAGGAAGAGGAAAAAAACACAAATTAATGTTAGGAGGTGGCATTCCTCTGTTATGAAGCTTTCACCACAGGGAGGGTAATATTGTAAACATTCTTCACAGACAAAGTGTCTATTTAGACCCCCTCCACCACTCTGCTGTTCCAACAAACAGGCAACCCCCATAACTGGACCCTTTTTATCCCAGGGACCTCGGCAATACACACTATTAAACTCCCTGGGAAAACTGTAGCATTTCAATACAAAACATGCCTGGGTACCACCATTAAACACAACAATACAATAATTTCTGCCTGTTAAGGCCACACACACACTGCCCTGTGTATAATATACACACACATACAATAACTATGATTAACCCCATATTGTGGCCTCCACCGTGAACAACATGGCTCACCCACACTACCATAACTGAACATCACAAGTATAACATGGCTCATCACAAACAGAATGGCTGACAGTAAAACATGGCACAGAAGAAGAGGATAGTGGGAGAAGAGGTAGTGAAGGGAATAGAGAGAGGGGAGGGAGCAGAGAGAAACAGAGTGGAGAAAAAAGATGAGGGATAGAGAGAACGAGGAAAGACATGAGGGGGGGAGAATATACAGTGGATATAAAAAGTCTACACACCCCTGTTAAAATGTCAGGTTTCTGTGCTGTAAAAAAATGAGACAAAGATAAATCATTTCAGAACTTTTTCCACTTTTAATGTGACCTATAAACTGTACAACTGAATTGAAAAACGAGAAAAAAGAAAAATAATGTGGTTGCGTAAGTCTGCACACCCTCTTATAACTGGGAATGTAGCTGTGTTCAGAATTAAGCAATCAAATTCCAAATTGTGTTAAATAAGAGTCAGCATACATCTGCCATCATTTAAAGTGCCTCTGATTAACCCCAAATAAAGTTCAGCTGCTCTAGTTGGTCTTTCCTGACATTTTCTTAGTCGCATCCCACAGCAAAAGCCATGGTCCACAGAGAGCTTCCAAAGCATCAGAGGGATCTCATTGTTAAAAGGTATCAGTCAGGAGAAGGGTACAAAAGAATTTCCAAGGCCTTAGATATACCATGGAACACAGTGAAGACAGTCATCATCAAGTGGAGAAAATATGGCACAACAGTGACATTACCAAGAACTGGAGCTCTCTCCAAAATTGATGAAAAGACAAGAAGGAAACTTGTCTGGGAGGCTACCAAGAGGCCTACAGCAACATTAAAGGAGCTGCAGGAATATCTGGCAAGTACTGGCTGTGTGGTACATGTGACAACAATCTCCCGTATTCTTCATATGTCTGGGCTATGGGGTAGAGTGGCAAGACGAAAGCCTTTTCTTACGAAAAAAACATCCAAGCCAGGCTACATTTTGCAAAAACACATCTGAAGTCTCCCAAAAGCATGTGGGAAAAGGTGTTATGGTCTGATGAAACCAAGGTTGAACTTTTTGGCCATAATTCCAAAAGATATGTTTGGCGCAAAAACAACACTGGACATCACCAAAAGAGCACCATACCCACAGTGAAGCATGGTGGTGGCAGCATCATGCTTTGGGGCTGTTTTTCTTCAGCTGGAACTGGGGCCTTAGTTAAGATAGAGGGAATTACGATATGAACAGTTTCAAATACCAGTCAATATTGTCACAAAACCTTCAGACTTCTGCTAGAAAGCTGAACATGAAGAGGAACTTCATCTTTCAGCATGATAACGACCCAAAGCATACATCCAAATCAACAAAGGAATGGCTTCACCAGAAGAAGATTAAAGTTTTGGAATGGCCCAGCCAGAGCCCAGACCTGAATCCGATTGAAAATCTGTGGGGTGATCTGAAGAGGGCTGTGCACAGGAGATGCCCTCGCAATCTGACAGATTTGGAGTGTTTTTGCAGAGAAGAGTGGGCAAATCTTGCCATGTCTAAATGTGCCATGCTGATAGACTCATACTCAAAAAGTCTGAGTGCTGTAATAAAATCAAAAGGTGCTTCAACAAAGTATTAGTTTAAGGGTGTGCATACTTATGCAACCATATTGTTTTATTTTTATCTTTTTTCTTCCCTCTACCTAAAAGATTTCAGTTTGTTTTTCAATTGAGTTGTACAGTTTATAGGCCCCAAATAAAGTTGGAAAAAGTTCTGAAATGATTTATCTTTGTCTAATTTTTTTACAGCACAGAAACCTGACATTTTAACAGGGGTTTGTAGACTTTTTATATCCACTGTAGTGAAGGGAAGAGAAGAGGGGAGTTATGGAATAGGGGAGAGAAACAGAAAAAGGGAAGAGTGAAAAGTTGGAAAAAGGAGGGAAGATGGAGAAGAGGGAAGAAGAGAAGGGATAGAGCAGGGAAGAAAAGGGAAGAAAGGGAGAAGGGGAAATCGAGGAGGACAGCAGAAAATGGGTCAGAGGAGAGAGGCAGAGACAGGAGAGAAGATAGAGGAGGGGAGAGTAAAGGGGCAGAAAAAATGATCTTTCAGAAAGAAAGGAAGATTATTGTGGAGTCCTTTGGAAGGCTATACAATAGCTGTGATGCCATAAGAGGAACAGGGAAGGGCTGTGGGGGCTTCAAGGGGACTTTTCTTTATCACTGTAGATTTTCTTTTTTTTTTTTTTATAATTTTTATTGAAGGGAATATACAACGTTCCAACATAATAAAGTAAGAGATAACATTTACATTCTAAATTTTCAACAAACATAAATGCCTTATGTTCTGAGCTCTAGCATACCCCTTCAGTTTTATCTTTTCTATTATTATGAAACTACAACAGTAACCTTTAAACAGAACAAGGAAAACGTAAACAAGAACAAAAAAATTAAATATATGGAATTTAAAGATTTAAATAGATAGATAAATAAATAAATAAATAACTAGGGCGATAGGAAGAAGCCAAGGGACCAAGGCATAACTGAGTATTTTTACCTAGGTGGTTCCTTAACAGAGCCAGAGATCTAAACTTAGCAATACTTCATATATAGATTAATTACTTTTCAGTTATGTCAAATTAAGTATTCAAGTTAAGTTTCTTAGCTAATCTATTATTTCAGTATACCAACATCCAGAATATTGCAGTTCTTAACTTTTACGGCTAAGTAAAGTAGAATCACCAGCAGCTCACATGAACCAGAGTTTCCAGGACCCCCTCTTGAGCCTCCTCCGCTCCAGGTCTTCCACCAGCTCAGTTTTGATATCTTTGCAATCTCAATTAATTCAGATCAAGTCAAGAGTGTGCTAAGAGACGACTCCAACCAGGGGTTCCAGATTTTATAAAATTGTGGCATCGTGTCTAATATAGCACTTGTTAACTTCTCATTTATTGCTATTTCCTAATAACCTCCTGCAGATCTAAAGTCCCCGATTTCCACTGACTGGCAATGTGTGTTTTGACAGCCGCTGCCATTATCTGGAACAACTTTTTCTGGCTTGGTGATAAATTTGGGAGTTTAGTCCCCAACAAGCAGGATTCCATGGTTGCCAAAACAGTAGTTTCAAACAATGACGCAGCCAGTTATGCTAGTTCTTCCCACAGCCTATGGACCACCAGACACAGCCACCAAGTGTGTATGTGATCCCCTATCTGCTGGCAGCACCTAAAACATTTACTGCTTACTCTGGGGTCATATTTGTGTCCTTTATCGGGGGTACAGTATATCCTCTGGAGGACTTTGACAGATGTTTCTAGATGTGAATAATTACTGGTTGCTCGACCTAGATTAGAGAATGATTTCTGCCACTCTTTCCATTCCCATTCCCTCCTATGTTTTTTCTCCCATTTACAGATGTATGTTGGTTTCTCTATATTTTTTGATTCTGAAAATATATCATACAACAAGCCTATTACTCCTCTAGCCAGTGGGAGATTCTTGCATGTGACAGAGAACCAGGAGGTTTTTGGAGGCCCACATTTTTTAAACATCTCAGTGACCCACTCTTTATCCTCAAAAAATTGTAAAACTCTTCGAAAGGAAGGGCATATTTTTCCTCAAACTGCTCCAAATTCACCAAGTGACCCCCCCCCCCAAACCAAGGACCTAACTTATCTAAGCCCCTAGATGCCCACCAATGTTTTTACGTCGTACTCAGGGTTGCCCAACTTTCTGGGAAGGAAAGAACCGACGTTAGGGGGGAAATTCTTACATCTAGCCTATTCTTGGACCTGGCCCACCTTCAAGATGTTATAGTTAGATTTATTATGGGGTTTTGATGGGATTTAATCGGGCTCAGACCTTCAGGTACCCATAATAGTGTTTCCCAACTATGAGGTTGCATTTGTTGTTCTAAAAATACCCAACCTGGCTGATGCTTGACTGAGTGTGCCTGTGGCAATTGAGCGAGTCTAGCCGCTTTAAAATAGTCCCCTAGGTTGGGACATGATAGCCCCCCCTCCTTCTTATGCCTGAACATTATTTTCCTGGATATATGAGACTTCTTGTTATTCCAGATGTATCTAAAAATACTAGCTTGAAACCGGTCCAGTTCCTTCAGGGATATCGGCATGGGGAGTGTCCTAAAGAGATATAAAATCTTTGGCAGTATGGTCATTTTGATTGCCGCTATTCGGCCGGTCCACGAAAGCGGATAATTTCTCCATCTCAACAAGTCCTCATTTAATTTTTTGTACATAGGGGTGTAATTTGCCTTGTAAAGATCGTATTATTTGGGTGTAATATTTACCCCTAGGCATTTTATATGTCTGGCCGGCCATGAAAAGGTATATAGAGATTTCATGAGCTCTATGTCACTCTGACTCATGCCCAGGCTTAAAGCCTCTGATTTCCCCAAGTTCAGTTTAAGTCCTGACACTTTACTAAACCTGTCAAGAGTCGACATCAGTGCTGGTATGGATGCCCCGGGATTTGTTAGGGTACATAAGATGTCATCGGCAAAAAATGAGCATTTGTAGTGCTGCAACCCCACTTGTAACACCTGAATTTCTTTGTTCGCTCTGATGATTTGTGCCAACGGTTCGACAGCCAGGGCAAATAGTAGGGGTGAAAGTGGGTATCCCTGTCTCGTACCTCTTTGTATGCAAATCTGGGCTCTATGTTCACCCGGTAACCTCAGGTTAGCTATCGGGGATTCGTAATATGTTTGGGAGCAGGGTAGTAAAACGTCCCTTGAGACCAAACCTGTCCAGCACTTTAAAAAGATATGGCCACTCAACCGTGTCGAAGGCTTTCTCAATGTCTAGGGCCAGCAGGCACATAGGGGAGCCTGCTTTGTGTGCCAAGTATTGAATATTGAGGACATTGTCCCCCGCCTGCCTGTGAGGTACAAACCCTGCCTGGTCCTTATGGATGATCTCTGGTAGGAACTTGGAGATCCGTATTGCCATGATTTTAGAATTTGACATCCACATTCAATAAAGATATGGGTCGATAGCTCTTCACCTCAAGATAATCCCTACCTTCTTTTGGGAACACCACCAGGTCCGCCTGATTTAACTCTGGGGGCATACTTTCCCCCTTCAAAATGGCATTAAAGAGAGACGTAAGATAAGGGTTTAGTAGGGCTTCAAACTTCTTAAAATATAAATTGGTGAAACCATCCGGTCCCGGGGATTTGCCTATTTTAAGGCTCTGGATCACTTCCCTCACTTCTTCCGATGAAATGTCTTGGTTCAAATTAGCTAGTTGATGCTCATTTATTGAGGGGATATCTATAGTTCTTAAAAAGGAGTCTAGGTCCAGCCCCTCAGCCTGCGTTCTAGATGAGTATATCTGCTGATAGAAGGACTGGAACTCTTTCTGTATATCCTTCGGACTACAGGAAACTTTACCGTCTGACCTCCTAATCTGGGTTACCCTAGATTAAACTTCCTTAGACTTCAGTCTCCTGGCTAGCATCCTATCTGGTTTGTTAGCTCTCCAGTAGTATAAGTGCTTTGTTTTCCTCATAGCCTTCTCCGTATGGTAAGACAGTACCCCATCTAGGTCTGACCTGACTACTTGACTACTTGACTACGAAGCTTCTGGGTAGGGTGCTGCTGATTAAGTTTTTCTAGATTGTTGAGGGTAGCAGTTAGCTCCTCCTCCTTTCGCCTAAGCGACTTACGGTGCTGAGCAGTGAGCTTAATACAGCAGCCCCTTATAGAAGCCTTATGGGCTACCCAGAGCCAACCCACCCTTGTCTCAGGAGAGTCGTTCCATTCAAAGTAACGCTTAATGTCCATCCGCCATAGTTGTTAAGCTATTGGGGTCTGACAGTAGGTGCTTGTCAATCTTCCAGCTCCTGAATGGGGAAAAGCTAGGTCCTAAAGTTATTCTAATGACCATGATAGCATGATCAGACCAAGGGCAGGGGACAATGTCAGATTCTCGAACGCTATCAAAGAGTAGGGAGTCCATTAGAAACGCATCAATCCTCGAGTATGTGCCGTGCATAGGTGAATAATATGTGTATTCCCTACTGTCTATATGCTGGCCCCTCCAACATCTACCAGGCTCATTTTCGCCAATAACTGTTTAATTTGACGCTGTTTTTTGGAAAATTTAGTTTCCCGGACGTCTCCTGATCTATCCATCGTCGGGTCTAAAGTCAAATTAAAGTCCCCCCCAATCACCAGCCTACCTAACTCTAGCGATTCCAGTTCTCTCAATAGTTTAATCAGGGTTTTATGGGGTGAGTTTGTGAGTCAACTCCGGTAACCAAGAAGTAGTGTCCATCCTTATCTATCCTGCTGTGTTCTAAAGTGAATGGAAAATGTTTGTGTATCAAAATAGCTGCCCCTGCCTTCTTCGTGGGCTGAGTTAACCATATACATTGTCATACACATTCTCAATTATTCTATGCTAATTATCCTTCATCAGAAGTGTAGCAAATAGTCCAGAATTTAAGAAGAGTCTCGGTGTGACTTCCAGCTACTGGGCCGGCTGTCACTCTGATCGTGCTATTGTCAAGTTTTCAGTGGTAAGACCCGGGTCTCCTCTGCTTTGAGAGCTGTAGATAGTTTGGCTTTTGTGGGTCAAGTTCCTATCTCTGGGGTTTCTGAGAGGGAGCAGATCCTCCTTTTGAAGCTGCGGGCCCACTAGAGTCCATTGCCTTTTCGGGATAGGAGGAGGTGGAGGGCGGCTATATTCTTCAACTCTCAATTCTCTGCAAGTCCGCCGGGCAAAGGCGAAGCTAGTGCAGTACTGCCAGGCAATCCTCGAGAGTGCAAGTGGTGTGCGCAGTGCCCTGATAGTTGAAGGTGAGGGCAAAAGGAAAGTTCCACCGGTACTGCAGCTTTTGTTGCTGAAGGATCGCCAGTGCGGGTTTCATCTGCTTCCTCCTGTCTAGCGTGTTGGGGGACAGGTCCGCATAGACTTGCAGGTTAGAGTTGTCGGGACCTTTAACAGTCTGCATCTTCCTAGTCTCAGCCAGTAACAGATCCCTGGCCTGTTGCCTGAGAAAACGCACAATTACATCTTTAGGGGCTTCCGGTTTCTCGCCCGTCCGAGAGCTCAATCTCAAAGACCGTGTCTGCCTGGTCGGGGAGTACTGCCGCAAACGTCTCCTTCAGATATGCCGCCAAGTCCTGTGTGGCTCTTTGGACTCCTCTTATTCCTACGTTATGGCGGCGCGACCGGGTCTCCAAGTCCTCAATCTTGTCAGTCAATTCCATAATATTGTAAGAATTTTGATAGATGGCCGACCAGTCGTGCTGTTACGCGTCTCCGATTTGATCTACTATCTCCTCTAGCATTTGGGTCCTTTGCCCCAGCTCTTCCATAAAATTTCCGCAGTGGTTCTATTGCCTTAGTCAGGAGCTGCTCAATCGTGGCTATTGATCTGGGAGAGAGGTCTATATGCTGGTTCACTTTTTTAGAGGTGTCTTCCTGGTCCAACGAATCCGATCCTTCGGAAGCTGAGTCTATGTGAGACGTAGGCTTGGCCACCGTAGGCGAGAAGTGTTCCCTGATGCCTTTGGCTGAGGGGCCCCTCTTGCCCTTCTTCATGTTGTAAAATAGTGTTTCACGAACTTCAGAAAACCTGTGATTTCCTCCTCCTATCCCAGTTGCTTGCGAGTGAGCTAGAAAAATATAGTTAAAGATGTTGCCTCACATCTAGCAGGTAAGCTCCCTAGCTATGCTTCAGCAGTAGATAAATATTATTTACTAGGTTAGTCAAAGCCTCCCATTGGGCGATCTTTAAATCTTGTGGATCAGAGGTCTTAGACTGCAGAAAGCCAATATCACTGTGTCCAGGCCCCACTGCATATTAGAGAGTCCCGGGTAACTTGATTCAGGCCGGTTTAGATGCGGATTCCTGTTCCCCTATTAGGGGTATAGAGAGCGGCTGAGCAACCCTTTTTCTGGTGCCTTGGCCGTACCATAGACAGTCCTGTGGACTTCCGCCAGAAAGGCTCTTTTTTTGCACGTCAGGTGTAGTTCTGCTAAATAGCCACAGGATGGTAGAGTGGAACTTCAGGGAGCGGCAGCAGGCCCCACTCTGTTAGCTTTGTATAGTACTCTGTTGCAGGGTTGGCTTGGCCTTTTAAATCAGGGAGAAGTAGATCCACGGGTTTGTGTCACTGAGTCTGGTAGAATGTCAAGACTCATTAAAGTTGCAATGTCCCCAGTCAAGGTGTGAGCACACAGCTCCTGAGTTGGGTGCTATCAGGATAAAACTGTGTCCTGGTAGGGCTTGTGGGGGGTGGAGGGTTCTAGTGAAGCAGCCCTTCTGACCCAGTGTTTTCTTCCACAAGTCTTCCAGCCTTTGCAGGATAGGGAGGTATTTACAGTAATTCTGGGCAGGTGAGGGTGTTGAGTCTTCTGAAGCTAGCTCTCCATTTATTAAGCTGCTATAGCTTGAGATGGGGTTGGTACTGGGAGTTTCCAGGCCTGCCTCGTGGGGACACAAAATGGCGGCCACCCGTCTTCCCGCGGGTTTTCCCACCGCCCTGCTCACTTCTGCCCCAGGCTACGGGCTTTATATGCCTCCGCCGGTCCCTCTGATTGCCCCTCTGCAGGTGTCTCACCTCCGTCTGTGGCCTGGGGATCCCCTGGGGTAGATTGGCCCTCACCACACGTGCCCCAAGATGGCGGCTTCTTCCTCCCTTCTACGGCCCCCCCGGCCGCCTCTCCTACCTCGACAGTCGGGGATCCGGGTGCCTGGAGCCTCCGGTCTCAGTACCCTCGCTTCCAGCACCTTTTCGGTGCCTGTGCTGCCCCCTGCCTAGTGTTGCGTCCTCCTTTGTCGGAGCTCCCAGTTCGGGAGCTGTGTGCACCCCCTTCTTCCGGACTCCGAAGATTCAGGGTCTCGGTGTGGGTATCAGGCTGATCCCCCCATTCTCCCCTGAGGTATTTAGGGACATTTTCGGCCCTGATGGCAGTCTCTGGGCCTAATCTAGCAGCTTGTGGCCGGAGCTCACACAGAACACCGATGGCTATGGACGTTGGCTCTGCATCCGTCCCTGTAGATTATCTTAACTATACATCACTCCCTTCAGTAAGGTTTTAATGCGGTTATAGATACAGGACAGATCTTTTATTTGGCAGGTGGGTAAGAAAGCTATGAACTAATAGGAGATAAATCTCCCGCACACACTAATTGTTGATTCCAAATGACCTGAAAAAGGAAATAAAGTATTTATAATTATTTACAATTCCATTTTTAGCGTTCATGTAAACAGCGGCGCAAACAATTAATACATAAATGTATTAATCCATATTTAGACCCCCCACCACTCTGCTGTTCCAACAAACAGGCAACCCCCATAATTGGACCCCCTTCACCCCAGGGACCTCGGCAATACACACTATTAAACTCCCTGGGAAAACTGCAGCATTTCAATACAAAACATGCCTAGGTACCACCATTAAACACTGCAATACAATAATTCCTGCCTGTTAAGGCCACACACACATTGCCCTGTGTATAATACACACACACACACACACATACAATAACTATGATTAACCCCATATTGTGGCCTCCTCCGTGAACAACATGGCTCACCCACACAACCATAACTGTACATCACAAGTATAACATGGCTCATCACAAACAGGATGGCTGACAGTAAAACATGGCACACAATACACAATATGGCTGTAACACACAAAAATCTGTTGTAACATTATCTATCTTAGGCCAACATGGCAACCACAGTCCAGGTGCCCACCACAATCCATAGTCGCCAGTAATCCAGTGGGCCCTCCTGGGCGTCATAAGTGTAGAGACAGAAGGAGGAAGAAAAATGTGGAAAGAAAGATGCGAATGGGAGAACATGGGAAAGATAGAGGGGTAAAAAGGAAAATTGGGATATGGAGAAAGGGTAGAAAGAGAAGAAAAGCATTGGAAATAGATGTGAGGGGGAGAGAAAAAGGGGATCGGGATGGATTGGAGGGGTTAGATAGGAAAAAATGAGATAAGTGAGAGAAAAAGGGGGAAGAGGATAGTGGGAGAAGAGGTAGTGAAGGGAATAGAGAGAGGGGAGGGAGCAGAGAGAAACAGAGTGGAGAAAAAAGATGAGGGATAGAGAGAACGAGGAAAGACAGAATTTTGGAGAGAGAGAGAGAGAAGACATGAGGGGGAGAGAATATAGAGAAGGGAAGAGAAGAGGGGAGTTATGGAATAGGGGAGAGAAACAGAAAAAGGGAAGAGTGAAAAGTTGGAAAAAGGAGGGAAGATGGAGAAGAGGGAAGAAGAGAAGGGATAGAGCAGGGGAGAAAAGGGAAGAAAGGAAGAAGGGGAAATCGAGGAAGACAGCAGAAAATGGGTCAGAGGAGAGAGGCGGAGACAGGAGAGAAGATAGAGGAGGGGAGAGTGAAGGGGCAGAAAAAATGATCCTTCAGAAAGAAAGGAAGATAGGAAGATTATTGTGGAGTCCTTGGGAAGGCTATACGATGGCCGTGATGCCATAAGAGGAACAGGGAAGGGCTGTGAGGGCTTAAAGGGCACTTTTCTTTGTCCCTGTAGATTTTCTTAACTATACATCACTCCCTTCAGTAAGGTTTGAATGCGGTTATAGATACAGGACAGATCTTTTATTTGGAGGGTGGATAAGAAAGCTATGAACTAACAGGAGATAAAACTCCCCCACATACTAATTGTTGATTCCAAATGACATGAAAAAGGAAATAAAGTATTTATAATTATTTACAATTCAATTTTTATTAGCGTTTATGCAAACAGCGGCGCAAACAATTAATACAGAAATGTATTAATCCATGAAACCTTCATATCCCTTTAAAGGTTCCAAACAGTTTAATGGTAACTGTGGTCAGTCCTTTAATTACTGAGTTGGACCAGTAGAGGGCACCAAAACATAAGGAACTCAGTTGCATTAATTACACTAACAGGACTGTGCGTTTGGTATGTAGGAGGAACCTTCCAGGTAATAGTATTATATATTATTATTATACAAATTTATTAAATACATGATGATCACATATATAGTTGTGAGCGTACGGGCTGTTGCCCACGCTTGCGGGCTGTTGCTCACGCTTGCGGGCTTGCGTAGCGTAACAAGGGCCGCGGCTCCCCGCACCCCGGGAGCCTGCACGGCTCCCCCTGCCGCACTGATGCTCCCCAGCGGCCCACAGCAGGAGGGAGACAGGATGGGGGAAGGGAGGGACAGGATGGGGGAAGGGAGCCAGGAGAGGGGGGTGAGACACGGGGGGGGGGGGGGGGAGGGGGCATAGATTCACCGGTGGAGGAAGAAGGGGGCAAAGAGAGACAGAGGGGGGAGAGACACAGGGGAGGTAGAGGGGGAAGAGACACAGGGGAGGGAGATGAGGGGAATGAGAGGCAGGGGAGAGAGAGAGGACGGAATGAGACAGAGGAGTGATAGAGGGGGCAAAGAGAGACAGGGGAGGGATAGAGGGGACAAAGAGAGACTGGGGAGGGATAGAGGGGGCAAAGAGAGACAGGGTAGGGATAGAGGGGGCAAAGAGTGACAGGTGAGGGATAGAGGGGGCAAAGAGTGACAGGGGAGGGATAGAGGGGGCAAAGAGTGACAGGGGAGGGATAGAGGGGGCAAAGAGTGACCGGGGAGGGATAGAGGGGCAAAGAGTGACAGGGGAGGGATAGAGGGGGCAAAGAGTGACCGGGGAGGGATGGAGGGGGCAAAGAGTGACAGGGGAGGGATAGAGGGGGCAAAGAGAGACGGGGATGGAGAGAGGGGGCAAAGAGAGACAGGGGAGATATAGAGGGGGCAATGAGAGACAGGGAAGGGAGAGAGGGGACAAAGAGAGACAGGGAAGGGAGAGAAGGGGCAAAGAGAGACAGGGGAGGGAGAGAGGGGGCAAAGAGAGACGAGGAGGGAGAGGAGGCAAAGAGAGACGGGGAGGGAGAGGAGGCAAAGAGAGACGGGAGGGAGAGGGGGCAAAGAGAGACAGGGGAGGGAGAGGGGGCAAAGAGAGACAGGGGAGAGAGAGAGGGGGAAAAGAGAGACAGGGGAGGGAGAGAGGGGGAAAAGAGAGACAAGGGAGGGAGAGAGGGGGCAAAGAAAGACAAGGGAGGGAGAGAGAGGGCAAAGAGAGACAGGAGGGGAGGGAAAGAGACATGGGAGAGAGAAATGTTTGGGGAAAAAACTTGATCTTGCTGTCATTTTTTGACGGGCAAGTCGCTAGTAATAGTAATAATAATAATAACATATAACAATAATATAATTATATATATATTATCAACAAACAATCCTTAGGGAGATAGGGTGTGGACATATTAAAGGATCACCCATTGCCCCTACCCTCTACGGTACTCTATAGTCTACAATAGGATAAACAACTTTGCAAAATACTTTGTTGAACAAGACAAGCCTAATTGTAAAATTGCATTTCTCTACCTCTTATCAGAACGCTTTCTCCACCTCAGCATAATAGCGCCCTTTAATGTATAATTTTATCATTATCAATGTTGTAATGTTCCACGCTGAGGCTGATTTTATTTTTTATCTATTAAAATAATCCAATTTGTAGAGCTAATTTATAAAACTGTCGTGAGGAAAATAAACAGCAAAGGACAGGGGGTGGTAACAAGATCTGGATCAGCTAAGGGGAGAGAGAGAAAGTGAGGAAGAGAGGGGGAATGGAAGAGAGGTAGGGGATGGAGAGAGAGAGGGGAGGGAGAAAGAGAGGGAGGCAGAGAGAGAGAAGGGAGGCAGAGAGAGAGGGTGGGGAGGGAGAGAGCGGGGAGATAGAGAGATAGAGAAGTGGAGAGAGCGGGGAGATAGAGAGGGGCGGTGGAGAGTGAGGGAGGTGGAAAGAGGAGGAGGAGAGAGAGGGAGAGAGAGAAAATGAGGGAGGAAGAGAGGGGGAGGGAGAAAGATGGGGGGAGGGATAGGGGCGAGAAAGTGATGGAGAGAGAGGGGAGGGAGTGGGAGAGAGAGGGAGGGAGAGAGAGAAGAGAAAGAGAGAGGGATAGGGAGAGAAAGAGGGGAGGCAGAGAGAGAGGGAGTGGGAGAGAGAAGGAGGGAGGGGGAGATAGAGAGGAGGCAGTGAGAGAGAGAGAGGGAGTGAGAGAGGGATGGAGAGAGAGAGAAAGTCAGGTAGGAAGAGAGGGTGAGGATGAGAGAGAGGGTGAGGGAGAGAGAGAGGGGGAGGGAGTGGGGGAGAGAAAGTGAGGGAGAGAGTGAGGGGAGGGGGAGAGAAAGAGAGGAGGCAGAGAGAGAGGGTGGTAGAGAGAGAAAGTGAGAGAGAGAGAGGAGGGAGGGAGGAAGAGAGAGTGTGCGGGGTAGGGAGTGGGAATGCAAAGGGACGGGAGAGAGTCAGAGAGCACACAGAGCACAGAGAGAGAGGGCGCACAGAGAGTGACAGCACAGAGAGTGACAGCACAGAGAGAGAGACAGAACAGACAATGGAACATACCATCATACCGTTATTTATGACGGGCAAGTTACTAGTAACAATAATAATAGTGAGCCTTAAATATCATTTCTTATAAGGAAAACTGGTATAATTCCTCCTGGTGATTCCTATAATCTCTCTTTATTTCTCTTCATATTCTACCATATAACTGCACCCTATTATTCCTCCTATTGCCTATAACCTCTCACTAGAACTCCTCCTATTAAGTCCTATACACCCTCCCTATAACTCCTTTCACACGCTCCCTCTGATATAATGAAATATACTCTTGTAGCTCATTGCTGCCTCCCAGAGTCCAATGCAGGTTCAGCAGCAACAATCCCAGTCATAAGGATTAATATTCCCTCAAAATGGAACCTACACATCAGTTATGTAGTCCAGACTGACAACAACTTTATTGATGTGGTACAGTATTTATGCATACCCATGTCCCATCACCAGCACTAAACCCTAGGGAGGGGGCCAGCCCCAGGCCCATATTAGGAATTTCCTTCCTTTTCTGTGTACTTGGCAGGGAGTCTTTTGATGCGAGGAAGAGGAAAAAAATCACACATTAATGTTAGGAGGTGGCATTCCTCTGTTAGGAAGCTTTCACCACAGGGAGGGTAATATTGTAAACATTCTTCACAGACAAAGTGTCTATTTAGCCCCCCCACCCCACCACCACCACTCTGCTGTTCCAACAAACAGGCAACCCCCATAACTGGACCCCCTTCACCCCAGGGACCTCGGCAATACACGCTATTAAACTCCCTTGGAAGACTGCAGCATTTCCATACAAAACATGCCTGGGTACCACCATTAAACACAGCAATACAATAATTCCTGCCTGTTAAGGCCACACACACACTGCCCTGTGTATAATATACACACACACACACACATACAATAACTATGATTAACCCCATATTGGCATATTGGGGCCTCCTCCATGAACAACATGGCTCACCCACACAACCATAACTGTACATCACAAGTATAACATGGCTCATCACAAACAGGATGGCTGACAGTAAAACATGGCACACAATACACAATATGGCTGTAACACACAAAAATCTGTTGTAACATTATCTATCTTAAGCCAACATGGCAACCACAGTCCACGTACTCAGGAGTTTGTGCATTGTTCTTGGTGGGAAAGAGGAGGAGCTGTGTTCTGGTACCAGGTTCCCCTCAGGGCCCACCACAATCCATAGTCCCCAGTAGTCCAGTGGGCCCTCCTGGGCATCATAAGTGTAGAGACAGAAGGAGGAAGAAAAATGTGGAAAGAAAGATGTGAATGGGAGAACATGGGAAAGAGAGAGGGGTGAATAGGAAAATGGGGATATGGAGAAAGGGTAGAAAGAGAAGAAAAGTATTGGAAATAGATGTGAGGGGGAGAGAAAAAGGGGATCGGGATGGATTGGAGGGGTTAGATAGGAAAAAATGATATAAGTGAGAGAGAAAGGGGGAAGAGGATAGTGGGAGAAGAGGTAGTGAAGGGAATAGAGAGAGGGGAGGGAGCAGAGAGAAACAGAGTGGAGAAAAAAGATGAGGGATAGAGAGAACAAGGAAAGACAGAATTTAGGAGAGAGAGAGAGAGAAGACATGAGGGGGAGAGAATATAGAGAAGGGAAGAGAAGAGGGGAGTTATGGAATAGGGGAGAGAAACAGAAAAAGGGAAGAGTGAAAAGTTGGAAAAAGGAGGGAAGATGGAGAAGAGGGAAGAAGAGAAAGGATAGAGCAGGGGAGAAAAGGGAAGAAAGGAAGAAGGGGAAATCGAGGAAGACAGCAGAAAATGGGTCAGAGGAGAGAGGCGGAGACAGGAGAGAAGATAGAGGAGGGGAGAGTGAAGGGGCAGAAAAAATGATCCTTCAGAAAGAAAGGAAGATAGGAAGATTATTGTGGAGTCCTTGGGAAGGCTATACGATGGCCGTGATGCCATAAGAGGAACAGGGAAAGGCTGTGGGGGCTTCAAGGGCACTTTTCTTTGTCCCTGTAGATTTTCTTAACTATACATCACTCCCTTCAGTAAGGTTTGAATGCAGTTATAGATACAGGACAGATCTTTTATTTGGAGGGTGGATAAGAAAGCTATGAACTGATGTGTCTGTGAACCCGGGCGGAGCAGGAAGGGGCGTGACCGGAAATAGGTTAGTTTCCCGCGTGATGCGGCGCTAGGCTGATGGGGACACGAGAGAGACGCCGCACTGTGCCCCGCGAGTTGGAGTTGGAGCTGGAGCTGGAGCAAGCTGGAGTGTTTGGTGGCTTGCTAACTCACGTTCCTGGACACATGGAGGAACTCTGGCTGTGTTGTTGGCAGCGTTTTCTGCTGTGAGAGCAGTTGTATGTGTAAGTCTGTACAAAGGAGTTCTGAGGGAGCGCTATACTCGGATTTAAGGCGGCAATGATCAATCCAGCGCTGTACCCCTGAAAACTGTGAGTAACTTTGAGCAATATGAAATTTACCTGGATAAATTGTAAGCCTACAAATCTTCTCTCACTCATATTAAGATGAACAAAGAATGTTGTGAAGCAACTTTGGTATTTACAGGCCCACTGTAAAGAAATATAAATATATTATCAACTACTGTATTGTACTGTGGAACTGACAAGCTTGGTGGAATCATTTACCTTTAAACTTCTTCTTTTGGTTTTACCTGAATCTATAAGAAAGTGATATTTTACTCTAATACATTTAGAGAGGTACAAGAAATAAAATCATAGTGTTAATTTACACATATGCAACGCTTTCTGCATGATAACCAACTTTAACCCTCAGCCTCCTTCCCTATAGTGGTGAAGTGTCTTTAATGTCTATAGGACCACTAGGGAAAGGTATTCCACTTTTAAGTAGTGTGATGCTGAGCTGAAAATCCATGTAAAAACTACTTTTTGCTCAAGTCGTTTGTCAAAAAAAAAAAAGGAAGTTAATGAAGGGAGCATATGGCGAGCATATTGAAAAAAACACTATTAACATATATGGTGAACGGCCTATATGAATAAAGAGCCTTAATCCAGCATTTAAAAATCACTTTTGGGCACAGTATTGGTGCACTTGACCTATAACAAGGCTATTTCTTCAGTCCAATTATGCCAAGTAAAGGGAAACCCAAGGACAAGAAAGGTCATTCCACTAAAGCTGTGGATTTTTTTCCTCCTAAACATAAAGAAAAGATCCAACTTCCACCCTTTGCAGACTCTCCCTTGCCGGCAGACAAACTTACACACAACAATACAAAGCTCTCAGAAAGTATGTCTAGCAAAGACTCAGAATTGCCTGATGATGAATTGCTGACTCCATCAAAAATGAGGAATATTTTGCAGGACTTTCAAGTTAATCTCCTAGCAGATATTAAACAGCAAATTATGGACAATGCTAAAGCAATACCAGATGTTAACAACAGAACCTTGGAACTGGAGTTGAAGTTGGAGAATTTAACCTTGGACTACCACTCATTGTCAACTTCGAATATTAAATTAGAAGAAAAGGTTAAAGAGTTAAATAACCAAATTATTAAACTTGAAGATCTCTCAAGACGCTCTAATTTACGTTTAAGGGGTATACCTGAAACAGTCAAAAATTCTGATCTATCTGATTTGTGTCTAATTTTTTTATTTCTTTGGTTCCCTCTTTTGCTAAGCTGGAAAACAAATTTGATGTGATATACCGTATCCCTCTTCCATCATATTTACAAAACAAGGGAGCCAGAGATGTTATGGTTAAATTTCATTTTTTTTTTCACGAAAGAGAATATTGTAAAAGCCAGTTATAAGGTTAAATCCTTTGACTCTCCATATGAATCCATTAAAATATTTGCAGATCTCTCTCCAGCGACTTTAAGCAGAAGGCGTGAATATGCTCAACTAACCCAAATCCTGAGGAAAGAAGGTTTGATTTACAAATGGACTTTTCCAACTGGCTTATCAATCCAAAAAGACTCTGTTGGTCACAAAATTAACTCTCCAAAAGAAGGATTTGCTCTACTGTCAAACTGGCTTATATCCACATGAACTACTGGAGCGATTTTTTTCAGATTTATTTATCTTGGTGTTTTTTTTTTCTTTGTTTAGAAACATCAAATGACAAAGTATTAATCACAAATAGATTAGCTATTATTACTTGATTAAGATATAAAATAATTTCACTAAATAAGAAGATTAATGTAAAAATTATTTTGCACCTTTTGTGAAAAGATTTTTTTTTTCCTTTCTCTTCTCAACACTGTGTGTTTTATATTTTATAATTCTCACAACTAATATGAATAGAAGTAGATATTTGATTAACTCTTTTTTCTTTATCTAGCAATGTATCTCTGTTGCGTTTTTTTTTTTTGTGCTTTAGTCTGAAAAATGTTTTGGCTGCCAAGTCGATAGCTCAACTGATTTAGATTTTTCAATTTCTCGTTTAATTGTTTTTTGCACTTATTTACATTTTTTGTATTTAAATATTCCCACGGGAGCAGATATTTCCCATTATAATATGCCTTCCTTTTCCTTAACAATGGCGATTAGCCTTGCTTATATAGGCTGCCTCTATTCTGTGAGGCAACCTAGGTGTGTTTCTGTTTGGTTGTGTTTGCAGTTTGTTAGTATGAGTTCTAAAGTAACTTTATTTCTTCCTAGCACTTGGACTGGGATAAAGTTTCTTGGATATGGTATGATTGTGACCAGATTGATTGTCCCTCAAGTATGTTTTGTGATGACAAAGTTGAATATACTTCATCTTTTGATTTTGTTTTATGACGTAAAAAATATTGAGCTTTAACGTGAACTGCTTAAATTCCCAGGGCAAGAGGCATACGCTATTTAGATTTTGTAAGAAACAAAAAGCAGATATTGTCTTTTTGCAGGAGACCCATTGGGCTCATTCCAAAACTCCATTCTTGGGGGACTCCCTTTTTGGTCTCAAGCATATCGCCACCTTCAACAAGAAAATACGGGGTGTTGCAATTTTGTTTAAAAATAATTTACCTCTAGTAGAGGAATTTTGTATTCTAGACCCCCACAGTCTGTATATTCTGTGGGGGGGGGGGGGGGGGTGATAAATGACCATAAAGTCACTTTAGTTAACTTATACACCCCCAACAACAATCAACTATCCTTTCTTAAATGTCTTGGGGCTTCTATCAAAAAAAATTCTAATGGTTCTTTGATTGTGGCAGGAGATTTCAATGTTATTCCTAACTTTGAAAAAGACAGAAAAATCCCAAACCATTTGTAAAAACCCAAATAGAATCCAGAATGTAGCAATTACATTTTCGATTTGGTTTAATGGACTCAACTTACTTGATGCGTGGCGCGTCTTAAATCCAAATCATCGTGACTTCACCTTTTTTTCTAATGTTCATAAGTTATATTCCCGTATAGATTTGTTTTTGGTGGATAGAAACACTATGAACAATATAACAAAGGTCAATATTGAATCAATAACCCTTTCAGATCATGCTTGTATCTCTATGGAGGTTAATTTTAACTTGTATAAAATTGGTCGTCTGCGGTGGAAATTAGATGATTATTTAATTAAGGAGGAATTCAGAAAACTGTTTTTAATCGAAGAGTCAACCACATTTTTTTAATTAAATAAAGATACAGTCTCCTCTAAGGGTGTTCTTTGGAATGCTTATAAGGCTTACATCAGGGGAGTTTTGATAAAGCTCAGGTCCCAGGTTATGAAACAAAGAGGAGAGTCCCTTAGAAAACTATATATTAACTTAAATAAATTGGAAACCATGAATAAAAAGGTCCCTAGAGATTCCACAATGGATGAAATTAAAAATATCCAGAACAAAATAAATAAAATTAACCAACTTGTGTCAGACAAAAAGATTTGGCGTATGCAACAACTTTATTACCATCAAGATAATAGAACTAGTAAATTACTGGCTTACAAAATTAAACAGAAATCCTTGGGGAGAAGAATTGACTATATAATGAACAATGGTCAACCTACGATGTGCCCTAAGGAGATCTCCAATTTGTTTGCTAATTATTATGAAAATTTGTATAATTTATCTAAAGACAATGAGTTCCATAAACCGTCAGCGTTGGAAATTCAATCCTTTCTGGATCAGTTTAAGCTCCCCGTTGTATCACAAGAGGAATTAGAGGAACTGACCACCCCCATTTCTGTTCAGGAAGTGAGGGAGGTAATTTCTATGCTAAAATCTTATACTACTCCTGGCCCTGATGGATTTAGCAATTATTTTTATAAAAACTTTTCCTCATCATTATGTATTTGTAACGAAATCCCCTATTTTACAGACTTCACGAACCAACCTGTTCGGTTATTTGAGGATTTACAATGGGCTTTCGTGGAAATAATTAATAAGACAAACTTCAGTCGACGATTCTGAGAACTGCGTTCGTGGGATCTGAGCACTATTCGCCTAGAATATGCACTCAGATATCAGCTATCTGGGGATATGTGGAACTTCAAGTTTACATTGTGTCAAAACAAAGTTATACATTTTTATTCTGTTTTATTAAAACAAAGAAGCCATGTTTCTTTCTTCCTGGAGATAATTAAGGCTCTCTGTGCTACCTTAATTTCATTATCTCCAGGATAGAAAAGAGAGAGTGATTTATGTGTAAGGGAAGTGCTTATGATATAGCCACTGTGATTGGCTACTGTTTTACCTTTGTCCACCAGGTGGAAGACCTGCATAAATACCGGGTGGGTAGCCCACAGTAAAGGAGATCATGTTTACCACTTCATGAAGTTTTGACTCATGTTTGGGGGATTGGGAGCTATAATCACTTCGTTTCAGCTGGAGTTCGGAAGAAACTGCAAGGATCCTTTACACTGGTGGCAAGCGGCGGGATTTCCTCCGGAACGGATATACCAAACTGAAACTGGTGAATGGCGCATAGAAACGAACCACACTAAAGGAACTGCTGGAAGCTCGAGGCATAGTGGCAAGCAACAAAACGAAAGCCACGCTAATAGCCGAACTACTGGAGAGCGATCAAACCGGCGAACCACAAATGGAGAATACAGAGGAAACAGACTTCCAGAGGGACGTGAGATGGAGACTCAGCCTGGTAGGACCTAACCCTGCACTAGAGATCGTGGTACAGATCTTGGCACAAGCTACTGAGACCTAGAATGCCATGGAAGCATGAGAAGCCAGAGACAGATCACCTCCAGTGGATATATTGTTGCTATCTGGATCTACAATGGGGCATCAGCGGAAAATTAACTACGCTGCATTTAAAAGCTTTGTGGAAGGTGAGATGGATATTGACAATTACTTGCAAGATTTTGAAAGACAATGTGTGTTAGAAGATTTGGAAAGAGCTAACTGGGCTGCCGTAGTAAGTAGTAAACTATCAGGTAGAGCAGCCGAAGCATTGAGAGCTGTGCCAGATGGGGATATACAAAACTATGACAAGATAAAAGAGATTTTGTTAGCCCGGTACGCTGTAACCCCTGAAGCCCATAGAAGGAAATTCAGGGCTCTCAGAAGACAAGGTAAAGATTCCTATACGGAGTGGGCATTTCGTATGCAGCGCGCTGCCAGCAATTGGATGCAGGGGAATCAGGCAACTACTTTAGAGGATGCTGTGCAGTTGTTGTTGCTAGAACAATTTTTTGATTATACCCCAGCGGAGGTGAGAGATTGGGTCAGAGACAGAAAGCCAAAAACGGTAGAGGAGGCAGCACGGCTGGCAGACGAATTTCATGAGAGCAGGCGGATGGATGGAAACCGAGGGGTCCAGAGCCCGTGGCCTGCCTCTGGCCCACCAACTATGCCACAGAGGGTACCACCACCAGGGGGCAATACCACAAACAGAGGGTACCAAAGGACTGCTCCGATGTGTCATGGGTGCAAACAAGTGGGGCACATCAAACCTAACTGCCCACAACGCACTACAGACCGCTGGGGACGGGCACCGATACCACAGACAAAAGCCGCCGCACACTGTGTGCAAGAGGATTACAATTATCTGCCTCAAGAGACACCCAGTGGCAATAGTGAAAACTGGGCCACCTTACATGAGGTAAACCCTGTACAAGCGGCTGGGGATAACAGGGCACATCACCGCCAGTCAGTAAAACTCAATGGGCAAGAGGCTCGAGGACTGAGAGACAGCAGGGCTACTATTACGTTGGTCCAGCCACACCGAGTCGCCCCGACCCAGCACACAGGACATACCATTGCTGTAAGGGTAGCCGGAGGGGCAATTCACAAGTTACCAACGTCCCGAGTCCACATCGATTGGGTTACCGGGGCCAAGGCGATGGAAGTGGGCATCATGCCAGAGTTGCCCGCGGAAGTACTGCTGGGAAATGATCTAGGATGCCTGACGTCACAATTGGCAGCCTGCAGTACCGAAGGAGCCCTACCTGTTGCTATGGAAGCCTCTCCCTCGACTCATGACCAGGTAAGCGATAACCCTCTGACGATCCCCCCTGACCAGACTTCTTACTGGGGTACCCCTCAAGACTTCGGGCAAGCACAACGGGAAGATCCCACCTTAAAAGGGTATAGGAGGAAGGCAGAACAACCCCAGGGAGACAGAGATCAGGCAAGGTTTAGCTGGGAAAAGGGTTTACTGTACCGAGTGACTGGGGGGACAGGGACAGGAGTGGGCCAGGTAGAAAAAAGACAGTTGATAGTGCCCCGTAAGTATCGGGTAGAACTGTTGCGGATTAGCCACGATATTCCCCTAGCAGGCCACTTAGGCATTAAAAAGACGAGGGACAGACTCACCCAGTCCTTTTTCTGGCCATGGGTCACGGGAGATTTGCAAGATTACTGTAGGACCTGCGAAGTATGCCAAAAGGTAGGGAAGAGAGGGGATCACCCCAAGGCAAAGCTACACCCCCTACCCATTATTGAGGAACCATTTTTCAGAGTGGCGGTTGATTTAGTCGGGCCACTCAGAAAATCCAGTCCATCCGGTAAGAAATACATTCTTACTGTGGTAGACTACGCTACCCGCTACCCCGAGGCTATAGCTCTGTCGAATATACATGCAGAGACGGTAGCGGAAGCACTAGTTCAGGTGTTCACTAGGGTGGGATTCACTAGGGTGAGATAGTGTCCGATCAGGGAACCCAATTCACTGCGGTGATTACCCAACAACTCTGGCAGAGCTGTGGGGTAAAACCCATATTAAGTTCCCCCTATCACCCCCAAACCAATGGCCTCTGTGAACGATTTAACGGCACCCTTAAGCAAATGCTCATCACGTTCACAGAGACCTGCAGGAATTGGGAAAGATTCCTCCCTCATTTACTTTTTGCCTATAGGGAGGTTCCCCAGGAGTCCACCGGATTCTCTCCATTCGAGCTATTATACGGGAGACGGGTCCGGGGACCCCTGGACCTCGTGCGGGAACATTGGGAAGGTGATATGGAACAAGCAGGTACCCCTATAGTCTCATTTGTACTAGAGCTGAGAGACCGGCTACAGACTCTGAACGAAACAGTTCGGGAGAACCTGCGAGCCGCCCAAAAGCGACAAAAATACTGGTATGACAAGGGAGCTAGGGACCGTATATTAGAAGTGGGACAAAAGGTCCTAGTTCTGAAACCCATCAAAACAGATAAGTTGCAAGCCTCTTGGCAGGGCCCCTACACGGTCCTAGAGCGGATCAGTGATACCACGTACATTGTGGCAGACTGTTCCGATAATAGGATCCGGAGGTCATCCATGTAAATATGCTTAAGCCATATCTCGAGTGGCCAGAGGAGGTCTCCGTAGTATGCGCTCCAGCATATGAGGATAGCGAGGGTATCCCTCTACCAGATATGCTTCCCCAGAAACCCACAGGAGTAAACCAAGTACAGTTGGGGCCGGCATTAGGTTCCGAGGAACAAGCTTAGGTTTCCCAACTGTTAAAGGAATTTGGGGGCATGTTTTCTGCAGCCCCAGGGTATACGACCCTGGCAGTCCACCGAGTGGAGACCCCAGGCCAGTTACCCCTGCGGCAGCAGCCTTACCGAATTCCAGAGGCAGTACGGGAAAGTATGTTAACGTAACTCCAGGATATGTTAGAACTGGGGGTCATAGAACCGTCCCAAAGCCCCTGGGCTTCCCCAGTAGTCCTGGTTCCTAAAAAGGACGGTACCACCAGGTTCTGCGTGGACTACCGTAAACTAAATGATCGGACCGTTACCGATGCCTACCCCATTCCCAGAGTAGATGAGCTGCTAGACCGTACTTAACCACTATTGATCTGTGCAAGGGATATTGGCAAATCCCCTTGGAGCCTGGGGCCATTCCGAAGTCAGCATTTGTCACCCCATTTGGCCTATACCAGTTTAAGGTTATGCCATTTGGGATGAAGAATGCCCCAGCCACTTTTCAAAGGATGGCGGACCGGCTCCTAGAGGGATTTCAGGGCTTTGCTTGTGCTTACCTGGACGATATAGCTATCTTCAGTGACACTTGGGAAGCCCACCTGGAACACATTTCAGTAGTGCTCAACCGAATTCAGCACGCAGGGCTCACGTTGAAGCCTGAGAAATGCCACGTGGGCATGGCGGAAGTCCAGTATTCAGGCCACAGAGTAGGGTCAGGGAAACAGAGACCAGAGCCCGCTAAAATTGAGGCCATTGCCCAGTGGCCCCAACCACGGACAAAAACTCAGGTCATGGCATTCCTGGGTACCACAGGTTATTACAGGAAATTTGTAGCGGATTACAGTACCCTGGCCAAGCCCTTGACAGACCTCACTAAAAAGTCCCTGCCACGACAAGTAATCTGGTCCGCTGAGTGTGAGGAGGCTTTCCAGAAACTCAAGGCTGCGTTAAGTGCATCTCCTGTGTTAGCGGCACGGGACCATACTAAAAGGTTTCTCGTCCACACGGATGCCTCAATGTTTGGACTGGGAGCAGTATTGAGCCAGGTGGGAGACGATGGCATGGATCACCCAGTGGCGTACCTGAGCAGAAAACGATTACCCCGCAAAGTCAGCTATGCCACTGTGGAGAAAGAGTGTCTGACATTAGTCTGGACACTTAAGAAGCTACAGCCTTACCTGTATGGACGCTCTTTCACCGTGCTGACGGACCACAACCCTTTAATTTGGCTCAACAGAGTGGCTGGCGATAACCCCAGATTACTCAGATGGAGCTTGGCGCTGCAACCTTATAATTTCACAATGCAGTACCGCCCTGGAAAACAGAATGCCAATGCCGATGACCTCTCCCGGCAAAATGAACTGGAAAAGGCGTAATTTTGGTTGGTTTCTGGATTACCGGACATCCCTTAGCCGACCCGTTAGGATCTAAGCAGGTATGCCATTCCATGGGACTAAGGGGGAGCTGTGTAACGAAATCCCCTATTTTACAGACTTCACGAACCAACCTGTTCGGTTATTTGAGGATTTACAATGGGCTTTCGTGGAAATAACTAATAAGACAAACTTCAGTCGACGATTCTGAGAACTGCGTTCGTGGGATTTGAGCACTATTCGGCTAGAATATGCACTCAGATCTCAGCTATCTGGGGATATGTGGAACTTCAAGTTTACATTGTGTCAAAACAAAGTTATACATTTTTATTCTGTTTTATTAAAACAAAGAAGCCATGTTTCTTTCTTCCTGGAGATAATTAAGGCTCTCTGTGCTACCTTAATTTCATTATCTCCAGGATAGAAAAGAGAGAGTGATTTATGTGTAAGGGAAGTGCTTATGATATAGCCACTGTGATTGGCTACTGTTTTACCTTTGTCCACCAGGTGGAAGACCTGCATAAATACCGGGTGGGTAGCCCACAGTAAAGGAGATCATGTTTACCCCTTCATGAAGTTTTGACTCATGTTTGGGGGATTGGGAGCTATAATCACTTCGTTTCAGCTGGAGTTCGGAAGAAACTGCAAGGATCCTTTACAGTATTCATCTTATGAATACGTTTAATGAAATCAAGACGGAAGGGGTCATCTCTCCAGAAATGGTTAATGCTAGTATAATTATGATTCCCAAACCTAAACAAGATTCACATTTTTGTTCTAGCTATAGACCTATATCTTTATTAAATGCAGATGTTAAGTTATACTCGAAAGTCTTGTCGATTAGGCTTCAAAAGATTATTCACAAACTGATAGACATTGATCAGTTGGGTTTTATTTCCGGCCGATCTGGTTCGGATAATGTTAGAAAATGATCTAATTTGATCTGTTTTTCAAAAGCTTCAAAGATTCCTACCCTATTTCTCTCACTAGACGCTGAAAAAGCTTTTGATAGGGTAGGGTGGGATTACATGGATCTTACTTTGAGAAAATTTGGTCTGGGAAACTTTGGTTCTCACGCTATAGGGGCTCTATATAAATCCCCTTCTGCGTCAGTATCTAATTTTGGTTGTCACTCTCGCCCCTTTGGGATATCAAATGGAACTCGACAAGGGTGTCCTCTCTCTCTCATCCTTTTTGCTCTATTGATAGAGCCATTGGCAGTAGCCATCAGATCTAATCCTGACATTAGGGGCATCAGGCTGGGCGAGAGAGAACACAAAATTTCTCTTTTTGCTGATGACATAGTGTTATCTATTACAAGCCCTGGTGAATCCTTGAAAGTCTTGATGTTACTGTTTAAAGAGTACAGTTTAATATCAAATTACAAACTAAATGCACAAAAATCAGATACTTTAGCGATAAATCTCTCCTCAAACACCAGTAAATTTGTAAGGGAATCATACCCATTTAATTGGAACTCCAACTCTTTTACGCATCTGGGTATTATTTTTTCAGTAGAGCTTAAAAATATGATTAAAATAAACTATAACGACCTCTACAGTAAATGGTTAAAAAATTTAAGTGGTTGGAAAGGAGTTAAAGCATCCTTTAGTGGTAAAATATCCATTATTAAAATGGCGCTTCTGCCTAGATTCAATTATCTCACTAGCTGTATTCCGATTAGAATTTCTCAATATCAAGTGAAAACATTTCAAATTATTATAGATAAATTCATCCATTCTTCAAAACATATTAGATTTAAGAGATTAACTCTCACTAGAGCATTCTCTCAAGGAGGATTGTCTTAGATTGACCCTATGCTACAATTATATCAAGATGCCAGTATATTGACTCATGCTTTAAAATGGCTTAATTTAAATGGGTCCTATGTGTGGTCTCAAATTGAGAGGGCCTTGGTTCCTTGTATAGATCTCAAACTCTTATTTTTTATGGACCGTAAGGTACCTAAGGTTTTTTTTAAATGGCTCTCAAATTGTTAAGAACATTTATAATTAGTGGAGATTGATAAATAATAAATACCAGCTAATTCCTGTCAATAGCATTTTAATTCAAAACCTCCCAGCCCTTACATTTCAAAAGTTTGGTTTATGTTCTGAGAGAGAACTAGTAACACTGTTTATAAAAGATCTTTATTATGAGGGCCGCCTCCTTTCTTTAGACCAACTTTTTTCTAACTATGGGCTTCCTTCTAGTTGTTGGCTAAAAGTCAAGCAACTATCTACACCGTATCTTATTCAACTAACACGGCAGAAGGTTGTTTGACATCATTAGAAAAACGTATTAATTCTAACAACTATAGCCGCTTACTATCTAAATGCTATAATATTATAGGGAGACCCTTAGCTCGTATTAAGACATTGGGTATGGAAAACTGGGAAAGAGATCTTGGTATCTCTTTCCCTTGGGAGATATGGGGATCCTCACTCTATGGGACAAACAGGATCGTTAAACACCCTTTGGATAGAGAACTCCACATTAAACTTATAAATAGGTGGTACATGGTGCCCTCTCAAATTTATCAATTTTCACATAATCCTCAAGACAGTATGTGTTGGAGACTATGTGGTATATATGGTGATTTTCTTCACACATTTTGGGAATGCACATTAATTAAACCCTTGTGGCTTGAAGGTTTTGAGTTCATTGAACGCTCTATAGAATCTAAACTTCCCTTTCTACCTCAGTATAGTTTATTGCATATTTTTCCAAAATCATTAAATTTAGATAAGAAAGCTTTCATTATTTTAATTTGTATGGCAATAAAAAGATCAATTATTTCCCGATGGAAATCTAATAAAATTCCTACTTGGAATGAAATCTTAGTAATGATTCAACGAGTAAGAAATCTTCAAGCCAATTAGGAAGTTACAGGCACTTCCCGCAACAACTCCCTTAAGTGGAAATTATGTGATTCTATACATAAAAGGGTTTTTTCAAATCTGTAAACAACAATAGCTGCTATCTCTTGCCTAATGGAAATGCTTGCTGTTCCTGGCTTGGTTTCTTATAGTAAGATTTTTGCTGTCTCTCTCTCATTGATTCCGGGTCTTTTTCTTTTAGTTTTTTTTTTCTTTTGCTGTTTGTTTTTTTATTATTATTTATCTTTGTCAATTTAAAGCTTAGTATCATGATCATTTAAATGAAAGTGTATACATGACGAGTGAATGTTCTTTTTAAAATGTTTTACCTTATGTATTATATGCTTTTCCTTATTCTGTTGTTTACTTCAATGTACTGTGTTATTAACTGTATTTATGATATATATGATATTTATATGGTACATTGTTATATTTTTGTAAAAACAATAAATATTATAAAAAAAAAAAAAAAGAAAGCTATGAACTAACAGGAGATAAAACTCCCCCACACACTAATTGTTGATTCCAAATGACATTAAAAAGGAAATAAAGTATTTATAATTATTTACAATTCAATTTTTATTAGCGTTCATGTAAACAGCGGCACAAACAATTAATACAGAAATGTATTAATCCATGAAACTTTCATATCCCTTTAAAGGTTCCAAACATAGTTTAATGGTAAGTGTGGTCAGTCCTTTAATTACTAAGTTGGACCAGTAGAGGGCACCAAAACTTAAGGAACTCAGTTGCATTAATTACACTAACAGGAACCTTCCAGGTAATAGTATTATATATTATTATTATACAAATGTATTAAATACATGATAATAAAAGTAATAATAATAATAACATATAACAATAATATAATTATATATATTATCAACAAACAATCCTTAGGCAGATAGTAGGGTTAAAGGATCACCCAATGCCCCTACCCTCTACGGTACTCTATAGTCTACAATAGGATAAACAACTTTGCAAAATACTTTGTTGGGCAAGACAAGCCTAATTGTAAAATTGCATTTCTCTACCTCTTATCAGAACGCTTTCTCCACCTCAGCATAATAGCGCCCTTTAATGTATAATTTTATCATTATCAATGTTGTAATGCTCCACGCCGAGGCAGAATGGACATTTTATTAACAGTTTTGTGGTTATCCTGTTGCTTTTTTTTTTACCTATTAAAATAATCCAATTTGTAGAGCTAATTTATAAAACTGCCTTGAGGAAAATAAACAGCAAAGGACAGGGGGTGGTAACAAGATCTGGATCAGCTAAAGTGCCTCAGACTGCAGCCCTATTAAATTCCCTCAACGTGTAAATCCGTAGCCCGTAACATAGCCCACAAGATTTACAGCTATTAAATTGGCCCCGTAAAGCAACCCGCGATGACTTGGGGGTTAAGGGCGAAAAAATCTACGGCTATCGAAATCTGAACTCCGTGGCTGCAAATCCTTTGATCTGTCAAGCCCGTAACTGTTACGTTAGCAAATCGCTATAAAATTGCTATGAATCCACTGACATTCAACCCCGTAACCTGCAAATGGAGCCAAAAAGCCAACGGGTGCTAGAGAAGACTCGCAAGCGGGTTAAAGTCCTATCCGTAGCTCTATAAATGCCAATATACACACACTACTGTACTTATAATTAAAGGGAAAGTGATGTTAGGTATTAAAATGAATAGCGCAACATTCTCAAGCTTGCAAGTCTGCAATATAAAATTCTTTATTTTATGTTTAATTTCCATGTTATATCGATCCCGGGAATCAATGTGTTAATATATAATGGAACTCGAATGTAATAGAATATCATATTTACTGGAATGCGGGTCCGATCGAAACTCATAATTGAAACCTTTAAGGCTTTGAAATCTAACCTCCATTTTTCAGTTACTTAATGATGACGATCTAATTTGCCATTGGCTCCGTCTAAACCTGTAACTACGGGTTAGACTAATTGATCATGTTCACAGCTGCACATCCAACGTGCGCAAGAATGGTCTATAGGTTTGCATTTCTGTCCCGTAACTCGCGGCATGATGGAATTTAATAGCTCTGGAACGCAGCCCAATTTCAAGCCCGCAGCCTTTGCTGGTGTGCAGATGCTGCTACGGGCTTCAAATTTAATGGGGCTTAGTGGTAAGTGTATATTAACACTACATAAGTGAAGAGAAAGACACTTAATTCAATTATCAAGAAGTCTTCCCATAGGGGACCAGCATCATATGGAAAAATGTAGTCAGAGCCTAAAAAATACGTTTTATTCAACACAATAAAAAAAACAATATTAAAAAAATCAATGAAAAGTCCCACAGTATAGAGTCATCAAGAATGATATTAATGCAAATATATATCAAATGTCACCAAAATACATCTGCTATTTGTACAAACTAAATATAATTGACCAAAGATATATAAAAATCCTATAAACTAATATGGTGGCACTTGGAACCCGTCACTTGCTCCCTTAGAAACATGACTACACTATTGTATGGTAGGAAGTTAATACCTTATGTGACAGCACTTGGGGTCCACCATTTACCCCCTAAGAATTCAAGTTAACTACTCTAGTGTCTAACAAAAAAAAAAAGATAATAATGACCCACTCCAATATTTAAATACTCAATGTGTAATAATATCTATATAATAAATAAAAATGTATCCACAAATTAGCAACAATATTATATGATTCACCATTTATCAGTGTACCAAAAAAATCACTATATTAGTGTACCAAGAAATCACTGAATTGTGGTGAATATCAAAAAAAATTTTTTATTTTTTGTCTCTGACTACATTTTCCCATATGATGCTGGTCCCCAATGGGAAAACTTCTTGGTGGTTCAATTAAGTGTCTTTCTTTACATTTATAGTGCATTAAATAACTTGACGTGATAATGTGCAGAATGTTTTTCATAGTTTAAAATAACTAGTTGCAGCCTTTAATTTTTAACTATTGTTTTCAAATTGTTCTTTAATGATGACAACAATGTTATCTTTATTCCTAAAAGGATGAGAAACCCAGGAGGAATTGTGGATTCAGAGAAAGATCTCTGTTAAATAGCACACTTGACAATAGGACTGAACAGTTGAGAAAGCCCCTATAGGATAACCCTCCACAAGGGCGTAGGAACCGGGGGTATGGGGGGAACAAATCCCCTCCCCCCCCAGTTGAAATGAATAGGGGACACAAAAAAATAGCAAAAGGAAACGTAATCATGCAGATTTGGCTATTAGAGGGGCCAGCGCTATCCAGCAGTATGTCTTACCATGAAAGCTTTGACCCATAATTTAGCTATATATATATATATATATATATATATATATATATATATATATATATATATATATATATATATATATATATATATATATAGTGACAGATTCACTGCCACTCTCAGGATCCGTGCCTTGTTTTCCAGCACCACAATGGAGTACTCTGGAGCCTTTTAAATGTTTAGTAGATTGGGGCTGTTTATTTGTCAGCATACAACAGAAAATAAAACCAAACAGAAAATAAGTCCTAGCTTCTCATTGAAGCCCTGCATAACTGAACTGTAGTTTCCCTTACTGTCTTATGTAGGCGTGCAAACATACAGTCCATACAACGGTAGCAGAGGTGTCTTTTCCTCTCACCTCTTAGGCTCTGTATCTCCGGCCTCTCTTTCCAAAGCAGATCCCTCCTGCGGTCATCACCTTGAGGGACTTTCTGTTCCTCTCATCTGCGTACCTTCTCTTAAAAGCTTCTGGCTTTGTTCCATTAGCTTTCAGTGCAGCCTCTGACTTCGGTCCTGCACACTTCCACGCTCCAGCACTGTCAAACAGCTTTCCCCCTGGAGACAGCAACCGCTGGTCATGATTGCAGCCACACCCCTGCCTTTTGAGCAGGTTGTTAACCCTCTCATTCCTGGGGAAAAGTCTTGAAGAGCTCTCTTCTGCCCTCTGGTGGCACTTCACCACATATCCCCCACCCCAGCTCGACACCATGGGGTTGAGCGTCCAACGCCGTGAGGCCGTATCCGCAATCCAACGCATCCTCTGTATCATCAGTGTTCTCTTTGGTACCTCCGGCGATCTGCTAGTGATCGTGACCTCTTGGTTCACTATCGCTCCGTGAATCTTCGGAGCCTCAACTTGTATCTTGGCATCCCTAACTTCACTCTGCGACACCTCTGGTCTTCCATCGCTGAGGGTATTCTCCATTGTAGGAATTTTGGCTGCTTTCCACCTTGCACACTTTTCCACTTTCTTCATTTGCGCTTTCAACTCACCCATTTGGGTACTTGTGTCTGGCTCAGATAGCAGCTGGTTCTCTTTGGTCGATCTGTACAACTCTTGGTCAACCTCCGTGACCGCTTGAGCTTGTCGGGCTCCCTTCAGACCTTTCTGTAGGGTCTCCAATACTCTTTCGTTAGGATCATCATCATCATCATCATCATTTCCATTTCGCAGCTTACCTTCTTCATCACTGCTTTCAAATTCCTTTGTCTTTCCTTGGAACCGTGTTTTCTTTCTGGGTGAAGAGACAATTCTTTTTCCCGCTCTTCCTTTCACTTCATATTTTCTGCTTTCTTTGCCGTTCGGCCTGCTGTCACTTAAACTTTGAGGGTAGGACAACGGCCCGCCCATCTCTCCGAGTGTCCTGCCCCAGGGACCCTTGAAAAGTACTTCTTGTACTTTGGTATGAGAGTATGTTTCTCCATACAGTCGCTTCCCTGGGGGTACATCACAGGTTTCTGTGACCTTGTCTTTCACCAGATGCACCTTTTCTTTTAGACCCATCATCTTATTCTTTTCTGGTACAGCATCCTTAAGAGGCTCCACAAGCATGTCCTCTCTCAGGGCTGCTTCTTGTGCCTGGGTCCGCACCTCCTCTTTCTTGCGGTTCACAGCAGGACTACTCGTTACCACTGTGCTTTCAGTCCTGTAAGGTCTGCAACTCTCTACCTCTGCCAGGAAGGATCTCTCAGATGTTGGGTTTTGCTGGAATATCTCCAGCTGTTCACCAACTTCAGGCTGACACTCAGCAGATAGGCCAGTACACTTCTTAGTGGCCTCTTGAATCCTAGATTCCTGGAAAACACTTTTATTTCCGGCATCCTCAGCCTTCATCCGTATTATATCTTCTTTCAGTGGCTTGTCCACTTGCTTTGCCTCCAAGGCTTCCAGCTTTTCATCGTCTTTGGCTTCCTTCAGCCGCAGTTTCTCCTCATTAGTTTGTTGCAAATCCAGTTCACTCTGCTTGTACTGGATCTTTTGCTGTATGTTCAATTCAGGAATCTCCTCTGACTCTTCTATCAGGTCCTCCCCGATTATCTTTGGCTGCTCAGCCGTGTTTTCTTCACCATTCTGTCTTTCTTGTACAAGCTCCTTGGCTATGCCTCGCATATGAGCTTTCTGCAAGTATCGCTCTGCATTCAATGTATCATCTTGTGCACACAGTTCCTGAAGATCGGACTTAGTCTCAACTCCACTCTGCTTCAACTGTGCCTCAATATCAGGGAGTGTGCTCACCCTCTGCTTTTCTGGAGTATGGAACAGGAGCTCCTTTTCTATTACAGCTGCTTCCCTCTGGGATTTACGGTCAGTGAGGAGGTCTCGCTTCACCTGTTCGCCACTGTGCAGCCGCTTCTGCATAATTCTCTCATTCATCTTGTACTTGGGGGGACTCTTCCACTGCTCCCAATTAGACATCGGTGTCTTCTTCCTATAGGACACTCTGTTGTCCTCAAACGCAGGCTTCCTTCTCCATTCAGGAATATAACCTGGCATCATCCTGATCCCCTTGATTTCAGTAGCAACTTGCCTGTCTTCTACTTCTGGCTTTTT
Source organism: Discoglossus pictus (assembly GCA_027410445.1). Taxonomy (NCBI): domain Eukaryota; kingdom Metazoa; phylum Chordata; class Amphibia; order Anura; family Alytidae; genus Discoglossus; species Discoglossus pictus. Next base: position 40,938,525 of record CM050169.1, on the reverse strand, counting down.
GAAACCCACTGGGATAGAGTTCAACTGTACTCCTTGCTTTACTTGTTTCCCGTCTTGCTTCTCTTTATCCATAGCACTTTGTTCTATGGCAAACTGAGACAGAACGCTATCGGGACACTTAATAGTTTTAGAAGGACACATCTCCATGCCCTGCTTCATATGTTCTCTCAGAGACAGTGGTTTGTCTTTCTCCATCTCAATCTCCAGACCCTTTTCTTCCTTATCTTTTACTTTGGAAAGATTTCCAGTTTCTTTATCATTTTTATGACATTCTTCCTTTCTAAAAACACTGGCTATATTCTTCCACTTGGTCTCTCCTTTCTCTAGGTCAGAGATCTTTGTCAGGCACTTTCTTTCTCTAGTACTCTCGAGCTCAGGAGTATTCACCAAGGACAGGTGGCTGTGTCTGTCCAGGTCTCTTATGGAGGCCTTCCGATCGCTCTTGTCCACAAGATTTCCGCATCTGTTTGGGTTCCCTTCTTCCTCAATGACTTTATCAGCATCATCGGTCTCTTCTGCTCTCAGCAATCTCACTTGTGCTCTCTGCTGTTCTCTCAGCAATCTCCCTTGTGCTCTCTGCTGTTCTCTCAGCAATCTCCCTTGTGCTCTCTGCTGTTCTCTCAGCAATCTCCCTTGTGCTCTCTGCTGTTCTCTCAGCAATCTCACTTGTGCTCTCTGCTGCGCTCTCAGCCGTCACAGTGGCGCTCTCTGCTGCGCTCTCAGCCGTCACAGTGGCGCTCTCAGCCGACTCACTTGCAGCGGCTCCTGCCGTCTCACTTGCAGCGGCTCCTGCCGTCTCACTTGCAGCGGCTCCTGCCGTCTCACTTGCAGCGGCTCCTGCCGTCTCACTTGCAGCGGCTCCTGCCGTCTCACTTGCAGCGGCTCCTGCCGTCTCACTTGCAGCGGCTCCTGCCGTCTCACTTGCAGCGCCTGCTCTGCAGTCTCTCTCGTCTGCTCTGCAGTCTCTCTCGTCTGCTCTGCAGTCTCTCTCGTCTGCTCTGCAGTCTCTCTCGTCTGCTCTGCAGTCTCTTTTGACGCTCTCTTGGTGGCTTGTTGCACTCTCTCTGCTATCCACCAGGTCTCTAACTCCTGATTTCTTTCTTCATCAGGTTTGATTTGCCTTCCCTTAACAGGGAAACTGCATTTTAAACTTGGGCAGACAAGCATGTCCGTTGGATAGCAATAAGCCGGTCTGTCAAAAAAATCCCAGGAGTGCAGTCTCTGTACTGTTTTCACTCCCAGTCTAAAAAGGATCTCTTCCTTCAGGATACAATAATTTGTAGCCTTTTCTTCAGGCAGATCACAATATGCTTTCTGAGCTTCTCCACACAGATAGGGACCCAGGACTGTGGCCCAGTGCTGTTTAGGCCAACCTTCCCTAGTGGCAATCTTCTCAAAGTTCAGGAGATAGGTGTCAACGTCATCCTGAGCTGTCATCCTATTTAGGAAGCGATTAGGATTCATGCTTCCACTTGCTTCTGTAATCACAGTATTATTTGCAGACCTCAGTTTCTGCAGCTGCACTTTCTGTGCCTCCAATGATTCTCTCATGTGGACTCTGTCCATTTCCACTTGTATCTGCCATTTCTCTGTGGCCTCTCGCATGCGGATTATGTCCTCTTCTGCTTGTCGCTGCCATTTCTCTGTGGCCTCTCTCAGACATGCAGCAGCATCTCTTAGTCGAGCATCATTTGCAGCAAGGGCTCTGTCTTCTGCAATTTCTTTCAGCCCTTTCAGCTGACTTTCTTGCTGACAAGCTCCGCCCCCTTTTTGGCATGTAGTGGCGTCTAACAGGGCTTTCAATAGTTCCTCCATTATTATCCTGTACTGTGGGCTGTCTTCTTATACACAGACAATTTACTATCCCACCACTGCCACCATAAATGTGACAGATTCACTGCCACTCTCAGGATCCGTGCCTTGTTTTCCAGCACCACAATGGAGTACTCTGGAGCCTTTTAAATGTTTAGTAGATTGGGGCTGTTTATTTGTCAGCATACAACAGAAAATAAAACCAAACAGAAAATAAGTCCTAGCTTCTCATTGAAGCCCTGCATAACTGAACTGTAGTTTCCCTTACTGTCTTATGTAGGCGTGCAAACATACAGTCCATACAACGGTAGCAGAGGTGTCTTTTCCTCTCACCTCTTAGGCTCTGTATCTCCGGCCTCTCTTTCCAAAGCAGATCCCTCCTGCGGTCATCACCTTGAGGGACTTTCTGTTCCTCTCATCTGCGTACCTTCTCTTAAAAGCTTCTGGCTTTGTTCCATTAGCTTTCAGTGCAGCCTCTGACTTCGGTCCTGCACACTTCCACGCTCCAGCACTGTCAAACAGCTTTCCCCCTGGAGACAGCAACCGCTGGTCATGATTGCAGCCACACCCCTGCCTTTTGAGCAGGTTGTTAACTCTCTCATTCCTGGGGAAAAGTCTTGAAGAGCTCTCTTCTGCCCTCTGGTGGCACTTCACCACAATATATATACATTGCCATATAGACATACATTATTTATAGTTATAATCTATAATATAAGTCTTCGGTGCTCATTGCAGCCTAAGTCCCGCCTGACAGCTCTCTTCGCGAGGCTCGCAGTGGCGGCCCTGCGGGCCTCAAACAACAAATCCCACGTGCTTCAACTGCTCGCCACGCTTTGCGAGACTCGTAGTGCAATGAGTGCCTTCGGCGCTCATTGCAGCCTAAGTCCCGCTTCACGGCTCGCCTCGCTTTGCGAGTCTCGCAGTTGCGAGTCTCGCAGTTGCGACCCTAGGGCCACAAACAGCAGCCTAAGTCCCACATGATGGCTCACTTTGCGAGGCTTGCAAAGCGTGACCAACATCCTAAGCGTTCCAGACAACCCTGCAGATCCACAACTATATATATGATAAATATAAATAAATATATAAATATATATATATATATATATATATAAATATATATATATGTATAATTTTTAATTATATTGGGGGCAGGGGCATTGAGAATTTAAACAAAGACATGGAAAATAAACTTTTTTCCGGCACACTGCAGTAATGGGCCTGCCAGGGCAGGGCCCCAGTGCATTGCACCCGGTGCACAGGTGGTAGCTGCAGATATTGACAATTTGTTACATACTTCACAAACATGTGAAGTTTTTACTACTAACACTACTAATTGGACAATAATGACTTGTGCAGAATAAATAACAGAACCCTGGAAATTTTATTTGGTCGGCTGTAGCCACAGATTTTAATAATTAAGACAAAGGAACAGTTCTTGTTTTAAGGGTCATCTAGAAGATATGAGGTGATCAGCTGAGTGCTTGACCATCCCATTCCATGAAAACCATATACCTGCTATATAGGACTTTCTGTATAAATATCACATATATGTTTTATAAATATACAAATAGTACATTTGTGTTCACATTTGAATGTCTAAAACAAGTTATAAAAACTGCTTCCTGCTCAGAATTCCGAGAAAAACAGTTATTACATTGCATTCCGGGAAGCTGAGCAGGGACATGCAAATGTGCCACAAATGCTTTGTTCTTCAATCCATAACCATTTTAAATATGGCTTCCTTTAAGCTTATTCCCACTGCATTACACAGCCCCTTTGCAAAGCCAAGGTTGGATTTTAACATAAGCTGGGAATCCTACCCAAGGACAGCCGTTTCAAGGTCATCAGCGTGGGGCGGGATCCGAGCTTGTGTTGTGGACTTTATGAGTAGGTAGTTCACCACAACAATCATTTAATATATGGTGGGCAAAAGAGCGATAGAAGCCTCCACCGTACAGTAGTACAGTAAATAAATTGTACATCTGTGTTCATGTGAATGTCTAAAGCAAGTTAAAAAACCTGCTTCCAGCTCAGAATTCCAAGAAAAACTGTTATTACACTGCATTCTGGGAAGCTGAGCAGGGATTAATAGATTAATAATGAATATTGCAGTATATTATGATACATTTTGTATTGGATAAATGTCTTATTTATAGTGACGAGCTTTCGAGAGCTATTACCTCTGTTTATCAAGTCTGAAGCAATACTGACATAAGATGGACACCTCAGTTTAAAGAAGATAGGCCGATGCAAAGACAGTGAGAGACAGCATCTGACATCATCAGGTAAATACATATATGGGGAATCAACAACACAACATATAATAGAAAACATATATACACATATAATATACACATATACTGTACATCAATATATACATGAAAAACAGAGCACTATAGTCCACAGTGATATCTTTCCTGTTGTTATAGTAAAATAAGAAAAAATCACAAGAAATGGTGATAATGTCCATATTAAGTCCTGTACTTTTAGTGTTGAAGAATGTGATCATTGTTATTTCAACTGATTTTTTCTCTTAGACGTTTTTACATTTTCCTCTGAGTATTTTGACTTTTAAGTTTTGTATGGAGGGATCATTCTGGCTAAAATGGTGTCCCACTGGGCTACAATAACTGTCTTCATTATGCTTTCTTATTGAATGCCTGTGTAAATTCATCCTTAAGTGCATTTTTTGGCTGGTTTATAGTACAATGTATTATATAAACCACATTGGACGATGTACATGAATACGATACTTTGATGTTATAGGTTTTGTTGTTATGTGTGGCTGTGTCATCATTACAAATGTGTTGACATAATTTACAGGCACGTTTGTTACAAAGTTTAGTTCCATTTTTTGTATTCAGTTGTTTATTGGCCAATTTCCTGCTGACCGTTTTGTTTCAGGTTTGGTGGTTGTTTAAATGCAAGGATGGGAGTTTTTGGGAATATATATTTTAATTCAGTATCTTCAATTAGTAATGGTTATAAATCTTTGATTATTTTCCGTATTCTCTCTAAAATTGGATGGTATGTGGTCACTAGAGGTATACGTGAAGTCGTTTAATTTGTTTTGTACTTTAATAGGTGTTTACGTGGTATTTTGATGGCAGTGGCTATTTTTGGGGTAATAATACAGGGTTTGTAACCCTTTTGTTTGCTCCAATCTTTTTATTAAAGACAAAACTGCAGCAATACAATATAAGATAGCAGGTAATCAAATACACATACAAAGTATATCTGCATCGCCTGAACCATAACAATGATTGCTAACTTCCAAAGTACATCAATAAACAGTCAGGTGTTGCTCAACTGTGCAAAAATAAAAGTCTTTTACCTATAAAAGCTTTTTCTGTCTTTACTTTTTTTTTTTTTTTTTTTTACATTAACAACCTAATAATCTAAAAAATCTAAAAAAATAAAAAATTAACTGGGGAGGGGAAAGGAAGGAAAAGGGAAGAATGGTCTGGCAAACTCACCTGCTGAGACAATCTTGGAGAGGTAAGAACGTGTGGCTTTCCGGGTCCCCCCGGTCTCCACATCCCCATATTGGTCATTAAATCCACTTCACTAACCAATAGCTACTGTATATTGAAATGCTATGAACAGAATCAAGCCAAGGTGTCCAAATTGTAAGAAACTGGGGTATATGTGTTTTGCAAAATGTAGAGTCAATTTTTCGTTTATCATAATTTAGTTGATTTTTAGAATGACCTCACTGGGAGTTAAAGTAGGGGTTTTCCAATTTTTTGCAATAACATGCTTCACTGCTAAATTGAAAAATCGCCAAAGCTTGTTGTGGAATCTGGATAGACTATCTACATGTAGGCCCAAGAGGCACATCTCAATTGTGCGTAATGATGGACTATTGACTAATGGTGAGAACAATCTGATCAGTCCCCCCCCCCCCCCCCAGCTTCTGTACCAGCGGGCACATCCACCATATATGAAGAAAATCCCCCCTTGATAGGCATCCACTAAAACAGTTCTCACTGAGATGTGGGTTAAATTTGTTCATTAATGTGCAAAACCTTAACCAAGGTTTCCAGTAAGCTATATGTAAATGATCCTCTTGTGAGGTTAGAGCAAATCTCCTTCCATGTTGGATTGTCTAGTTATCTACCATTTCCACATATAACTTGTTTTTTGACTATTTTGTGAGTCTTCAAAAAAGGAGTATAAGGAGCCTAAACTTTTTTTGTAGAAGGCAAATTCTTGCATATAGTCGTTAGCCAAGTTTGCCTTGCGGCCCAGTGTCCTGAATCAAAGTGAGAAGCCAATGATTAAACTTCCTATAGTTCCAAGTTTCATTGTCTGGTATGTGATATTGGGTTATGAGGTTCTCGTGGAAAATCAATTTATCATTGGAAAACCAAGAATCCACTCTTCCCAGTAAGTTGGAAAGCCACCAATGCTTTGAGTCAGTTCCTAAGGTGGCTTGAAAAGTAGGGAATTACTTGAAAGAAGTTAAAGGTGAGAGTGATGGAGCTAGGTGTGTAATGGATTTAGTCCAAACCCAGGAAGCCAAAGTGGAATTAATCATAGGATTGGAATGGGGTTGCTTGATGCATGGAGAGCCCGGGTCCCAGATCTGAGTATCCCAGGTATGTGGTTTCAGAGGTTGATATTTAGTCGAGTGGGCGACCGGAATGAATGCTAGCTGGGCAGCTCGCAAGTATAGATGAAGATTTGGGAAAGAAAGCCCCCCATGAGTTATTTGCCTGAACATTATCTTCCTTGCTATCCAAGGAGATCTGTCATGCCAAATAAATTTAAATATTTTGTTTTGTAACATCTAAATCTTTCATATCAATTGGGATAGGGAGGGTTCTAAACAAATAAAGTTTTTTAGGCAAAATTTTAATTTTCACCATGGCTATACAAATTGTCCAGTTACCCTTTTGGTTGAAAGATTCAGACAGTTTTTTTTTTTTTTTTTATCATGATCTCCAGTGTTTGAGCAAATCTGATGGTATCTAATAGCTTGACTATGAATGATGGCTTGTTTGGTGTGGGAGGGATGACAACTGGAGCTGTGTTGGTAGCTACATCTGTCTGTGGATTTCCTATATACAGATGAGTGGAGAGTGCCATTGGTGATGGAATATAGTAGAGTCTAGAAAGTTCACCTGTTCTGTAGATAAATCCATTTTAACTTTTAGAGATGATTGGAAGGTGTTGAATGAGCTGTGGAATTCTCTGAGTTTTGTTTTCTCCTTCTGTCCATATGATGAACAGATCATCTTTGTAACGGTAGTATTTGTATGGTTTGTAAATGTATACAGATCATCTAGATTGTCCGTAATTAGGTTTGCGTATTGTGGAGCCATTTTGGTACCCATGGCAGTCCCAATCATCAGGGCCATAGTTATTGTTTTGTATGTTTGTTGAAAGAAACTTAAAGCATGCCTCAGTGCCATCTTTGTGTGGGATGTTGCTGTAAAGAGACTCTACATCCATGGTGACAAGTAGTGTGTTAGCAGGTACGTCTTCAATCTGACCGAGTTTGTTGAGAAATAAAGTGGTGTCTTGTATATACAGTGGATATAAAATGTCTACACACCCCTGTTAAAATGTCAGGCTTCTGTGCTGTAAAAAAAATGAGACAAAGATAAATCATTTCAGAACGTTTTCCACCTTTAATGTGACCTAAAAAACGGCACAACTCAATTGAAAAACAAACTGAAATCTTTTAAGTAGAGGGAAGAAAAAATATAAAAATAAAATAATATGGTTGCATAAGTATTAAATGAGCTGCAGGAATATCTGGCAAGCTTCTGCTAGAAAGCTGAACATGAAGAGGAACTTCATCTTTCAGCATGACAATGACCCAAAGCATACATCCAAATCAACAAAGGAATGGCTTCACCAGAAGAAGATTAAAGTTTTGGAATGGCCCAGCCAGAGCCCAGACCTGAATCCGATTGAAAATCTGCGGGGTGATCTGAAGAGGGCTGTGCACAGGAGATGCCCTCGCAATCTGACAGATTTGGAGTGTTTTTGCAAAGAAGAGTGGGCAAATCTTGCCAAGTCAAAATGTGCCATGCTGATAGACTCATACCCAAAAAGACTGAGTGCTGTAATAAAATCAAAAGGTGCTTCAACAAAGTATTAGTTTAAGGGTGTGCATACTTATGCAACCATATTATTTTTTTTTTATATTTTGTCTTCCCTCTACCTAAAATATTTCAGTTTGTTTTTCAATTGAGTTGTACAGTTTATAGGTCACAATAAAGGTGGAAAACATTCTGAAATTATTTATCTTTGTCTCATTTTTTTACAGGACAGAAACCTGACATTTTAACAGGGGTGTGTAGACTTTTTATATCCACTGTATGTCCAATTTAAGCAGTTTCTGCAATTGAAAACCGGCTAAGCGAGAAAAAAAATGGCGGCCGTAAAAAAATGAAAACGAGGCTGCACGACCCCGAACCGCGCAAAACACAGCCAGCAACGTACGCGGTAGAAAAATATTAATACGAAGGAAGGAAAATGATCGCAAAATGAGTAACACATAGACTAATGCAGCCATTTTACAATACTTACTTACAAATTTACACATTAAGATTGTGAAATGGCGGATTTCCTGCCTAAACCAACAGTTTTGGCTCGCGCACGCAGCCTATATATTGGGCACACTTGCCACAGAACTGACACTTTCTCCTCAGATGATGACAGTCTGAGTGGACATTTTCTGCTGCTGGAAAATACAAAGAGATTGTTAGCTCTTCGGGATAGTGATTGCTGAATATTACGGTAAATACAAATAGGTTAGTTAATTAATTATTAATAACAAAAAATATATAGGCTTAGTTCAACAAAATCAGCAACAAAGTTATAATTTATGCTTGATTTAGTTTAGCAATACTTTCATGCTTAGATGTTTGTAATATATTATTTCTTTGAATAATTAATTGTGTACTTTAATTTATTAAATATTAATTAGCAATCATTTTGAAAAAAATTAGAAAATGGTTATAGTTTATTAATACATTAATTTCAAAATATTGCTAAGATATTTACACATTGATTCATGAATTATTAATGGACATTATTTTATTCAGTAATTATTAGTAATCATTGTGAGCAACAAAGATTCTATATTTTACAATGCCTTTAGTTTAGTAATATATTAATGCTTAGCTCTTTAGAAAATAATTAGTCAGTGATTAAATGATTATTAATGTACATTAATTTATTAATTAGTAATATTACAACAAATAAAAGGACCACAAACAATATGTATATTTTAATATACACTGACATATTATTTGACAGTTTCAGCATCGCTGCAGCTGACTCAACACAGAGAGTGACGTGTGCAGCCTTTCACCAGCATAAAGATGAACTTTACAGATATATGCTTAAAAAAGTGTTTTTATCTGGAATTCATCACAGTTATTGATTAATTAACGTATATTAATATATTAGTAATTGTCACAAACAGCATTTCCAGCTTTAAAATTTTATTGACCGTAATTTTTTGACGGGCAAGTCGCTAGTATATATATATATATATATATATATATATATATATATTGCGGTACACAAGCCCCTTCACCGCAACAAGGTAGCGATCCAGAAGGTGTTATATATATCAATCCCTTGTAATATATATCCTTGAATAATATTTGTGTGTATTGTAAAGGTATTCAGATAAAATACTTTTCAATCAGTTCTGTTTCTGTGCCTTTTCTGTACATTACTTTACCATGAAGATGTTTTATAGCGTGAAAGAGGTTACATTTTTCGCTGTGACCAAATTTTGTTTTTTATAACTTTTATAGTTCTGTATAAATAAAGGTTCCAATAGATAATTATATCTTAAATACTTTAAAGGTTAAATTATATATTTTGGGTTGCAGGTGACCCTTAAAGAGGGTTTTACAGTCACTGTAATTGGCTGATAGCTTTAATAAGCTGTTATATGATTAAAGTGACACAGCCAAGGCTCGAAATATGATACATTTTAAACCTATAGATAAAATGAAAGTACTTTATCCATTGGATGTTATTATAATTGCATATTCCTACAGTAAACCTATTAAAATTTGCAACTTCTACCTGATTCACTCACTGTAAAAAAATCATAGACAACAATTGTTGATTTCCCCCTGAGGTTATGAAACCATGAAAAATGTCACATGAAAAAAAAAGATTGGGCATGCTCATGCCCTTTGGGAGTAATTTTTATAATCAGTGTAGACTCTCCATGATTATATCTGAGCATGCCCAGTCTTTTGTTTTTCATATGACACTGAAAACAATTTATTTAGATAAACAGAAGTGAATCAGCAATTACTGACTAGCAAGAGATACAGAGGGTATGTAGGAGGTGGATCAGAAAGGCTGAGTAACAGGTAAAATTACAAACTTTAATATACGTTTATTGTAGGAATATGCATTTTAATAATAGCATTCAATTGATAAAGTGCTTATTATTACCTATTGTTATCATTTATACCATATTTGTGTTCATTTATATATTTGACCAGTCTTAGGTGGGCACCTGTAGGGCCTCTGGTCTAATATATGTCTACTTTACAGGCCTCGCGATGAGCGGCTTCACCACTCATTGAAGGACTCGGCCAACCCACCACTTTCATGCCTTGCAATGAGCACCTTCGGCGCTCATTGCGAGCCTCTCCCACCGTCTACTTTATGGGCCTCTCCCCCTTTACGTTGCAGGCCTCGCGATGAGTGCCGCCGTCTACTTTACGGGCCTCACGATGAGCAGCTTCCTGTCATTGCAGGCCTCGGCCAACTCGCCACTTTTATGCCTCACAATGAGCACCCTCTGCACCTTCGGTACTCATTGCGAGACTCTCCCCCTCTCTACTTTCTGGGCCTCGCAATGAGTGTCTTTGGCGCTCATCGTGAGCCCTGCCATGATCGCTCATTGCAGACGTCGTCTAACCCGCCACTTTCGTGCCTCTCGCTGAGCGCTTTTGGGGCTCTTTGCAAGCCTCTCCCCACTCTCTGACCCCTGTCCGTTTCCCCCTCTCTCCCTCCCCCCTCTCTCTGCCCGGTGTTTTTTTCCCCTTATTTCTCTCCTCTGTGTCTCTCCCCCCCCCCACCCCTGTGTCTCTTTCCATCGTCTCCCCCCTCTCCCTCCCCTGTGTCTTTCTGCTCTCTGTCCCTCTTTAAGTCTTGCGTGGCTCGTAATGAGCACCGTTGGTTCTTATTTTCAAAGTCTTGCGTGCTTCGCGTTAATTGTCTAAGTGTTACGGGCTTCAGCCTCATTTTGAGTCTTCTTTCAGTCTTTACAGCCGCCAATTTTTTCTTCGCTTAGGCGATTCTTGATGACCAAAAAACGGCTATTAAGCTTTAAATTAGCTTGCAAAGTCACTTCCTGCCTCTCCACCTGTGCTGTGTGTTTTTTTTCTGAAGTTTTTTGAGTTAGGTGCGTGAAATTTTTTTGTCTATTAAAGTCATAATTTTGTTAGGGTTAAGTCTTGCATGGCTCGCGATCAGCGCCAAAGTGCTATGTGCTTCGGCGGGGATGGTGCCCAGCGACATGGGTGCCTGCAATCTGTTTCCATCCTCGGCCAGATGACACTTATAAAGACCCTGAAAGGCCACCATTTCTTTCATAAAGTCGTGCTGGCCTTCGGCGCTCATTGCAGCAAAGTCGTATGGGCCTAGCCATGAGCGCCTATGGTGCTCATCGTGAGCGAGCAATGAGCACCTTCGGGGCTCATTGCACCTGCGCACCCCCATAACTTTTAACATATTGTGGCCGACAAATCGCAATTACGACAACTATATATATGATAATATTATATTACATTATATATTATAAATGATGCTGTATCAGAGTGCAGTACATGCCTCTCGATAAAGTGAGGCCAGAGCTGGGTGTTGGGGTGCAGTGCGTGTCTCTGCCAGCTCCCTCTCTATAGATGGCCAGCCCAGAGACCTCTCATATCTCTCACCACCTGTCACTAACACTCTGCCTGTCTCACACACTAAGAGGATTTGTATGGAAGGGACTGAGGACAGAAAGAAAGTTCCATCCATCAGCCAATAGGGAGTGGAGAGAAGCTAAGGAGATCTGAACACTCCCCTGGCTGCACAGCAACAAACATAACACAAGGAGGCACAACAACAGCATCTGATGTCACCTCATTACATGGAGGGAACCCTCATAAACATAACTGTGTATAGGAAAATATCCCATAAAATGTCACTGCCACAATGTAATGATATATGCACAGTCTATGTCCCCACACTGAATACATGAAATGAGACAAAACGCAAGATAAATAACACTATATAATATGTAAAGATTAGTAATAAGACAAACCAGGCAGCAGATCCCCAACTGTCTGTCTTATTCTAGCCATTCATGTTTGGAGTTGGAGAGAAGGGTTTACATTTTAGTGGCTAGGCTCCATGGAATAACATAGGAACTTAGTACCTCATTGGTTACCTTAGTGTCTATCTATCTATCTCTCAGTGTTCCTAGTACATATGCCCATCTATCTATCTATCTATCTATCTATCTATCTATCTATCTATCTATCTATCTATCTAGTGGCTAGGCTCCAAAGAATAACATGGGCACTTAGTACCTCATTGGTTGACTTAGTATCTATCTATCTATCTTTCTATCTATATATCTATCTATCACTCTATCTATCTCTCAGTGTTCCTAGTACACATGCCTGCTTGTCTGTCTGTCTATCTATCTATCTATCAATCTATCTAGTGGCTAGGCTCCATAGAATAACATAGGCACGTAGTACCTCATTGGTTAACTTAGTATCTATCTATCTATCTATCTATCTATCTATCTATCTATCACTCTATCTATGTATCGCTCAGTGTTCCTAAAACACATGCCTATCTATCTATCTATCTAGTGGCTAGGCTCCATAGAATAACATAGGCACTTAGTACCGCATTGGTTACCTTAGTGTGTGTCTATCTATCTATCTATCTATCTCTCAGTGTGCCTAGTACACATGCACATCTATCTATTTATCTATCTATCTATTTATTTATCTATCTATCTAATGGCTATGCTCCATAGAATAACATAGGAACTTAGTACCTAATTGGTTACCTTAGTATCTATCTATCTCTCACTCGCACAGTGTTCCTAGTAAATATCTATCTATCTATTTATCTATCTCTCAGTGTTCCTAGTACACATCTATCTATCTTTCTTTCTCTCAGTGTTCCTAGTACACATCTATATATCTATCTATCTATCTATCTATCTATCTATCTATTTATCTTTCTCTCAGTGTTCCTAGTAAACATCTATCTATCTATCTATCTATCTATCTATCTCTCTCTCTCTCTCTCTCTCTCTCTCTCTCTCTATCTCTCAATGTTCCTAGTACACATGCCTGTCTTTCTGTTCTTCTTTCTGTCTGTCTATCTATCTTACATGCCTTCCCTCTCTTGGTTGCTGGCCAGTCACATACATGGTTGGGTGGTATCTGCCTAGTTACTAGGTGCAGGTATAAAGCTCAGTGTATGTCTCCATGCAGACAGCCCAGCAGTGAATAGGTTACCCAGCAGTTTGCTCCTCCCCCCCCCCCTTCTCTCTCTCACCCCCCTTCCTCACCCTCCCCACCCCTCCCTCTCTGGTAATGGCTCTGATGAGACTGTGGGAGGCTCCTGTCACTGTGACACTGGCACTTCAGTTCTGCTGCTGCCATGAGGCTGGTTTTGGAGACTGGTAGAGAGTCCTGAGTGGGCATCATGGAGGAGGAGAATGCCAATGTCCAGGAGCCAGGGGACCAATGCCCAGTGTTGCCACCACAGCTCCCCAAGCTGGAGGTGAAGCGTCATGCCATCACTGATGACTACAAAGTATCCAAACAGGTGCTGGGCCTGGGCATCAGTGGCAAAGTGCTGGAGTGTTACCGAAGGGATAGTGGGCAGAAGTGTGCCCTCAAGGTGAGTGCCAGCCACTGTGACATGGCCCAGCTGTGTATGTATAGGTAAGTGCCAGGCACTGTTAGATGGCACAACTGAATGTGTAGGTGAGTGCTGGTCACTGGGACATGGCACAACTGTCTGTATAGTGTATAGGTGAATGCTGTGTGTGTTTAGTGTTAGATCCAAAAACTGGGTACAGAGAACAGCTGTGTATGCCAGTCATTGAAAAATGGCATATGTGCGTGAGTGCCAGTCATTGGAAGAGGACACATGTATCTATGCCAGTCAAGGGGGAAGGGTACGTGTGTGCATGCCAGCCATGGAAAAAGAGCACATATATTTTGTGTGCCAACCAGTATAAAATAGCAGGCATATGTGTGTATTAGCCATTTTAAAATGGCATGTGTATGTGCATGCCAACCATGGGAAGAGAAGCCACAGGTGTGCCTATCTTTTAGTCAGTGGAAGAATGCAAAGGTGAGTGTAATAAACATGAGGTAAGAGCACAGGTGTGTGTGCTGAGGAGAGGGCACAAATGTGTGTTTGAAGTTTTAGCCAGTGGGAGAGGGCACATGTGTGTATTTAAATGGGTGCCAGACAAAGGTGTGGGCTTTGTGTTTCCAGACTTAGTGTGAATCTAGTCCTAAGGAGAGGTCAGACTATGTGACTGCTGTGAACCAGTCTTGTGTAGTGTGCAGACTCTTTTGCCATAGGTGCCAGTCCTGGGAAGATAGCACTGTGTGCCTATTATGCATGCATACCCTGTGGACTGGTATAAGTGCCAGCCTTGAGGAGTGAACATCTGTAGGGAAAGCCGCCAATGTGATCATTCTATATGAATGCCAGTCTGTGGAAGTTAGAGGACTATGTGACTAGTGTAAGTGCCAGTCCTTAGCAGAGGGCAGACTGGGAATGGTAGAAGAACCAGTCCTGGCAAATAGGAACATTGTGTGTGCCAAGTATTATGTAAACCTGTAAAATGGGCAATGTATGAGCGAAGTGTTAGTGTCATGGAGATAATGCAGACTGTGACTGGTGGGAGTGCCAGTCAGGGCAGGCTGTGTGATGGGTATGAATGCCAATCATTAGTAAAGGGAGGCTGTGTGATGGGTATGCATGTCTGTAATGGGAACATGGCAGGCTGTGGATGGTACTAGTGCAATTCCTTGGGACATGCCAGTAGGCATCCTGTGCGATTATTGTTGTAATGCCAGTGCTGGAGAGGGCATGCTGTATTATTAGAGTTAGTGCCAGTTCAAGGACAAACTGGGCTCTTGGTTTGGGTGCCAGCCTTTTATAGTGCCATGTTCCAGTTTTTGGAGTGGGCACTGTGTTTTTGATGATGGTGTCGGTCCTGCTTAGAGATTGGGTGCATCTTCACACAATATACAATGTAACACACAGTAGGTAAGACACAACGTGTAACAATTAGGGCCATATATACTAAAGTAGGGATTGTAGAGCTACTGAACATGTAATCTGGCACATAGGGTAACATGGACCTTTGGAGCACCTCTCACCTGAGTACACATGGCCCAGAGTGTTTATTGTGTTACTTGCTGTGTTATAATGTGTCTTTGTGTGTCACTCCCTCTTAATGTGTAGGTGTAAATGGCAGTGTCTGAGGGTGTGGCACTTAGTCAGGGTGTGGACTGGAATTTCTGACAGTTTAACCCCAGTACAGAGGCACCACATTCACCAAATTAATACCCTACAGAAAGAGGTTACAAGGGGCAATGGGGGAGTTATAAGGAGAGGTTATATGGGACAGTAGGGGAGATGTACATACATAGGACACAAGGGGGTGTTATATGCAGGGTTTACATGGGGCAATACGTTCTGACTGTGCTTCCTGGTGTATAAGGAAGTCCAAGTTCCATACTCTGTGACAGGAGGGGGAGGGTGTATTTATTGCTGTAACTAGAACCACAGAACTCGTGACAACACACAGACTGAGTTGGGAGCTTTATATAGGAAGTGACATGGAGAGAGATACACTCCCCCCCCCCCCCCTCAATACAGAGCCATTATTCCAGGTATCTAGCACACAAAGTACACATCTATCACCCAAACCTAAATACATAGCCGCTACCCAAAGTCACTCTCTAAATCTATCACCCCCAATACACAGTTATCATCCCAAATTTGTCACACTCAAAATAAACAGCTATCTCTACAAATCTATCCCCCAAATACACAGCCATCACTCCAAGTCTATCACCCCACTATCCAAATACACAACCATCACTCCTAGTCTATCACCCCCCTTTCCAAATACAAGTCATCACTCCTAGTCTATCACCCCCAAATATGCAGCCATTGCCTCAAATCTATTCCCCCTCCAAATACAAGCCATCACTCCTAGTCTATCACCCCCAAATATGCAGCCATTGCCTCAAATCTATTCCCCCTCCAAATACACAGCCATCACTCCAAGTCTATCACCCCCCTATCCAAATACACAACCATCACTCCTAGTCTATCACCCCCCTTTCCAAATACAAGTCATCACTCCTAGTCTATCACCCCCAAATATGCAGCCATTGCCTCAAATCTATTCCCCCTCCAAATACACAGCCATCACTCCAAGTCTATCACCCCCCTATCCAAATACACAGCCATCACTCCTAGTCTATCACCCCCAAATATGCAGCCATTGCCTCAAATCTATTGCCCCTCCAAATACACAGCCATCACTCCTAGTCTATCACCCCCTATCCAAATACAAGTTATCACTCCTAGTCTGTCACCCCCAAATATGCAGCCATTACCTCAAATCTATTCCCCCTCCAAATACAAGCCATCACCCCAAATCTATCACATCCGCAAAACACAGCAATCCCCCCAAATCTTTCACACCCCAAAATCACAGCCATTAACATAAGTCTATCACCCCTCCAAATACAAGCCATCACCCCAAGTCTATCACACCCCAAAATAAAGTCATCACCCCACATATATTACCCCACAAACAATAGCCATCACTATAAGCCTATTACCTCCAAATATAAAGCCATGACTAGAAGTCTATTACCCCAAATACACATCCATCATCCATTCTCTCTGACCCCCCATACCCCAACCTGTCCCTCCTCACACCCAGGTGGGTCAGTCCCTTGGCCAGATGGGTGTGTGTAGCAGAAGGTATCACAGATTTCCATTCACACATTCCTAGCTGCTGAGTAAGGATCTGATTATTGGCTTAATCATTATCCCGCGGTGAGGTCACCTTCATGTCCCTGAGCTGTGCGATTCTGTCCTATCTCATTCACATACAAGATACTATGACTTACTTAATAATTAATATGAATTGCTATTATTTCTACTTAACAAAAACTTAATTGACCCCTGAAGTGTTATATTTATAGTTTGTTCTTATGAAAACCTTGACTTAATAATGTGCATAATATATTTATACAGTTTAAAAATGAATGGAGACTCCCTTTAATTTCTATATATTGTATTCTACTTGAGACGATTGGCAGGAACTATTAATTCTTGCGCTTTGTTCCCAGATCCTTCATGACAGCCCCAAGTCTCGCCGAGAGGTGGAATATCACACCAGGGCGTCTGGAGGGCCCCACATTGTGTCTGTGTTAGATGTGTACGAGAATATACACAGGGGCAAGAGATGTCTGCTCATCGTCATGGAGTGGTATGAGTATTATACACAACATATAACTACACAACTAGTGAGTATACAGACACTAGCCATACATAGAAACTATCACATCAATAAATGCATACACAATAACACGTGTACATAATATCTAATCTCAGTGAGTATACACCTACATCAACAAAGACACACACAAATACACATAGCGTTCCCCTTTGTGAGTATATAACACATTCTGGTCAAAAATTATACTCAACAACAACACACCTGCACACAGTGACTATCCACTAGGATGTGTACCCAACTATAACCACCAAGTACATTCCTTGAGAAAGCTCTTACCTTAGTGAATGACTATACGACTACAACTGTTATATATGACAACACCATAATGCACACAACACTATTACACAAACTACACACTTAAACCACACACACACAACACCTTTGTTGACAATACAGATCAACAAAGATATTATAATTATACACAGTAACACAAGTACATATGGTAATCAAATATAATAGTTGTCACGCTTTGCAAGGTGCGTACGACTTAGGCGATGAGCTCCAAAGGCGCTCATCGCTGCGAGCATCGCAAAGCAAGGCGAGCTGTTAAAATACGAGACACAGGACTTAGAAAAAAAAAATACGAGATGCAGGACTTAGAAAAAAAAACATACGAGCCGCAAAAAATTACAAGGTTAGCGGCCGAACAAAAAAACTGAAAAACACAATAAATACACCCCAAAAAATTACACAAACATCACAGACAGCATGGGGCAACAACCAGGACGTCTGTGAGTGAGGTGGAACGCGAATTTAACTAGATTTAGATGATTTTCGCCAGTCGAAAATCGCTAAGCGTGGAAAAAAATGGCTGCATAAAAAAATTAAAACGAGGCTACATGACCCGGACTGCGCAAAACACTGCAAAACGCGTAGGACTTTACACATCACACTACGACCTACAAGATACACTATTACAAAAGCCGGAAAATGCTCACGAGACACGTACCACATTAATAACATTACGACTATACAATGCCGCTTTACACAATAAACCAACGGCTTTACCTCGCGCACGCAGCCTATTTAGAATGCACAGTTCATACATTCATTACACTTTATAAGCAGGGCACCAACACTCACAATGGATATTCTATGCAGACGCAAAATACAAACAGATTGTTAGCTCTTCAGCCTATTGCTCGCTGCATATATCAATTATAAATAATTTAAGTATATTAATTAATTTAAGAAATCATTTATTATTACTTAACTACATATACATAGAAATATATATCTCGCTCAGAGGACCAAAAGTACACAACAGGAGAGGCTCGCAATGAGCGCCAAAGGTCCTCACAGTACAAAACGGTTTCAATTATGTCTCAAACAGCATTCCCATGCCTTCAAATTTTATTGCCTGTCATGTTTGACGGGGCAAGTCGCTAGTATTATTATAATTGTGTGACCACACACAGTAACACAACTACGTAGACTAACACTATTATAATTACATCCTAGAGCATATGGAGTTTTATTTTTTACAGTCTTCTGTACATAAATATGCTGTGCTCTGTCCTCTCTATTTGCTGTGTTCTTTTCCTACCCTCTCACTCCATTCCCCTCACCATGTATCACCTCAATATCCACATTCTCTCTCACTCCAATCCACCCCAACCCCTCACCATCTCTCACCCTAATCGCATTACCCTCTCGTCCAAATTATTTCACCCTCTCTCTGCCCCAATCCACCCTCTCCCATCCCAAACCCTTTACCCTCTGTTCCCCAATCCCCTCACTGTCTCTCATCCTGATCCACTTGCCCTCTTTTACCTCAACCCCCTTGCCCAAATCCCCCTCTCCCGCCCCAATCCCTTTACACTACAATCCCCTCACCCTCTTTCACCACAATCCCTACACTCTTTCTAATCCTAATCCATTCTCTCTCTTATACCTTGATCCCCACGCCTTCTTTCACCCTCCATTTCTTACCCTCTATGTGTGTCAGTATGCAGGGTGGGGAGCTGTTCTCCCGGATCCAGCAGAGAGGAGAAGACGCCTTCACAGAGAGAGGTACAGAACCGTTATCAGCTAATTTGTGTCATTATTATTTACGGGGCACGACCATTGTCTGTATGAGCTGTCTTCTGAACACAAGGGGCCTAGTGAACTGATGAGATTTCCATTACTCCTACTGGAAGCACTGGCATTTAGGATTGTGCATTTTAATTAAATTAGCTATATGCCTCTCTGAATTCAACTTACTTATAACCTATAGTAGCAGAGAAACACAAATGCTGGCTCCAATTACACAATATTTGCATATAATAATAAGGTTGTATTTATTTTTTTACATATTTTCTTGTTTGTTAAGTGCAGTGCTTTAAGAGAGTATGCAATAATTATTATAATTATAGAGCTACAGTGCCCCTTTAAATGTGAAAGCTGTTTGAATAGTATCTACACAAAAGCAGTAAAAAAAATTCTAATGAATTCTGTGATTTGTAGTTCTTCAACCTGTAAAAACTATAACAGGCCTAAAATTAAAAAAAAAAATCAAAAATACTTTGTCTGTTTTATTACTCACTTTGTGCACTCTGATAATAATAATTATAATAATAATGATAATAATAATAATATTAATAATAAAGGCTTTTATGCTTTTTACGACAACACAGAATAAAGGGCAGGCCAGCACTGAAATGCCAGGCAAGTTTCCCCTGTATGGAAGAATCAGCAACGCCCAGAATAAGTTATAGTCATAGGAAGCTACTACTGTTTATCTCCCTAGGCACAGCAAACAAGGGGCCATGTCTGGGTTACCCTATAATCCTTAGATTACTTTCACCCTTTTTCAAGTGGTGTGCATTTAAGTCCCCCTCACCCCTCAATAATTCTTATTGTTTAATATCTATGTTAATATTATTAAACTTGGAACAAACAGTAAAATATTAGTTGGTTATAGATTCTTGTAAGTAGCTTGTTACAATGGCTAGTCACTGTCATGACAATGAGATGGTTTGTTGTGAGGTCCCATACTGACCCCATTCTCATCCATAGAGGCCTCAGAGATCATGCGTGACATCGGCAGGGCCATACAGCACCTACACGGACTGAACATCGCCCATAGGGACGTCAAGGTGAGACTGTCTGGGGTGAAATAGGGGGATACAGACAGGGACCCCGGGGGTGGGGGGGGGGGGGGTAGAGAGTACCCAGGGAGAGGGGGCAGATAGAGGAAATACAAGCACTAAGAATAGATATGGGGGGACGATAGAGGGAACATAGAGAGAGGGGACAAGTACAGGAGATATAAAGAGAGAAGGGGAGATAGAACACACACAGATATTTGATGGAAATAAAGGTCAAGAGATAGAGGAGATACAGGAAACGGGGGAGGGAAGAGATAGAGGGGGCAGAGAGGGATCACATAGAGAGAGGGTGGTGGAGGGGACACAGAAAGGGAGAGAGAGGAGATATAAAGGATACAGGGAGTGGGAATAGATAGTGTGGAAACATCAAGGGGGAGGGAGGAGTTAGCGGGGAGAGGTTGGATAGAGTGCACAGAATATTATGGGTGGAGATATAGGGGACTCCGATGGGGTAGGTAGAGGGGTGCAGGAAGGCAGTGTGTGGTATAAAGATAGGACTGTAGAGAAAGAGATTGCATGGGTGATTGGAGAGAAAAGATGGGCATGCATCACCATATATTCCTGCCTATCGCTATTTATTCCTGTCTCTCACTATGTTCTCTTGCCTATCACTGTATATTCCTGTATATTACTCTAAATATATGCCTATCTTTATGTATACCTGCCTTTCACTGTGTAGCCCTGCCTATCACTGTATCAATGTGTATTCATGTCTGTTACTCTGTATTCCTGCCTATCGTGTAGTCCTGCCTATCACGTTTCACTGTGTTCTCCTGCCTATCACTATGTTTTCCTGTCTGTCACTATGTACTCTTGCCTATCACTGTATATTCATGTCTATTACTCCAAATCTTTATGTAGCCCTTCCTATCACTGTATCAATGTGTACTCATGTCTGTTACTGTTTTCCTGCCTATTTTGTAGTCCTGCCTATCACATTTCACTGTGTAGCCCTGCTTATCACTGTATCAATGTGTATTCATGCCAGTTACTCTGTATTCCTGCTTATCATGTATTCCTGTCTATCACATTTAGCTATGTACTCCTGCCTATCACTATGTATTCCTGTCTTTTACTCTGTATTCCTATATATCATTATGTAGTCCTGCCTATCACTGTGTACCTATCTGTCTCTGCAGCCAGAGAATCTCCTGTATACCACCAAGGACAGTAATGCTGAGCTAAAGATTACAGATTTTGGCTTCTCTAAAGAGACCACCATTCATAACGCTCTGCAGACACCCTGCTATACTCCGTATTATGTGGGTAAGTAATGTAATTCCACCAGTTTTGGTTGTCAACCATGTATCTCCTGAGTGACATTATTAATCCCTCTCCTCCCTCTTGTATTCTGGCAGCTCCTGAGGTGCTGGGTCCGGAGAAGTATGACAAGTCATGTGACATGTGGTCACTGGGGGTCATCATGTACATTCTGTGAGTAACCTATACAGTGGGGTCTGATGAGGGAGATTACCCCCTATTATACCAAGGGCTGACCTATCATCATCTCTCTATTCATTATCTGTCTTCTTCTATCATCCCTACCAACCTGTAATCCTTATACAATCACCTCTTATTCACTATTCTGTCTGTCAACCCCTTCTTTAAACCCATCATCTCTTTACCACACTTTAATCCATCATCTCTTTGCTCCATCTCTCTCATCCACAACTCCACTGTAATCTCTCCTCCACCTTCTTAATGTCTACACCCATCATAACTTCTCCATATCTCCCTTCATCATCTCTCTTCCATATCTCTCCCCCTTATTTTTCCTCCACATGTCCACCCATCATTTCTCCTCAACTTCCTCCATCTATCACATTTTCTAACCATGTCCATCCACCTTTTCCATATATCAACCATTACTTTTCTCCATCTCCCTTTTCCATGATTCTGTCTATTTCTTTCACAATGATCACCTTTAATTACATCTTAAACCATTAACTTTCCCCTTACATAATGTCTTCCCAATCATCATCCCTCATCCCCATCTCTTTTGCTTTCCTGTCTCCATCCACCATCTACCTCTCCACCATCATTTCATCTACACATGCCAACCTAATTTCCATTGCTGAACCTATATATCCACCATTTCTCTCCCCACCCTATATTCCTTTTTCACTTGTAACCCATGTCTCTATTCCATCATGTCGGTCATAATCTGTCACCAATCCTCCACTTTCAAATCCGCCTTCTCTCTATCCACCTTCTCATTCATCATCTCTCCCATTGCCACTGTCTTCATTTGTAAAATCATCACCCCACTTTGTATTGGCCATCTCACTCTCCACTCCTCTATCTTACATCCATATACCCATCATGCCCATTTCTTTTCCTCCCATGACCACCCTTTCATCATTTCTATCTGCCCTTACCCTTGTACCCATCCTCTCTCGCCAATTCTTCAACCTACATCTCTGCCGGTTTAACTCTCTATTCAACATCCATAACTCCTTTTCTCCACATATCATGCTCTCTACACCCACGTCTCCAATCAACATCTGTCTTTCCGCCTCATCTCATTGTACCTCCCTCCTCCATCTCTCCACTTGACATACCTACCATTCTTTCACAATGCATTTTCTCCTCTCCACCCATCATATATATAAAATAACATCTTCTCTCATCCTTTTTCTCTTTTCAATGATTCCTCTGTTTCTGCTCCTTTTACCACATACACTTTTGTTCTTTTTTCTATCTCTCTCCCTCACTTTCAAACATTGTTGAATTATTCTCCTTCCATTCTTCTCTTACTCTATCTATCCCTCACATCTAATTTCACATAACCCTTATGTTACCCACTGCTTCCTTCTCTTCCCATTCTCCATATCCTCCTCGTCTGTCTTCCTATTTTCCTCTCCCCTCCAGTCTCTGTGGATTTCCCCCCTTCTATTCCAACACAGGACAAGCCATCTCCCCGGGAATGAAGAAGAGGATCCGTATGGGGCAGTATGAGTTTCCATCACCTGAATGGAACGACGTCTCGGAGGAAGGTACAGAGAACCTCAACTCTAGGACACAGCGGGGGGCTTCATAGGAGGGGTCTAGAACCATATAAACACACTAGCACATGTATGATCACGCATCTTAAAGGGCCACTATACTTCTATAGCTGCATTATACTCTTTAAGAGCTACATTTGAAAAAGGTAAAATATTTTTAGATTGTCAAAAATAACACAGCCTCTAATATATTACCTTTTACATGAAATCTACCATTTTGGTTCCTTCTGATTATCTTCCTGAGGTTACAGGAGGTCTTAAATGCAGGGCTTCTAAAAATGCAGGGGATTTCAATAGGGCTCACTGGTTCAAAACCATACATATTCCTGAGACAGTCACAGACAGAATCGTCTCAGAAAAGAAAATGGAACTACACAGTAAATGAAAAAGCACAAAGTTAACAAAGTTTAAAAAGTAAAGTTTGTGTTTATTTATTTAATCATTTGCTTTCTGAAAATATTTTCCCATTATTAAGTTTAGTTGTTCAAAGACCCTAACAAGAAACCACAGGGGTCCTTTAACATGACATTTCTATAAATACAGTGTAAAACAAAATTAGATAACATGCCACTTGAATGGTAGCAGAAGCAATGTGTGAAACAATATTATAGGCTATGATTTTGAGTAAAAAGTTTGATTAAATGGAGTTAAGGCCAAAAAGTATATATGTTTTATTATACCACAATGTCAAAGCCATGACCTAAAAGATAGTTATCCACTTTAGATGGTCCCCCCTTCCCTCATGTGTCCTGCAGGCAGGTTTAATCTATGACCCCAGGAGTTAGAATGGTCCATCAATCCCCCACCCTGGTACCCGCATTAAAAGACGCCATGAGTCCTCCATTATACTGACGAATTGGGTCATACAAAAATTTTGTCAGATCCTACACCTGGACGAGTGGTTACCTTCCGGAATAGTTGGGTGACTGTACCAGGACACAAGCTGTTGCTCTTTACCCCATCCCTGGTGTCCAATGATAGTCAGAAACTTTCTACTTATCTGCCCTAAAGAACAGTGGTAACTGACCGCTGAGCTGATCAGGTCTCTGCTCACATTAATGTAATTTAATGGATAAAGAAGAGATGAAAAACAAATATATTACCTTTATATGCACTTAAATGGATTGAGCGGAACTGTTGGTTTATTTAATGTAAAAGATGAAATACACCAAAGATACATTTTTAAAAGCTCTTCTTGAAAAAATAGCTTCCACACTTAGGGCCTCATTCTATTATTGGCCGTAAAACGGCCGCAAGGCTGCGATTCCTTGCGGGGGTTCCGTTATCTTGGAATTCAATTATACGGCCCGCAAGGATCTCCCCTTACGGCCGGCCGTATATCTTGCAACCGGCCGTAAGCTCAGAAAACTTAAAACGCAAAAATAAATTCAAGACGGCACTGTACAGCTCTGTAATTGCTAGGGATCATATTGGGGGACATGAGGATTAATAGCAACCCCCTCTCAAGCTTGCACATCAGCCCAAATCCGAGTTTACATTAACTGTTTATTTTCCGGCTGCAGCGTGGCCGGGTCTGAGGTGCTCCAAGCACTCTGGACTTTTTACATGGATTTTTGACATAAATTAAAAAAATATTTTTTTACGGATTTAAGTATAGGGGAATGTTGTACTATTTTTGCTAACACCTACAAACACTTTATAGTCTCCTCAGAGTGCAGGATGGCTTTATTTTGGCTTTATAATGTGCTTAATTGGTGCTAGCGGGACCTTTTTCCTGCAAGTAAGCTGCGGCTCGCTTTTAGCCTTGCAGAGAGGGTTCCCGGAGCAATAGAATAGCAACCGGGCTTTTCTTGCGGCCGAAACTCTTGCGGCCGTTTTAGATCAAAGGCTTTCCTCCGGCGCGAGCGGCCGCAAGGGATAGCAAGGCGCCGGCCGCAAGTCTGCCGGAATCCCTGGCCTGAGGGGAATAGAATAGCAGAATAGCTTGCGGCCGGTCCTTGCGGCCCCGCAGCGCCTACGGCCGTTAATAGAATGAGGCCCTTAGTTTGTGCTGAAAAAAATACAAATTCCATAGAAATCTCTCTTAACAAACTTAACAAAATATATTAGATTGGCGCGAAAAACTGTCAAGTCCCAGCGGTTCCTTTCCCCGTTACACAAGTGAACCCATAACTAACACAGGGGGCGCATGCATTATGCCACCATTCTCCCATTTAAAGGGACATAAAAGGATTGGGATTTTGCATGGTATGTAATATTCCTATGTATTTATTTACTTGTATGTACTTTATTACAAAATGCTTAAAAGCTCTGTTTTTACTGCTTAAAATCAAACAAATAGTACCTGTTTGGGTCTGTCTTCTGCAGCTTGTAAAGACACAGACTCTGTTGCACTGGCTGTACAATGCATCTTAATATCCAATCAGGAACAAAATCTCTGTAACATGCTGGTCACTAATTAACTAGTATGAAACACTTCACAGCAGCATCTTGATGAGCTTCAAAGGGCAAACCCAAAGCAGGGACTTTGTTTAACTTTAGGGGGAAAAACAGAGCTTATAAGCTTTTCTTAATAAAAAAAAAGTACATTAAAGTAAATCGACAGACTGGTGTATTATATACCTAGTAAAAGACTTCCATGTCCCTTCAGAGTGTATTGAAAACTTGACATGTTTGTGAGGTGTGCAATAAACATTAGCAGCTGTGTAAGCTGTGAGCATAACATGATGTTTAGAGAAAATACTACTTTTGCTAACACAGACAGTGCTCAAGAGGCGGCGTAGTGTCAAATGCCATAGTCACCAGTCAGGCCACAAATCCCCTTCACCCATTATGAAATAGACAAATAACAGAACAGACCCCTCTCAGACTCCAAGCCTCCAAGTGGCACAATATTTAAATCTCTGGACACAGAATTTGAAAAAAAAAAAATAAGATTGTCTCAAAAATGCTTTTATGCTCTTGGCTAATTTAGTAATCTGTTACATGCTTCACTACAGTGATGCTTTAAACAATACATTTTAGGACAGCAGTAAGAAAATAAATCCCCTCACCTAACTCCGGTGGGTTTGGTTTATGGTGGGAGTATACCCTGCACACATTTCCAGTAAGATGCGCTGTATTTTTCCTTGGTTATATTTTTCTGTACTGGTGCTTTATTATAGAGATTTTATGTTTTACTGCTTCATACTTACCACTACACATTTATCCATTAACCATTCTCAAAACCAATCAGTTCAATTTATCCTTTTGATGCCTCCTCCCCCACTCCATCTGATTTATCCCTTTAACATCTAATCCATCTACCATCCACCAACCCGAGGCTGAGTGCTGGGAGGAGGGGGGTCACTGTGTATAGGCTTGTTGTGACCCATTTTATGGCCCTTACTCCATCTATATGGCAATAAGGGCCATAGGTCACTGACACAACCTAATGATAGAGGCACCATCTTATTTTTCACCTCTTCCTAAATCAACCATTCCCACTTCAATGACTGGTATGTTTCCCTGGTATTTGCAGCAAAGCAGATGATCCGACATCTCCTGATGACAGATCCTACCGAGAGGATGACGGTGACTGAATTCATGAACCATCCGTGGATTAACGTATGTTACCTGAGGGGTACTGTGTGTGGGATCCTCTGCATTGAGAATACTGTTTGTGTTTATACCTCTCTTGTACACTATTATTTACATAAATGAACATAAAAGTAAAAAAGTGGAGTAAAAAGTGTCAAGTATAAGTGCCAGCTGTGAGTATCTAGTTCCACGTGTTTCTTTAAGAAATATGTGTTTAGCAGCAATAAAGTCATTTATAATGAACATGGTTTTAATATGAATCTTACATGCCTGAGGTGCTGGGTCATCATTACTAAACATAACTCACATTTTGTGAGACAACTGTTCCTTTCATCTGGTAGGTTTGTTAAGTAACCATTGATTGGAAAATAATGCGACCCACAAAAACATTGCCATCACTAATTACGTTATGTGGGGGTGTGGTCGCACATGCTCAGAACACATGGGTATAGGGTGATAAGTCAGAACTCTTGAATAATTAAATGGCTACCAGATGAAATGAAAAAGAAACCTGTCTCATGTCTCCCACCTGTCTCATGGCTGTGAGTACTGGAAGGGAAGTGGAGACAGGCCAGCACCTCAGGTAGATGTGATTGTTTTTACAACTATTTTTATTACATTCTGTATATTGAATGTGTGAAGTGGGTCACGGTTTACTGCGGTGACAGGGAAGCCTTGGGTCATCCCTGTGACACTTACATCTTCAAGACAAACAGTACTAAAAACCCCTCAGTGCACCCCTTCCTAGTGACACAAGACACAGTGACTGATTGATGGGTTTATGTTTTTATACAGCAGTCCATGGTGGTCCCACAGACCCCTCTCCACACAGCCCGGGTACTACAGGAAGACAAGGAGCATTGGGACGAAGTGAAGGTGAGTGACACCCCCTTCTTTGTGTATCTGTTTGCCACCACTCTTACTCCTTATCTCCGTCCAGTTTGTCTTTCAGTATATATTGTATTCTATCCTTCCTTAAAAATTCAGAATATAACAGCAGACCCACTTGTGACCCCTGTTCTAACCTATAAAACCTTTGACCTGTTCAAGCCTTTTTATTGTAAACGCTTACTAGTTCTTGTCCAAATGGTCTTCAGCTCTAAGGAACCTATCTATAAATTAATACTTTGTAATATTTCCTTTAGAGCTAAACCCCCCCTTCACATCTTTGCTTTTCTCTTTCATCAAAATATACCTCCCTCCTGCATTTACCTCTCTTACTTTACATTAAAGTACCATTTATTTTCTGTTTCGTGTATTAAGAATATTGTGTATTTAAGGGCTATTGAGGTCACAGGTTATTATCTGCTTCATCAAACAGAGCTTGTGAAAAAAGGTGCTTTCATTTTTTAAATACAGCTGAATTGATTGGGGTCCTTTGTATTTAAAATATTTCTTCAAACTACTGTCTATATAGTGAGACTGCATCAACTGAGGCACTTTAACCTGCTTTACATGACTAACATTGTGTACACTCTAAGACATGTGGACAGATAGTATAATGGAAGAAGATAAGAAGTTCTTAGTTAAGATCCAAGTGCCCTGTCGAGACACATAAGGGATGGATATAAGAAAATGGTGGACTCTGTAGTGCATTGACAGTTACAGTCAATGATTCCCCACACACACATTTGTAATCTGTTTCCACCACATTCCTCGTCATCTGTGAAGTTTCTTGCAGGAGGGCTTCAAGACAAAAATGCCTATAACTAACTCAATGTAGGATCAATTAAGAAATGTAAATACTTTACACACATGTATTTAAGTCTATTTCTGCTGGTACTCAACAGCGTTGAGGACTTCCATAGCCACTGAATCCTTTTGTTGCATTTTTTACTTGTGACTTGTGCACCATTTAGCAGCCCTTCTTGATATTGTCTTTAGTATATTTCTGTCATTCTAGAGTTATTTCCAGAACGGCACAGTGTACTCTAGGTGAGGTCCTTAAGGTATCTTGGCCTCTGCCTCTGCTGCTAATATCTCTCCATATACCATGTAGTTCCTTGCAGGCTTCTCCCACTGTTGTGATGCTTTGCTTCCTACTTTCGATACTTTGTAGTAGTAATAAATGTAGTGTCTGGTTCATCTCCTGTAGTAGACTTTGCCACCACAAGTGTGTGGGTTTTGTGAGCTGAGTTGTTTATTTCCACTCTTTTATTCAGTCAATGTCTTATCGCCTATTAGTTCACTTCCCCATATCTCCCTACACTTATATTTCTCCCCTGCTCTTTCTCTCCCTCCCTTTCTATACCTCCACACTCCTTCTTCACACCTTTCTCACCAGTATTCTCTTCCACCTCTCTTCTAGCCTAATTTCTCTCTCCCACCTCTCCTATTGATGCTCCTCCTTTAAATCCCTACTCCCAGTATCACTCTTTCAGACCCCTCTTTTGCTCCCACTCTATTCCCCATTTTTCTCTCTCTCAAGTTCTTTCTTGCTCATAAGTAGTTTTTTGCACTGCTCTTCTTTTTTTAACAATCCTCTTCTTCACTCCACTCCCATGTTCCTTGAATTCTCCCGAATTCTTATTTTCCACCTCCCTCTCTATGACACTTGGTGGTGCCACCTATCTCCTCTCCCACCTTGGATTCTTGTCTTACTAACTAATTATGTATCTCTGTCTCTCTCCCCAACTATTCATCTCCCTCTATTACTCTTCTTTATGTCTCTCTCTGTAAATTCTTTCAACTCCTCCTCATTTTTGCCCCCCCAATCACTTGTTTATCCATCTGTCCCTCCCTCTTTTGTCCTCAGGAGGAGATGACCAGCGCTTTGGCCACAATGAGAGTGGACTATGACCAGGTGAAGATTAAAGATCTTAACTCTTCCACCAATCGACTGCTCAACAAAAGGCGCAAGAAACAGACTGATGGAGCCCAACCTCCGGGCTGTAACAACCAATAGGACTCTGCTCGTGACAGCACATGGAGGGCTATGGGCCCTTATGGGTGATGGAGTAATGACCCTTTTTGGTTGTTGTGCCCATAGAGCCAAATTATTGGAGGTCTACAGAGCTCTTAATGGCCTCAGAGTGGAAGGTGTAAACACACAATGATAAATGAAGGAAACCAGTGTATTGTGTTGTGTTGGGTCTCTAGAACTCCTATTGGTTGGTCCTTATTGGTGGGTGGATGAGATTCTTCTCTTGGAGATGACTTCTAAACATCAGTGCTTATCGTGTTTAGGGTTATCTGTGTAACTATCAAACATCTCAGCTCTTCTGCTGCCATTGCCCTGGTGGCCCCATGTGCTGTGTATATATACATATTTATGGAGCTGGATTGGTGAGAAGCTAATTTATCAGACTCATTGCAGAGCTCCTTCTGATTGGCTGAAGCTTGCTCCCATTACACCAATGGTAATAACAGAATACACAGGATGTAACTGCTTCAGCCAGTAGTAAGACAAGGCCAGTGAAATGGTACAATGGGGTGTAATTAGTAAACGGGGTAAAAAGTGAGGTTAATCAGGATAATTCTGTCCTGTTTAATAAACCGACTCCTAAAACATGGAAAGTGTATTACTCCACTTTTTACCCCATTTTACAAAATATAACCCAATGTATATTATAATTTGATGTTATTCTGTTGAGTCTATTTATCAAGGCTTCCCCAGAATAACATAGGAAGCAGTGTTATTAATTGATCGTTGTGTTTTGAAAAAACTTCACATGTTTTGAGTATGTAATAAGCGAACAAAGTTGACAGTTGTGTAAGCCATGATCATAAAATAATTTTTTGAGAAAATCGTAATTTGTCTGAATGCTGTTTTGTACTGAAGGTTTCCATCTGTCCGACTTCCCGATAGCTTGGAACCTGAGTGTGTGTACTTACCTACAGATAAGAGGAGAGGATTTTGTCAAATCATTGAAGATATGACAGCTACCTTGTTCCCCAGGGACTACAAAATATTATATTGTATCTAGTTCTCCAGAGCCAGGCCAGAGTTTCAGGATATTCATGTATCAGTGCCAGTAAGTAATTTAGAATGATGGAGCCACTTACTGATTTACCTGGATTCAGATAAGAGTATTTCCCACAACACACCAGACAAATCTCTATTGACAAATAAATATTTATTCTAGAATTCAGAGATATCCGGTTCTGACATACAGGGACTGACAATGATATAAAGAGTTAAATGTAATGAACATCTCACTAAACATTATAACTAAACCCGCCTTGAAATATAAATCCTCCATAAAATACGCTTCTTAAAAGGCTCGCCAGGTACAGGGGGGGGGGGGAGAGGCTCCGAACGGCTTCCAAGTTACGGGCTTAAAAAATAATAATATATTTTTCAAGCCCGTAACTCAGATTTAACCGCTGCTATTTTTTTTTTCAATCCCGTAACTTGGAAGCCGTTGGGAGGCCGCCAAAAGATGCCAATTGAATAGGAAATTAGCTTGCAACCTCACTTATGGGCTCCCTGCCTCCCCCCTGTGCCACAAATTAGCACACCAAGTCAAACATTTGCATACTGCAGTACACAGGGACAATGGGGCAGAGCTGTAGAAATGTTTTGTGGAATATAAAGAGTTAATAAACACACCAATAAATCAAAGTTTCCAGAAAAAAATCTATAAATTGCTTCACCGTCTGGAGACATCTGGGGGCTTCCATGTGCATGATGCGGTGTAACAAGGGGAGAGCTCATAAGAGATCCCACATCTAAGCACCAAAAGAAGAAGTCTTGGGATTTATTAATACAGCTCTACATAATCAGACAGAGCCCTGAAAACTAACAGCCACATTAAATTCCAGCCCCGTGTGTGCAACGTGAGACCCACAACTGCTGCATGCTTGAAGAGTTGCGGATTTACGGGTCTATTAAATTAGAACAGGCTGCGAGTTACTGGCTTGAGAGGCAAACCCGTAATCCATACTTCGCTCCTAGGATGTGCGGCCGTGAATGGGATCAATTAGTTTAGGTCGTAGTTACGAGTTGGGATGGAGCCAATGGCAACAGAGATCGTCAGAATTACGTCACTGAAAAATGGAGGTGGGATTTACAAAGTCTTACGGGGTTCAATTACGAGTTAAGATCAGACCCACATTCTAAATATAATGCAATAGTCATAAAGCTGTAAATATGATATTCTATTACATGCAAGTTCCATTATACAAAATTATACATGAAATAAAGTATTTTTCTGGGCCGATTTGCGAGCTTGAGAATGTTGTGCAATTCTAAGACCTAACATTACTTTCCCTTTTAATAAAAGTACAGTAGTGTGGTGATATTTGCATTTACAGTGCTACTGATTGAACTTTACCCCCCTTGAGGGTCCTCTCTAGCACTCGGCTTCTTGGCTCCATTTGCGGGTTACGAGTTTGAACGTATGAGATTTTGATGCAATTTAATAGCTCAACTGGAACATATCGGTTATGGGCTTGAAAGAACAAAGGATTTGTGGCCCGCGAAGTTCCACGTTCCACATTCCACATTCCGTAGGCATTTTTTAGACTTGCTGCATCTTAACCTGCAAGAAGTCTGCGGTTCGCTTTAAGAAGCCAATTTAAAAGCTCGAAGTCTTGCGAGCTACCTTACGAGCTATGTTTTTAGACGTATCCCGAATTTAATGGGGCTATCAATAGCTACGTTACGAGCTACATTATTACACGTAGCCCAAATGTAATGGGGCTACAAATGAACTGGATTTTAAAAATGTCACTGTTTTCTAAGAGTTTGCATCTGTAGGCTCTGAAAGGACCAATAATCTCAAGCAGCGAGTAAAAGGAATTGCAACTCACTCCAATATATTTGCCATGAAAACCAAATCCTTCAGCATAGTGTGTTACTGAGTATGAGGTCATGGAGAGTCAGACACGACTGAACAACTCAAATACACACAATTTTATTTCATGACTAGCGAATTGCCCGTCAAAAAATGACGGCAATGAAATTGTAAGGTAGCTAATGCTGTTTAGTGTGTAATAATGAAATATATAATACATTAATAAATGAATATACTTTACCTATTTTGAAGCATTGTGTGTAAGAGCTGTGAATGTGTTTTGATGTTGCTGCAGCATTAGTGGTGTGGATCTGCTGTGTAAGCGTGATGAATGTGTGCAGTGTAACACTGTGCGTGCGCGAGCCCAAACCGTTGTCGTGTACTTCCACATTGGCGTAAAATGGCGAGTAATGTGTGGTATACGTTTGTATCGGAATATCCGTAGGTGTTTTGTGGAGTTTTGCGAGTTTCTTGTGGTGTTTTGCGAGTTTAGAGTGCTGTAGCCTCGTTTTCGTTTTGTTCGGCGGCCATTTTTTCTCTCGCTTCGATTTTTTTTTAGTCTCTAAACTGTTTTATTTCGAGTTAAATCGAGGTGTAAGTTGTATTTT
This sequence comes from Discoglossus pictus, assembly GCA_027410445.1. NCBI lineage: Eukaryota > Metazoa > Chordata > Amphibia > Anura > Alytidae > Discoglossus > Discoglossus pictus. The sequence goes on along the minus strand of CM050169.1, from coordinate 40,905,153 downwards.
TGAGGTGCTGGGTGCTCCCTCTTGGTGTAGGTAAGCTTTTTATGTATGTGGTGTGTGTATGTATTGTGTTTTACATTTTGTAATGTTCGCGAGTTGCGTCTGAGTGTTGCGAGTCCGTAATGTGTGTGAACGTGTGTCGTATGTTGTTTGCGAGTGTCGTAATGTGTGTGTCGTACTGTTTGGGTTGCGACGTGAAGTTTGCGAGGGTCGCAGTTGCTGGCATGGAGCGCCTTCGGCGCTCCATGCCAGCAACTGCGGCCCTCGCTTTGCGAGGTCCTCAGGTGCTGGCATGGAGCGCCTACGGCGCTCCATGCCAGCAACTTAGACCCTCGGGCAGTGCCCTCGCTTCGCAGCGTTAGCAACAACTCGTACGCTCACAACTATATATGTGATATGTTTGTAATCGCAGTTGTACTGTGGACCACCTTAATGGAGTTCATATACCACGAGCGGCCCACAGTTTAGGGAATTCTGATGTAGGTGTTTTTTCAAAAGAATAAGATAATAATAAGATATTAAGATAAGCAATCAGCACCTTCATTTGATAAAGACTGATCCTTTGTGTAAGAATGTTTTGGGTGTAGATGTACATACTCTGCTGCTGCTCTACAAATAAGATATAATAATAATAATAGTCTTAGCCCTTGTCATGAACCAAAGGACTAATGGACTTTGGGATCTGGCAACTGGGCACAGATAGACACTAGCCAAGTGGCTGGATGAATTAAAGGGCAATCATAATGGCCATACAGACCTTTTGAAAGATTTTATCACTTGTTGACTTGTTATGTTGTACAATATTTTCCCCAAGGCCTGGTTGTCTGACCTGGATCCTTAAGACCCCTTTCCATCAGGTCATTTGGATGTAGTGTGCTCTGGGTCCATTTTTCATTTTTTAGGAACATAATTTTGTGTCTGTGTTTTGAGGTATAACTATTGTATTGCGCCAATACATTCTTTTTTATGGATGGTATCACTTTAGGGGCAACTAGTCTGCATTTTCAGTAGCCAACTGGGATACCCAGTTCTGTCCCAGGCCCTGAGCCAAGTTAGGTATTGAAATGGCAGCAAACAATCAACTAGGATCCATAGACTTCTATGGGGAGTCCAAAGAACTAGCTGAGCTATCAAGTATAGTTAAATAGGCTGTCAAACTGCCATTTAAGCACTTTGTTTTAATAGACAAAGGTCAAGTAATGCTGATTGTTTTTAAGTGATACCCCTTTGATCTTTGTCTAGCAGTTAACTGCATATTAGGAAGTACTTAACCTCAGCCATTGTTCCAGACCTCACATTCAATCAAATAGGGAAACCAAATTGCTAGAAATATTATGGAAGTCCTGGTCGGCCACTAAAATGTGAACACATCCCAAAGCCTTTTAACCTCCTAAACCAAATCTCCTCTGACTCAATAAAGGTATCTCTACACGGAAAGGGTGTTGGCTACGCAATGGATATGTCTAATCAGCAGTTCCCCTAGGCGCACCACGCCCGAAGAAAATAATTGTCCCGCTTACAGGGCATCCTAGGCCGTCTATCCAGTCTACCACCTTCCTCTATGACCCTGCAACTTGGCCTAGAATCCACAACTTTTCCTGACTATTGGCAACTTGTCCTAGCTTCTAGCTAAGCCATCCTATGTGAGAGGATACAGGCCCTATACAACCTATGAGAAGGAACGGTCTAGTGACGTTTTTAAGAGAGGGTTGTGACACACCTCCTATTCCGTATCCCATATTTGTACCCTATACCAAAATGTATATGCTTAGACGTCAACAATAGGCAGTAGATCTTTTTTCAGGCTGCTGTCTAAACTTTTGTATATAGGGCCGGATCTAGCTTTTTTGAGCCCCTAGGCAGTGAAGTGGAGGAGCCCCTGCGAGTGAGTACGCAAGGTATGTACTGTCCCATTTTTGCCTTCTATGTGCATTTAAGTTACTTTTTCTGTAGTAATCATCTTGTTCTAGCTTGCTACCCCTAGAAGCCAGTCTATGGATGCAGCATTTATTTATTTTTTAAGCCAGGAACTATTTAAAAAAGTGGCGTCTCTCACAGTTGGCCTAATAGGTCATTCGGCCATGGCTGTATAGATCATAGAGTGAGAGACGGACATTATTTGAGTGATCTACTGCTCTGTGATTGTCCTGTCCCTGATCAGAGTGCTATTACTAGTGCTAAGTAAAAAGACCTGCCTTGTACAAGGCACGTTATATTTAGTTTATAGGCCATATTGATTTCATTTCTGTTCACGATATATCTCTGATTGTGCAGGAAGGATCTATCCAGCATGTACTGAGATAAACAGAGGTCTAGACTACAATGCCTAATTACACAGAGGATTTTTCATACACTCATGTGTAAATCTTTTCATTGTATTAATAGACCTGAGTATTAAGAATTTACCTGCCCTGTTAATGCAGGTTTTTTTCCAGTAAGTTGTAGTGCAAGCTTATCTATTTTGAGTTGATGTTTAAAGGATATCCAGAAACTAACACAGGACAGGCAGCACCCATGTATATATGTACTGTACCTGTACTGTGATTATGGTGCATTTCCTGCACTCTGTAGATTTGCCACTAGAGGGAACCAAAGGATTATTACTTGCATTTCTTCTTCAAGTTATATATATTCAAGTTCAAGATATTGAAACTGACAGATAGTGACCGTCAGAGAATTGGAATATTCTTGTTCAGTAGTTCTCAAAAGCCGGCCTCTGAGACCTTACCTGCTGGTCTTCAGGAACACACACCACTACCATTGTTGTTGTTTAATCATTCAGTCGTGTCCGGCTCTCTGTGACCCTATGGACCTCAGCATGTCAGGCACATCTTGTGTCTGGTTGTGCTTATTCATAAGGTCTTCTTGGCAAATATACTGGAGCGGGTTGCCAGTTCCTTCTCCAGCAGACTAAAATTTGTCTGACCTCTCTGATATGACCTGCCCATCGTGGAATAACTCTACAAAGTATACCACACAGCTTCATTGAGAACCACAACAAGGTAGGGATCCAGAAGAGGCCACTACAAATAGTTATATATAGGTTATTGATGAACTTATATGTAGTTAATATGTGCTCTCTTCAAATTAATCTAAAACTAAATGATAACATTAGTGTGTCACCCTTTTATACATGTTCTGGATCTCAAGTTGGTCTTCACGAGCCTTGTAAGGAAACCAGACAGTCTCCATATCACAAAGTGTGAGTCCTGGGTTGGATTTACACACTTAGAAAAAAATAACTCAGGCAGATGCCTATTCTGCCTAATACTAAATCTGACCCTGGAGTTGAGATACTGGTCTAATCCACTACAGATGAGTCGTAATCTGGTTTATGCAAGTTTTTAATGTTGTTTGTTGTGCCACATTAACACTATTATTACGGTATATGTAAGATTATTGAGTTGAGTTGAGGTTACAGGTTTGGCCTTGTGAGAGAAAGAGGACAGTAAAAAGAATAAAAAGGTGAGCAGAGTAGTTAGACATGGTAAAGCATGGCAAGAAGATAATAAAATAAATAATAAAAGTCCTGCTAATAAAATGATACAAAAATCTTTATTATTGATTAATACAAAAGTTTCCGGAAAACATATAATAAAAAAACATATAAAATAATACATTTATACGATAGGATCTCAGGGAAAACAGGAAGAAAACAATGAATTATCAGAATTGACTGATTGAAATGTTACAATTAAGTGACTACTATGCTATTATATTATTCAGATGTCCTAAAAGGACAAATACTGACAAATAATAAACAGTGTTTTTAATATATAAAAAAAATCCCTTGCCTCCAACATGTTTTGTATTGTGCTTCTTCAGAGTTTAAATGTTTGTATATTATTTTTGTATTTATAGTTTCTTTTAGGACAGACTGACAGATACTGGGAGCACTGGTGTATAGGACATGGACAGACTGATAGATACTGGGAGCACTGGTGTATAGGACATGGACAGACTGATAGATACTGGGAGCACTGGTGTATAGGACATGGACAGACTGATAGATACTGGGAGCACTGGTGTATAGGACAGGGACAGACTGATAGATACTGGGAGCACTGGTGTATAGGACAGGGACAGACTGATAGATAGTGGGAGCACTGGTGTATAGGACATGGACAGACTGATAGATACTGGGAGCACTGGTGTATAGGACAGGGACAGACTGATAGATACTGGGAGCACTGGTGTATAGGACAGGGACAGACTGATAGATACTGGGAGCACTGGTGTATAGGACAGGGACAGACTGATAGATAGTGGGAGCACTGGTGTATAGGACAGGGACAGACTGATAGATACTGGGAGCACTGGTGTATAGGACATGGACAGACTGATAGATACTGGGAGCACTGGTGTATAGGACATTGACACACTGACAGATACTGGGAGCACTGGTGTATAGGACATGGACAGACTGATAGATACTGGGAGCACTGGTGTATAGGACATGGACAGACTGATAGACACTGGGAGCACTGGTGCATAGGACAGGGACAGACTGATAGATACTGGGAGCACTGGTGTATAGGACATGGACAGACTGATAGATACTGGGAGCACTGGTGTATAGGACATTGACACACTGACAGATACTGGGAGCACTGGTGTATAGGACATGGACAGACTGATAGATACTGGGAGCACTGGTGTATAGGACATGGACAGACTGATAGATACTGGGAGCACTGGTGTATAGGACATGGACAGACTGATAGATACTGGGAGCACTGGTGTACAGGACAGGGACAGACTGATGGATACTGGGAGCACTGGTGTATAGGACAGGGACAGACTGATAGATACTGGGAGCACTGGTGTATAGGACAGGGACAGACTGATAGATAGTGGGAGCACTGGTGTATAGGACATGGACAGACTGATAGATACTGGGAGCACTGGTGTATAGGACATGGACAGACTGATAGATACTGGGAGCACTGGTGTATAGGACATGGACAGACTGGTAGATACTGGGAGCACTGGTGTATAGGACATGGACAGACTGATAGATACTGGGAGCACTGGTGTATAGGACAGGGACAGACTGATAGATACTGGGAGCACTGGTGTATAGGACAGGGACAGACTGACAGATACTGGGAGCACTGGTGTATAGGACATGGACAGACTGACAGATACTGGGAGCACTGGTGTATAGGACATGGACAGACTGATAGATACTGGGAGCACTGGTGTATAGGACATGGACAGACTGATAGATACTGGGAGCACTTGTGTATAGGACATGGACAGACTGATAGATACTGGGAGCACTGGTGTATAGGACATGGACAGACTGATAGATACTGGGAGCACTTGTGTATAGGACATGGACAGACTGATAGATACTGGGAGCACTGGTGTATAGGACATGGACAGACTGATAGATACTGGGAGCACTGGTGTATAGGACATGGACAGACTGACAGATACTGGGAGCACTGGTGTATAGGACATGGACAGACTGACAGATACTGGGAGCACTGGTGTATAGGACATGGACAGACTGACAGATACTGGGAGCACTGGTGTATAGGACATGGACAGACTGACAGATACTGGGAGCACTGGTGTATAGGACATGGACAGACTGATAGATACTGGGAGCACTGGTGTACAGGACAGGGACAGACTGATAGATACTGGGAGCACTGGTGTATAGGACATGGACAGACTGATAGATACTGGGAGCACTGGTGTATAGGACAGGGACAGACTGATAGATACTGGGAGCACTGGTGTATAGGACATGGTCAGACTGATAGATACTGGGAGCACTGGTGTATAGGACATGGACAGACTGATAGATACTGGGAGCACTGGTGTATAGGACAGGGACAGACTGATAGATACTGGGAGCACTGGTGTACAGGACATGGACAGACTGACAGATACTGGGAGCACTGGTGTACAGGACAGGGACAGACTGATAGATACTGGGAGCACTGGTGTACAGGACAGGGACAGACTGATAGATACTGGGAGCACTGGTGTATAGGACAGGGACAGACTGACAGATACTGGGAGCACTGGTGTACAGGACAGGGACAGACTGATAGATACTGGGAGCACTGGTGTACAGGACAGGGACAGACTGATAGATACTGGGAGCACTGGTGTACAGGACAGGGACAGACTGATAGATACTGGGAACACTGGTGTATAGCACAGGGACAGACTGACAGATACTGGGAGCACTGGTGTACAGGACATGGACAGACTGACAGATACTGGGAGCACTGGTGTACAGGACAGGGACAGACTGATAGATACTGGGAGCACTGGTGTATAGGACATGGACAGACTGATAGATACTGGGAGCACTGGTGTATAGGACATGGACAGACTGATAGATACTGGGAGCACTGGTGTATAGGACATGGACAGACTGATAGATACTGGGAGCACTGGTGTATAGGACATGGACAGACTGATAGATACTGGGAGCACTGGTGTATAGGACATGGACAGACTGATAGATACTGGGAGCACTGGTGTATAGGACATGGACAGACTGATAGATACTGGGAGCACTGGTGTATAGGACATGGACAGACTGATAGATACTGGGAGCACTGGTGTATAGGACATGGACAGACTGATAGATACTGGGAGCACTGGTGTATAGGACATTGACAGACTGATAGATACTGGGAGCACTGGTGTATAGGACATGGACAGACTGATAGATACTGGGAGCACTGGTGTATAGGACAGGGACAGACTGATAGATACTGGGAGCACTGGTGTATAGGACATTGACAGACTGATAGATACTGGGAGCACTGGTGTATAGGACATGGACAGACTGATAGATACTGGGAGCACTGGTGTATAGGACAGGGGCAGTCTGATAGATACTGGGAGCACTGGTGTATAGGACATGGACAGACTGATAGATACTGGGAGCACTGGTGTATAGGACATGGACAGACTGATAGATACTGGGAGCACTGGTGTATAGGACATGGACAGACTGATAGATACTGGGAGCACTGGTGTATAGGACATGGACAGACTGATAGATACTGGGAGCACTGGTGTATAGGACAGGGGCAGTCTGATAGATACTGGGAGCACTGGTGTATAGGACATGGACAGACTGATAGATACTGGGAGCACTGGTGTATAGCACAGGGACAGACTGATAGATACTGGGAGCACTGGTGTATAGGACAGGGACAGACTGATAGATACTGGGAGCACTGGTGTATAGGACAGGGACAGACTGATAGATACTGGGAGCACTGGTGTATAGGACAGGGACAGACTGATAGATACTGGGAGCACTGGTGTATAGGACAGGGACAGACTGATAGATACTGGGAGCACTGGTGTATAGGACAGGGACAGACTGATAGATACTGGGAGCAGTGGTGTGTAGGACAGGGACAGACTGATAGATACTGGGAGCACTGGTGTATAGGACATGGACAGACTGATAGATACTGGGAGCACTGGTGTGTAGGACAGGGACATACTGATAGATACTGGGAGCACTGGTGTATAGGACATGGACAGACTGATAGATACTGGGAGCACTGGTGTATAGGACATGGACAGACTGATAGATACTGGGAGCACTGGTGTATAGGACAGGGACAGACTGATAGATACTGGGAGCACTGGTGTATAGGACATGGACAGACTGATAGATACTGGGAGCACTGGTGTATAGGACAGGGACAGACTGATAGATACTGGGAGCACTGGTGTATAGGACAGGGACAGACTGATAGATACTGGGAGCACTGGTGTATAGGACATGGACAGACTGATAGATACTGGGAGCACTGGTGTATAGGACAGGGACAGACTCATAGATACTGGGAGCACTGGTGTACAGGACAGGGACAGACTGACAGATACTGGGAGCACTGGTGTAAAGGACATGGACAGACTGATAGATACTGGGAGCGCTGGTGTATAGGACATGGACAGACTGATAGATAGTGGGAGCACTGGTGTATAGGACAGGGACAGACTGACAGATACTGGGAGCAGTGGTGTATAGGACATGGACAGACTGATAGATACTGGGAGCACTGGTGTACAGGACATGGACAGACTGACAGATACTGGGAGCACTGGTGTATAGGACATGGACAGACTGACAGATACTGGGAGCAGTGGTGTATAGGACATGGACAGACTGATAGACACTGGGAGCACTGGTGTATAGGACAGGGACAGACTGTTAGATACTGGGAGCACTGGTGTATAGGACAGGGACAGACTGATAGATACTGGGAGCACTGGTGTATAGGACATGAACAGACTGATAGATACTGGGAGCACTGGTGTATAGGACATGGACAGACTGATAGATACTGGGAGCACTGGTGTATAGGACATGGACAGACTGATAGATACTGGGAGCACTGGTGTATAGGACAGGGACAGACTGATAGATACTGGGAGCACTGGTGTACAGGACAGGGACAGACTGATGGATACTGGGAGCACTGGTGTATAGGAGAGGGACAGACTGATAGATACTGGGAGCACAGGTGTATAGGACATGGACTGACTGATATATACTGGGAGCACTGGTGTATAGGACATGGACAGACTGATAGATACTGGGAGCACTGGTGTATAGGACAGGGACAGACTGATAGATACTGGGAGCACTGGTGTATAGGACAGGGACAGACTGATAGATAGTGGGAGCACTGGTGTATAGGACATGGACAGACTGATAGATACTGGGAGCACTGGTGTATAGGATAGGGACAGACTGATAGATACTGGGAGCACTGGTGTATAGGATAGGGACAGACTGATAGATACTGGGAGCGCTGGTGTATAGGACAGGGGCAGTCTGATAGATACTGGGAGCACTGGTGTATAGGACAGGGACAGACTGATAGATACTGGGAGCACTGGTGTATAGGACAGGGACAGACTGATAGATACTGGGAGCACTGGTGTATAGGACATGGACAGACTGATAGATACTGGGAGCACTGGTGTATAGGACATTGACACACTGACAGATACTGGGAGCACTGGTGCATAGGACAGGGACAGACTGATAGATACTGGGAGCACTGGTGTACTGGACATGGACAGACTGATAGATACTGGGAGCACTGGTGTGTAGGACATGGACAGACTGATAGATACTGGGAGCACTGGTGTATAGGACATTGACACACTGACAGATACTGGGAGCACTGGTGTATAGGACATGGACAGACTGATAGATACTGGGAGCACTGGTGTATAGGACATTGACACACTGACAGATACTGGGAGCACTGGTGTATAGGACATGGACAGACTGATAGATACTGGGAGCACTGGTGTATAGGACAGGGACAGACTGATAGATACTGGGAGCACTGGTGTATAGGACATGGACAGACTGATAGATACTGGGAGCACTGGTGTACAGGACAGGGACAGACTGATGGATACTGGGAGCACTGGTGTATAGGACAGGGACAGACTGATAGATACTGGGAGCACTGGTGTATAGGACAGGGACAGACTGATAGATAGTGGGAGCACTGGTGTATAGGACATGGACAGACTGATAGATACTGGGAGCACTGGTGTATAGGACATGGACAGACTGATAGATACTGGGAGCACTGGTGTATAGGACATGGACAGACTGGTAGATACTGGGAGCACTGGTGTATAGGACATGGACAGACTGATAGATACTGGGAGCACTGGTGTATAGGACAGGGACAGACTGATAGATACTGGGAGCACTGGTGTATAGGACAGGGACAGACTGACAGATACTGGGAGCACTGGTGTATAGGACATGGACAGACTGACAGATACTGGGAGCACTGGTGTATAGGACATGGACAGACTGATAGATACTGGGAGCACTGGTGTATAGGACATGGACAGACTGATAGATAGTGGGAGCACTGGTGTATAGGACAGGGACAGACTGGTAGACACTGGGAGCACTGGTGTATAGGACATGGACAGACTGATAGATACTGGGAGCACTTGTGTATAGGACATGGACAGACTGATAGATACTGGGAGCACTGGTGTATAGGACATGGACAGACTGATAGATACTGGGAGCACTTGTGTATAGGACATGGACAGACTGATAGATACTGGGAGCACTGGTGTATAGGACATGGACAGACTGACAGATACTGGGAGCACTGGTGTATAGGACAGGGACAGACTGACAGATACTGGGAGCACTGGTGTACAGGACAGGGACAGACTGATAGATACTGGGAGCACTGGTGTATAGGACATGGACAGACTGATAGATACTGGGAGCACTGGTGTACAGGACATGGACAGACTGACAGATACTGGGAGCACTGGTGTACAGGACAGGGACAGACTGATAGATACTGGGAGCACTGGTGTATAGGACATGGACAGACTGATAGATACTGGGAGCACTGGTGTATAGGACATGGACAGACTGATAGATACTGGGAGCACTGGTGTACAGGACAGGGACAGACTGATAGATACTGGGAGCACTGGTGTGTAGGACATGGACAGACTGATAGATACTGGGAGCACTGGTGTATAGGACAGGGACAGACTGATAGATACTGGGAGCACTGGTGTATAGGACATGGACAGACTGATAGATACTGGGAGCACTGGTGTATAGGACAGGGACAGACTGATAGATACTGGGAGCACTGGTGTATAGGACAGGGACAGACTGATAGATACTGGGAGCACTGGTGTATAGGACAGGGGCAGACTGATAGATGCTGGGAGCACTGGTGTATAGGACAGGGACAGACTGATAGATACTGGGAGCACTGGTGTACAGGACAGGGACAGACTGATAGATACTGGGAGCACTGGTGTATAGGACATGGACAGACTGATAGATACTGGGAGCACTGGTGTACAGGACAGGGACAGACTGATAGATACTGGGAGCACTGGTGTGTAGGACATGGACAGACTGATAGATACTGGGAGCACTGGTGTATAGGACAGGGACAGACTGATAGATACTGGGAGCACTGGTGTATAGGACATGGACAGACTGATAGATACTGGGAGCACTGGTGTATAGGACATGGACAGACTGATAGATACTGGGAGCACTGGTGTGTAGGACAGGGACAGACTGATAGATGCTGGGATCACTGGTGTATAGGACAGGGACAGACTGATAGATACTGGGAGCACTGGTGTATAGGACAGGGACAGACTGATAGATACTGGGAGCACTGGTGTATAGGACAGGGACAGACTGATAGATACTGGGAGCACTGGTGTATAGGACAGGGACAGACTGATAGATACTGGGAGCACTGGTGTATAGGACAGGGACAGACTGATAGATACTGGGAGCACTGGTGTATAGGACATGGACTGAGTGATAGATACTGGGAGCACTGGTGTATAGGACATGGACAGACTGGTAGATACTGGGAGCACTGGTGTATAGGACATGGACAGACTGATAGATACTGGGAGCACTGGTGTATAGGACAGGGACAGACTGATAGATACTGGGAGCACTGGTGTACAGGACAGGGACAGACTGATAGATACTGGGAGCACTGGTGTATAGGACATGGACAGACTGATAGATACTGGGAGCACTGGTGTATAGGACAGGGACAGACTGATAGATACTGGGAGCACTGGTGTACAGGACAGGGACAGACTGATAGATACTGGGAGCACTGGTGTATAGGACAGGGACAGACTGATAGATACTGGGAGCACTGGTGTATAGGACAGGGACAGACTGATAGATACTGGGAACACTGGTGTATAGGACAGGGGCAGACTGATAGATACTGGGAGCACTGGTGTATAGGACATGGACAGACTGATAGATACTGGGAGCACTGGTGTATAGGACATGGACAGACTGATAGATACTGGGAGCACTGGTGTATAGGACAGGGACAGACTGATAGATACTGGGAGCACTGGTGTATAGGACAGAGACAGACTGATAGATACTGGGAGCACTGGTGTATAGGACAGGGACAGACTGATAGATACTGGGAGCACTGGTGTATAGGACAGGGACAGACTGATAGATACTGGGAGCACTGGTGTATAGGACAGGGGCAGACTGATAGATACTGGGAGCACTGGTGTATAGGACATGGACAGACTGATAGATACTGGGAGCACTGGTGTACAGGACAGGGACAGACTGATAGATACTGGGAGCACTGGTGTATAGGACAGGGACAGACTGATAGATACTGGGAGCACTTGTGTACAGGACAGGGACAGACTGATAGATACTGGGAGCCCTGGTGTATAGGACATGGACAGACTGATAGATACTGGGAGCACTGGTGTATAGGACAGGGACAGACTGATAGATACTGGGAGCACTGGTGTATAGGACATGGACAGACTGATAGATACTGGGAGCACTGGTGTATAGGACATGGACAGACTGATAGATACTGGGAGCACTGGTGTATAGGACATGGACAGACTGATAGATACTGGGAGCACTGGTGTATAGGACAGGGACAGACTGATAGATACTGGGAGCACTGGTGTATAGGACAGGGACAGACTGATAGATACTGGGAGCACTGGTGTACAGGACAGGGACAGACTGATAGATACTGGGAGCACTGGTGTACAGGACAGGGACAGACTGATAGATACTGGGAGCACTGGTGTATAGGACATGGACAGACTGGTAGATACTGGGAGCACTGGTGTATAGGACAGGGACAGACTGATAGATACTGGGAGCACTGGTGTACAGGACAGGGACAGACTGATAGATACTGGGAGCACTGGTGTACAGGACAGGGACAGACTGATAGATACTGGGAGCACTGGTGTATAGGACAGGGACAGACTGATAGATACTGGGAGCACTGGTGTATAGGACAGGGGCAGACTGATAGATACTGGGAGCACTGGTGTATAGGACATGGACAGACTGATAGATACTGGGAGCACTGGTGTACAGGACAGGGACAGACTGATAGATACTGGGAGCACTGGTGTATAGGACAGGGACAGACTGATAGATACTGGGAGCACTTGTGTACAGGACAGGGACAGACTGATAGATACTGGGAGCACTGGTGTACAGGACAGGGACAGACTGATAGATACTGGGAGCACTGGTGTATAGGACAGGGACAGACTGACAGATACTGGGAGCACTGGTGTATAGGACAGGGGCAGACTGATAGATACTGGGAGCCCTGGTGTATAGGACATGGACAGACTGATAGATACTGGGAGCACTGGTGTATAGGACAGGGACAGACTGATAGATACTGGGAGCACTGGTGTATAGGACATGGACAGACTGATAGATACTGGGAGCCCTGGTGTATAGGACATGGACAGACTGATAGATACTGGGAGCACTGGTGTACAGGACAGGGACAGACTGATAGATACTGGGAGCACTGGTGTATAGGACATGGACAGACTGGTAGATACTGGGAGCACTGGTGTATAGGACAGGGACAGACTGATAGATACTGGGAGCACTGGTGTACAGGACAGGGACAGACTGATAGATACTGGGAGCACTGGTGTACAGGACAGGGACAGACTGATAGATACTGGGAGCACTGGTGTATAGGACAGGGACAGACTGATAGATACTGGGAGCACTGGTGTACAGGACAGGGACAAACTGATAGATACTGGGAGCACTGGTGTATAGGACATGGACAGACTGATAGATACTGGGAGCACTGGTGTATAGGACATGGACAGACTGATAGATACTGGGAGCAATGGTGTATAGGACATGGACAGACTGATAGATACTGGGAGCACTGGTGTATAGGACAGGGACAGACTGATAGATACTGGGAGCACTGGTGTATAGGACAGGGACAGACTGATAGATACTGGGAGCACTGGTGTATAGGACAGGGGCAGACTGATAGATACTGGGAGCACTGGTGTATAGGACAGGGGCAGACTGATAGATACTGGGAGCACTGGTGTATAGGACAGGGACAGACTGATAGATACTGGGAGCACTGGTGTATAGGACAGGGACAGACTGATAGATACTGGGAGCACTGGTGTATAGGACAGGGACAGACTGATAGATACTGGGAGCACTGGTGTACAGGACAGGGACAGACTGATAGATACTGGGAGCACTGGTGTATAGGACAGGGACAGACTGATAGATACTGGGAGCACTGGTGTACAGGACAGGGACAGACTGATAGATACTGGGAGCACTGGTGTGTAGGACATGGACAGACTGATAGATACTGGGAGCACTGGTGTATAGGACAGGGACAGACTGATAGATACTGGGAGCACTGGTGTATAGGACATGGACAGACTGATAGATACTGGGAGCACTGGTGTATAGGACAGGGACAGACTGATAGATACTGGGAGCACTGGTGTATAGGACAGGGACAGACTGATAGATACTGGGAGCACTGGTGTACAGGACAGGGACAGACTGATAGATACTGGGAGCACTGGTGTATAGGACATGGACAGACTGATAGATACTGGGAGCACTGGTGTATAGGACAGGGACAGACTGATAGATACTGGGAGCACTGGTGTATAGGACAGGGGCAGACTGATAGATACTGGGAGCACTGGTGTATAGGACAGGGACAGACTGATAGATACTGGGAGCACTGGTGTACAGGACAGGGACAGACTGAGAGATACTGGGAGCACTGGTGTATAGGACATGGACAGACTGATAGATACTGGGAGCACTGGTGTATAGGACATGGACAGACTGATAGATACTGGGAGCACTGGTGTATAGGACATGGACAGACTGACAGATACTGGGAGCACTGGTGTACAGGACATGGACAGACTGATAGATACTGGGAGCACTGGTGTACAGGACAGGGAGAGACTGATAGATACTGGGAGCACTGGTGTATAGGACATGGACAGACTGACAGATACTGGGAGCACTGGTGTGTAGGACAGGGACAGACTGATAGATACTGGGAGCACTGGTGTATAGGACATGGACAGACTGATAGATACTGGGAGCACTGGTGTATAGGACAGGGACAGACTGATAGATACTGGGAGCACTGGTGTATAGGACATGGACAGACTGACAGATACTGGGAGCACTGGTGTATAGGACAGGGACAGACTGATAGATACTGGGAGCACTGGTGTATAGGACAGGGACAGACTGATAGATACTGGGAGCACTGGTGTATAGGACATGGACAGACTGATAGATACTGGGAGCACTGGTGTATAGGACAGGGACAGACTGATAGATACTGGGAGCACTGGTGTATAGGACAGGGACAGACTGATAGATACTGGGAGCACTGGTGTATAGGACATGGACAGACTGATAGATACTGGGAGCACTGGTGTATAGGACATGGACAGACTGACAGATACTGGGAGCACTGGTGTATAGGACATGGACAGACTGATAGATACTGGGAGCACTGGTGTATAGGACAGGGACAGACTGGTAGATACTGGGAGCACTGGTATATAGGACAGGGACAGATTGATAGATACTGGGAGCACTGGTGTATAGGACAGGGACAGACTGATAGATACTGGGAGCACTGGTGTATAGGACATGGACAGACTGATAGATACTGGGAGCACTGGTGTATAGGACATGGACAGACTGATGGATACTGGGAGCACTGGTGTATAGGACAGGGACAGACTGATAGATACTGGGAGCACTGGTGTATAGGACAGGGACAGACTGATGGATACTGGGAGCACTGGTGTATAGGACATGGACAGACTGATAGATACTGGGAGCACTGGTGTATAGGACAGGGACAGACTGATAGATACTTGGAGCACTGGTGTATAGGACAGGGACAGACTGATAGATACTGGGAGCACTGGTGTATAGGACAGGGACAGACTGATAGATACTGGGAGCACTGGTGTATAGGACAGGGACAGACTGATAGATACTGTGAGCACTGGTGTATAGGACATGGACAGACTGATAGATACTGGGAGCACTGGTGTATAGGACAGGGACAGACTGATAGATACTGGGAGCAATGGTGTATAGGACATGGACAGACTGATAGATACTGGGAGCACTGGTGTATAGGACATGGACAGACTGATAGATACTGGGAGCACTGGTGTACAGGACATGGACAGACTGATAGATACTGGGAGCACTGGTGTATAGGACATGGACAGACTGATAGATACTGGGAGCACTGGTGTACAGGACATGGACAGACTGATAGATACTGGGAGCACTGGTGTATAGGACATGGACAGACTGATAGATACTGGGAGCACTGGTGTATAGGACATGGACAGACTGATAGATACTGGGAGCACTGGTGTACAGGACATGGACAGACTGATAGATACTGGGAGCACTGGTGTATAGGACATGGACAGACTGATAGATACTGGGAGCACTGGTGTATAGGACATGGACAGACTGATAGATACTGGGAGCACTGGTGTATAGGACATGGACAGACTGATAGATACTGGGAGCACTGGTGTACAGGACATGGACAGACTGATAGATACTGGGAGCACTGGTGTATAGGACATGGACAGACTGATAGATACTGGGAGCACTGGTGTATAGGACATGGACAGACTGATAGATACTGGGAGCACTGGTGTACAGGACATGGACAGACTGATAGATACTGGGAGCACTGGTGTATAGGACATGGACAGACTGATAGATACTGGGAGCACTGGTGTATAGGACAGGGACAGACTGACAGATACTGGGAGCACTGGTGTATAGGACATGGACAGACTGATAGATACTGGGAGCACTGGTGTACAGGACAGGGACAGACTGATAGATACTGGGAGCACTGGTGTATAGGACAGGGACAGACTGATAGATACTGGGAGCACTGGTGTACAGGACAGGGACAGACTGATAGATACTGGGAGCACTGGTGTATAGGACATGGACTGACTGATAGATACTGGGAGCACTGGTGTATAGGACATGGACAGACTGATAGATACTGGGAGCACTGGTGTATAGGACATGGACAGACTGATAGATACTGGGAGCACTGGTGTATAGAATATGGACAGACTGATAGATACTGGGAGCACTGGTGTATAGGACATGGACAGACTGATGGATACTGGGAGCACTGGTGTATAGGACATGGACAGACTGATAGATACTGGGAGCACTGGTGTATAGGACATGGACAGACTGATGGATACTGGGAGCACTGGTGTATAGGACATGGACAGACTGATAGATACTGGGAGCACTGGTGTATAGGACATGGACAGACTGATAGATACTGTGAGCACTGGTGTACAGGACAGGGACAGACTGATAGATACTGGGAGCACTGGTGTACAGGACATGGACAGACTGATAGATACTGGGAGCACTGGTGTATAGGACAGGGACAGACTGATAGATACTGGGAGCACTGGTGTATAGGACAGGGACAGACTGATGGATACTGGGAGCACTGGTGTACAGGACATGGACAGACTGATAGACACTGGGAGCACTGGTGTACAGGACATGGACAGACTGATAGATACTGGGAGCACTGGTGTATAGGACAGGGACAGACTGATAGATACTGGGAGCACTGGTGTATAGGACAGGGACAGACTGATGGATACTGGGAGCACTGGTGTACAGGACATGGACAGACTGACAGATACTGGGAGCACTGGTGTACAGGACAGGGACAGACTGATAGATACTGGGAGCACTGGTGTACAGGACAGGGACAGACTGATAGATACTGGGAGCACTGGTGTATAGGACATGGACAGACTGGTAGATACTGGGAGCACTGGTGTATAGGACAGGGACAGACTGATAGATACTGGGAGCACTGGTGTACAGGACAGGGACAGACTGATAGATACTGGGAGCACTGGTGTACAGGACAGGGACAGACTGATAGATACTGGGAGCACTGGTGTATAGGACAGGGACAGACTGATAGATACTGGGAGCACTGGTGTATAGGACAGGGGCAGACTGATAGATACTGGGAGCACTGGTGTATAGGACATGGACAGACTGATAGATACTGGGAGCACTGGTGTACAGGACAGGGACAGACTGATAGATACTGGGAGCACTGGTGTATAGGACAGGGACAGACTGATAGATACTGGGAGCACTTGTGTACAGGACAGGGACAGACTGATAGATACTGGGAGCACTGGTGTACAGGACAGGGACAGACTGATAGATACTGGGAGCCCTGGTGTATAGGACATGGACAGACTGATAGATACTGGGAGCACTGGTGTATAGGACAGGGACAGACTGATAGATACTGGGAGCACTGGTGTATAGGACAGGGACAGACTGATAGATACTGGGAGCACTGGTGTATAGGACAGGGACAGACTGATAGATACTGGGAGCACTGGTGTATAGGACAGGGACAGACTGGTAGATACTGGGAGCACTGGTATATAGGACAGGGACAGATTGATAGATACTGGGAGCACTGGTGTATAGGACAGGGACAGACTGATAGATACTGGGAGCACTGGTGTATAGGACATGGACAGACTGATGGATACTGGGAGCACTGGTGTATAGGACAGGGACAGACTCACAGATACTGGGAGCACTGGTGTAAAGGACATGGACAGACTGATAGATACTGGGAGCACTGGTGTATAGGACATGGACAGACTGACAGATACTGGGAGCACTGGTGTATAGGACATGGACAGACTGACAGATACTGGGAGCACTGGTGTATAGGACAGGGACAGACTGACAGATACTGGGAGCACTGGTGTATAGGACATGGACAGACTGATAGATACTGGGAGCACTGGTGTATAGGACAGGGACAGACTGATAGATACTGGGAGCACTGGTGTATAGGACAGGGACAGACTGATGGATACTGGGAGCACTGGTGTATAGGACATGGACAGACTGATAGATACTGGGAGCACTGGTGTATAGGACATGGACAGACTGATAGATGCTGGGAGCACTGGTGTATAGGACAGGGACAGACTGATAGATACTGAGAGCACTGGTGTATAGGACAGGGACAGACTGATGGATACTGGGAGCACTGGTGTATAGGACATGGACTGAGTGATAGATACTGGGAGCACTGGTGTATAGGACATGGACTGACTGATAGATAGTGGGAGCACTGGTGTATAGGACATGGACAGACTGATAGATACTGGGAGCACTGGTGTATAGGACAGGGGCAGACTGATAGATACTGGGAGCACTGGTGTATAGGACAGGGACAGACTGATAGATACTGGGAGCACTGGTGTATAGGACAGGGACAGACTGATAGATACTGGGAGCACTGGTGTATAGGACAGGGACAGACTGATAGATACTGGGAGCACTGGTGTACAGGACAGGGACAGACTGATAGATACTGGGAGCACTGGTGTATAGGACAGGGACAGACTGATAGATACTGGGAGCACTGGTGTACAGGACAGGGACAGACTGATAGATACTGGGAGCACTGGTGTGTAGGACATGGACAGACTGATAGATACTGGGAGCACTGGTGTATAGGACAGGGACAGACTGATAGATACTGGGAGCACTGGTGTATAGGACATGGACAGACTGATAGATACTGGGAGCACTGGTGTATAGGACAGGGACAGACTGATAGATACTGGGAGCACTGGTGTATAGGACAGGGACAGACTGATAGATACTGGGAGCACTGGTGTACAGGACAGGGACAGACTGATAGATACTGGGAGCACTGGTGTATAGGACATGGACAGACTGATAGATACTGGGAGCACTGGTGTATAGGACAGGGACAGACTGATAGATACTGGGAGCACTGGTGTATAGGACAGGGGCAGACTGATAGATACTGGGAGCACTGGTGTATAGGACAGGGACAGACTGATAGATACTGGGAGCACTGGTGTACAGGACAGGGACAGACTGAGAGATACTGGGAGCACTGGTGTATAGGACATGGACAGACTGATAGATACTGGGAGCACTGGTGTATAGGACATGGACAGACTGATAGATACTGGGAGCACTGGTGTATAGGACATGGACAGACTGACAGATACTGGGAGCACTGGTGTACAGGACATGGACAGACTGATAGATACTGGGAGCACTGGTGTACAGGACAGGGAGAGACTGATAGATACTGGGAGCACTGGTGTATAGGACATGGACAGACTGACAGATACTGGGAGCACTGGTGTGTAGGACAGGGACAGACTGATAGATACTGGGAGCACTGGTGTATAGGACATGGACAGACTGATAGATACTGGGAGCACTGGTGTATAGGACAGGGACAGACTGATAGATACTGGGAGCACTGGTGTATAGGACATGGACAGACTGACAGATACTGGGAGCACTGGTGTATAGGACAGGGACAGACTGATAGATACTGGGAGCACTGGTGTATAGGACAGGGACAGACTGATAGATACTGGGAGCACTGGTGTATAGGACATGGACAGACTGATAGATACTGGGAGCACTGGTGTATAGGACAGGGACAGACTGATAGATACTGGGAGCACTGGTGTATAGGACAGGGACAGACTGATAGATACTGGGAGCACTGGTGTATAGGACATGGACAGACTGATAGATACTGGGAGCACTGGTGTATAGGACATGGACAGACTGACAGATACTGGGAGCACTGGTGTATAGGACATGGACAGACTGATAGATACTGGGAGCACTGGTGTATAGGACAGGGACAGACTGGTAGATACTGGGAGCACTGGTATATAGGACAGGGACAGATTGATAGATACTGGGAGCACTGGTGTATAGGACAGGGACAGACTGATAGATACTGGGAGCACTGGTGTATAGGACATGGACAGACTGATAGATACTGGGAGCACTGGTGTATAGGACATGGACAGACTGATGGATACTGGGAGCACTGGTGTATAGGACAGGGACAGACTGATAGATACTGGGAGCACTGGTGTATAGGACAGGGACAGACTGATGGATACTGGGAGCACTGGTGTATAGGACATGGACAGACTGATAGATACTGGGAGCACTGGTGTATAGGACAGGGACAGACTGATAGATACTTGGAGCACTGGTGTATAGGACAGGGACAGACTGATAGATACTGGGAGCACTGGTGTATAGGACAGGGACAGACTGATAGATACTGGGAGCACTGGTGTATAGGACAGGGACAGACTGATAGATACTGTGAGCACTGGTGTATAGGACATGGACAGACTGATAGATACTGGGAGCACTGGTGTATAGGACAGGGACAGACTGATAGATACTGGGAGCAATGGTGTATAGGACATGGACAGACTGATAGATACTGGGAGCACTGGTGTATAGGACATGGACAGACTGATAGATACTGGGAGCACTGGTGTACAGGACATGGACAGACTGATAGATACTGGGAGCACTGGTGTATAGGACATGGACAGACTGATAGATACTGGGAGCACTGGTGTACAGGACATGGACAGACTGATAGATACTGGGAGCACTGGTGTATAGGACATGGACAGACTGATAGATACTGGGAGCACTGGTGTATAGGACATGGACAGACTGATAGATACTGGGAGCACTGGTGTACAGGACATGGACAGACTGATAGATACTGGGAGCACTGGTGTATAGGACATGGACAGACTGATAGATACTGGGAGCACTGGTGTATAGGACATGGACAGACTGATAGATACTGGGAGCACTGGTGTATAGGACATGGACAGACTGATAGATACTGGGAGCACTGGTGTACAGGACATGGACAGACTGATAGATACTGGGAGCACTGGTGTATAGGACATGGACAGACTGATAGATACTGGGAGCACTGGTGTATAGGACATGGACAGACTGATGGATACTGGGAGCACTGGTGTATAGGACATGGAAAGACTGATAGATACTGGGAGCACTGGTGTATAGGACAGGGACAGACTGATAGATACTGGGAGCACTGGTGTATAGGACAGGGACAGACTGATAGATACTGGGAGCACTGGTGTATAGGACAGGGACAGACTGATAGATACTGGGAGCACTGGTGTATAGGACATGGACAGACTGATAGATACTGGGAGCACTGGTGTATAGGACATGGACAGACTGATAGATACTGGGAGCACTGGTGTATAGGACAGGGACAGACTGATAGATACTGGGAGCACTGGTGTGTAGGACATGGACAGACTGATAGATACTGGGAGCACTGGTGTATAGGACATGGACAGACTGATAGATACTGGGAGCACTGGTGTACAGGACATGGACAGACTGATAGATACTGGGAGCACTGGTGTATAGGACATGGACAGACTGATAGATACTGGGAGCACTGGTGTATAGGACAGGGACAGACTGATAGATACTGGGAGCACTGGTGTATAGGACATGGACAGACTGATAGATAGTGGGAGCACTGGTGTATAGGACAGGGACAGACTGATAGATACTGGGAGCACTGGTGTATAGGACAGGGACAGACTGATAGATAGTGGGAGCACTGGTGTATAGGACAGGGACAGACTGATAGATACTGGGAGCACTGGTGTATAGGACAGGGACAGACTGATAGATACTGGGAGCACTGGTGTATAGGACAGGGACAGACTGATAGATACTGGGAGCACTGGTGTATAGGACAGGGACAGACTGATAGATACTGGGAGCACTGGTGTATAGGACATGGACTGACTGATAGATACTGGGAGCACTGGTGTATAGGACATGGACAGACTGATAGATACTGGGAGCACTGGTGTATAGGACAGGGACAGACTGATAGATACTGGGAGCACTGGTGTATAGGACAGGGGCAGACTGATAGATACTGGGAGCACTGGTGTATAGGACAGGGACAGACTGATAGATACTGGGAGCACTGGTGTATAGGACATGGACTGACTGATAGATACTGGGAGCACTGGTGTATAGGACATGGACAGACTGACAGATACTGGGAGCACTGGTGTACAGGACATGGACAGACTGATAGATACTGGGAGCACTGGTGTATAGGACATGGACAGACTGACAGATACTGGGAGCACTGGTGTATAGGACAGGGACAGACTGATAGATACTGGGAGCACTGGTGTATAGGACATGGACAGACTGATAGATACTGGGAGCACTGGTGTATAGGACATGGACAGACTGACAGATACTGGGAGCACTGGTGTATAGGACAGGGACAGACTGATAGATACTGGGAGCACTGGTGTATAGGACAGGGACAGACTGATAGATACTGGGAGCACTGGTGTATAGGACAGGGACAGACTGATGGATACTGGGAGCACTGGTGTATAGGACATGGACAGACTGATAGATACTGGGAGCACTTGTGTATAGGACATGGACAGACTGATAGATACTGGGAGCACTTGTGTATAGGACAGGGACAGACTGATAGATACTGGGAGCACTGGTGTACAGGACAGGGACAGACTGATAGATACTGGGAGCACTGGTGTATAGGACAGGGACAGACTGATAGATACTGGGAGCACTGGTGTACAGGACATGGACAGACTGATAGATACTGGGAGCACTGGTGTATAGGACAGGGATAGACTGATAGATACTGGGAGCACTGGTGTATAGGACAGGGGCAGACTGATAGATACTGGGAGCACTGGTGTATAGGACATGGACAGACTGATAGATACTGGGAGCACTGGTGTATAGGACAGGGACAGACTGATAGATACTGGGAGCACTGGCGTATAGGACAGGGATAGACTGATAGATACTGGGAGCACTGGTGTATAGGACAGGGACAGACTGATAGATACTGGGAGCACTGGTGTATAGGACATGGACTGACTGATAGATACTGGGAGCACTGGCGTATAGGACAGGGATAGACTGATAGATACTGGGAGCACTGGTGTGTAGGACATGGACTGACTGATAGATACTGGGAGCACTGGCGTATAGGACAGGGATAGACTGATAGATACTGGGAGCACTGGTGTATAGGACATGGACAGACTGATAGATACTGGGAGCACTGGTGTATAGGACAGGGATAGACTGATAGATACTGGGAGCACTGGTGTATAGGACAGGGATAGACTGATGGATACTGGGAGCACTTTTGTATAGGACATGGACAGACTGATAGATACTGGGAGCACTGGTGTATAGGACAGGGATAGACTGATAGATACTGGGAGCACTGGTGTATAGGACAGGGATAGACTGATGGATAGTGGGAGCACTGGTGTACAGGACAGGGACAGACTGATAGATACTGGGAGCACTGGTGTATAGGACAGGGATAGACTGATGGATAGTGGGAGCACTGGTGTATAGGACAGGGACAGACTGATAGACACTGGGAGCACTGGTGTATAGGACATGGACAGACTGATAGATACTGGGAGCACTGGTGTATAGGACATGAACAGACTGATAGATACTGGGAGCACTGGTGTATAGGACAGGGACAGACTGACAGATACTGGGAGCACTGGTGTATAGGACATGGACTGACTGATAGATACTGGGAGCACTGGTGTATAGGACATGGACAGACTGATAGATACTGGGAGCACTGGTGTATAGGACATGGACAGACTGATAGATACTGGGAGCGCTGGTGTATAGGACAGGGACAGACTGATAGATACTGGGAGCACTGGTGTATAGGACAGGGACAGACTGATAGATACTGGGAGCACTGGTGTGCAGGACAGGGACAGACTGATAGATCCTGGGAGCACTGGTGTATAGGACAGGGACAGACTGATAGATACTGGGAGCACTGGTGTATAGGACAGGGACAGACTGATAGATACTGGGAGCACTGGTGTATAGGACAGGGACAGACTGATAGATACTGGGAGCACTGGCGTATAGGACATGGACTGACTGATAGATACTGGGAGCACTGGTGTATAGGACAGGGATAGACTGATAGATACTGGGAGCACTGGTGTATAGGACATGGACAGACTGATAGATACTGGGAGCACTGGTGTATAGGACAGGGATAGACTGATGGATAGTGGGAGCACTGGTGTATAGGACAGGGATAGACTGATGGATAGTGGGAGCACTGGTGTATAGGACATGGACAGACTGATAGATACTGGGAGCACTGGTGTATAGGACATGAACAGACTGATAGATACTGGGAGCACTGGTGTATAGGACAGGGACAGACTGACAGATACTGGGAGCACTGGTGTATAGGACATGGACTGACTGATAGATACTGGGAGCACTGGTGTATAGGACATGGACAGACTGATAGATACTGGGAGCACTGGTGTATAGGACATGGACAGACTGATAGATACTGGGAGCACTGGTGTATAGGACAGGGACAGACTGATAGATACTGGGAGCACTGGTGTATAGGACAGGGACAGACTGATAGATACTGGGAGCACTGGTGTGCAGGACAGGGACAGACTGATAGATACTGGGAGCACTGGTGTATAGGACAGGGACAGACTGATAGATACTGGGAGCACTGGTGTACAGGACATGGACAGACTGATAGATACTGGGAGCACTGGTGTATAGGACAGGGACAGACTGATAGATACTGGGAGCACTGGTGTATAGGACAGGGACAGACTAATAGATACTGGGAGCACTGGTGTACAGGACAGGGACAGAGTGATAGATACTGGGAGCACTGGTGTATAGGACAGGGACAGACTGATAGATACTGGGAGCACTGGTGTATAGGACATGGACAGACTGACAGATACTGGGAGCACTGGTGTACAGGACAGGGACAGACTGATGGATACTGGGAGCACTGGTGTATAGGACATGGACAGACTGATAGATACTGGGAGCACTGGTGTGTAGGACATGGACAGACTGATAGATACTGGGAGCACTGGTGTATAGGACAGGGACAGACTGATAGATACTGGGAGCACTGGTGTATAGGACAGGGACAGACTGATAGATACTGGGAGCACTGGTGTATAGGACAGGGACAGACTGATAGATACTGGGAGCACTGGTGTATAGGACATGGACAGACTGATAGATACTGGGAGCACTGGTGTATAGGACATGGACAGACTGATAGATACTGGGAGCACTGGTGTATAGGACAGGGACAGACTGATAGATACTGGGAGCACTGGTGTGTAGGACATGGACAGACTGATAGATACTGGGAGCACTGGTGTATAGGACATGGACAGACTGATAGATACTGGGAGCACTGGTGTATAGGACAGGGACAGACTGATAGATACTGGGAGCACTGGTGTATAGGACAGGGACAGACTGATAGATACTGGGAGCACTGGTGTATAGGACATGGACAGACTGATAGATACTGGGAGCACTTGTGTATAGGACAGGGACAGACTGATAGATACTGGGAGCACTGGTGTATAGGACATGGACAGACTGATAGATACTGGGAGCACTGGTGTATAGGACATGGACAGACTGATAGATACTGGGAGCACTGGTGTATAGGACAGGGACAGACTGATAGATACTGGGAGCACTGGTGTGTAGGACATGGACAGACTGATAGATACTGGGAGCACTGGTGTATAGGACATGGACAGACTGATAGATACTGGGAGCACTGGTGTACAGGACATGGACAGACTGATAGATACTGGGAGCACTGGTGTACAGGACATGGACAGACTGATAGATACTGGGAGCACTGGTGTATAGGACAGGGACAGACTGATAGATACTGGGAGCACTGGTGTACAGGACATGGACAGACTGATAGATACTGGGAGCACTGGTGTACAGGACAGGGACAGACTGATAGATACTGGGAGCACTGGTGTATAGGACAGGGACACACTGATAGATACTGGGAGCACTGGTGTAAAGGACAGGGACAGACTGATAGATACTGGGAGCACTGGTGTATAGGACAGGGACAGACTGATAGATACTGGGAGCACTGGTGTATAGGACATGGACAGACTGATAGATACTGGGAGCACTGGTGTATAGGACAGGGACAGACTGATAGATACTGGGAGCACTGGTGTATAGGACAGGGACAGACTGATAGATACTGGGAGCACTGGTGTATAGGACATGGACAGACTGATAGATACTGGGAGCACTGGTGTATAGGACAGGGACAGACTGATAGATACTGGGAGCACTGGTGTATAGGACAGGGACAGACTGATAGATACTGGGAGCACTGGTGTATAGGACAGGGACAGACTGATAGATACTGGGAGCACTGGTGTATAGGACATGGACAGACTGATAGATACTGGGAGCACTGGTGTATAGGACAGGGACAGACTGATAGATAGTGGGAGCACTGGTGTATAGGACAGGGACAGACTGATAGATACTGGGAGCACTGGTGTATAGGACAGGGACAGACTGATAGATACTGGGAGCACTGGTGTATAGGACAGGGACAGACTGATAGATACTGGGAGCACTGGTGTATAGGACAGGGACAGACTGATAGATACTGGGAGCACTGGTGTATAGGACAGGGACAGACTGATAGATGCTGGGAGCACTGGCGTATAGGACAGGGATAGACTGATAGATACTGGGAGCACTGGTGTATAGGACATGGACAGACTGATAGATACTGGGAGCACTGGTGTATAGGACAGGGATAGACTGATAGATACTGGGAGCACTGGTGTATAGGACAGGGATAGACTGATGGATACTGGGAGCACTGGTGTATAGGACAGGGACAGACTGATAGACACTGGGAGCACTGGTGTATAGGACATGGACAGACTGATAGATACTGGGAGCACTGGTGTATAGGACATGAACAGACTGATAGATACTGGGAGCACTGGTGTATAGGACAGGGACAGACTGATAGATACTGGGAGCACTGGTGTATAGGACATGGACAGACTGATAGATACTGGGAGCACTGGTGTATAGGACAGGGACTGAGTGATAGATAATGGGAGCACTGGTGTATAGGACATGGACAGACTGATAGATACTGGGAGCACTGGTGTATAGGACAGGGACAGACTGATAGATACTGGGAGCACTGGTGTACAGGACATGGACAGACTGATAGATACTGGGAGCACTGGTGTATAGGACAGGGACAGACTGATAGATACTGGGAGCACTGGTGTATAGGACATGGACAGACTGATAGATAGTGG
The DNA here is from genome assembly GCA_027410445.1 of Discoglossus pictus. Lineage (NCBI taxonomy): Eukaryota > Metazoa > Chordata > Amphibia > Anura > Alytidae > Discoglossus > Discoglossus pictus. The sequence goes on along the minus strand of CM050169.1, from coordinate 40,877,073 downwards.
GAGCACTGGTGTATAGGACAGGGACAGACTAATAGATACTGGGAGCACTGGTGTATAGGACATGGACAGACTGATAGATACTGGGAGCACTGGTGTACTGGACATGGACAGACTGATAGATACTGGGAGCACTGGTGTACTGGACATGGACAGACTGATAGATACTGGGAGCACTGGTGTATAGGACATGGACAGACTGATAGATACTGGGAGCCCTGGTGTATAGGACATGGACTGACTGATAGATACTGGGAGCACTGGTGTACTGGACATGGACAGACTGATAGATACTGGGAGCCCTGGTGTGTAGGACATGGACAGACTGATATATAGTGGGAGCACTGGTGTATAGGACATGGACAGACTCATAGATACTGGGAGCACTGGTGTGTAGGACATGGACAGACTGATATATAGTGGGAGCACTGGTGTATAGGACATGGACAGACTGATAGATACTGGGAGCACTGGTGTATAGGACAGGGACAGACTGATAGATACTGGGAGCACTGGTGTATAGGACATGGACAGACTGATAGATACTGGGAGCACTGGTGTACTGGACATGGACAGACTGATAGATACTGGGAGCACTGGTGTATAGGACAGGGGTAGACTGATAGATACTGGGAGCACTGGTGTATAGGACATGGACAGACTGATAGATACTGGGAGCCCTGGTGTATAGGACATGGACTGACTGATAGATACTGGGAGCACTGGTGTATAGGACAGGGACAGACTAATAGATACTGGGAGCACTGGTGTATAGGACAGAGACAGACTGATAGATACTGGGAGCACTGGTGTATAGGACAGGGACAGACTGATAGATACTGGGAGCCCTGGTGTATAGGACATGTGCTGACTGATAGATACTGGGAGCACTGGTGTAAAGGTCAGGGACAGATTGATAGATACTGGGAGCACTGGTGTACTGGACATGGACAGACTGATAGATACTGGGAGCACTGGTGTATAGGACAGGGACAGACTGACAGATACTGGGAGCACTGGTGTATAGGACATGGACAGACTGATAGATACTGGGAGCCCTGGTGTATAGGACATGGACTGACTGATAGATACTGGGAGCACTGGTGTACTGGACATGGACAGACTGATAGATACTGGGAGCACTGGTGTGTAGGACATGGACAGACTGATAGATACTGGGAGCACTGGTGTATAGGACATGGACAGACTGATAGATACTGGGAGCACTGGTGTATAGGACATGGACTGATTGATAGATACTGGGAGCACTGGTGTGTAGGACATGGACAGACTGATAGATACTGGGAGCACTGGTGTATAGGACAGGGACAGACTGATAGATACTGGGAGCACTGGTGTATAGGACATGGACAGACTGACAGATACTGGGAGCACTGGTGTACAGGACATGGACAGACTGATAGATACTGGGAGCACTGGTGTATAGGACAGGGACAGACTGATAGATACTGGGAGCACTGGTGTATAGGACAGGGACAGACTGATAGATACTGGGAGCACTGGTGTATAGGACAGGGACAGACTGATAGATACTGGGAGCACTGGTGTATAGGACAGGGACAGACTGATAGATACTGGGAGCACTGGTGTATAGGACATGGACAGACTGATAGATACTGGGAGCACTGGTGTATAGGACAGAGACAGACTGATAGATACTGGGAGCACTGGTGTATAGGACAGGGACAGACTGATAGATAGTAGGAGCACTGGTGTACAGGACAGGGACAGACTGACAGATACTGGGAGCACTGGTGTACAGGACAGGGACAGACTGATAGATACTGGGAGCACTGGTGTATAGGACAGGGACAGACTGATAGATACTGGGAGCACTGGTGTATAGGACATGGACAGACTGATAGATACTGGGAGCACTGGTGTATAGGACAGGGACAGACTGATAGATACTGGGAGCACTGGTGTATAGGACAGGGGCAGACTGATAGATACTGGGAGCACTGGTGTATAGGACAGGGACAGACTGATAGATACTGGGAGCACTGGTGTATAGGACATGGACTGACTGATAGATAGTGGGAGCACTGGTGTATAGGACATGGACAGACTGACAGATACTGGGAGCACTGGTGTATAGGACAGGGACAGACTGATAGATACTGGGAGCACTGGTGTATAGGACATGGAAAGACTGATAGATACTGGGAGCACTGGTGTACAGGACAGGGACAGACTGACAGATACTGGGAGCACTGGTGTACAGGACATGGACAGACTGGTAGATACTGGGAGCACTGGTGTATAGGACAGGGACAGACTGATAGATACTGGGAGCACTGGTGTATAGGACATGGACTGACTGATAGATAGTGGGAGCACTGGTGTATAGGACATGGACAGACTGATAGATACTGGGAGCACTGGTGTATAGGACAGGGACAGACTGATAGATACTGGGAGCACTGGTGTATAGGACATGGACAGACTGATAGATACTGGGAGCACTGGTGTATAGGACATGGACAGACTGACAGATACTGGGAGCACTGGTGTATAGGACAGGGACAGACTGATAGATACTGGGAGCACTGGTGTATAGGACAGGGACAGACTGATAGATACTGGGAGCACTGGTGTATAGGACAGGGACAGACTGAGCGATACTGGGAGCACTGGTGTATAGGACATGGACAGACTGATAGATACTGGGAGCACTGGTGTATAGGACATGGACAGACTGATAGATACTGGGAGCACTGGTGTATAGGACAGGGACAGACTGATAGATACTGGGAGCACTGGTGTGTAGGACATGGACAGACTGATAGATACTGGGAGCACTGGTGTATAGGACATGGACAGACTGATAGATACTGGGAGCACTGGTGTATAGGACATGGACAGACTGATAGATACTGGGAGCACTGGTGTGTAGGACATGGACAGACTGACAGATACTGGGAGCACTGGTGTATAGGACATGGACAGACTGATAGATACTGGGAGCACTGGTGTATAGGACATGGACAGACTGATAGATACTGGGAGCACTGGTGTATAGGACATGGACAGACTGATAGATACTGGGAGCACTGGTGTATAGGACATGGACAGACTGATGGATACTGGGAGCACTGGTGTATAGGACAGGGACAGACTGATAGATACTGGGAGCACTGGTGTATAGGACATGGACAGACTGATAGATACTGGGAGCACTGGTGTATAGGACATGGACAGACTGATAGATACTGGGAGCACAGGTGTATAGGATAGGGACAGACTGATAGATACTGGGAGCACTGGTGTGTAGGACATGGACAGACTGACAGATACTGGGAGCACTGGTGTATAGGACAGGGACAGACTGATAGATACTGGGAGCACTGGTGTATAGGACATGGACAGACTGATAGATACTGGGAGCACTGGTGTATAGGACATGGACAGACTGATAGATACTGGGAGCACTGGTGTATAGGACATGGACAGACTGACAGATACTGGGAGCACTGGTGTATAGGACAGGGACAGACTGATAGATACTGGGAGCACTGGTGTATAGGACAGGGACAGACTGATAGATACTGGGAGCACTGGTGTATAGGACAGGGACAGACTGAGCGATACTGGGAGCACTGGTGTATAGGACATGGACAGACTGATAGATACTGGGAGCACTGGTGTATAGGACATGGACAGACTGATAGATACTGGGAGCACTGGTGTATAGGACAGGGACAGACTGATAGATACTGGGAGCACTGGTGTGTAGGACATGGACAGACTGATAGATACTGGGAGCACTGGTGTATAGGACATGGACAGACTGATAGATACTGGGAGCACTGGTGTATAGGACATGGACAGACTGATAGATACTGGGAGCACTGGTGTGTAGGACATGGACAGACTGACAGATACTGGGAGCACTGGTGTATAGGACATGGACAGACTGATAGATACTGGGAGCACTGGTGTATAGGACATGGACAGACTGATAGATACTGGGAGCACTGGTGTATAGGACATGGACAGACTGATAGATACTGGGAGCACTGGTGTATAGGACATGGACAGACTGATGGATACTGGGAGCACTGGTGTATAGGACAGGGACAGACTGATAGATACTGGGAGCACTGGTGTATAGGACATGGACAGACTGATAGATACTGGGAGCACTGGTGTATAGGACATGGACAGACTGATAGATACTGGGAGCACAGGTGTATAGGATAGGGACAGACTGATAGATACTGGGAGCACTGGTGTGTAGGACATGGACAGACTGACAGATACTGGGAGCACTGGTGTATAGGACATGGACAGACTGATAGATACTGGGAGCACTGGTGTATAGGACATGGACAGACTGATAGATACTGGGAGCACTGGTGTATAGGACATGGACAGACTGATGGATACTGGGAGCACTGGTGTATAGGACAGGGACAGACTGATAGATACTGGGAGCACTGGTGTATAGGACAGGGACAGACTGATAGATACTGGGAGCACTGGTGTATAGGACAGGGACAGACTAATAGATACTGGGAGCACTAGTGTATAGGACAGGGACAGACTGATAGATACTTGGAGCACTAGTGTATAGGACAGGGACAGACTGATAGATACTGGGAGCACTGGTGTATAGGACAGGGACAGACTGATAGATACTTGGAGCACTGGTGTACAGGACATGGACAGACTGATAGATACTGGGAGCAATGGTGTACAGGACATGGACAGACTGATAGATACTGGGAGCACTGGTGTATAGGACAGGGACAGACTGATAGATACTGGGAGCACTGGTGTATAGGACATGGACAGACTGATAGATACTGGGAGCACTGGTGTATAGGACATGGACAGACTGATGGATACTGGGAGCACTGGTGTATAGGACAGGGACAGACTGATAGATACTGGGAGCACTGGTGTATAGGACATGGACAGACTGATAGATACTGGGAGCACTGGTGTATAGGACATGGACAGACTGATAGATACTGGGAGCACAGGTGTATAGGATAGGGACAGACTGATAGATACTGGGAGCACTGGTGTATAGGACAGGGACAGACTGATAGATACTTGGAGCACTGGTGTATAGGACATGGACAGACTGATAGATACTGGGAGCACTGGTGTACAGGACATGGACAGACTGATAGATACTGGGAGCACTGGTGTATAGGACAGGGACAGACTGATAGATACTGGGAGCACTGGTGTATAGGACATGGACAGACTGACAGATACTGTCAGCACTGGTATACCATTGTATCTATAGAAGGAAGTGAACAAAATGTTCATATTTTAATTATATTAGCGAATTGCTGTAAAAAAATGACGGCAATGAAATTGTAAGGTAGCTAAGGCTGTTTGGTGTGTACTAATGAAATATATAATAGATTAATAAATGAATATACTTTACGTATTTTGAAGCATTGTGTTGAAGAGCTGCAATCTGTTTTGATGTTGCTGCAGCATTAGTGGTGTGGAGCTGCGTGCGCGAGCCGAAACCATTTGCGTAGTGGTGTACTTCCGCATTGTCGGAAAATGTTGGGTAATGTGTGGTATGTGTCTTAGCGGAATATCCGTAGGTCGTTTGTGGTGTTTTGCGAGTTTCTTGTGGTGTTTTGCGTGTTTAGAGTGCTGTAGCCTCATTTTCGTTTTGTTCGGCGGCCATTTTTTCTCTCGCTCAGAGAATTTTTTAATGTCTAAACTCTTTTATTTTTAGTGAAATGAAGGTGTAAGTTGCTTTTTTGAGGTCCTGGATGCTCCCTCTTGCTGTAGGTAAGCTTTTTATGTATATGCTGTGTGTATTTATTGTGTTTTTCATTTTTTCCTGTTCGCGGGTTGCGGGCACTTTTTGCGAGGTTGTAATGAGTGGTAAAGTGTATCTAAGGTTGTTTGCGTTGCAACGTAAGGTTTGCGAGGGTCGCAGTTGCTTTGTGGTGTTTTTTGCGTTACAATGTAAAGTTTGCGTGGCGCTCCTTGCCAGCAACTGCGACCCTCGCAAACTTTACCCTTCGCGAGGGCCTTCGACGCTCCATGGCAGCAACTGAGGCCCTCGCTTTGAGAGTGCCTCACTTGCTGGCAAGGAGCGCTGCGAGCCGCGGCCCTCGCTACGCGAACCCACAAGCGTTAGCAACAACTCGTACGCTCACAACTATATATGTGATTAATGTAGATTGTCAGTATTTTTTATTTACTCGCTTATTTTTTTGAGGAACAAATATGCTGATATTGTATAATTTATGTATATTTGTATGTGTGTTTGTGATATAATTGCCGCCCCATCATATCAGAACGCATGATTAATCTATAATAAAAAAACTATTTCAATACTGTAGTTAAAAAAATGGATTGTGTATTTATTTATTTAAACCATACATTGTTAAGATGTTCAGACTAGCAAACTATAAATATGAACCAATTGTGAGTAAAATAAAATAATGAGATGTGGTGTGTGACTGCACTATAGGGCTAGAGGAGGGGGTCTAGTACCTCGAGTCATCCGTAACATGGTCAGAGAGACCCTGCCCAATCTCTCATGTCTCATAAATAACCTTCTAGTATCTGCTAGGTCCTAGTAACAATATTGGGTTCCCTAGTGATCCAGTGGTTAGGACTCAACGAGTTCACCGCTGTGACCTGGGTTTGATTTCAGTCAGGAAACCAAGAGGTCACATCACCCTGAAGCCAAGCAGGGTTGGGTCTGGTCAGTATTTGGATGTAGACCACATAGGAATACCAGGAGCTGTATGCTGTGGCCCCCTGGAGAAGGATCTGGCAATCCACACCAGTATCTCTGCCATGAATATCAAGTGGATCAGCATGTTGTGTTATAGTCCCTGAGGTCATGGAGAGTTGGGCACACAAAAAAAAAAACAGCGAGAATATCAGGTAAATAACAATCACAGTTTTACTTTTTGTTTTCTTTTAATAGACATGTAAGGTTCCTGGATTTATAATATCCCCTGTAGCTATTTACTTTTATGTACTTTATTTCATAAGTGCTTATAAGCTCTGTTTTATTGCCTAAAATAAACAATTAGTCCCTGTATGGGTCTGCCTTTTGCAACTCATGAAGATGCAGACTCTGCTGTACATGCAATGCTGTGTCTCATACTAACCAATAAGTAACAATCTGCAACATATAGCTGAGACATGGTCTCTGATAAGCTAGGACACTACTCTGCCCAGCACAGTCTGTTTCTGCATATGCTGACCGTAGCACTGTAAATGCAAATAGAAAATCAACACTGCACAGTAAAAGACGGGAAAGGAAGTTAATACCTATCAGGCCACCCACATGGACTAGAACAGTATCGCCATTCATTTTTATTATTATGTACATTGTCGAATTGCGAGTCCGATCGCATATCAGACTTCTAAACGCTAATTGACTGACGTTTAACCTCCATGTTTTACTGATGTCATGATGATGGTCTCATTTACTATTGGTTGTTTCTAAATCGGTATTTACGGCCTTGTTTGATTGATCATGATCACGCTCTGAAATGCTACTTAGGGGTGCATGGTTTACGGTTTCGGCTCTCGGCCAGGTAGCTGTGGACTTGCTCAATTGAATATATCTGTAATTGTAGCAAATTTCAAGCCCGCAGACATATGGCCTGTATAACATAATCGCAGGACAAAGCTAAATACAATCTTCACATGGATACATTCTTATTGTAACTCGTGTTTCTTTTCTGCTACTTGTTGATCACAGTCTGTGTCTAAATAAATAGACTACCAGAATTCTTAAGGAATGTAGAAGGTTCCTGGATTTATAATAGACTTAAGAATTCTGGTATCTCCTTCCATCTCAGGAAGTCCATCGGTAGAAACCAAATGGTAGATTTCACTGTGTTATAATTGCATATTAAAGGTAATAAATTAGAGGATGTATGCATTTACATTCTAAAGTGTAGTTTCTCAAAAAAATAAGACTAAAAAGATAATCAATTGCATATATGAACAAATAAATACCTATAAATTCCCACAATCACTGGGCCCTGATGCACCTTGTCTGGCTGAAGCGGTTAGTAGATATAGGCTACGTATTTCAGCACATAGACAATTTCATGCATGCGCAGCTCTGTATGGATGCTGTGCATGCGCAGCTCGCACTTGCAAGCTTGTGCACATGGTGCGCGTGCATGAGCAGCAAAGGGCAACATCCGCGAGCTGCATAGGATGAGAAGGAGGGGGGAGGAAGACACAGGGGAGAGGGGGGAGGAAGACACAGTGGAGAGGGGGAGGAAGACACGAGGGGGAGGGGGGAGGAAGACACAAGGGGGAGTGGGAGAGTGGGAAGGGGTTGAGAAGGACACAGGGGAGGGGAGTGGGGAAAGAGACACAGGGGAATGGAGAAGGGGAAGATCCAGGGGAAGGGAGAGAAGGGAGAGACACAGGGGAGGGGGAAGAGACACAAGGGGAAGGGGGGAAGAGACACAGGAGGGAGAGGGAAGAGACTGAAGGGAGGGAGAGGGGGAGGGAGAGAAAAATTTAAAATTATTCCGTCATTTTTGACGGGCAATTTACTAGTATAAATATATGTATAGATCTCTGTCCAAATCTCCATGACCTCATGGACAGCAGCAGCACACCAGGCACATCATTTGTTATGTCTCTAGTTGTGCTTATCCATAAGGTTATCTTGGCAAAGATACTGGAGTGGGTTGCCAGTTCCTTCTCCAGTGGGCCACAGCATACAGCTCCTGTATTCTTAGGTGGTCTCCCATCTAAGTACCGACCAGGCACAACCAAGCATGGATTCAGGGGTGTGTGACCTCAGGGTGGTGTGATCCAGTTTGCAGTAATGGAATAACTGAATCCTAACCACTGGACCACCAAGGAATCCCAGCATAACTTAAATAGATACTATTCCTAACTAACATATAATTATTAAAATACACATACAAAATATTAATTAGTGCATATACACATTGTCTAATCACTGTGCAGATGTATTAAAAATACTAAAATTCATATTTGTATTCCAAATAGACATAAAATTACAGCAACTTAAAAAGTCAATAATTAGCAAACTTACAAACACAGCGTATTTAAAACATATTCACATCTCTACAGTAGGGGTTAATATAGTTTGTAAAGGTGTCTAATGGAGATGATTTCATAAAAGGGACACAGAGGGGCTGTTAAAGCACAGCTAGAGAGACAGCGTCCATGAGTGATAAAAATATACCGGCCAATAATAAAAATAACTCCAAGGAAGCTCGCAAGATCACATGAAGCTATACCAGGGACTTTATAAATCACATTTTTGGTGTATAAAGATAAGATTATTCAGAGCTCCTTGATTGGAAATATTACTCATCACTGTGTGAACAGTCTGGTTCTTGTGCGTCAATGGGAAGGAGATATAGCCATGTAGTCATTTAGTCCCCATCTCTGTGAGGTCACCCCCATATGATTCCTTCTTACTCCACAATACCTCAGCAACCAAGTGATTTCTTATCTTTTCTCTGTGTGAAAAAAATCTGGAGAATGTTTTTGTAAGAATATTAACTTCTTTGGGGCAGTAATGATGACATTCAGGGTGCAAAGGGTGCTGTATTATCATGATCCAGTCTGGTGGAGCAGGGGCTTGTCTAGTAGACCATCCTAGATAGCCCTGGACCCAGATAACTGATATGGCTGGGTTCACTGTATAAACTACACAGCTAGCAGTGTGTTCACTGGAGCCTCTATTAGCCCTGACTATTGTATCTAATGGAGGGTTCCCTGGTGGTCCAGTGGTTAGGATTCAGTGCTTTCATAACTGAGACCTGGGTTCGATTCGAGTCAGGCAACCAAAAGGTCACACCACCCTGAAACCAAGCAGGGTTGGGCCTGGTCGGTACTTAGATGGGAGACCACCTAGGAATACCAGGAGCTGTATGCTGTGGCCCACTGGAGAAGGAACTGGCAACCCACTCCGGTATCTCTGCCAAGTGGATCAGCATGACCATGGACATAAAGATGTGCCTGGTGTGTTACTGTCCATGAGGTCACGGAAAGTTGGAAATGACAGAACGACGCAAAAAAAAAACCTTTATGTAATAAAAAATACATCCTACAATCAGCTTTTCATCCCAATTTCAGGTAATACCAACCATAGCTCTGCCATATGAGTTCATTGGCTAGCTTGTTGTTTACAGAGCACCAACTACAATCATTATGAGCTGTTTGCTTTTATTTGACCATGGTCGTCAATTTATTTTCTATATGATGTTTTGAAAAATGAAACTTTATAATATTTGTTTTATTCTTTCTAAAAATGCCACCTTTGCCTTTTTTACATCTATATGCAAATTTTCATCATTTGATCCTACTTCCTTCCTTGTTCTTGTAAGCAACTGAGCTTTCTATGTCTTTTATGGAAAGCACTGGCAGTTGTAGCAGCCACATTTCCACTATGCAAATTGAATGCAGATGAATGCAACTCTCCTCCCACCTCAGAAAATTGATTACCAGAAACCAAAATTGTAGCATAATTGCAGTATTCCTTTGACTTTCCTCGGTGCCCAACCCACTGACAGCTTCCAGTGCAGAGACATCAGGGTATAGTGGTTAGTTTGTTTTCTAATAAATGTTCTACTGTCTACTATATAGTTTTTCTTTATCATATATTAACCTACATTTATCAAACAGGATAAAAAGTCAATAGGGTAACGTTTGACACTTTTAACACAGACTTTCTATCGAAAACTCCACTTTGACGGCCACTAAAATATTAATAAATGATCAAATTGAAATTAACCTTTACTTCCATTGCACTCCATGTTTTACATTGTTTAAACTCCATTTTTTTAAATTACACTTCAAAGGTATAAGTGTATTTCAATCAATTGTAATTAGAGCAACAAGGAGATACCACAACAATTAAATTCCCTGATTGTGTAAAACTGTAGCCCGTAACATAGCCTGCAAGACTTAGGGCTATTAAATTGGCCCTGTAAAGCAACCCGACAACGACTTGCGGGGTAAAAACCCTACAGTATGTCGAAAATTGAACTCTGTGGCTGCAAACCCTTTGTTCTGTCAAGCCCGTAACTGTTACGTTCCAATCACGCTATTAAATTGCAACAAATTCACTGACGTTCAAGGCCGTAACCTGCAAATGGAGCCAAAAAGCCAATGGGTACTAGAGAGCACCCGCAAGTATGTTAAAGTCCTATTCGTAGCACTGTAAATACAAATATAAACACAATACTGTACATATAAGTAAAGGGAAAGTGATGTTAGGTATTAAAATGAATACCTAAACATTCTCAAGTTTGCAAATCTGCAATATAAAATACTTTTTGTAATGTTTAATTTCCGTGTTATATCGATTCCCGCAATCAATGTGTTAATACATATAATGGAACTTGCATGGACTTGAATATCATATTTACTGATTTATTCATATTGCATTATTTCTGGAATGCGGGTCCAATTGCAAGTCGTAATTGAAACCCCTAAGGCTTTGAAATCTAACCTCCATTTTTCAGTGACGTAATTATGACGATCGCTGTTGCCATTGGCTCTGTCTAAACCTATATCTACGGGTTTGACTAATTGACCATGTTCCCACCTGCACATCCAATGTGCGCAAGAATGGTTTACGGGTTTCCGTCCCAAGCCTGTAACTCGCGGCATGGTGGAATTTAATAGCTCTGTAACGCAGCCAAATTTCAAGCCCGCAGCCTTTGCGGGAATGCCGATGCTGATACGGGCTTCAAATTTTATGGGGCTGTTTGAATGGCTGGTCACTCATTGTTCTGCGGACCCCAGAGCAAGGTGATCAGCACCATGGACAGAGCCAAAAAATCCAAGAGAGTGCAGGAGAGACTGCCTGACAATAGGAGAGACTGACTGCTAATAGGACAGAATACCAGAATATAGATACAAACTACAGGAGAATAGTCTGACTGCACTGGCTGCCCCACCTGAGCAGGGATGGAGGCAAACACTGCAGAGGTGAGCAAAGGAATTGTCTACAGTACAAAGTATTACTGGCAAATATAGGGCTTTAATTATTCTGGAGGCAAGTTAAACTATTTTAAAATAAAGTATCCCTTTTTTATTTGTATGGAGACTTTTAAGATAGTATTATTAGGGCACTTATTTATTTTACACAGAAGCCTTTAGAGCAAAAACAGCATGATACGGTAAGCTGTCGTCTATTAGATTAAATAACAGAAAGACACCAGTGTCGCTAGCGTTTAAAAAAAAATAAAAAAATACATTTATTTAATTTTTATCACAATTGGGCTGCGCACACATTCAATAATTAACAAAACTGATGTTATAACCTATCCCCTAACCCTCCTCTCTCTTCTTGTCTCCTCTCCCCATTCCTCGTCTCCTCACCCCTCCTCTTACTCTTCCTTCTCTGCCATCCCTCCTCTCTCTTTTCCTCACCCCATCCCTCCTCTCTATCTCTCCTCCATCCCCCATCTCTCCTCTCTCTCTCTTCCTCCTCTCCCCATCCCTCCTCTCTCTCTCTCTCTATTTCCTCCTCTCCACATCCTTCCTCTCTCTTCCCCTTCTCTCTCCATTCCTCCCCTCTCTTTCCTCCTCTCTCTCCTCTCCCTCCTTTCTCTCTTATCCTCTCTCCTATCCATCCACTCTTCCTTCTCTCCCCTATCCCTACTCTCTATTTTCCTCTACCCTTCCCTCATCCTCCCTGCCCCATCCCTCCTCTTTATCTCTCCTCCTTCTCTCCCTCCATCCCTCCTCTCTCTCTTTTCCCTCCATCCCCATCCCTCCTCTCTCTCTCTTTTACCTCCTTTCCCATCCCACCCTGTCCTGCCTCTCCCCCATCCATACTCTCTCCTCCTCTCCCCCATCCCTCCTATCTGCCTTTCTTCTCTCTTGCTATCCCTCTATCTCTCTTCCTTCTTTCCTTATTCCTCCTCAATCATTTCCACTCCCACCTCCCTCTCTCCTTCACTCTATCCCTCCTCTCTCTCTCTCTCCCCTATCCCTCTCTCTCTCCTCCTCTCCCTTCTCTCTTTCTCTTCCTTCTCTCCCCACCCCTCCTCTCTCCTCCTTCTCTCCCTCTATCCCTCCTCTCTCTTCCTTCTAACCCCATCCCTCCTATTTTCCTCCTCCATCTCCCTATCTCCTTCTCTCTCTCTATCCCTCCTCTTTCCGTTCTCTTCCCATCATTCCTCTCCCCCTTCAACTTTCTCCTCTTTCTCTCCTTCATTACCCATTCCTCCTCTCTCACCTCCTCTCCCCATCCCTCCTCTCTCTTTTCCTCCTCCATCTCCCTCTCTCCTTCTCTCTCTCTATCCCTCCTCTCTCCATTCTCTTCCCATCATTCCTCTCCCCTATTCAACTTTCTCCTCTTTATCTCCTTCCTCTCCTCATTCCTCCTCTCTCACCTCCTCTCCCCATCACTCCTCTCTCTTTCCATCCCTCCTCTCCGCTATCCCTCTCTCTCCTCTTTCTATCCCTCCTCTCTCTCTCTCTTCCTTCACTCCCCACTCATCCTCTCTCACCTCCTCTCCCCATCCCTCCTCTCTACTTGTTCTCTCCCTCTATCCATCCTCTCTTCCTTCTCTACTCTCTCTTTTCCTCTCCCCATCCCTCCTCTCTCTCCCTCCACCTCTCTTCCATCCCTTCTCTCTCCTTTCCCCCTATTCTTCAACTTTCTTTCCCTTTCCCCATGCTCCTCTCTCTCCCTCTATCCCTCCTCTCTCTTTCTTCTCTCCCCATCCCTCCTTTATCTCTCCTCCATCTCCCATCGCTCCTGTCTCTCTCTCTCTCTATTTCCTCCGTCGCCATCCTCCTCTTTCTCTTCCTCCTCTCCCCATCACTCCTCCTTCTCTCTTCCTCCTCTCCACATCACTCTGCGCTCTCTATCTCCTCATCTCTCCTCCTTCTCTCTCTTCCTTCTCTCCCTCCTCTCTCTCTTCCTTCTCTTCCTATCCTCTCTCTCCTCCTCTCCCCATCCATCATCTCTCTTCCTCCTCTCCCCATCCCTCCTCTCAGTCTTTCTTCTCTCCTTCTACCACTCCTCTCTCTCTTCCTTCTCTCCCCATCCCTCCTCTCTTGTCCTTCTCTCCCCATTCCTCCTCACTCACCTCCATCCCTCCTCTCTATCCTCCTCTCCCCTTCCTCCTCTCAGTCTTTCTTCTCTCCTTCTACCGCTCCTCTCTCTTTTTTCCTCTCCCCATCCCTCCTTTCTAATAATTCTTTCCCCATCCCTCCTCCCTCTCCCCCTCTTTCTCTCCTCCTCTCCCTATCCCTCCTCTCTGTCTTAATTTTCTCCCCATCCCTCCTCTCTGTCTTTTTCTCCCCATCCCTCCTCTCTCTCCCCCCATCCCTCCTCTCTGTCTTTCTCCTCTCCATATATCCCTCCACTCTCTTCCTTCTCTCTCTCTCTCCTCTCCCCATCCCTCCTCTCTCTCCCCACATCCCTCCCCTCTCTCTCTTTCTCTATTTCCTCCGCTGCCATCCTTCTCCCTCTCTCTTCCTCCTCTCCCCATCACTCTGCGTTCTCTATCTCCTCATCCCTCCTCTTTCTCTCTCTTCCTTCTCTCCCTCCTCTCTCTCTTCCTTCTCTCCCCATCCTCTCTCTCCTCCTCTCCCGATCCATCATCTCTCTTCCTCCTCTCCCCATCACTCCTCCCTCTCTCTTCCTCCTCTCCCCATCACTCTGCGTTCTCTATCTCCTCATCCCTCCTCTTTCTCTCTCTTCCTTCTCTCCCTCCTCTCTCTCTTCCTTCTCTCCCCATCCTCTCTCTCCTCCTCTCCCCATCCATCATCTCTCTTCCTCCTCTCCCCATCCCTCCTCTCAGTCTTTCTTCTCTCCTTCTACCACTCCTCTCTCTCTTCCTTCTCTCCCCATCCCTCCTCTCTTGTCCTTCTCTCCCCATTCCTCCTCACTCACCTCCATCTCTCCTCTCTATCCTCCTCTCCCCTTCCTCCTCTCAGTCTTTCTTCTCTCCTTCTACCGCTCCTCTCTCCTTTTTCCTCTCCCCATCCCTCCTTTATTTTCCTTCTCACCCCATCCCTCCTCCCTCTCCCCCTCTTTCTCTCCTCCTCTCCCTATCCCTCCTCTCTGTCTTTCTTTTCTCCCCATCCCTCCTCTCTCTCTCCCCCATCCCTCCTCTCTGTCTTTCTTCTCTCCATCTATCCCTCCACTCTCTTCCTTCTCTCTCTCTCCTCCTCTCCCCATCCCTCCTCCCTCTCCCCCATCCCTCCCCTCTCTTTCTTTCCTCCTCTCCCTATCCCTCCTCTGCCTTTCTTTTCTCCCCATCCCTCCTCTCTCTCCCCCCAACCCTCATCGCTCTCTCCATCCCTCCTCTCTGTCTTTCTTCTCTCCATCTATCCCTCCTCTCTCTCTCTTCCATCCTCTCTCTCCTCCTCTCCCCATCCCTCTTCTCTGTCTGTCCTCTCTTCATCTATCCCTCCTGTCTTCCTTCTCTCCCCATCCCTCCTCTCTCTCTTCCTCTCTCCATCTTCTCCTTTCTCTTCTCCCCACCCCTCCTCTCTCTCATCCTTCTCTTCCTATGACCCTCCCTATGCTCCTCTCTCCATCCCTCATTTCTCTCTCTCTTCCTTCTCTCTCCACCTTCTATCTCTCTCTCTCCTCCCTCTCCCTCATCCCTCTCTCCCCCTCCCAGGCTGTCTCCTCCCTCCTGTCTGTCTCCGTGTGTATATCTCAGTGTGTGCAGCTCTGTGTATATATAGATGTGAGTGTGCCCAAGACATGCTGCTCCCCGGGAGCCCCCCGCCGGGCCACACAGGGGGTCCTAGGAGTGAGTGAGGAGCGTCAGCACCCGGACACCCATATCCCCCTGGGTATCTGCACCTGACACTGGGATATATCGGGGTCTACTGGAATCTCCACGGGCGGGGGTCCATATTGACAGTGAAGGGGCTGCCAACCCCAGGAACCTGTTACCCCTCTCGGATATACCCTCTGGATGTACCCCCTGGATTCTGTAATATACCCCCGTATCTGCCCCGCGGTGACTCGGGATCATGTGGACCCCAACCGAGGAGGAGAAATACGGAGTGGGTGAGTGACAGTGGGGGGAAACTGACCATCACATACTGACCATCACACACACTGACCAGCACACACTGGCCAGCACACACACTGCCCACTACACACTGGCCAGCACACACTGATCAGCACATACTGACCATCACACACACACTGACCACTACACACTGGCCAGCACACACTGACCATCACAAACTAACATAACCTGATACACTGCCTATCAAAAACACACTGATCAGCACACACACTGACCACTACACACTGGCCAGCACACACTGACCACCACATACTGACCATCACACACACACACTGACCACTACACACTGACCAGCACAAACTAACACAACCTGATACACTGCCTATCAAACACTCACTGGCCAGCACACACACAGTGACAAAATCTAACACACTGCCAACACACATATACTGACACAACCTGACACACTGATGCACAACTAGACCTACACACACACACAACTGTTACACACAGCACACAATCCATCAGTCACTGCAGGAACATACACAATACGTGACAAGAATCCATAAGCACAGAGCAGTGTGCAGGAATTCACACTTGTATCAAACACACACAACACAAGCTCCACACTAGATGTCTGTGTGACATTCACTGACAGGCAGCAGGACATAATACCATATACACAGCACAGATAGGCCCTGAATCCCAGGCTAGTGCTCAGAGCAGTGAGACTATTAGCTGTAGGGATTGTGCTATGCCTATGAGTCTTAGGTACTGGGGTTACTGCTAGGGTCTGGGTCTGGTGGGTACTAAGGTTTTTGGCTGGTGTATGGATCTGCTGGGTTTTGGGGTTACTAATGTGTGCATGGATCTGATGGGTGCTGGGTTTACTGTTGGGTTTATGGGCCTGTGCTATGGGTTACTGCTAGGTGTATGGGTCTAGTGGGTGCTGGGGCTACTGCTATGTGTATGGATCTAATGAGTGTTGGGGTTCATTCTGGTTGTATTGGTCTGATAAATGCCAGGGGTTACTTCTGGGTGCGGGGGTCTGGTGGACTACTCAATGTATTGGTCTGGTGGGTGCTGGGGTTACTACTCTGTGTATGAGCCTGGTGGGTGCTGGGGTTACTGCTCTGTGTGGGTACCTGGTGGGTGCTGGGGTTACTGCTCTGTGTGGGTGCCTGGTGGGTGCTGGGGTTACTACTTGGTGTATGGGCCTGGAGGGTGCTGGGGTTACTGCTCCATGTGGGTGCCTCGTGGGTGCTGGGGTTACTGCTGGGTGTAGGGATTTGGGGGGTGCTGGGGTTACTACTTGGTTTATGGGCCTGGTGGGTGCTGGAGTTACTGCTCTGTGTGGGGGCCTGGTGGGTGCTGGGGTTACTACTTGGTGTATGGGCCTGGTGACTGCTGGGGTTACTGCTGGGTGTATGGATGTAATGAGTGCTGGTGTTAATGCTGATTGTATGGCTCTATTGTGTGCTGGGGTGACTGCTGGGTGTATTGGTCTAATGGATGTAGGGGTAACTGCTGGATGTATGTTGTTGAGTTAATTGGATTGGCACTTGGATATGAGGTAAGGGCACTAGAAGGAGGTGGTGCTGTGTGCATGAGACCTCTACTGGATATATGTAGTTGAACCTGGATGTATGGGGCTAAATGAGTTGTATAAGAATGTCACTAGATGTGTGAGAAACATAGTGAATTATGAGTTTTGATGTATATGATTGGTTTCAGTTGTTCGAGAGTGGTGCTGAGTCTATGAGATTGGTCCTGGGTGATGAGGCCTGTGATGAGGTAGTAGGACCTATGATGGCTGCATGGGACTGGTGCTGGGTTTATGGGATCAATACTGGTTATATTTATTGGAGTTGTCATTCTAGAGAGCATAGGGCGGACGGACTCTGGGTGTTGTTGTTGCTGGATTCATTGGAATGACAATGGGTATATGAAGTGGGTGCTATATTATGCTATTGAACATGGCAGAATGGTACATGAGGCTGGTGCTGGGTGTATCAAGTTGGTGTTTGAGGCTAGTGCTGGGTTTGTGTGATTTGGTTCTGGGTCAGTGGGACTCCATTAGGTTCTATGAATAAGCAAACAATGACAGCCAGGGTCCAGTGCTTGAAGGAAGAAGTCCAGGAATAAGCTAAATTCAAATACAGAATATAAATCCAAGATGACAGCACCAGAGCTCACAATGTCCATTAACTTGGAAATCTTTGGAGTAAACCACAGTCATTTATATCAGTAGACGATCTTTACTCTGTTATTTGGAGCAGTATTGCTACGGTATTCATGCTCTGGTTCTCTAGAAAGACCCTGGTCAATACGCATGTTAAACCATCACAAAAACTCAGAACCATCTAGCTTACAAGCATGGATGAAAATTAATGTCATTTACTTGGTCTGTATCTTCATGCTGCAGGTTTACACTTCTATAAATACAGTAGAATCCCGTTTATCCGGCACCCAACTAACTGGGACTCTCAAGCAACCGGCACTAGCATCAATTCCCCATTTTCAAAAAACTCCCGCTAAACCAGCATAACCGGCACTATCTGGCAGTTCGAAAGTGCAAAAAAAAATGCTAACTTTTTTTCGAATCATTTTTGGTTCCTAAATGGCACAAATTAGATGCTAATGACTTTTGAAATGTATTTTGAGGGGTTTAAGCGTTGTTTACACCCTTAAATTCGTGGACTCCCAATTAACCGGCAACTACAGTTATCCGGCAATAGGGAGTCCCGTGGGTGCCGGATAACGGGGTTTTACTGTATACATATCCTGTGTTCATATCAGTTATTGTTGTATTTACTCATTTACACAGAATATCAGTTGGAAACTATGGTCTAGATGCATTGCAGCCTCAAACAGAAACATACATTTCTGCCTCTCCTGGCTTCCTAGATAGTCTCTATAACGTTAAATATTTAATTTACTATTTTCAAAACCCATACTTTTTTTTCATAACCCTATAGAATGGTTTTGGTGCACGAAGCTGCTTTGAGATATCTGAATATAACATCTGTTACAACATGGAAAATTTATAGCCAGCTTGGGAAAAGGCCTCTGGAAATGAAAATATTTCTGTGCAGTTGCCTTGAGTGATGACACAAGGATTCTGAAAGGATTTTAAGGAAGGCTTTACATAGACCCAGCATCCTTCATGGGCCAGTAAATGTGTGTGTGCTAATTTGGGTTATGACATGATATGAATCGTCCAGGAAGGTGGTACTTTGTTTATTGGGCTTGCTTTGATGCCATATTGCCAAGGAGGTGCAGGAACTAATTTTAAAGATAATTTGTTGAATTTGGAAATCTACAGTGGGTGATTGCTACAATTTCCGTTTTAGCAGAGAACACTGTGGTGCCTCCTTGAATAATATCCAAAGTCCACACATTTCAAGACATAACAATCGTCCTGGATTCATATCCGACTGGTCCTTTCAGGGAGTTTTTGGATTGTGGATGATCTACTGCAGAATAATTGAGTGAAGTCTCCAATATGTGTATGATCTCCAAAATTTGGGTTACAATGTCAGACATGGTTCAATAATACACCATTCAACCTATCCTTTATAAAGATCTTCAAGTTGCAAAGGGTAAATGTTCTTGTATATTGTGGACTTGCTTGTAGACACCAACTAACATGAGTGTCCTCATCCATTTGGGACAAGACCAGGCAAAAATAACAATCCAGAGATAAGTGGGTACTGGTATATTGTGGACTTGCTTGTAGACACCAACTAACATGAGTGACCTCGTCCATTTGGAACGAGACCAGACAAAAATAAAAATCCGGAGTTAAGTGGGTACTGGTATATTGTGGACTTGCTTGTAGACACCAACTAACATGAGTGACCTTGTCCATTTGGAACGAGACAGGGCAAAAATAAAAATCCAGAGTTAAGTTGGTCCATGGCTGGGGGCAGCTGTTAGGAAAGAAGTGTTTATGGAGTGTCCAGGTTTAAGTACAGAATCATCACTATGACATGATGTCTTTCAACTTTGACTGCCGATATTCCCTTAACATAATGTTATTAAGACCTTTGTAGTAGAAATAAGCCCTCAGATTACTACCTTTCCTTTCTATAAAGATAAACTAATTTTCCAAGTTGTTGAAATCAACATTCAGATGGAGATAATCAACATTACTGTCTTTTATCACTTTTATCTGGGCTTTATCCGATGGTTTGTTTGTGAATTTTGCATTTGTAGTACTTCAATTGGAAATCACAATAAAGATACATATTTAGTTTCTCCAATGTTATGAGCGAAGGTGTTGAATTCCAGAACCTGGATCTAGGCATGAAATAGGTATCTGAAAACAATAACGGTGACACGGTTTCCTCCATGCAGTTATCATAAATACAATCAGTGATTAATATGTTGAATCTATGAGTGCTCTTGGATGATGGGGACAGAAGGATGAAGGATTATATTAAAACAGATGGCTTTTTATTTACAACTCCAAACAAGGAGCATTATCTAATTACAGATGGTAGAAATTAGTCATCTATTTTCACAAAAACAGTGGCTTGGAAGGTGAAATATTGCATTCCTCTACAAGGTCAAACGAGATCATTCTCCTTAAGGCTAATTGTAGAGTTTGGGTCTGAAGGACTTATGATGGGTTGGTCAAACAAGCTATTGTGCATATTGTATATCAGATGAACAGGTAGACATGGAGAGGAGAAGCAAAAAAAGTAAAACAAAAAGATTGGTCTGAAAACTTTAGAAAACTCTACAATGTCAGATATTTAGCCCAACGAAGGACCAGAGGGACTATCAGCCATCTATAGCTCTAAAGGTGTCCTAATTAATTGTACTATTACTGGGCATACAGTGTATTTTGATTATTTCAGGACTCAGTGAAAGTCTTGTCAATAAACAGTATTTTTTTCCTAGTTAGCATAATAAGTGTTGTTGCATGTGTGGAATGACTTCACTCATAAGTGTACTAACCAACACGAATGTTCTGTCTGTGGAAACCATAATAGGAGTTGGAACTAGGTGTATGTGGTTAGTTTAAAAATTTGGAGATTGGTGTTTCAGGCTGGTGAGGAGAATATAGAGTTGGGTATATAGGGGCGGTGAATGAACTCAGTGATTTGAGTTTTAGGTTGTTTCATGGATGGTTAATATTGTGTTTTATGGCATTGTCTATAAGGGTTGGTACTGGATATATGACATCGTGGGTAGAGGTTTGAACAGATCTACACTGCTGGTGATGACTGCATGAGACTGGTGTTCAACGTTTTCTGTTGGGTGTATAGTGGGTGTATGAGGTTGACATTAGGTGTATTGAGTGGCTTTGGGGTGTATAAGGTCGCTGCTAGGTTTTTTGTGTTCCTGGTGGGGGCACGGGATTGTATTGAGTTATGATATTGGTGCTGTGTGTCTGGGGTCACTTATATGCCTATGT
Organism: Discoglossus pictus; assembly: GCA_027410445.1. Lineage (NCBI taxonomy): Eukaryota > Metazoa > Chordata > Amphibia > Anura > Alytidae > Discoglossus > Discoglossus pictus. The sequence continues at coordinate 40,855,662 of CM050169.1, read as the reverse complement.
TGCTGGTGTTTAGTGGAGTACAGCTCCAACTTCATGCTACAAATACTCATCATATTGAGGTAGAACTGCACCCTCTCTACCTATATCTCTTTCTCTACCTATATGTTTCCAGTACATATTTGTTTTTGTTATTTTCTATAATTTTCTATCTGCACTTCTGTGGCTGTACAATATACCGTATTTGCGCCTCTATGGCGGTGCTGCACTCTGTATCTTTTTCCCTGGCTCTTCCCTCTGATTACACTGAAGAGGATTCGGGGCATTAAGGCTCCAGCTGTCCTACTCTGTGATTTGGAAGGCCCCAAGGGAGGGGGCTCCCTCTTACATCTGTCACTAGAGGTGGTCTTCATATTAACCCCTTAGTGAGTGTGAAGCAACATATTGCATTACATAGTTCTCTACCGGTGACATTTAATATACATTGCACTGTGATTATACACATGTAATATATCACATATATAGTTGTCGTAATTGCGAGTTTGTTGGTAATGCTATGTTAAAAGTTACAGGCTTGCGCATGCGCAATGAGAGCCGAGCTCGCGATGAGCGCCAAAGGCCCGAAAGTTGCGTGTTGGCCTATTCTAACAATTTAAAGCTTGGTTTGCTTAGTCCTCAGGATGCACTTATGCTTATCAAGGGCATGCTTAAATTCCTTTAAATACACATTCTGTAAAGTAGTACTAGCCATCAATGTTAGACATTCTAACTACAAATCATGACCTCTTGTTTTTGCTCCTCTTTTTCTGGGAAGTACTTCCATGCTGAACATTATTAAACCTGTTGATATATTTGCAGGTCTCTCTCTCACATCCCCTCTCCCTTCTCTCTATACATAATTAAGGTCATGGAGTCTCCTTACAAGTTGTTTCTTTTAGACCCTGCACCATTTACGGTAGTTGCCCTCATTTGAATTGTCTCTAATTTATTTATATCCTTTTGGAAATCTGGTCTCCAGAACAGATACAGTAACTAGGGGGGTCTGGCTAGGGATCTATAGAGAGACATTAGTTCCAAAAATGTATTTGCTGCTAATACCTCTTCCAAATTAACCTTGTATCCTACTGGCTTTTCCTGCAGTTTTAGATACATCATTCTGTATATACACAGATCAGTTATCAACACTGTGCAGAATATTACAGGCTCGGTCACTAATGATGCAGCAGTGATTTCTATCTAAATTATTATCTATGGGCTCAGCTGCTCTGCCTAGGAAATATAGATATTGGTGTCTCTGCAGCAGTGATGAGGTTAATGATCCTGCACTTCCCAAGTCGTGCTGGGGCCCAGGGACTGTCCAGTAGTCTGGGTGCAGAGTGGATGCTATCGATCAGCTGTAATATCACCTCTTAAGAGGAAGTGCCTCCCCTTATGCATGGGGGGGGGGGGGGGGGGGGGGGTGCAAATCAAATTTCTGTAGCAGGGATATTGAATACCTTCATGTCACTGAGTTAATTCATAGTCTAATATCTTATATGCTTTAAAACATGACACTGCAGTCCAATATTTATTCTGCTATTGTATTTTTTTTTACTTTCTGCCTATTTTCCCCAAGTTCTTTACAGTAGAACAATTAAAATGTTGGACTGCATTGTCCTTTTAATTAATATTATTAAAATAAAATCTAATCTACTAATAACAAAATGAGCAATTAATGATAACAGAGATATTCATACATTGACACACGGGGCTAGATTCACGAAGATGAGAAGTATCTTGATAGTGTCAGACCCCAGAGCTTTCTTCTCAAGTTTATATATATAGATGAATTAATTTAATTGTATACATTAATTTAAACTTTATTGAATAGCATAGGCACTGGAGCGATCACCTCGCTATCTAACCTCTCACCTCATAGATTATAGGCAAAGTACCCCAGGGTCTTATCAAAACAATCACCAAATATCTGATATGTAACCACATAATACATTTTGATATACAATCATGTTTTGACTAAGGTTAGACCTTTCCAAATTTTATGTTATTCTTTAGATCCTCTTTTAAAGGTTTGAGCAATCACTTTTTTTGTAAATTCAGATAATATAACTGAAATAGGAGTGTTCACATATCCAGTGGTAGGAGTGGAGATCCACTAGTAGAGACGATTATGTGTGAGTGGAGATCTTTTGATAAAAGGGTGGAAGTGATTGTGTGGAGGGCCCGTTGAAGTAGGTCAAGAAGTATAGTCATTGGAAGCTATTGTTCAATGGTGAATATTGTGGTTAATGGAGATTTATTATGGGAATGTTGTTTTGCGGTAAGTATAGGTCCAATGTAAGTCATACATCATTATAGTCCATAGTAAGCCATTTTATTCCAGTGTAGGCCAATGCAAGCTATTATATCACTGTTTATGACTAATACAACTTATTATACTCCCATCTAGGCCTGATTAATGCCATTATACTCCAGTATAGGATCAATACATGCCATTATACCCTAGTCTAGGCCTTATGCAAGTTTATACACCTCCGTCTTGGCCAGGGTTCCTCAAACTCGGTCCTGGAGGGCTGCACCCAAGCCTGAATTTAAGGATTTCCTTTCTGTGCACAGGTGAGTCGATCAGGATGACTGAAGAAGCAATAGTCTCACCTGTCTGCAGCAAGGATATCCACAAATCCAGGCCTGGGTGCGGCTATCCAGGACCAAGTTTGGGGACCCCTGGTTTAGGCTGTAACATGTCATTACAGCCAAGTCTAGGCCCGATGCATGGCATTATACCTCCATGTAGCCATCGTACCCCAGTCTAGGCCCGGTGCAAGCCTTCATACGCCAGTGTAGGCCCGATGCACCCCGTTATATCCCAGTCTAGATAATTGTCAATGGATATTTTATCAATTGCTTTAGTCAGCCAAGGGGCTAATCTTACCTCCATATACGTGCACTCAGCAATGCTTTATACTGCAGCACATTTATTATAATATCTTGTTCAAGATTTGTTTGTCACTGTTTGTCTCAGATTTGCAGCAGTGATAGTGTTAATATCAGTGTGACCCTGTCTCAGGCACACTGCGGGCTGTATGGGGGGAGCGATCAATGTTATCCAGGGATATTCCAGCTAATCCCATGACAGAGACACTTTTGGATGCTGAGTATTTGTGTTCACAGGAAGTGAGCAGGAGGAAACAAACTGAGCTATGGGGGAGATACCAGGATGTAATGCCAGGCCTGTATAGCACAGAGCTCCTGGGATGCGAGTGTACCAGGCAGCAATATGGCACAAAGTTACAGGGTTAGAGAGCTACGAGGTCTCACGTGACAACGGCATGTAGCTGGGCATACAGCTGCAGTCAGAAAGGTACAAAACTGTAATGTTGCAGCCTTGCACCTAACCGAGCGACCACTTCCAGGGTTAGAGAGATACCAGGTTGCAAGGTGACCAGGAGGTCTCTAACTGTGAATTGCCCTAGAGTGGTATATCCAGACTGATGACTGGGGTGCTAGTTTATTTTCAAAAGGGCATTAATTGCCACTTTATCCTTAGACTGTTATTTATAATATAACTAGCGATTTGCCCGTCAAAAAATGACAGCAATAACATTTTAAGCCAGGCATTGCTGCTTGCCACACAATGTGAGGCTACTGCCCCTCTGTGCACCTTCGACGCTCATTGCCTCTCCCTTTGTGCACTTTGAAGGCCTTGCGATGAGCGCCTTTGGCGGGCTTCGTCGTTCATTGCCGTTTTTGTCAATCCGCATCTTTCCTGCTTTGCAATCATCACCTTCGGCGCTCATGGCGATCTAATCCCCACTGTGTAGTTTAGGGACCTCGTGATGAGTGTTACTGACTTGAGTAAAGTGTTACTGCCTTAGGGGAAGTGTTACTGCCTTGGGTGAAGTGTTACTGCCTTGGGTAAAGTGTTACTGGCTTGGGTAAGTGTTACTGGCTTGCGTTAAGTGCTACTAGCTTGGAGGTCTTTTTTACTCTTTTCGGCCTTGTTTTCATCCTATTACGTTTTTTCAGCCCGCATTTTTTTCTCTCGCTTAGCCGATTTTCGATCGTGTAAAATCGCAAAATATGCCTCAAATTAACTTGCAACCTCACTCACCAGCTCCTTGGCTCTCCCCCTGTGCTGTGTGTGAGTGTGTAAGTTAATTTGAGGCATACAGTGACTTGCTAAAGTATTCACCCCTCTTGACTTTTTACCTATTTTGTTACATTACAGCCTTAAGATCAATGTTTTGTTAATCTGAATTTTATGTGATGGATCAGAACACAATAGTCTAAGTTGGTGAAGTGAAATGAGAAAAATATATACATAAAACTATTTTTTAGAAATAGAAAACAGAAAATTGGCATGTGCGTATGTATTCACCCCCTTTGTTATGAAACCCATAAAAAGCTCTGGTGCAACCAATTACCTTCAGAAGTCACATAATTAGTGAAATGATGTCCACCTGTGTGCAATCTAAGTGTCATATGATCTGTCATTACATATACACCTTTTTTGAAAGGCCTCAGAGGCTGCAACACGAGAGCAAGAGGCACCACTAACCAAACACTGCCATGAAGACCAAGGAACTCTCCAAACAAGTAAGGGACAATGTTGTTGTGAAGTACAAGTCAGGGTTCGGTTATTAAAAAATATCCAAATCTTTGATGATCTCCAGGAGCACCATCAAATCTATCATAACCAAATGGAAAGAACATGGCACAACATCAAACCTGCCAAGAGACGGCCGCCCACCAAAACTCAAGGACCAGGCAAGGAGGGCATTAATCAGAGAGGCAGCACAGAGACCTAAGGTAACCCTGGAGGAGCTACAGAGTTCCACAGCAGAGACTGGAGTATCTGTACATAGGATGACAATAAGCTGTACGCTCCATAGAGTTGGGCTTTATGGCAGAATGGCCAGAAGATAGCCATTACATTCAGCAAAAAACAAAATGGCACGTTTTGAGTTTGCGAAAAGGCATGTGGGAGACTCTCAAAATGTATGGAGGAATGTGCTCTGGTTTACTTTTCGGCCATCAAAGAAAACGCTATGTCTGGCACAAACCCAAGACATCACATCACCCAAAGAACACTATCCCCACCGTGAAACATGGTGGTGGCAGCATCATGCTGTGGGGATGTTTTTCAGCAGCCGGGATGGGAAACCGGTCAGAGTTGAGGGAAAGATGGATGGTGCTAAATACAGGGATATTCTTGAACAAAACCTGTACCACTCTATGCGTGATTTGGGGCTAGGATGGAGGTTCACCTTACAGCAGGACAATGACCCCAACACACTGCTAAAGCCAGCGGTGCTCATAGCGGGGGCCGCAGTTGAGGGCCTCGCTTTGTGAGGCCCGCAACGGGACAACAACTCACAGTACAACAACTATACATGTGATTGAAACTGACCTCAAATTAGTGAAACTAGCTCAAAATCAGTCTACCTGCAAATCAGACTGATAGCAAATGAACTTGATTGAACTAAAGTCTCTATGACCCAGAGATCTGTGCATAAAAAACCAAAGTGATGAGACTGTCTTCACAACATAGTGGCGCTTAACCATAAATCAGTGAGAATAATATCCGAATAAGGATGCTGACCCAAAGCCTAATCACATCTATCAATTGTTAATTCTTCTGCCAGAAGATGAGTCCACCTATGTACTACCATATCTATAAGAAGTACCTCTTCTCCTTTGAATTTATAGCCTCTTTTTTTTCTTAATATAACATCTATTTCTTCTTTTGTGTAATCTTTAAATAAATCTGAAACTTCCCATAATATCACCCCTCTCTTCCTTCTCCTCACATCCATCACACAAATAAGCAAAACTGCCCTCAGACCAGAAAGCTTCAATAATGACCACAAATTGGAGACGGGCCGTAAACTGCTAACACTGACCTAAAGTGGGAGATACTGAACTGTAGTCAATTGCTGTGAATGCAAATCACTGAAACAGACCTTAAATTTACTCAGATCATTTCAAAATAGTGTGTGTGAACCCAAAGCTAATACCTACGCCAAGTAACTGGGACTAAACTGGAGCCCTTGAGGCTGACTCGAGGACAGTGCAACCAAATCACTGAAACTTTCTTAATGGGACACTGAAGGACACGGAAGTCCCAAAGTGAGAACTGAAAATCAAAGATCATTTAACACTGAAATTACACAGAAATAGAGCAAGATCAGCCATGGCCTGATGTGAACTTAAATAAACAGAGCTCATCTTCTCATGTTAGTATTCATTTTCTACATCACTAAACAAGTAGTTGTACCTACTTTATTTACTACCTCTACATAACTTGCACAGTTATCCACCTCCACAGCTAGTCCACTTCCAGGGATGAGAACTTCGCACAAAACTGCTGCTTGACCTTTCAGCTTTGGCTTCACCCAGGAAATATTTTGGGAACACCAAACGGAATTATTATCGTTATTTTTTTATTCCACAACCACTTCAAGACTTCCATTCACTTTGTTCCATTAACAGCTCAGTTTAGGAAGTACATTGCTTTCCCAACAGAGCTGTATTTATTTTTCGGACTGAGAAATCTTGTTGCTTTCCAGATTCAGAACATTTCTAGAAGCCATCACTTTCTCACCTAAGATAAAATTATTATCTCATCCTACACCACTCGTCCGTACATGATTTTGATATTACTCAGTTTAGTCTACTGCTATTCTTTCCAAGATGGAAGATCATCATCAAACAGTGCTGGATCCAACACACTGCCACCCATACCTACATGATTTCTCCATCACTTTAATACAACCGTGTGCGCCGATCATTACATAGACTGCCATCACTAATCAGTCTTCAATCCAACCCATCCCACTCATCCTTATATTCCATCATTAAACTTTCCTTAATTCAACCAGTTGCCACCCATCTTTCATCCCTCCATCCTCAATCCAATCCGGTTCCAACAATCCCAACATTGTCTTACCATCACAAAATTGTCCTCAACTCAAACTCTTAATTTCATCCAGAAATAATGGTAACATCCAGTTCTTTGCACCTATATCCCTCAGTAAAACTTGTTGTTTACTAGAACAAGATCAAATTGTCACTAGTGTATGTAATGTTTTTTGCTGCACGTCTTATCTGATTGATTTGTACATTTCTGATGAATGTGTTGGCACTGTATGTTGCCACTTGTGATAAATGCCATGCTTGCACTGTGCTCACATGAGCGTGCCTGAATCTCTTGTTATGTACAGTCTGTCTCAGTCTGACAGTAAATATCTCAGGTCACTTCCTCTGCCTTCAGGCAGAGAGTGGCTGGTGAGGATGCCCTGGAAATGCCAATCTATTCATGGCTTAGTGATTGCCATAAAATGCTATCTGTGGGCAGCACTGCACAAAGGAGTGTACACTGAAATACAGATGTTACAGACAGACATTATGGGAGCTGACAGACATCACGGATACACACATCATGTGGACGGACACACAACCCAAAATTAATACAGACATCTATTGAACGTATTTTTCCAACTAGTGAGTTCTCTTCACATTTTTGTGAATAAGCACCTTTGAATAACAAAGCAACTGTAGAGCTCTTGGCAAACTAATAGGCTCCCTAGGGTTTCAGTTCCATCTTTTATGGTTACAATACCCAAACTTATCTCTGCTCTCCACCTATCCCCCTCTCTACTACCCTGGGCCAAAACATGTCTTTCTTGATGACCTACCACAATCAAAAAATTAATCTCTCCAAGGCAGAGTTATTATTTCCTATTCTCCTCCACCCTTATACTTGAAATTTCCATTTAGGTCAACAATTTCACAATCACCCCAAGTTAATTGAAGACCACTGTCCGTTTGTCACACCTGACCTCTCTCCCCCCCCCCCCCCCCCCCACACATTCCTTTTTTCGCTAAATCCTCCCAGTCTCACCCACGTCACTCAACACTCATCAACTGCTTGTCCTCTCTGCCAGCCAGATAAGTATAAGGCTATCCTGAGGATTATTTAAGCTAAATATATAGGCAGATAGAATGGGATGATTAGATGTGCCTTTTGGTTTACATGCAATTAAATCTATGTTTCTATGTTTCTTTTGCATGCTGAGCTCAGCACTGTAGTTATATGGGGGTTATTGTTTGTATACTGAGGGATAAGCTCTGTGCAACCAGCCTCTGAAGTTGGGCAGTTTTGGAGCTCCTTGATTGGTTGCCTCTGAGACTAATTCGTTGTCAGCAGTGAGACGGTCACATGATGCCAGTTAAGAGTCTGCAGCATCCCTGTAACCATCATCACATCAGCATCCTCCAGGCATCCTGCATCTATCTATAATGTAACCTAGCAACCAACTGCGAGTCAGTGGGCTTTATACAAAGATGGACAGACCCCCACACCAAGCATGAGGGGCAATGTACTGGGGTAACAGAGAGTGGTTAAATCAGACGACTATGCCATGGAAGCAATACAAGGATAAATAATATGGGGATTACAGCATGAGGTATAGGAAGATCCAGAGAGCACTAGGAAGAATTATATGGAGATGTTATATGAACAAACAGTTATTGCTCAACACATAAGTTCATATAAAATGAGCAGGTGGACACTTTATACTATTATAGAACAAAAAGAGACATTAAAGAAAAGGGTTATCTGTAAGTTTTTCATGCCTTCCCTGTAAAAGGGCATGCTAATTAAAACACTTTGGGACATATTTTAAGGGCATGTTTAGAGAACCTATAGGCAGAGTTATATGATAACAGTCATAAGAGGTATACAGTTTCTTGCAAAAGTATTCACCCCCTTGACTTTTTGCCTATTCTGTTACATTACAGCCCTTCAGAAGTCACATAATTAATTACCTTTAGTAGTCACATAATTAGTGAAATGATGTCCACCTGTGTGCAATCTAAGTGTCACATGATCTGTCATTACATATAAACACCTTTTTTGAAAGGCCCCAGAGGCTGCAACACCTAAGCAAGAGACACCACTAACCAAACACTGCCATGAAGACCAAAGAACTCTCCAAACAAGTAAGGGACAATGTTGTTGAGAAGTACCAGTCAGGCTGCTTAGGTTATAAAAAAATATCCAAATCTTTGATGATCCCCAGGAGCGCCATCAAATCTATCATGACCAAATGGAAAGAACATGGCAAAACAGCAAACCTGCCAAGAGACGGCCGCCCACCAAAACTCACGGACCGGGCAAGGAGGGCATTAATCAGAGAGGCAGCACAGAGACCTAAGGTAACCTTGGAGGAGCTGCAAAGTTCCACAGCAGAGACTGGAGTATCTGTACATAGGACGACAATAAGCCGTACGCTCCATAGAGTTGGGCTTTATGGCAGAGTGGCCAGAAGAAAGCCATTACTTTCAGCAAAAAACAAAATGGCATGTTTTGAGTTTGGGAAAAGGCATGTGGGAGACTCACAAAATGTATGGAGGAAGGTGCTCTGGACTGATGAGACTAAAATTGAACTTTTCGGTCATCAAAGAAAATGCTATGTCTGGCGCAAACCCAACATATCACATCACCCAAAGAACGCCATCCCCACAGTAAAACATGGTGGTGGCAGCATCATGCTGTGGGGATGTTTTCCAGCTGCCGTACCTGTGCGTGATTTGAGGCTAGGACAGAGGTTCACCTTCCAGCAGGACAATGACCCCAAACACACTGCTAAAGCAACACTTGAGTGGTTTAAGGAGAAGCGTAAATGTGTTGGAATGGCCTAGTCAAAGTCCAGACCTCAATCCAATAGAAAATCTATGGTCAGACTTAAAGATTGCTGTTCACAAGCGCAAACCATCCAACTTGAAGGAGCTGGAGCAGTTTTGCAAGGAGGAATGGGCAAAAATCCCAGTGGTAAGATGTGGCAAGCTCATAGAGACTTATCCAAAGCGACTTGGAGCTGTTATTGCCACAAAAAGGTGGCTCTACAAAGTATAATCTCCACTGGCGCTCTTTGCCTGGCTACAACCAGGGCCCTCGCTATGCAAAAGCTGCATTTGCTGCGTTACCAACGGATATTGGCAAGCCCGGCTGCTGACAACTATATATGTGACTAGCGAATTGCCCGTCAAAAAATTTAAGTGAGCTAATGATGTTTGGTGTATATAATGTGGCTGATTTAGCGTCCTTCGTTTTCTATGTCGTGCGACTTTTTCGGAATATCCGTAGCTGTTTGGTGGTGTTTTGCGTGTTTATGGTGGTGTTTTGCGTGTTTTGGGACCTTTAGCCTCCTTTTCGTTTTGTTTGGCGGCCATTTTTTCTCTCGCTTAGGTGATTTTAGGGTCTCTAAACCCCGAAATTTGTGCTTAAATGGAGGTGTAACTTCACTTGAAGACGTCCTGGGTGCCCCCCTTGCTTTGAGTAACCTTTTTATGTGTTTGTTGTTTGTATTTATTGTGTTTGTAATGTTTTTGGGGTCGCGCAGGTTGCGTCCTTGTTTCTGAATCTCGTAGTTGTTTTTCGGCAAATACGTAGGTGTTTGGTGGTGTTTTGCGTCTTTAGACTGCTGTAGCCTTGTTTTTATTTTTTTCGGCGGCCATTTTTTCTCTTGCTTCGAGAATTTTTTACTCTTTTAATTTGAGTTAAATTGAGGTGTAACTTTAGTTTTCGAGGTCCTGGATGCTCCCTCTTCCTGTTAGTAAGCTTTTTGTTGTGTGTATTTGTTGTATTTTTCATGCGCGTGTTGCGGCCGATTTTTGCAAGGTCGTAATGGGTCATAACGTGTCTTGTATTTTCCTTGCGTAACGACGTAAATTTTGCAAGAGTCGCAGTTGCTGGCAAGGAGCGCCTTTGCATGTTCACAACTATATATGTGATATGCTTATATAACATACACTTCACAGTCAGGTAAGTTCCCTGTGCTCCCATATGCTAGATGTAACCTGCCCTTATATATAGCTCACTCTATATACCTGCACTTATATTTCCTCATAGAGTTCATTACATGGCTTTGTAAGATATTTGCCCTTTTTCCTCTTTGTTTACTGTGAATAGGCCGTAGCAGGTACCCTCACAGCCATCCAGAGGGCTAGCAGATGTATTTATACATATTAATAGCTTGCTAGTGAAATAATGGTCAATTAATTGTAGATTGTAAGCAGCGAGTTTCTAATTTTGTAGGGTGCTTTGGAAAAAAGCACTTTTTACAACAATTTTAAGCTCAAAACAGGGCCACATATTTCCTGCTGTTGTTAAAATTGTATTTTTCCTTGTTCTCTTCCCCTGTACAGCGCCATGGAATATGCTGGTGCGTTACAAATAAACGTTAATAATAATAGCAACTGCTAATAGATAGTAACCTGTTTTATCTACAATTCCATGTGAGTGAGTACTTGATCCGCTGCTGCTCTACATCATTGATAACGCTCCAATTTCCTAATCTGGTCATTTTCACCCTAAAGAACCACTTAAGTGTTATGTTTGTAGTGTGAAATTTGCTTTATTTGCTATTTAGAAATATTATTTCAATTTAAGGCAAAGGTGCACCGACACAGCTCTGTGGGTGTTAATTGGGTTACTATAAAAAGTATATGTAATTTGTGAAGTGGCCCTTTAAGTCTCGATCTTCCTGTCCTGAGGTCTGTTTTGTCTTGAGAAGAGCAATGCTCATGTTTGTGTACAGGATCCTTGTAAGCACTGAATGTCCATGTATTTATGCAGATTTGTAGTTCTGTAAATAACATAAACTCATAGTAATTAGGGTGCCAGTTAACGAGCTGCTTCCTGGGTTATTACTGGAAGCTGCAGATTAATCAGACCCCATTCATTCTCCACAGACAGAGGAATAAAGTGTTTTGTTAAGAGATCTCACAACATCTTGTATTTCTGATTTGCAGTGAGATGGAGGAAAACATGGAGGAGCTTCAAAGTGGCAAGTGGGGTATAAAGAGCAGGTGGCATAATAACAGTTATTGAGAATGAGTATTTAATTGATTGCTGGATTTATCAGTATTTTCTATACTAAATGTGGAAAAGGTGTTTTTCTTTTTTAAATTGCTGCTAAATTGATTGAGTTATGAGCATATGTAGTTAAAAATTTAGTAACAGCTATGCTGTGGGGAAGTTCTGCATTTCCTATATTAGTTATATTGTTATTTATCACACAGTGCTAGTCATGTAATGAGATAATAATGTTTTTTATTTATCTTAAAGGAAAAGAACAGACACCAAGTCTGAACTGTAAGGGCCTCATTCAATTGCAATTCAGCCAATTGAATAGGGCTCTAAGTAAGCACATAGCATATTTTTTTTGAAGACGTTTTTAGTTACTGAAGACCTTGCTTTTGGATAAATGTTTACTAACTAAACATTTCTGTAAAAAAATATGCTATGTGCTTATTTAGAGCCCTATTCAATTGGCCAAATTGCAATTGAATGAGGCCCTAAATGTGTGAGCAGGAAATTACTGTGGATGTTGTAATTCTTTTACAATTATTAATTGAACTACATTTTAGTTTTTTATTTAAAAATGGGAGATAACTGAGATTTGAACTCACAACCTTTGAACTTACAACCTCTTATAGCAAAGGTAAATACTAAGTAAAATGTATAGAAATCAATAAAGCTAAAATGTATCAGTTATAGTCACATCCTGAACCTCAATAACTTTGCAGGTTTTTGTTGGAGGACTTCAGTGGGCAAGTGAGGTCTATAGAAAGAGGGAGGGGTAATAGCTGTTGAGAATAGAGTAGACAGTATTTAATTCATCACTTAATTAATGGTGGTTTTGGTGATTTATTTACTGGTATTTTCTTCAAAGGTTATGTAGAGTTTCTGGAGGAGTTCTAGAAATTGGTTATATAGAGTGACTGGAGGAGTTCTAAAGATTCTTAGAGTGACTGGGAAGATATTAAGAGATTATTTAGTGTGGACTAATGCAATATTGGGGTTTTATTTCCTTGAGAGTTGAGTGTATGAATTGCTTGTATCAGATCATTGTGGCGATTCGACAAGTCATTGGTAGGAGTTATATGGCCTGCATAGAGCTCTAGGGATTGTGACTGTAGGAGATATTGGGAGGTTTCTTTTGGTGGGTTATAGAGCCCTATGTGATAGGGGGTTATAAATGTGGTTATTGGAGCTGGTATGTAGGTGATTCCCCTTCTGGATCTCCATCTTGTTGTGGTGAAGGAGCTTGTGTACTTCAATGAAGCTGTCTATACTATGTAGGATCACCCAAGATGGGCCGGTCATTGCAGAGAGGTCGAACAAATTGTTGTCCACTGGAATAGGAACTAGCAACCCACTCTAGTATCTTTACCAAGACAAACTCATGGATAAGCACAACCAGAGACATCATGATAGATGTGTCTGGCGTGCTGAAGAGTCAGACACAACTGAATGACTGAACAGACAAAAATGTGGGTGAGTGGAAAGATTGAGACCGTGATGCGCTGGGGGCGGGGCAGGATGCTTTATTGTAATGAGGTTCTGAAATTGATTTATTATTAATATAATAAAAGCCTTTGTAAACATCTGTAAACATTAGTAATTACTTGTAAACATCTGTAAACAGTTGTATCAATTACAATTTATTATAATTTTTTTCGGTGACTGTGTCCCAGATTATACTGACATTGCAAAATAAAATTAAAAAAAGAAGATCTAATTAGGTTAATCTGAGCTGAAAGCCTTCAAATAACTAAACTCTGCACACTGCTCCGCAGTCATGATACACACTGCTCTGCACACACACTGCTCTACACATAATACACACTGCTCTGCACACACACTGCTCTACACATAATACACACTGCTCTGCACACACACTGCTCTACACATAATACACACTGCTCTGCATACACACACTGCTCTACACATGATGCACACTGCTCTGCACACACACGCTGTGCTCACGGATACTCACTGCTCTGCATATAATGATAAACATTGCACTGCACACTCACATTACACTAGACATAATAATACACAATTCTTCACTTAATGATACACCTTGCTCTGCAAATAAACACACACTGCTCTAAGTGTAATGATCTACACTACTCTGCATATAATGAGGCACATCATTTTTCATACCCACTTCTCTGCATGTATAGATATGCATTGCTCTGCACACAATGGCACTCTCTGCCATGCATATATGTATACACACTTCTCTGCGTCTGCATATATGCACTGCTCTGCATATATTGCCACACACTGCTCTGCATATAATTGTGCGCATTGCTCTGCACATATTGATACACACTACTCTGCATATAATTGTGCACATTGCTCTGCACATATTGACACACACTGCTCTGCATATAATTGTGCGCATTGCTCTGCACATATTGACACACACTGCTCTGCATATAATTGTGCGCATTGCTCTGCACATATTGATACACAATACTCTGCATATAATTGTGCACATTGCTCTGCACATATTGACACACACTGCTCTGCATATAATTGTGCGCATTGCTCTGCACATATTGACACACACTGCTCTGCATATAATTGTGCACATTGCTCTGCACATATTGACACACTGCTCTGCATATAATTGTGCGCATTGCTCTGCACATATTGACACACACTACTCTGCATATAATTGTGCACATTGCTCTGCACATATTGACACACACTGTTCTGCATATAATTGTGCACATTGCTCCATGTACAATCAACATGATCAGTGTTTGCCCTGTGGATGGTGACAGTGCAGTGAGATCTCTTGTGCCCCTCATATAGTGCTGTGCTGGGTCTCATGGCTGCTGTGATTGCATTTTGGAGTGCATAGTATGATTGCATTAATGAAATCACCATGCACCGCCTGCCCCCCTCCCACTGTGCTCTGGGGCTGTATGTGTCTGACCTTATTTCATCTGTGTGTGGTGGGGGGTGCACAGGCCATTAGTGGTGTTTGTGTACTGGGGTGGGGGCAATGTGTCTAAGTGCACGTAATGCAGTCCTTGGGGGGGGGCATAATGTCTAAGTGCCACAGTACACTGGTCTAAGCATTCCCTGGGGGCCACTAAGTGCTACAATAGGGTCCTTCTATAAAATAACACGGCGGCCTGCCCTAAATGTACAGGTTATTTCACAATTCACATCCTCATTGTGCACTTGAATAAAACTCTCTCTGTATGACATGCATTGTCAGTCGAGCTCATTAATATGCAAAATGACACTAATTGGCTGATTATGTATTGGTGGAGGAGTGATGTTATTACAATGAGGTGTAACTTCCCACGGTGTGATGTGTAGGCTGCAAACAAGTAAACTACTAATCCTGTTTATACCATATTAGGTACAAACTAAAGTGGATGATTAATGTGTCTGTAGTGACCCTTAGTCAGAGCCTCCTACATATACAGCCTGATTCATATCGGAGTATGACGTATGTCTGCGGGCCTGCTGCGAGCCCGCAGCGGCCGCACCTTATGGTGCTATTCAATTGGGTGGACCCACAAGTCCCGGCCCGATAGCGCACATCGCAAACCATGCTATTGAAAGTAGCATTTGCGAGCTTGAACATGATCGATGATGCAAGGCCATAACCCCACACATAGCCATTAATGTCTAAACCGTTGGCAACAAAAGTGGTCCCAATTAGCCATTTCCCCTCCCCAGCATCATGTGACTCGTTAGTGTTTCAAGGTCTCAGGTGTGAATGGGGTGCAGGTGTGTTAAGTTTGGTGGCTTTGCTCTCACACTATCTCATACTGGTCTCTCGAAATTCAACACCTCATGGCAAAGAACTCTCTGGGGATCTGAAAAAAAAGAATGGTTGCTCTACATAAAGATGGCCTAGGCTATAAGAAGATTGCCAAGACCCTGAAACTGAGCTGCAGCATGGTAGATAAGACCATACAGCGGTTTCACAGGACAGGTTCCACTCAGAACAGACCGCGCCATGGTCCATCAAAGAAGTTGTGTGTGGAGTTATTTTGAGGGGACAGCAAATTTACACTGTTATACAGGCTGTATACTTACTACTCTACATTGTAGCAGAGAGTCATTTCTTCAGTGTTGTCACATGAAAAGATATAATAAAACTAGGAAACTGCCCGTCAAGAATGACGGGAATAAAATTGTAAGCCTGGCAATGCTGTTTGCCATACAATGCGATCTATGGCCCCTCTGAGCACCTTCAGCGCTCATCGCGTGTCTCGCAATGAGCGCCCTCTGCGTTTATTGCAAGCTTTTCCCCCCTGTTTACTTTACAGGCCCCATGATGAGCGCCTTTGGCGCTCATTGTGAGCCCTGCAATAAGCGGCTTTGTTCTGCTTTGCATTGATCACCTTCTGCGCTCATCGCGAGCCTCTCCCCCCGGGTAGTTTAGGGGCCTTGAGATGAGTGTTACTGCCTTGGGTTAAGTGTTACTGCCTTGGTGTAAATGTTACTGTCTTGGAGGAAGTGTTACTGTCTTGCGTTAAATGTTACTGGCTTTGGGCTCTTTTTTACGGCCTTAGGCTTAGTTTTCATCCTGTTAAGTTTTTTTCGGCCGCCATTTTTTTTACTTGCGATTTTCAATCTTAAAAAAACACCAAGTATGCCTCAAATGAACTTGCAACCTCACTCACAGGCTCCCTGGCTCTCCCCTTGTGCTGTGTGTGAGTGTGTAAGTTATTTTGAGGCGTATTTGGTATTTTTTTTGTGTTCTTTTCAGTTCGTGTTTCAGCCGTTAAAATCATAATTTTGCACAACTGAGTTCCTCGAGGCCTGCATTTGCATCTACGTGCTTCGGCGCTGATCGCGAGCGCTGCAATGAGCTCCTTCGGCGATCATTGCAGCCTAAGTCCCATGGGCCTTGCGATGAGCGCCTGTGGCTCTGTATATATAAGAGGAGAGAAGGGAGAGAAGATATGAGAGAGACATTAAGATATATATCAAAGGGGTTAATAAAATTTAGGATGGAACTTCTTCCAGAAAAAAAGAGTAAGAACAAGAGGTGATGATTAGAAGTTGGAAAGTGGAAGATTTAGAGATTTAGAAAGGGTAGTGGATATGTACAGCCCTGTGGTGGAAGAACATTTACAGCCTTATTAAATTATGATTCAGCAAATTGAAAAGGGCTCTAATTAAGCACATAGCATATTTTTTTACAGAAGTTTTTTGTTAGTGAAGACCTTGCTTTTGGATAAAAGTTTACTAACTAAAAACATCTGTAAAAAAAGTATGCTCTGTGCTTAAATAGAGCCCTTTTCAATTTGCCGAATCGCAATTTAATAAGGCTGTAAATGCTGGTAAGGAATTCAAGCATGCCTGGGGCAAGCACAAGATTGTCCTGAGGAGTAATTAAGTCAAACTTTTAGGTAGATAGAATTGATAGAATTCATGAACTTTACAGAGCATTGTAAGAGGTGTCTCCTCTGCAATTTTGATAAAGTGAGACACACATCTTGGGGTACATTTTTTTATCGAAGCACCCAATATGCTCAGTGCCATTGCTGGGGGTGCCTACATCACCTCCAGCACATTTTTTTTTTTCTGCAAAAAATGTTTGCCTTTTTCATGCAAATTCTTTTCGCTAGGTGGGTTATGATGCATTCTACAGCATGCATTCATAACCCACCTCACATGCATATACCTTTAACATCTAAAACTCAACCAACTTGAGCCTGTTAACACTATAACTGGCAAGCATTGATCTGTTTACCCAATCGTGCCCTCTAGATTGTAAGCTCTCAAGGACATGAACCTCAACGCCATTGGCATCGGTTTGGTTAATCTTTTTTTATTATACCTTATATCCATATAGTTACATAGTTACAGAGTAATTGAGGTTGACTACATCTATCAAGTTCAACCTTTTTAGATCTTCTCTGATCCTTATAATATGTGGATTAGTTGTTAACTAATCCAAAGGGGGGCAATCACATACTTCTTCTCCAGTTATCTAGAGACATTACATTTATATAGCAGACATATTTTCATTTTTTCTTTCCCTTGTTTTCCTTTACATTGACCAATAAAAGAAATTATATAGATAAATTGTATGGAGCCATAGGAGAATTTACAGAGAAATTTTATGGAGCAATAGGAGGAATTATAGGGAGGTTATATGAAGTTTTGGAAGAATATATAGGAATGGGTTAGATGGAGTAATGAGAGGAACCAGTTGGAGAAAAAAACAGACCCACAAATCACTTTTTACTCCGAAATCCAGTCATGGAACCCAAAACACAGAGACCTCTGATTATTTTTGGTTTATATGGGAAAAAATGAATTAGCTACAGAAAAACCAGTTACAATTGTCTCCTGCTACTGGCTCACTGGACCACTGGACACAAATATAAACAAAACACAGCTTTTATAATGTTTACATAAAGACAATGGGATAATCCATTCTCACCTTTTAGAGACATGCAATAACCCACCAACAACCAATGAAAGATTATTGATATTAGTAGATGCAATAAAATGCAACACATGTGATCAGCACTTATCAAGCATGTCTTGGTACGTCACACTAGATGCGCAAAAACACTTTTATTTATTATTCTTCGCATAGGTCAGATATTGGCCCTGTACGAGCTACTGAAATACATATTTGTTTAGACTAAATAGTTGATTACAGTCTCTTGAGAACAATTTATTATGAGAAACAGGGACTTGTTTACACTTATAATATAAAAAGTTTTTTATGTTTTTTGTTTAAACAGTTTTAGGTAATAAAAGTCCAATATATATATATATATATATATATATATATATATACTAAATAAATGTATGCATATTTGTAATTCTCCACAACAAACCATAGAGAGATAATATATGGGACAATAGTAGGAGTTATATAGATATGTTTGAGGAATGATATGGAGAGGTTATACAGGGCAATAGGAGGAATCTTATGGAGGGGCGATGTGCAAGTATGCCAGAGCATGCTGTGTCCTCCTCTCTATACTAATCACACTCTGTATCACACGGGCTCCTGGGGATTGGCATTGTGATCAGGGTGGGATTGATAGTGCTCTCAGAGTGGGCTCCCTGACCCATAGCATGTTCTCACCATCTGGAGGATATCACTGACACTGCAGTAATCTCTCTCAGTGCTCAGAGTGACTGCGCAGGCCAGAGCATTGTGTGTGATGAGCAGCATGAAAGTCTCAGTTGAATGAGGCTCATATTGTCCAGCATTCTGTGTATGTGTGTCTGCAGAACATTGTGTGTGTGTGCTGAGCAGCGTGTGTGCTAGCAGAATGTACGTTTCAGAGCATTGTGAGTTAATTTGCTCAGAGCATTGCGTGTGCAGAACCATGTGCCTGCTGAGCAGTCTCTGCCAGCACAATGTACATATGAAGAGCATTGTGTGTGTGTGCAGAGCATTATGCGTGTGCATGTGCTGTGTAGTGTTTAGTCAGCAGTGTGCATATGCATAGCATTGGGTGTGCTTGCAAATCATAGTATGTTAGTGTGCAGAGCTCTGTGTGTACGTGTGTGCTGAGCAGTGTCTGCCAGCCTGTATACATATGCAAAGCATGTTTATATAAATCTGCACAGCACTAGGTCTAGTGGTGTTTTTATATGTAAAAATTATTATCAATGTTTAAATATTTTTCTTTGAATAATCGAGACATTAATCATTATATTCCAACTCCATACTGTATTTTTAATAGATTCAGTAATGTTTTTCCTTCCCTCATGGAATAAGTAAAAGCATCTAAAAAACTGCTATGCACCATAAGAACGAGAGTTTAAATTTGTTAACATTTTTACAACATATTAGTAATTAGTGATATAACCCTTTAAGCACCCCCCAAAATGTGTCTATAAAATTAATGGATGCTTGGGCACAAATCTCATCAGATGCTCTATGCGGCCAATCAAACCAAATGAATGGGACTCAGTTGAAATACCCATAGGAGAGACAAGCTGCCGAATCCAGTAGTCAGAGCTTCTTTTCAGTGTCTTACCAGGTTAAGAGTGTGATGCAAACACTTTGTGTGATTTATCCTGTGTCAGTTCAGCAGGGAGAAGTGATAGACAGAGCGATACTCTGATATTAAATAGTGACTGTGACTTTCGGTTCCCTTCAGTGCTCATAGTTGTACAATTTATACCTGTTTTATGTTTCATTGCAATCAGATACTTGCATCACTGAGCTATCTGTGCACCCAATTAATATATCTAAGCACTAAATAGCAGCAAATCTATCACTGCCAACTGCAGAGCAGTACATTGGGGAGAGGGGGGGTTCAGTCCTATATATACAGCTGCTCCATCAATTCTGCAACAATTTAAAAAATAAAAGCACTTTTCCCACATGCCTTTCAATCCACTATCGGAGGATAACTGGTGAATTCATTGGTCCTATAGTGCTTAGCCAGTCACAGGGCTGTATAGTGAAAATCATCTGGGCATATTTGCAGATGGTACCAGAGGCAAAGATTAGGATTAAAACATATGCACAATTTGCCTCTAATCTATTTCAAGACAATGGTCTACCTGTGGGAAGCACTTAATAATTACATTATTATATAGGTCACTTCTTCTGGGAGTTTGTTCCATGTATCCACTCTCCCATCATCACTTTCTAACGTCCTGTCTGTATTTTATTTTTCAATGTGGGACATACCTGTTGCTCCAGATTCTGGTGCACAGTGTGCCATAAAGTAATCAACATATATACATTAACAAACCAAAATAATGCCCAAACTAGGTAGATAAAAAATCCAACCAAGATAGTTCCCTAATTATATCAGCCTTATTAAATTGCGATTCCGTAAATTCAAAAGGGCTCTATTTAAGCACACAGCATATTTTTTTTACAGAAGTTTTTAGTTAGTGAACTTCTATCCAAAAGCAAGGTCTTCACTAGCTAAAAACTTCTGTAAATAAATTATGCTATGTGCTTAAATAGAGCCCTTTTGAATTTAACGAATCGCAATTTAATAAGACTGTATGTGTTGTAACTTGTATCACTAATATAGTTGTCGTTCTGCGAGTTTGTGTGTAAAGCTTGCAAATTGTGAGTTGTGCATGTGCGCTTTGCATTGTGAGTTGCACAATGACTGGCAAAGCCACTCATTGCGAGGCTCAGAATGAGCGCCAAAGGGGGAGAGGGAGGGAGAGAGGAGGGAGGGAGAGAGATGAGGGAAGGGGAGAGAAGGAGAGGGAGGAAGGGAGAAGGAGGGGGAGGGAGAAGGAGAGAGTTAGAGAGAGGGAGAGAGGAGAGACGGAGAGAGAGTGGGAGAGGGAGTGAGAAGAAGAGGGAGGGGGGAGAGAAAGACAACGGGAGGGAGAGAGAGATAGAAGGAGGGGAGAGAGAGAGCACAGAGAGACGGCGCAGAGAGAGAGAGCACAGAGAGAGAGAGAGAGGGTACATAAAGAGAGGTGCACAAACAGACAGAAGACAACATCTTTAAGACAATATTATACCATCATTTTTGACAGGCAAGTGACTAGTAGAAACATTAACGGCAGGAAAAATGAAGATTAAAAGAATATGTTATGCAACCACATCTCTGATATCCTTTGATGGAGTGACCCCCCATCTCTCACTGATAGCCCTCGATAAGGAGAGTACAGAGAGGGATTTTCTCTGTATAGATAAGTTAATAACTGTCCTGCTCAGTTTTCTAACACTTCACTTAAATAACTTAATTAAATTGTAATTGGTTGCAGCATGTATTCCTATATTATCCTTTAAATTACCATCTTAAGGAGAAATAAAAACTCTCCTTTACTGGGGGTGTAACAAAATCGCATATAGCTCAAGAAACTTGAAAGATACAATCAAGGGTAAGATAGGAGAGTTTGGGCAAAAACCTTTTATATAAAAAATATCATTCACCTTATAACATAAAGAGACTCTGCAACCCAACAGAAAGTTGATTTCATATTAAAGAGCATTAAAAGTAGAACTAGCATTTTTTCTCTACAGTAAATCATTCCTGAGATATACAGCATTGATTTGTTGCTAATGTGCGGCTCAGTATGCTAACTTAAAGCTGTGTATTTGACATGGGTGGGGAGGGGTACTAACTGAATGACCACACTGGGGGTCATTGTTTAGCCAACACTGGGGCAGACAAGCAGACAGTGATTCTAATTAGTCCATCAAAGCAGCTAATTAGTACTCTGGAGTTGTTCATTTGCATAATATGCAGCACAAAAAGTACAGAATCTATCCGTAATAATCCACTAATACAATATATAGACTGTATTTTGTGCCATTTAAAAATAAACGGAAAAAAATATATTTTGGGTTGACATGGTACTTGTCATTTAAAGGGACTTTAAGTGCTTTATTAATAACTTTGCTGTGACTGTGATTATAGTGCCCTACCAGGAGAATCTACTGGAGAAGGAAATGGCAATCCACTCCAGAATCTTTGCCAAGAACACCTTATGGATGAGCACAACCAGACAAGATGTCCCTGGTGTGCTGTGCTGCATAGGGTCACAGAGAGTAGGATATGACTGAATGACTAAACAACAACCAGAGAATCTAGCTGTTTTAAATCTGCACTGATTATTAATAAAGTCCCAATTTATAGGTGTCAGACAGACTGATTCAGGGAGCTTGGGAGAAAGCTCTTCATAGAGTTACATTATACTTTGGAAAAAATATTTAGGATCCAAAATAACACAATTTATAAACCTGCGCTTCCATGCATCACATATATAGTCATATTGGTAGCGATATGTTAAAAGATACGGGGTTGCGCATGGGCAATGAGCACTTATATTCGCAACCTTGCAGATTTTGCGCGCTTGAAACAGTCGCACAATTAGTTCTCTTTACCCGTATTTCAAAGTGCGGTATTGACTTTTAATTTACATTTACGGTGCTACGAACAAGTGTTTAACCCACTTGCGGCTAGGATTTGCTTCTACATTTGCAGTTTACGGGTGTGAGTGCCTGCGAAATTGAAGCAATTGAATAGAGATTTACGATTTAGTGTATGATTTTGCGATTTTCGGCCTGTAATCCGCAAAACCGTTTATATCCGGGTTTTGTCTTTTTTTATTTTTTCCTTTATTTTACGGGTGTGGCTTATATGCGGGTTCAGCTTATATTCAGCCAATACAGTATATGGGGTTGATAACAGAAGTGTGAGTGATGTAGAGAGCAGTCAGTCAGTGTGTGAGTATATGGGGTTGGTAATAGAAGTGTGAGGGATGTAGAGAGCAGTCAGTCAGTGTGTGAGTATATGGGGTTGGTAATAGAAGTGTGAGGGATGTAGAGAGCAGTCAGTCAGTGTCTTCGGGACAGAGACAGCTTTGCAGGCGCCAGGCTGGGTCTGAGAGTATTGATGTGAGATCAGGGTCACTGTGACAAAGTCGCACAGATCTCAGGAACATTCAGCTGTCATTCAACGTTCACATACAGAGCTGTAACACAATGTCATTGTGATAGTCACACAATATTGCTATCACACAGTGTCCCAGTCACACACTATCACAGTCACACACTGAGCTGTCACACAGTGTTCCAGCCGCACACTATCACAGTCACACACAGAGCTGTCACACAGTGTCCCAGTCGCACATTATCACAGTCACACACAGAGCTATTACACAGTGTCCCAGTCGCACATTATCACAGTCACACACAGAGCTGTCAGACAGTGTCCCAGCCGCACACTATCACAGTCACACACAGAGCTATTACACAGTGTCCCAGTCGCACATTATCACAGTCACACACAGAGCTATTACACAGTGTCCCAGTCACACACAGAGCTATTACACAGTGTCCCAGCCACACACTATCACAGTCACACACAGAGCTATTACACAGTGTCCCAGTCGCACACTGTCACAGTCACACACAGAGCTATTACACAGTGTCCCAGTCGCACATTATCACAGTCACACACAGAGCTGTCACACAGTGTCCCAGTCGCACACTATCACAGTCACACACAGAGCTGTCACACAGTGTCCCAGTCACACACTATCACCGTCACACACAGAGCTGTCACACAGTGTCCCAGTCACACACTATCACCGTCACACACAGAGCTGTCACACAGTGTCCCAGTCGCACATTATCACAGTCACACACAGAGCTATTACACAGTGTCCCGGTCGCACACTATCACAGTCACACACAGAGCTGTCACACAGTGTCCCAGTCACACACTATCACAGTCACACACACAGAGCTGTCACACAGTGTCCCAGTCTCACATTATCACAGTCACACACAGAGCTTTCACACAGTGTCCCAGCCGCACACTATCACAGTCACACACAGAGCTGTCACACAGTGTCCCAGTCGCACACACAGAGCTGTCACACAGTGTCCCAGTCACACACTATCACAGTCACACACAGAGCTGTCACACAGTGTCCCAGTCACATACTATCACAGTCACACACAGAGCTGTCACACAGTGTCCCAGTCGCACATTATCACAGTCACACACAGAGCTATTACACAGTGTCCCAGTCGCACATTATCACAGTCACACACAGAGCTGTCACACAGTGTCCCAGTCGCACATTATCACAGTCACACACAGAGCTATTACACAGTGTCCCAGTCGCACATTATCACAGTCACACACAGAGCTATTACACAGTGTCCCAGTCACACACAGAGCTATTACACAGTGTCCCAGTCGCACACTGTCACAGTCACACACAGAGCTATTACACAGTGTCCCAGTCGCACATTATCACAGTCACACACAGAGCTGTCACACAGTGTCCCAGTCGCACACTATCACAGTCACACACAGAGCTGTCACACAGTGTCCCAGTCACACACTATCACCGTCACACACAGAGCTGTCACACAGTGTCCCTGTCGCACACTATCACAGTCACACACAGAGCTATTACACAGTGTCCCAGTCGCACACTATCACAGTCACACACAGAGCTATTACACAGTGTTCCAGCCGCACACTATCACAGTCACACACAGAGCTATTACACAGTGTCCCAGTCGCACATTATCACAGTCACACACAGAGCTATTACACAGTGTCCCAGTCGCACACTATCACAGTCACACACAGAGCTGTCACACAGTGTCCCAGTCACACACTATCACCGTCACACACAGAGCTGTCACACAGTGTCCTAGTCGCACATTATCACAGTCACACACAGAGCTGTCACACAGTGTCCCAGTCACACACTATCACCGTCACACACAGAGCTGTCACACAGTGTCCCTGTCGCACATTATCACAGTCACACAGAGCTGTCACACAGTGTCCCAGTCGCACACTATCACAGTCACACACAGAGCTATTACACAGTGTCCCAGTCGCACATTATCACAGTCACACACAGAGCTATTACACAGTGTCCCAGTCGCACACTATCACAGTCACACACAGAGCTGTCACACAGTGTCCCAGTCGCACATTATCACAGTCACACACAGAGCTATTACACAGTGTCCCAGTAACACACTATCACAGTCACACACAGAGCTGTCACACAGTGTCCCAGTCACACACTATCACCGTCACACACAGAGCTGTCACACAGTGTCCCAGTCTCATATTATCACAGTCACACACAGAGCTGTCACACAGTGTCCCAGCCACACACTATCACAGTCACACACAGAGCTGTCACACAGTGTCCCAGTCTCATATTATCACAGTCACACACAGAGCTGTCACACAGTGTCCCAGTCGCACACTATCACAGTCACACACAGAGCTATTACACAGTGTCCCAGTCACACACAGAGCTGTCACACAGTGTCCTAGTCGCACACTATCACAGTCACACAGAGCTGTCACACAGTGTCCCAGTCGCACACTATCACAGTCACACACAGAGCTATTACACAGTGTCCCAGTCGCACATTATCACAGTCACACACAGAGCTATTACACAGTGTCCCAGCCGCACATTATCACAGTCACACACAGAGCTGTCACACAGTGTCCCAGCCGCACACTATCACAGTCACACACAGAGCTGTCACACAGTGTCCCAGTCGCACACTATCACAGTCACACACAGAGCTATTACACAGTGTCCCAGCCGCACACTATCACAGTCACACACAGAGCTGTCACACAGTGTCCCAGTCACACACAGAGCTGTCACACAGTGTCCCAGTCACACACAGAGCTATTACACAGTGTCCCAGTCGCACACTATCACAGTCACACACAGAGCTGTCACACAGTGTCCCAGTCACACACAGAGCTATTACACAGTGTCCCAGTCGCACACTATCACAGTCACACACAGAGCTGTCACACAGTGTCCCAGTCACACACAGAGCTATTACACAGTGTCCCAGCCGCACACTATCACAGTCACACACAGAGCTGTCACACAGTGTCCCAGTCTCATATTATCACAGTCACACACAGAGCTGTCACACAGTGTCCCAGCCGCACACTATCACAGTCACACACAGAGCTGTCACACAGTGTCCCAGCCGCACACTATCACAGTCGCACACAGAGCTGTCACACAGTGTCCCAGTCGCACACTATCACAGTCACACACAGAGCTGTCACACAGTGTCCCAGCCACACACTATCACAGTCACACACAGAGCTATTACACAGTGTCCCAGCCGCACATTATCACAGTCACACACAGAGCTATTACACAGTGTCTCAGTCACACACAGAGCTATTACACAGTGTCCAGTCGCACACTATCACAGTCACACACAGAGCTATTACACAGTGTCCCAGTCACACACAGAGCTATTACACAGTGTCCAGCCGCACACTATCACAGTCACACACAGAGCTATTACACAGTGTCCCAGTCGCACACTATCACAGTCACACACAGAGCTATTACACAGTGTCTCAGTCACACACTATCACAGTCACACACAGAGCTATTACACAGTGTCCAGTCGCACACTATCACAGTCACACACAGAGCTATTACACAGTGTCCCAGTCACACACAGAGCTATTACACAGTGTCCCAGTCGCACACTATCACAGTCACACACAGAGCTGTCACACAGTGTCCCAGTCACATACTATCACAGTCACACACAGAGCTGTCACACAGTGTCCCAGCCTCACACTATCACAGTCGCACACAGAGCAGTCACACAGTGTCCCAGCCACACACTATCACAGTCGCACACAGAGCTGTCACACAGTGTCCCAGCCGCACACTATCACAGTCACACACAGAGCTGTCACACAGTGTCCCAGTCACATACTATCACAGTCATACACAGAGCTGTCACACAGTGTCCCAGTCACATACTATCACAGTCACACACAGAGCTGTCACACAGTGTCCCAGTCACATACTATCACAGTCATACACACAGCTGTCACACAGTGTCCCAGTCACACACTATCACAGTCGCACACAGAACTGTCACACAGTGTCCCAGCCACACACTATCACAGTCACACACAGAGCTATTACACAGTGTCCCAGTCGCACACTATCACAGTCACACACAGAGCTATTACACAGTGTCCCAGTCGCACACTATCACAGTCACACACAGAGCTATTACACAGTGTCCCAGTCACACACTATCACAGTCACACACAGAGCTATTACACAGTGTCCCAGCTGCACACTATCACAGTCACACACAGAGCTATTACACAGTGTCCCAGTCACACATAGAGCTATTACACAGTGTCCCAGTCGCACACTATCACAGTCACACACAGAGCTGTCACACAGTGTTAGTCACGCAGTGTTAGTCACACACACATGTTTCTACCATTCTCATTTAATACTCATTACACTGTATCTCTTCTCTTTTTCAGTGATATGTAACTTCCGAGTATCAGTGCCTCAAGGGTTAAACCTGGAATTAGGGGAAACTGTTCATATCCTGGAGAGATGTGAAGGTGAGTGTCCTGCAGGGTGCAATCACACTCATGCTGAACAATGTCACTTCCCCTTTGAGCTAACACGTTTACTCACGATGGTATGAATGGAGATTCTCGGACATGAAAGTGTTAATCTGAAGTAGCCTGTTTGTCTAGTGGCCCCTGTTGGATTTAGTGCTAGGCCCAGTGGGCAGATTAACCTAACGTGGTCATTGAACTGAGCAAAATGTTTTTATAAATTAAAAAATATAAACACAATCTTTAACATTATCACTTTTATCTTCAATTATTCTTTACTGCAGGGTTCCATTTTCTTTACTAAGGTGGTTATGCCTGCTACTTTCTTAGCAGGATGCATCATTGTAAACTAGTTAGCTACTTTTATTCCTATTGAACACAATGGTTGTTTTACGTGCCACATTCCACAGATTAAAGCAGTATTCAGAGTCTCCTACCACAACAAAAAGTTGAAACTAAACTGGTAAATTGCATATATAAGATAATAATTAGATACTGGATTTTTTTTTTTTTTTTTATATTTTGCCTTTTTTCAAATGTTTGTCTTTTTTTTAATTTCTTCAACAGTATGCAAATCAAGTGTACACAAAATACAATACATACATACAAAATAAAAACCTATATCTAAATGTCCATCTATAAATAGACGATTACATTAATAGTGAAGTGGGAGCCTAAGAATCCAAATTAGGTGAGTTTATATATTGATCCCACATATTCCAATAAAGATTTTTTTAAATCTGAATATTAATATTTTGTTCTATAAAATATTTTTTAATGCATCTGTTTCTATACACTTTGGCCCCTAGTCCATTGAGCAATTGTTGGTAACAGGAGCCCGTAATGTAGCCCATAAACTACTGTAATCTGCTATTCAAACAATCTAAAGGTTACAGGCCTTTGATCTTTCAAGCCCGTAAATGTTACAATCGCACATTGCTATTCAATTGCAACAATTCCCTGAGGCCGCAAATATTTTCACACCCGTAAATGGCAAATATAGAAGAAAATGCTACGAGTACCAGATCGGACCCGCAAGGGGATTAAACACCTGATCGTAACACTGTAAATGCAAATAAAAAAATCTATACTGCACTTTAAAAGACAGGGAAAGCGCTCTTTAACTGTTGCAAATTTCAAGCCTGCAGACATATGGCCTGTATAACATAAACTGCAATTGGCTCAAAGTTACACACTCTTAAAATCTTAATATTGCCACATATTCTATTAGCTACTCGCAATCCGATTACGAGTTCCCGCCCACAATCACTACGGGCCAGCAAAAGACGCAAAACTGGCCTTAGAACTCCATTGGTTTTAGCATAGCTCGAATCTTACGACCTCTAAATAATTAAAGTTACACAAAATCTATATTATAGTAGACCCAAAGCTCTAGCTTGCAAATTAAGTCTGACCCGCAACTGAAAAAAGTATCACATATCTGTACTAAATAGAACTCACAAGGGCTTTTTCAAACACTTATTAGGGCTGTAGCAGCAATTAAACAGACAAAATTAATTTTATTAGATTTTAAAGGACCCTCATCCAAAAATGTAATGGGAGTTAATGGAGAGGGGAACGAAACCAACCCACATCTCCTATTGTATTTATACCATATTTTCATCAAATAGGAGACCAGCAGAGCTAACTCTTTAAGAGTTTTTTTTATCTATTTCTTTAATCCATATTAAATGCTCTAAATTTAAATTTCCTGTGATATTTTCTTCTGTTTCATTATATTTTATCTTATCTTTTGTGTTAAGCCAAGTGAGTGTTTGTGTCAATCTTACTGCCTCTGAATATTCTATAATGTTTGGAGATGCAAATCCTTCTCATGTCTTTGTATGATATCTGATTTTATCCTTAACCTTTTATTCTTACTTAAAAACTAACAACTTGCCCGTCGTAAATGACGGCATTATATAGTTCTATACATTGTGTCTCACCCCCGCTCCCTCCACCGAGGGCCTCTTCCCCCTATCCTGTGTCTCCCCCCCCCCTCCCATCTCTTTCCCCCCTCTGCCTCCCGGTGTCTCCTTCCCCCCTCCCCTGTGTCTCCCCCCCCTCTCCCTCCCCTGTGTCTCTTTTCCCCCTCTCCCTCTCTTGTGCCTCCTTCCCCCTTCTCCTTTTGTCTTGTTCCCAATGAAATAGATACCTCTCTCTAAGCTTTACTCTTGTTTCAGGATCTATATTAATTACCAAAGCCTCAATTTTCAAATAACTTAATTTTTAATAAGACATGTTGCTGTAATTGTTTACACAATCATATAAATATCTTAAAGAGCTAAGTGGATTTTCAATAGTCACCACAGTATCATCTGCAAACTTTGGCCCCGCAATAACATGTAACCTGCATTTTGACTGCGGGTTACTATTTTTTTACAGATATAGATGTATTCAATTGACTCAAGCCCGCAATTACATGCTCACAGCCCCAAGATGCAAGCCATGAACTGGTACGTAGCATTCCAGAGCATGATCAATTAGTCAAACCTGTAAGTTACATTTTAGACAGAGCCAATAGTAAATTAGATCGTCATCATGACTTCAGTAAAACATGGGGCCTCATTCTAATCGGGGCCGTAAAAAGGGGGCAAGTCTGGGATTCCTTACAACCGGGATATGGCCCAGCAAGGAGGTCCCCTTTATGGCCGATTGCAAACAATGCTTTCGGCAGTAAGCACTTCTGTGCTTGAACAGGATCGCGGCCGCAAGCAATAAAACCGAATCGGTGGCTTATCTACATGAAAGGTCTCTCCCGGTTAAAATTAAGTTTAGGAAAAAATTCTGCCCCAGCAAATTGTATATAACACATTTTTGTTAAAGAAAGGCTGCAGATGGCAGCTTGTTGCTCTTTCCCTGGCTCCCCGTGTTCAATGAACATGAATCATTGGAAAGTGATCCTAAAATCACAGCTCTACCTTTTACTACAGTCATTGTGGTGCACAGCTAATTGGTTTTATGATCAGTACCCAATACTACGTCCAAGTCTGCATCATTTAGCAGGTGAGGAGCAATCACCTTTATTTGATTGTGATCTTTTTTTGTTTCCCCTTTCATTCAAGTTTTCTCATTTCAAATGAAGGGGCTTGTGTATTTCAATGAAGCTGTGAGCTATACCATGTAGGGACACCCAGGATGGGCAGCTCATTGCAGAGAGGTCCACTGGAGAAGGTCCTGGCAACCCACTCCAGTATCTTTGCCAAGAAAACCATATGGATAAGCACAACCAGAAATACACACAGATGTACCTGGCATGCTGCGCCCATATGGTCACCAGGAGTTGGACACAACTGAATGACAAAACAAACGAACACATAGAATAGCATAGGAACTGTAGAGGTTTAGTGAATATAATGCAATGTGTGGGCTGATGTGGATGTCCCGTGAGGTGTCGGGTTATATCTCCGCCACCTCCTGTCTCAAACACCTCACACAGAGTGCCAGACCCCCTAGACCCCCCACCTCTCTGAGTGTGTCCTGACCGTCTTGTCACACATGCCAGTGTCACTATGCAATGGAGTAAATGACAACACCCATTTCAAAGACCACACGTGCTAATTGCCAATAAAAGTGTTATTCCATTGGAATCTATACATTAACCCTTTCGTTGGCAACACTATGGAGCATTTAGAATATGCTCCAGAGGTGAATTTTTAAACCCTTAGGGCTTTTCCAAGCTTCTCAACCTAGTCCATCTGGTCCATGCCCTATGCAATATTGAAGAATATCTAGGGCTCAATTGTCTATTTAACATGAAGAATAACAAAGTCATGAATGGTTGTTCAGTCGTGTCACACTCTCCGTGACCCTATGGACCACAGCATGTCAGGCACATCTATCATGTGTCTGGTCGCACTTATCCATAAGGTTATCTTGGCAAATGTACTGGAGGGGTTTCCAGTTCCTTCTCCAGTGGACCACAATGTGTCTGATCTCCGTGCTGTGACCTGCCCATCTTGGGTGACCCTACATGGTATAGCTCACAGCTTCATTGAGGTACACAAGCCTCTTCACCAACACAAGGCAGCGATCCAGAAGGTGATATAATAATACTGTAGTATTGCTGTAGATCTGTATAATATCATCAACTGTACAATAATTCTGCACTTATATAATAAAATTGTAAAGCTGAAATAATTACTGCTGAATTGTATAATAAAAGAATAGAACTTATATCATAGATATTATTATTAATACTATGCCAGTCATTTAAAATGGATGATCTAAAATCCAGTCTTATTTTTTTATATTGTATCAAAGGGTATTTTTTTCTTCCTTCTCCTCCATCTAATAGTCGTATGACTGACCCAATATCGTCACCAATAAAATGATGTCGCTCTGTGCTCAAGGTGGAGATGGGTGTCTAATTGTGGATGGTCCCTTGACTGCAAATCATAAGGACTGGCTTAAAGGGACATATGTCTATGTGACCTCCAGACTACATATAATAAGGACAGGCACTGCCAGGGGGTTCTATCTAAAGTGGCATGTTATCCAAACTGAATATTCTAAGGTTAATCCTAGAAGTGCCGCATGTCATTATAGAAATATTAGAATGGAGCACTTTACATTCTCACTACTCTAACAGTAAGTTACTTTAAACTAACATCAAGGGTTTCATTTAGATGTATATGTTAGGTGTGCGATATGTATCAAAATACTTCTAAATTCTGCTTCTTATAAATATGCTTTTTTATGTTGATATTAAAATTGTTATGGATAAGCGGTGTGCTATTGTGCTTTACACCTTCTGGATCTCTATCTAGTCATGTTGAAGGGGCTTATATGCCTCAATGAAGCTGTAAGCTATACAATGTAGGGTCACCCACGATGGGCAGGTCATACAGAGAGGTCAGACAAATCGCGGACCATTGCAGAAGGAACTGGCAACTGCAGTGGTCCATAGGGTCACGGAGAGCCGGACAAAGTGAATGACTGAAAAAAAAAATTTGTGCTTTAACCCATTTGACTATACTTTTTCAACCTGGCTGGGTCTATATCATTGCTGAGCAGTAAGAGAGCAATAAATAATTGACCACAGCCAGCTATAGTCTCTCTGTTCCACCCAATTTATCTTAGAGATTTGTATTATACTGTAGGTATTTTATAAAGTACCTAAAATAGTATATTGTATAACACGACGGGATTAAAATTGTAAGGCTGGCAAAGGTGTCTGCCACACAGTGTGAGGCTTTTGCTCCTCTGAGCACCTTCAGCGCTCATTGCAAGCCTTTCCTCTCGCCAGCGCTCATTGCAAGCCTCTCCCGCTCCCGGTGCTCATGGTGAGCCCTGCGATGAGCGCCTGGTGCAAGTATGTTCGGTGTGGTGTATTTTCTAAGTCCGACGTGCCTGGCGTTGTTTGTGTAACTGTTACTGTCTTCAGCGTTGTGTATTTTATACGTTTTGCGCGCCTGGCGTTGCTGGGTGTCGTTTTCATGCTGTTTCTGAAATTTTGTGTTTTTCGGCCGCCATTTTTTTTCCTCAGGGGATTTTCTAGTGACAAAAACACCAAATATGGGTGTAATTCGCTTGCAACCTCACTCACAGGCTTCCTGTGTCTTCCCCTGTGCTGTGTGTGAGTTCTACGCCGCTTCTTCGCCTCACTTTGCGAGGCTCACATTTGTGACGGCGCCTTCTGCACTCATTGCAGCCTAAGTGCTGCGCAACTGCTTCGCCTCTCTTTGCGAGGCTCGCATTTGTGATGGCACCTTTGGCACTCATTGCAGCCTAAGTGCTGCTCAGCTGCTTCACCTCTCTTTGCAAGGCTCGTATGTGTGACGACGCCGATGGCTGCAATGAGCGATTCGCAAAGGGCCGCAACTGCGTGACCAACATCGTAAACGTCATCAACATCGCAAACGTCACCAACATCGCAAACATCACCAACATCGCAAGATCCACAACTATATATGTGATATGAATATGCTTCATTATTAATGTTTTCAGTGTAATTAAACTATAGAGTAATATTATACAGATTTAGAGCACGGATAGAATAGTACATTCTTATTATACAGTAGACTCTCAGTTATTCAGAACTCAAGCAACCAGAAAAAAATATGAAATACTGTACTTTAAATAAAACATTTCATTTTACAGGCCTGAACAAATGCCAGGAGCCAGGTTGTCATGCCACAAAATGCTTACAGGCACCTAGATGTCATCCACTGTACGTCTCTGCAATTCAGGCATGAGTGACTGAGCCAGTGCAGTGTTGGCGTTACATTCCCCGGTTTCAGCAGAACGTACCTGTGTGTACGTGAGGAGTGAAAGCTGCTGCTGCTAGAACAGCCGTCACTGACAAATATACTTAGCCTCTTTTAATAGTGACTCTCAAGCAACCAGAAACTACATTTATCCGGCATCTACTAATTCCCGTGGGTGGCGGATAACTGAGAGTCTACTGTACATCTTTACAGTAATATGCTGTATTACGGTATTAAACTTTATATAGCAGTACAAATTGAATGATTTGAATCGAACATCAATTTGAACTGAACATCTATCAATAATTGGTGTGTCTTACTCAATACAAGATTAAATTGTTTAATTGCTGGAAAGAAACTTATTCTGGTTTGAAAATCACATTTTCAAGATTTGACGAGCAATGAAATGTGGGATATTTCTAATATGGATGGGAAAAAAGTAAACATTGATCTATTTTTCTTGGGATATTATGGAAATGTATTTTCCCTCCACCCATTGTATTGAAAGTTAGTTGCACTTCTTAATTTATTATTTTCTGTTTGTTCCTAGGTTGGTACAGAGGAACATCCATTAGGAACCCCAATGCCAAGGTATGTGTGTCTCATCTTCCCATCCACATGTTCCCATGATAGCTCATCAATTCCTACCTTGAAAACGACTTATTGCCTCCACTCCCCTCTATATCTCCTCCTTCCATCTTGTCATTAACTGCCATGCACATTTTTTGTATTGGTCCTCCCTCTTACAGCTTCGCACCCACTCACCATGTGCGTTGTTCTTCTACCTGTCCCATTATTTCCCTTTTCACTTGTTCCTATCTATCCTATAATCTCCTTCCCTCCACCTCTCTCCTTCATAGATTATTAATTGCTCTCATCTTTTCATATCTCATTAAAGGATCATATCCACAACTCCCTTTCCTATTCACGCCACTCACTTACCCATCTATTACTATCCACATCTTTGAACAAGTCTTAAGTTCTCCCCTTCACACCTTCTCACCCTCTCATGTCTTAGTTTAATGTCCTCCATCAATCTTACCATATCATCTCCTCTACATCTGCTCACTCACCACTTCATATCTGTCTCTTCACATCCTTTCTCCAGATCTTACAATAGACTGCTCCCTAAATTTCACTAACTTTTTAAATTCAGCCCCCCAAATTTCCCCATTTGATCCCTCAACATATCCTGTACTCATCTTATCATATCTTCTGTCTATCATATCATGTACCTAGTCTATCATATCCTAGTCTATCTATCATATCCTCTCTTCAAAATTAGACTAACAAAGCCTTTTTCTCTCCATACCTTCATACCCTTGCGTCACATATCCTCTACCCCTCTGTCATATATTCCCCTCCACATATTTGATCTTCTCATGCCCCCCATCAACATTTCTTACACCTATCCCATTTTATCTTCCCCTCCACATTTTTGATCTTCTTATGCCCCCATCAGCATTTCTTACACCTATCCCATTTTATCCTCCTTCCATTTATCTTCTACCTGTCATATCTACAACTATTTGTTCATGCCCTCCCTAGTCATGTGTCCTCTCCCCATCCCATTATGCCCTCACCTTGTCCTATTTTTGTAATACCAGTTGTCCTGTGGACCACCCCATCATATTCTCTACACCAAATATCTTCTCCTCATCCCATCATCTCCTCTGATCCCTCAAACCTCTTATATCAATCAACTCAGCACTGGGCTTAAAGAGCAGCTATAGCCCCAAGTTTAATATCATAACATCAGATAGCATGCTTAATGTATTCAAATATCTATGGGGTTTTTTGCACAAAAAATAATCAATTTTCAACTAAGAAAACTAACACTAAAATAAATAGAGAAATATATAAAAAGCTAGGAATTAGATCTGCTTGAATTTAAATGAAGATATGCCAGCTAGTGTCCCATTGAGCCATTATGTTTGCCTAACTAGTTTTACATTCACATGGATAGTACTTAAACACCAGCTTGTGTCAGGAGTAAGTATAATTACTTGGGTATAATTATTGTTCTCTATAGGGCGGAGGCTCTTAACCTTTCTGGTCTTGGGACCAGCTGGTCACCTCCTTGTAGTTATGGGGACATCATTTGAGAGTCAGAATATTTTCAGCATATTGTCATCTAGTTTTGCACTGATTTAACTGCAGATAAGAGATTAATGATGCTAGTAATGATAAGTTTAAGTGTTAGGGCCTCATCCATCCTTGTCTCTGAAGATGGACAAATAAGGTCTCATGGAACCACTAGAAGGTCTCATGGAACCATTAGAAGACAGAGGGCAGATGTGATAGAAACCTGCAGATATATCCAAAGACTTTACATCTCAGTAAGGAAGTATGGAAGACAAGAACAAGAGGTCATGATTTGTAGCTGAAAGGTGAAAGAAAGAGTAGTAGATAAGCGGAACAGCTTTCTAGTTGAGGGGTTATAGTCAAACAAAAGAACTAATAAATGCCGGGAGTAATCATAACACCATGGTGAGGATAAACGTTTAGGTAGGTAGAATGGACAGACAAGATGGGACTTTCTGTTTCTTATCTGCCATCAATTCCATGTTTCATCCACTTTTCACATTATATCTCTTACTGTCCCCTTGACTCTACCTCTCACTGACCCTTCTCCATTCTCTTATCTCATCAGTTTCACTATTCCACTCATTTCACCCTTCTCTTCCCTTCATCTCTCACTGCCTCCCTCCACCCCCACTCCAACTAACTCTTGCTGATCTATCTCCCCTGACCCTCTTCCTTTCCCTCTCATCATATCTCACACTTCTGCCATTTGCCCCTTCTCCTTCTCTGTTTCAAGGACCCTGTCACTTCATCTCTCTCCTTTCTCTGCCCCACCAGATTCCCCCAGCTCATTCCCAGCTTGGGGTGGCAGGACCTGCCCTTTGCTGTCTCGTCCATGTCAGCAATGTGTTAGTCACCAGGCCACGCCTGCTCCCAGCTGTACATTTGCATAAGTAATTGCCCACTCGTTAACAGTTCATTAGTGCCACAGAAAGCTGTGATTCTATAAAAAGGAGCAGAGAAGAGCCCTGCAGAGCGGATTGTGCCTGAAAACTGTCCGTATAGAATTAATGCTCTGTGTGTGAGAGAGGCACAGAGACAGTTAGAGAGCGCAGGAATGTCTAATAAAGGGATATATACTGGGAGAGTGCTTAATAATGGGATATATACTGGGAGAGAGTGTTATAATGGGGTATATACTAAGATAGTGTGCAATAATAGGATATATGTACTGGGAGAATGTGTAATAATGGAATATATACTATAGTAGTGTGAAATAAGGGAATATAAATACTGGGAGAGTGTGAAGTAATGGGTTTTAAACTGAGCAAATATATATTAATAGGATATATACAGTGATTATGTGTGATAATGAGATACATACAAAATAATGGCATATATATATATATATTGGGATGGTGTATAGTAATGGGTTATATACTGTGATATCATGCAATATTAGGATATAGCAGTTGTGTGTAGTAATGAGAAATATATTAATAAAATGTATATTGGGATAATATATATTAATGTGGTATATACCTCAAAACGTCTCAGTATATATATATACAATTATAATACACTATCCCGGTGTGATGCCCAGAAGGGCCCACTGGACTTCTGGGAACTATGGACTATTATGGGCCTTGGGCGGAACCTGGTACCAGAACACAGCACCTTCCCTTCCCCCCAAGAACGATTACCCAGACCCCTGAGTACCAAGACTGGTTGCCATGTTGACCCAAGATAAATAATGTTACTACAAATGTTTGTGTGTGGCATCATATTGTGTTACTGCGATTCCCAGAGAGACCCTAAGACTGTTTTGGACTATTGGACTGCTGTGGACTATTGGACTGCTGTGGACCCTGGTCTAACATGGATTAGCTGTGTGGTGCCTTTCCCCAGGAAGATGTCTTCCAAGCCTGGTTAAATGCAGCATTTTCCCCGGGGAGTTTCATAAAGTGTATTACCGGGGTCCCTGGGGAAGAGGGGTTTAGTTACAGGGTTATCTGGTTTTGGGTTAGAATATTTTCAGCATACTAAGTGAGGCGGACTGGCCCTATACATTAAAGGAGTTAAACAGACACTATGTCTGCAAAAGAGATTTGCAATATCACACACTGTCCATTTGACTTCCTGACACTAAGATGTGAATTCCCCTACCAAGTACAAAGGGTACAATTAAGTTGGTTAGCCTGTTAGGCTCCATGACCACAGAGGTGGTTAGAAATGCTGACATCACTTGATGGACAGGCCTCTCCACGTGGTCAGGGTGAGGACTGGCAGAGATTGGTGGGACTGTGTTGGTGATTGAACATGATTGGACATGTTGTGCATACATATGCTGTACCCCCACCAGTAAAGGAGTTCCCAGTTTAAATGTACATAAATAAGGTGTATGGTTTATTCTGAGGGTATATGATAATTCTAATCACTGGAATTATTACTACATGGCCTACCTGAAATTCTGCTCCTAATCACTGGGAGTATTCATGAAAGTGCTTCCTGTGTCCTTGCATCCTGTGCATGTATCTTGATGCCTGGAAAAGGTAGCTGGGGGCTTAGATTGATAAAACCGTGACAATCTAGGGGTGTTCCTGTAAGTTAAAGCAGTAGGTTTTGGGGCACACATGATCCACTCGCCCCTGGGTCATCACACCTGGTATATATTCCAGTAGTATACACAACTCCCAGTGTATAATAATCGTATGTATACTGGGTTGGTGTGTAATAATGGGATATACTGTATATACAGATAGACTGTGTAGAAATTGGGTATATACTGAGAGAGTATATAATAAAGGGATATACACTATGATGTAGTGTATTATATAGTGGGAGAGCAAGAGTAGATTGGTGGAATGTATACTGGGATAGTGTGTATTAATGAGATATATAATGGTATAGTATGTAATAATGGTGTGTGTGTATACAGTGCCTTGCAAAAGTATTCACCACCTTGACTTTTTACCTATTTTGTTACATTACAGCCTTAAGTTCAATGTTTTGTTAATCTGAATTTTTAATGTGATGGATCAGAACACAATAGTCGAAGTTGGGGAAGTGAAATGAGAAAAATATATACATAAAAGTATTTTTTAGAAATAGAAAACCGAAAATTGTCATGTGCGTATGTATTCACCCCCTTTGTTATGAAGTGCAAACAATTACCTTCAGAAGTCACATAATTGGTGAAAAGATGTCCACCTGTGTGCAATCTAAGTGTCACATGATCTGTCATTACATATACACACCTTTTTTGAAAGGCCCCAGAGGCTGCAACACCTAAGCAAGAGGCACCACTAACCAAACACTGCCACAAAGAGTTCCACAGCAGAGACTGGAGTATCTGTACATAGGATGACAATAAGCCATTCGCTCCATAGAGTTGGGCTTTATGGCAGAGTGGCCAGAAGAAAGCCATTACTTTCAGCAAAAAACAAAATGGCACATTTTGAGTTTGAGACTCCCAAAATATATGGAGGAAGGTGCTCTTGTCTGATGAGACTAAAATTGAACTTTTCAACCCAACACATAACCCAAAGAACACCATCCATACTAACCACTGACTAGGAAACTGGTCAGAGTTGAGGGAAAGATGGATGGTGCTAAATACAGGGATATTCTTGAGCAAAACCTGTACCACTCTGTGCGTGATTTGATGCTAGGACGGAGGTTCACCTTCCAGCAGGACAATGACCCCAAACAAAACTGCTAAGGCAACACTTGAGTGGTTTAAGGGGAAACATGTAAATGTGTTGGAATGGCCTAGTCAAAGCCCAGACCTCAATCCAATAGAAAATCAGTGGTCAGACTTAAAGATTGCTGTTCACAAGCGCAAACCATCCAACTTGAAGGAGCTGGAGCAGTTTTGCAAGGCGGAATGGGAAAAAATCCCAGTGGTAAGATGTGGCAAGCTCATAGAGACTTATCCAAAGCGACTTGGAGCTGTGATTGCCACAAAAGGTGGCTCTGCAAAGTATTGACTTTAGGGGGGTGAATAGTTATGAACATTGACTTTTTCTGTTATTTTGTCCTATTTGTTGTTTTCTACACAATAAAAAAAATATCTTCAAAGTTGTGGGCATGTTCTGTAAATTAAAAGATGCAAATCCTCAAACAATCCATGTTAACTCCAGGTTGTGAGGCAACAAAACACGAAAAATGCGAAGGGGGTGGGTGAATACTTTTGCAAGGCACTGTATATGTGATACTCGACTTTTCTCTTTTCTTTCCCAGTTTTATACATTACTTCCCTCTCACTACCCTTCTTTACTGCTCATTCTTTCTCTTCTTCCCTCTCCCTGTCCATCTTCCCTCCAATACCCCCTTTTCGGTTTCTTAACTGCTGTCATCTCTTCTTTTGATTTTTCCATATCTCTATGTATTACATGTCTTCTATGTTCTCTTGTTTACTGCATTGCTTAAATTTTCTCTCTCTCTATCACATCGTACCTCCTCTCCCAATCCCTTTTTTAGCAAAATGTTTCTTACATGCTTTTCCCATGCATATTCAGTACCTGGCCTAGGGCAGGAGAGCAGTTATATCCAGAGGCAGATAGGGAGAGATATTGTGAGGTAGAGAGAGGGAGAAGATATAGGAGGAATGATGGGAAAGTGAGGGATAGAGGAGGAGGGAGAGAGATAGATGAAGGAGAAAATGAGACAGAAGAGATAGAGAGATAGAGAGAAAGTAACAGGGATGGAGATAGAGATAGGAAGGTAGAGACAGAAAGAGACATAAAGGGAGAGGAGGAATGATACGGAGGTGATGGAAAGATTTATAGGAACGGAGTGAAAGACAAATAGATCAAGAGAGAGGTAGGAGAGAATGAGACAGAAAGCAATAGGGAGAGATAGTGAGCCAGTGTGCAAAGAAAGATAAGGAGGGTGGAGAGACATAGAGTGTGAGAGATATAGAGATAGAGAGGGTGAGAGTGACTAGGAGGGAGTGAGAAAGGGAGAAAAGAGAGAGAGAGATGATATTTTATTTAAATTATATCTGTACAGTAGCGCTTTAGTAACTCACTTATGAAAACTTCTTGCGGCCGCAGAGTTTAGATTTCGACATCCTGTAGTTTTTTCCCCCCCCTTAACCTGTAAGTCGTTAGCCGGTTGCTTTACTGGACCAATTTAATAGCCGTAAGTCTTGCAGGCTACGTTACAAGCTATACTTGAGAAAAGGCAACATGTTTTTAAAATGTAAAAAAATTAAATATAGCCTCCAACTTATTCCTTTTTATGCTTTATGCTGCTAGCATCTATTATTTTAATTGCAAGTGATCTACTTCCTGAGATGGAAAGCATTGAATCCAGGGTGGAAACTATTTGTGCAATGGGAATTAGGTATTTACAACTTCCAGTGTTTTCATTACGTGTAATGGATTAGTTTATAAGTACACAACCTGTTGAGACAGTAGCTGCAAGAAGCAGCTCAGTAAAGAAAATGGAAGCCTGCAGTACAGAATACCTTATGCAACAGTGAAAAATATAAAGGCCAAGCTTAAGTTTTGCTTTTCTAAAACCATGTGCCCACTATCAAGTTTAGTTTTTAAAATACCATAAAGAAGAAACTAACCACACACTCCCAGTAATAAAGTATTATGGACTTGAGAGAAGAGAGAAATAGAGAGGAGGGGGAGGTACTGAGGTATTACATTATGGTTGGGGGAATGATTGAAAGCTCTTTTGGGGTTTGCATTGGTTTAATTGTGTAATTGTAATTTTCCATAAGTCTGGTATACAGAGAATGTTTATACATTATAGATTAGAGAACTAATGACGGAGAGAGGAGGGGGGAGATGTAGAGAAAGGTCGGATGGAAAATAAACAGAAGTGGAGAGACAGGAAGAGAGAAGTGAAAAGAGAAATGTGAGTTAAAATACAAAATAAAAAGGGGGAGTGTGAGAAAAGCCTGGTGAAGACAGAGTAATAAAGAGTAATAAGGAGGGGGTCCGGGGGTGGATGAGGCGCAGTGTGAGAGGAGGGGTGCGTGGGTACTATAGACAATGGTTGCATTATTAGCTGTTCATTGCTGTCGCTCTGCTCACATCTCCATAGAGACACAGAAAGGATGCAGGAACCTCAGGGACCTGGGACCCTCACGTACAGAGCACAGAGACCCTGACATCACCGTGTGCCACAGAATGAGGGTCTCAGGGCTGAGCGGGCACTTAACCCCACGTGGCAGGGTCACGCTGAGCTTGTGACCACAGCTAATATGGGGCAGAGGGCCGCGGACAAGAACTGGGTGCCAGCTAAAACTACCATTAAGAAACCTAGAAACATAGTTTTAAACGCAGGTGGGAACGAAAAGGTCCATCTGATCTGCCAACACTATGGAAATTGGCTTAATTAATCGTCAGGATGACTTTGGCATAGTTACGTTATTTAATCGAGTTGGTCACTACCGCTTCTACTGGAACAATTTTATCCTCTACCCTTTCTGTAAAGTAGCACTTTTGCAAACTATCCCCAAATCCTCCACAGTTCACCTTCAAATCATGTCATCTTTTTCTTGCTCCTCTTTTTCTGGAAGACATTTCCCTCTTGAGTTTTGTTAACTCCATATATATATTTACAGATCTCTCTCATACCCCCTTTCTCTTCTATCCCCTAATCTATATATATTCAAGTCATAGAGTCTCCTTTAATAATATTGTTTTGTAGACCAGCACGATTTTAGTTGCCTCCTTTGAATTCCCTCTTATTTATTAATAATCTTTGGAGATCCTGTCTCCAGAACTGGACACAATATGTGAGATGTGACTGGGGTCTATAGAGTAACATTAGTACTGAGCTTTTCTTCTGCTTATTCCTCTACCAATACTCCAAGTATCCTACTGGCTTCTCCTATGACTTTCTTGAGTTTTTTGCCTACTTTTCATACTTTAACAGCCCAATTAAATTTGAAGCCTGTAGCGCCATCAGCACAACCGCAAAGGCTGCAGGCTTGAAATCCCGCTGCGTTACAGAGCTATTAAATTCCACCATGCTGCGAGTTACGGGAAGAGACATAGGGGAGGGAGGGGGAGAGACACAGGAGAGGGAGATGGGGGGAAGAGACACAGGGGAGGGAGAGGGGGGAAAGAGTCACAGGGTATTGAGGGGGAGAGACACAGGGGAGGGAGATGGAGGGAAGAGACACAGGGGAGGGGGAGGGTGGGAAAGAAACACAGGGGAGGGAGTGGGGAGAGACACATGTAATATTATACCATCATTTACGATGGGTAAATGAGTAATATTATAAAGAATTTAAGTGCTTTTACATTATTTGACTTATGGAGGAAGAGACAAAGCAATAGACATAGAGAAAGAGAAAGGGCAGCGCCTTGCACCAGAGCTTAATGTGGCATGTCCTGTAAACATGTTGCAAAATATGTTGGGAATCCACATAAAAGGCATAAGAGGGCCACAAGTTTGAACATTCCTGTCATATTATCTAGAGCCACTCCATTGTGTCCAGCTTTTTGTGTTGATAGGTTAGTTCCTCCATCAGCAAGAGTCCATCCCTCTTCTACAAATGTTTTGCGGTTATATTTTGTTTATAGTACATGAAATGTTAGATTTACTCCATGATATATTCTATTTTTTTTCAGGGAATCTTCCCAACCAACATCATTCACCTGAAAAAGGCCACAGTCAGCAACAGAGGGTGAGTACACGATGGTGAAAGGGTAGGGGGCGCTCAGAGGACACAATGCTTTGTACGGGATATGGGGTTTGGGTGAAGGAAACCACTGGGGCAGAATGTGACCACGAGGCTTTGGGGCAGTTTGTGACCCTCTGCTAGATTACATATGGCTCTTGACACAGTACGTTGATTTGACCCAGTACCTGAATAAATTCTTGTTCATAGAGTCCCCAAAGTTTTGGGCTAATCCACTTCTTAAAGGGACATGGAAGGTTCCTGAATTTGACCAGGTATATAATATCCCTGTGTATCTATTGACTGTCATGTACTTTAATTTTATTCCCTATAAGCTCTGTTCTTACCTGCTAAAATCATGCAAACAGTACCTGATTGAGTCTGTCCACTGTAGTTCACTATTTGCTGTGCAGTGTCTCATACTAATCAATCAGTGACCATCTCTCAGCTACATTCTGCAACATGCTCCTGAGACGTGGTCCTTGATAGGCTAGGACACTACACTGCACATCCAGCCCGACAGAGTCTGTGTCTGCATACACTGCAGTGGGTAGAACAATTCTGCAGATGTGCACAACACTTAACATAGACAAGATACACAGTCGAGTCACATTATTATTATTATTAGGACTAATATCCTGAATAACCACTGTGTTTAGCACGGACAGCCGCTAGACAACATGGTAGTGAGTGAGTAAGAGCTGGCGGGT
Source organism: Discoglossus pictus (assembly GCA_027410445.1). Taxonomy (NCBI): domain Eukaryota; kingdom Metazoa; phylum Chordata; class Amphibia; order Anura; family Alytidae; genus Discoglossus; species Discoglossus pictus. The sequence continues at coordinate 40,811,419 of CM050169.1, read as the reverse complement.
TGGCAAGGGTATCTGGAGCCATGCAGACTGCCGTGCATCCGACAGCTTCTGTAGAGTGTGTGGTGGAGGATCCATAAGACGAACATGGTGATCGATGTGGTTCCACAGGTGCTCAATGGGGTTCAAGACTGGGGAATTTGGAGGCCAGGGAAGTACGTGGAAATCTTCATCATGCTCCTCTAACCATTCCCGGACAATTCTGGACGTATGACATGTTGCTTTGTCCTATTGGAAGATCCCATCTGCTCCAAGGAAGACGGTCAACATGCATGGGTGTACTTGCTCTGGAAGGATGGATAAATAACCCAATTTGTTGAGAGTGCCCTCCAGAGGTAGGAGTGCCAAGAAAACATTCCCCAGACCATAACGTTGCCGCCACCAGCTTGCGTTCTTCTAACAATGGTTGCAGAGTGTTTGTTCTCTGAGGTTTCTCTACTGACGCACCAATCTCCTTCTAGTCGATTGAGCAGAAATTGTGACTCATCAGAGAAGGCAACTATTTGCCAAACAGCAAAGGTCCAATGTTGGTACTGTTGTGCAAATTAAATGAATTTATGAAGATGAACCATTGCCAGCATGGGTGCAGTGACCAGCCGTTTGCTTTGCAGCCCCATACACAAGAGGGTTTGCTGTACTGTCATTATTGACACACATCTGGTGGCACCCTGGTTCGTTTGGATGACGAGCTGCTCAACTGTAGCGTGTCAGTTGGCTCTCACATACATTCGCAGCCGACGTTCACCTCTGAGATCAATGGCATGTGCTACTTCGCAGTTTCAACACTGTTTATTCACAATGGTGCTGTTTGTCCAGTCAGGGTACACTTTAATCACAGCAGCATGCGAACAGTTCACAAACTGTGCTGTTTCAGATATACTGCCACCCTTGGCCTAAAAGTCAATGATCATCCCCATTTTAAAGTCAGATAAATTGCACGTTTTACCCATGAAAGTGATGGTTGATATGTTTGCAGAATGCCTATATTAACCAAGTCAGCTCACGGCATGTGCCGTATTTCATTGGCCATGCGCTGCAGACGTCATAATAATGTGACTCGACCCTGTACAAGCTAATTATGGAAACTGCACTTATATACAGCCTTATTAAATTGCGATTCGGCCAATTAAAGGGCTCTATATAAGCACAGAGCATATTTTTTTTACAGAAGTTTTTAGTTAGTGAACTTCTATCCAAAAGCAAGGTCTTCACTAACTAAAAACTTCTGTAAAAAAAAATATGCCATGTGCTTATATAAAGTTCTTTTCAATTGGCCGAATTGCAATTTAATAAGGCTGATAATGTTTAAAGACATCAATGAGTTTCAGTTCATAGTCTCTTGCCTGAGGAGTTTATAATCTAGCTATGTGGGGGAAAACAAGGGTAAGTAAATAGGGAGAATATTATAAGTATCTCCAAGTGCATTCACTAAGGGAGCTGCTGGAAAACATATTTAAAGCAGTGATATTAGGGGCTTCTCTGATATTGTGCGCAGTGCGTTCCAGAGCCGCGAGGGCTACTAGGAAGAAGGAGCTGTACAACTGTACAGAGCATTGAGGAGAGTGAAGAAGACGAGCTGAGAGATGAGAAGAGTGATATAAGGAGGAGCCGAGGAGGCAATATTCTAAAGATCTAAGACTTGAGTTCAGTTAAGAAATGAGATGGGGGAGATAAAGAATAAGAATTGAGAGTACCAGCGAACTATTTAGGAAAAGCCGTCTTCAGTGTGTGCAGATTTCACTCTTAAATCTATTTATATTGTTTCTTTTTTTTGTGCCCATATTTTCTAATTTAATGGAATTTTTTGATTTTTCATTGTAAAGACTTTCTCCACCTCTATTATAGATCCTTAGAATAAATTACAAGGAAACTGATGTCTCTAGACTATTTTGAGACAAAATTGATTTTAGACTCAAACCTGCATCCTCCCCCTCTCTACAAATGAGCTCAGATATGTTTAGGAACATACCAATAATTCCCAGACATCATCTTGCCAGTAGGGTTTATGGATTACACCCATGTTTAGCCAAGAGGAGAATGGATCAGTTCTTAGCGGGATTTGGGCCACCTGGATATTCACTAAAAATAAAGACCATTCAGCAGTCAAGTGGCTTTGGTAATATATCCTAAATTTAGGATAATTTCACAATAAAATGATTCCAGCTGCAGATATAGAATGAACTTGAAATTGTAAGTTTGTGAGTTTTCAATCTTAATATGCTTTGGAACAAGCACTATGTGCATTTGATTTTAAGCTCAAAGACAGAGCCGTCCATTCTTTTGCATAGTGTCAATAGTGTATTTGCCTTGTACTTAAAGGTGTATTCAAGTTAGCTGGATTATGAATGCATCTGATAGAGGATAATTAGTAGCGTATGAAAACATGAGTTATATAGAACAGTCCAGTTTACTTACAAAGTTATTTGCACAAAAGTCAAATCCAGCTGTTCACTGGGTATATATTTTGACCTTTCTGGTACAGAGCACAGGAAGTAACTGTTGCAGTTCTTGTACTGAGCACATGCAGGAAGCTACTGAGGTGAAGAATGATACAATGTATTAGCATGATTCGGAAATTTTAAAGTTATGCTAGTTCAGGTGGGATTTTCTAGGGGTGTACACAATCACATGCAAATTCCAAAAAACATAGGAAATTTTGCTAACTTCAATGGAAGCTAACACATTTTTGGGGGGGATATTTTCATGCAAAAAAAATGTTTTCAAACACTACTAATTCTCCTCTACCAGATGCATTCATAATCCAGCTTACATATCCCCTGTTACAATATTAACTTTTATACATTACAAAAAAGTTTTTGTTTGAATGAAAATGACTAATTCAACGGATAATAAATGTGTTTTTTTATCGTAAAATCTGCTTGTCAGACACTCTATTTATTGTCTGTCAGGACACTACATCAGCTGAGTTATTGAGCCCTATGGGAAAAGTCAATTGCTCCCTCTAGTGGCTGAATGTGGTACAACTAAGCATTTTAGGTGGTTGTCTTGACTTTTTATCTGTTCTCCCAATAACATTGTTTATGCAGTGGCTAGTGCAGGCAAACGTACAATCATCAGAAAACAAAATAGGACAGCCTCATGGGCAGATCCTGAAGATTAGAATATCATCCTCCAGCTGAGCTCATTGCCTACACCCTGATAAGGACATTAAGGGGATATTGTCTAAGAGGATGGTTCCAAGGGGCATTAAGAACAATTTAAATAAGAAATAAAGCAATCATGCATAAACCTGACGAAATAAGAAATAAAGCAAACAATCTTAAGGCACTGTGACCCTTTAAAACAGAAATGTACAATGAATCATTTGAAAACAAAAATATGCATGCTATTTATAATCTAAATGGAACAAATCTAGGAGTATCAGAGAGGAACAGTATTTAGAAGTGCTTGTGGTGAACTATCTGGGTAACAGTGCTCCATGCCAGGCAGCAGCTGCAAAGGCAAGTACAATATTAGCATGTATTAAGAAGGGTATAGAAACAAAAAAAGGAAATATAGCTGTAAGACCACTTGGATGGCATGAGTGTGTGTGTGTGGGGGGGGGGGGGGGGGCTAAATGTGTTTGAGTGTATGTGCTGGTTGTGTGTATGGTCAAGTGTATGTTTGTGTGTACCACATTGCATGTGGTTATGGATGTGCTAGATCTGTTTGTGTGTGAGTACATATGCTATTTGTACACGTGTGAGTGTTTGCTGCTTGTATGTGAGTACACAAGCTGGTTCTATGTTCTATGCGGGATGTATACATTGGTTGATTGTTTGTGCATACGTTTTATGTGCATTGGATTGCATTTTGTGTGCATGTTTGTGTCTGTGCTGGTTATGTGGGTGCTTGTTCTGGTTGTGTGAGGGGGTGTGCATATGTTGTGCCCTGGTTGTGTATGTGTGAATGTGCTGGTCATGTGTGCATCTTTTAATGGAATGGGGAAAGTGCTTATTATTAATGTGTGCGCTGTTGTGTATTTGTTTGCTGGTTGTGTGTGTGCTGGTTGTGTGAGTGAGCAGTCCGTTTTATGTGTGCTGGTTGTGTGTGCATGTTTTGATTATGTGTGTGCCGATTGTGTATGATCTTGTGCTTATTTTGTGTTTTATATTGATTATGTATGCACCAGTTGTGTGCATACCCTAGTTGTGTGAGGGAGCATGTGTTGGTTGCGTGTTGTGTGCGTGCGCTGGTTGTTTGATTGCTAGCTTTGATTATATATGCCCAGGTTATGTATATGTGTGTATTGTGCGGATGTCCGTGTGTGCTAGATGTGTGTATTGTGTGGTTGTATGTGTTCTTGCTGTGTGTGTGCGCACTCTTGTGCTGGTTGTGTGTAATGTACAAGGGGGGGGATTATTTGATCCCCTGCTGATTTTGAACGTTTGTCCACTGATAAAGAAATGATCAGTCTATAAATTTAATGGTAGGTGTATTTTAACAGTGAGAGATAGAATAACAAAACAAAAAAAAGAAAAACGCATGTCAAAAAAGTTATAAATTGATTTACAGGTCAGTGAGTTAAATAAGTATTTGATCCCCTATCAACCAGCAAGATTTCTGGCTCCCAGGTGTCTTTTTATACAGGTAACTAGCTGAGATTAGGAGCACTCCCTTTAAGAGTGTGCTCCTAATCTCAGCTCGTTACCGTGTAAAACAGCCGTCCACAGAATCAATTAATCAGGTTCCAAACTTTCCACCATGGCCTACAATCTTGTCCCTGACATCCTTGGACAGCTCTTTGGTCTTGGCCATGTTGGAGAGTTTGGAATCTGATTGATTGATTGCTTCTGTGGACAGGTGTCTTTTATACAGGTAACGAGCTGAGATTAGGAGCACTCCCTTTAAGAGAGTGCTCCTAATTTAAGCTTATTACCTGTATAAAAGACACCCGGGAGCCAGAAATCTTGCTGATTGATAGGGGATCAAATACTTATTTCCCTCACTATTTCCCGCAAATCAATTTATAACTTTTTTGACATGCGTTTTTCTTGTTTTGTTTTTTCGTGGTTATTCTGTCTCTCACTGTGAAAATACACCTACCATTAAAATGAGTCAGTGGACAAACGTTCAAAATCATCAAAATCAAGATCAAATACTCCCCCCCCCCCCCCCCACTGTATTTGATGGTTGTGTGTGCACTTGTGCTGGTTGTGTGTGTTCTGTAGTTGTGTGTGCTGGTTGTGTGTATTGTCTGTGTACTGATTTTGTGTGTATTGTGTGGTTGTGTATGTGTGGGCACTTGTGCTGGTTGTGTGTGTTGTGTAGTTGTGTGTGTGTGTCTGTGCTGGTTGTGTGTATTGTGTGTGTGTGTACTGATTTTGTGTGTATTGTGTGGTTATGTGTGTGTGTGTGCGCAGTTGTGCTGGTCTTGTCCAGGTGCTGGCTGTATGTATTGTGTGGTTGTGTGTGCTGGTTGTTAGTATTGTGTGTGCTGTGAGTTGTGTGAGTGTGCTGGTTATGTGTGTATTGTGTGTGCTTCTGTTTGTACTGTGTGCTGGTTGTGTGTGTGTACTGATTGTGTGTGCGCAGTTGTGCTGGTCTTGTGCATGTGCTGGTTGTATGTATTGTGTGGTTGTGTGTGCTGGTCTTGTGCATGCCCTGGTTGTATGTATTGTGTGGTTGTGTGCGCTGGTCTTGTGCATGCGCTGGTTGTATGTATTGTGTGGTTGTGTGTGCTGGTTGTTAGTAGTGTGTGTTCTGGTTGAATTAGTGTACACTTGTTGTGTGCAATGTGTGGTTGTGTGTGTGCTGGTTATGTGTGTACTGTGTGTGCTTGTTTGTATTGTGTGCTGATTATGTGTATTGTGTGGTAGTGTGTCTTACCTGTGTATATTGATTATGTGTGTATTGTGTGGTTGTGTATGTTTGTGCAGTCTTGCTGGTCTTGTGCATGTGCTGGTTGTGTGTATTGTGTGATTGTGTGTGCTGGTTGAGTTAGTGTGCACTTGTGCTGTTGTGTGTAATGCGTGGTTGTATGTGTGCTGGTTATGTGTGTATTGTGTGTGCTCATTGTTTGTATTGTGTGTGCTGGTTGTGTGCATTGTGTGGTTGTGTGTGTTGGTTGTTTGTACTGGTTAAGTGAGTGTGCACTTGTTTTGGTTGTGTGTATTGTGTGTTTATATATGTATGTAGATTTGTGCATGTGTTGGTTATGTATGTATTGTGTGGTTATGTGTGTATTGTGTGGTTATGTGTGTAATGTGCTGGTTATGTGTGTGTTTGTGCTTGTTATATGTGTGATTGTGCTGGTTATGTGTGTATTATGTGGTATGTGTGTATTGTGTGTGTATGTGTGCGCAGTTGTGCTAGTCGTGTGCGTGTGCCGGTTGTGTGAGAGCTCTCGGGATCTGTGCAGGGTACGTGGGAGGTTTATATCTTCATGCCTTTTCGATGCCTCATTACTGCACAGAGAGGAGAGACGACTGATAGCAGGAGAGGTAAGATCTCTGCCTTTGGAGGGGGTATATCTGGCTTCTTGCCCCTGTTTAGGCTCATGACCCTCTCTTCATGTTCCTGTCCTGTGCTTTTTACCCTCCCAGCCACTCTGTCCATCTCTGGGCCCTGACTCTTGACCTCCCATTATCCTATCCTGCCCCCTGCCCTCCCCTGGTCCAGCCCTCACTGTCCATCAGTACTGCCCCCATCCCAGTGATCTGCCCCTCACTATTTGTATTGGGATCATCATATGATTAGCACATACATGTCACATGCAGAGCAGACGCATGTAAGCAGCGAGTGTTACTAGTTGGATGAGAGGGGCAATCCATATCACATTAACTCATTCAATGGCCTCCGAAACGTGCAATGCAATTGAAAGGACTATATATATATATATATATATATATATATATATATATATATATATATACACATACACAGAGTTTGATAGTAGATAGAGACAAATCAGACCATTAAATCCAGGTATTGACGTGAGAAGCTGGTTATCTTTTTGTGTCTGTGTCTAGAGCAGGGTATCTCTACGAAGAGAGGGGTTTGTCTCTGTTTATCTGTGTTAGGAGTATATCTGTTTACAAAGATGGATAGATACATAAATGGACGCAGTATTGGAAACCAGACACATTTTAAAATCTATTACTTACTATTTCTGTGCACTTTTTTCTATGTAAATATAAAACTATATATTGTTTTTTTTCCAGCATAAGGTCACCTATCTGGTGATTTAATGACATAATTTGAATTGTATGTAATATGTTAAAATGTTAAGAAAAATATATGGGTACCAAGTATATATGATTTTACATTCATTTATGACCAGCAAAGGCCTGAAACTGGCAAGAGCAGAAAATTATTTTTTCAAGTTCCCAAACCCAAAAGTCATGCACATTCCCTTAATGGTTAATCCATGACTTCTTTTTACAAACAATTTCAAATTTCTCATCAAAATATCGCACACAAGCTCAGTGTAAAATGTACACGACTTATTATAAAAGCCCCATACCTACTGATGTCACAGATACCGCATGTGCATAGGTTACTATACTTTTGTGCCAAATTAGCAGCCCTATGGCTGCAGGCTTGAAATTTAGCTAAGTTACAGAGCTATTAAATTAGATCATGGCGTGAGTTACGGGCTTGAGACGCAAACCCGTAAACATATGCCTCGCACACAAACTGTAAAGGGGACGGACGAGCCGCGAGTGCTACACAGTCCAAACAGCCAATAGAAAGCTGGAAACCGCAATTAACGCAGCAGGAAGGGGTTTAAAAGGGGGCTAAACCCGTAAATCATTGACTGTGCTGTAACTGAGCAAGTGAACACACAGGTCTAGGCGTTGGTGGGTTTTTGAGAATTGGGGAGAGAGAGAGAGAGAGAGAGAGAGAGAAGCATTGTAAGTTTTCTATATTTTGGCCCTCTAAGATAATTGAACCCTTAATTTACAACACACATAATTACTGATATCACATAATTCACTCACATAGATTAATACGTACACATAGCTATACATAGCCGTACGCCACATCCACTTATATATTATATTTCTTTATCTTTATTTTCATTTCATATATCATAGGAGGGTAGAGGAGGGGAGGAGGAAAAAGAGGAGAGAGAGGGGAACATCGGAGGGGAGAGGAGGAGAGTGAGGAGGTGAGGAGAGTGAGCGGTACGGCGGGAAGGAGATCGAGGTCAGAGAGGTCAGGTGTTAAACACAGGTATGACGACAGCCGGCTGAAGGTGAAGAGGAAGATGCCAAATGAGGCAAGAGTGGGACGTGCAACAGATGGTGGGCCTCCAGCAAACATTACATACTGAGCATGGGAGCAGACCCTGAGGGACTGGATTCAGCCAGCAGCAGTGGTGGGCCTACCAAGACAGGTGGATACGGGTGTGCCAAGAACTATACAAAGTGAGTATCATATCACACCACACACATTAGTGTATGAAATTGTGGGGGTGGGGGGATTGGGTGGAGAAATACCCTGCAGATATCATAATGTTTGTATGTATAAATAAGTGTGTACTCTGGCTGGTGTATACAATGTGCTGGGCTCCTACACCCCTGCCCACATGCATAGATAACTGACAAACAATAGCACTGTAAGCCCTATGGTTATGACATATGGGGCATCAATAACCATGTAAATCCTGGTAGCAAACATATCATTTTAATAATTTTATCAATGAAATGTCTGGCCAATACCTGCATTTAATACTGATTCTGAGTACAATCTGCTATTATATCAAGATTGATTTGACATTCTAAAGAGAGTACATTTCTGGGTGTGCTTACTGCAGCATATGTGGATACAGACTCTGTAGGACTGCATGTGCGTGTCATATACTGTCCTTACCTGCGCCATGTCTCAGCTGCATATTAACAACTACTGCTGGGAACATGTCATAGATTGGTCAGTCTCACATACTGCACAGCAGATCCAGCAGAGCATGTGTCTGATGCACATGCAGATGGCACACCGCACCTGCAGTACATATATTTATATGAGCCATGATTTACAATGCTCATTATGCAGACCGTAGTTAATCTGTGCAACACAAGCACCACAGTCAATCTCAGGTGAACATGATGTCAAGGATATGGAAACACATAGCTGTCAATGTTGTAGGGAAAGCAACTTAAATATATTTTTCCTTCCATTTCAGTATCCAGGAGGACAAGGCCAGCCACACAGGAACAGGGGAAGGCACCAATGGAGGAGGGAGTGGTTGAAGAAGAAGGCCAGGACATTCAAGAGGGCCCGGGACCATCCACACAAGCTGGCCATTCAGTGGGAATCACTTCCGTTGGCCCTCAACAGCATCGTGCAGCCAGGCACAGCTTTCCCTTCCACCGCCCATGTCCTGGCCCCAGCCATCATCCCAGCTGCCACCTGCTACAGCAACATTGCGGTCATGGCAGCCCACAACCATTCCCACACAATGGGGTTTCCCAACATGGGCTTCCACACAATGGGGTCCCCCAACATGGGCTCACACGCAATGGGGTCCCCAAATATGGGCCAACACCCCAGCTCTCCTGCTGACAACTCAAGCCCTCGTGCCGACACCTCAGGGCCTGCTGCTGTCACCTCGTCCACCAATGCCGTCACCGCGGCCACCAATGCCGTCTCCTCGGCCACCAATGCAGTCACCTCTGCCACCAATGCCATCACCTCTGCCACCAATGCCATCACCTCGGCCACCAATGCCGACACCTCCAGCCCAGCTGTCATCACCTGTCGCCCCATTGCCATCAACACCACCACCCCTGACATTACAGGAAATCATGGGCCGTTTTGCCAGGGAGGACATGGCCGGCCGGAAACAGGCAAATGAGAGGCTACGGGTGCTCCAGAGGCAGTGCCGCCTCACAAACACCCTCCTGGCTAGCACAGGATCACTCCATGCTGAGATGAGGAGGCACAACTGAAGGATGGAGAGATATGAGGCACAGGCGATTCGGGACAGACGTTGTGACGAAGTGCCCTTCGCCACTTTGTCTTGGAGAGGACTGTTTGCCAGCCTCCTGCCCTGCGACTATGGCCCTGGGACATATTGCCCTTTAAAAACAGTATTCGGCCATACCAGAGTGTATGTCACTCATTCTGTCCCTTTACATACAGGGGGGTCATTCGGTACTTGCCCTGTGTGAACCATGATACCACAGATAGCTATGCCATGGAGCCCATTCATATAATGAAAGACTATGGGAAAGACTTTAGCTACATGGCAATTGAACTGTGTGAAGAGGATCTGATCGCTATTCGGTAGTTTTGCGCGCTCAGATCTCAGCTATCTGGGAATATGTGAAATGTGAGTAAATGTGAATTGCAGTAATGCTGATGGGTTGTCAAACTAGAGAATTGACCAACAAATACTTTTGTCCGGACATCCCCAGGCCGATCCGTTGGGATCAGACCGTGTATGCCGGCTTATGGTCACGGGGGAGGTGTGTAACGGAACCCATCACTGTTTTACCCTGTTTCATTATTATTATTATTATGGTTAAAATATGATCCTACTATTATACTGTATGTATGTTGGATTATGCTCTGCAGAATATTAGCCCAGACTATTGCAGACCTGGCATAAGAGATAATCCTATTACAGAGACTCATAAGATAAGGAAGTCTATTGTATAAAGTGTTTTCATTCTCAGCCATAAGAACAAAGAAGGATGATCTAATCCATGTCTGATTGTATCAAAGTTGCCAGGTAGCCTCAGGGAGGTGTGACCCACCTATTGTCCCTCTATGTGTATTGTGTGGCCAACTATGAGGGATGTGTATTGCCTGTGAAATGTATGTGTGTTATGGGTAAAAGATACTTTTACTAACTTTTGAACCCCTGGTCTGATTCATGTCATTTTTTAATATGTTGTTCCACAATTTATGTTGTTCATAAAAATGTATGTTTTATTTATGTACTATGTAAAATCATAAAGTTATAAAAATGTGTAAGTTTTAGCTGGGAGATAATTGAGTAGATACAGTAATAAACTCAATTATCTCTCAAGTAGAGGGGAGGGAAACTGTGGGCGTTACTATTGTGTTATTGGTTGTTTATACCTTCCCCTGGGTGTGTTCTGTTTACCTGACTGTAATAAAAACCAGGCTGGGTGTGCCAGCAAGAGAGTTCTCTCTGACCCTTCAAAACGTAGCCTCGTCTCGTTCTTGGAGGGGATTGCTATATCATACTGGGGATTGCTATGCGCTGCATACTCCCTGGGAGCTTTAAGCTACGGCGGTTGTGGAGTCTTTGGTGGTTGTGGTGTCCGGTGCGGTGCTTGTAGTCCTCGACGCAAACTAGGACGCGTCCATCAACGGAGGTACCCGGTCGGGGTGCCAGGAGATCCGTTACAGACGTCAACTCATTAAATTTGCCGAACGCCAGCACATACCTCTCTATCTTTCTGTTGCACTACAGCAACCAGTGACATCGGCCTCCTCATCTCAGACATCACCACCAACATCTCAACCAGATCCACAGACAGCCAACATAGTGCCACCCCACGCTCCTCCACAACAAAGGCGTGGAAGAGTGAGATGGGATGTGTGCACAGAAGGTGGGGTCCCAGTGCTGAGGAAGGGGAGGTCTTAGGACCATACAGGAAGTCCTCCTCCTGATCACTCCTCACTTAATACTGATTATTATAGATGTTGACATTCTATTGGCTGGCTACAGAGTGTGTACATGTCTGGTTATGTTTAACATTTCAACAATTGATGTTCAATGTGGATTGACCTTGAGATGAGGTGTTGTACTTAAAGAGAATATTGTTATGATTGATATCTTGTTCTTGTTCTTGACCATGAAGGCATGTTCTTCATCTTCAAGCAGTACAATACCATCATGTGAGTGAAGACACAGTTCCCAACAGGCATTCGATCAGTGTTATTCACCACTGCAGATGGATCTGAAATGCAATATATGACTACATATCTCTTTACTAATAATTATGACTGTTGTGAGTTTCAATTATAATGAATAGTGTCCCGGCTTTAGAGTTGCACGGTCCCATTAAGATCTCCTAATCCAAAGCATTAGTTGCATTTCATCTCGTTAACAGTATGAAAGCGGATTATTGTCATCCAAACAAAATGGCTAATTCCCTTTGTTTGACATCAGGATCAATGTCCATGTGTTTAGTGGTAATGTGAACAGTGTAATCTGTGTGGCCTTGGTACCACCCATAAACCAGTGAGATGTGATGTCAGCATGGCACAACTATTCCATGTAGATAGTGATAGTACTTTTTGCTGAAAGATTGTGTTCACAGTGAAGCATGCCTTATTGTATGACACATACCCAATGTATTCCGGGAACGCTTATTAACCAGGACAGAATCAATATGGTTATCTCTGCTTGTAGGCGACGTTCATGTTAATAGGTTTATTGTAGTGTCCAGAGCAAAAATAATGTACTATAATATCAGCTTATAATTGTTCTAACACCTCCTCCTTATGTTTTCTAGATTCCTATAATTTATTTGGGAATCATCATTAATGTATGAAAACACACTGTGTGTGGAATTGATTAGTATCACATGATCCATGATTTTTAGCATCTCTTTAATATGGCAGAGGGAGACCATATGGTTGCTGTATGCGCATTAATGGTTATTTCTTTGATAATGGAGTGTTATATGATGTTCCTATGTCACATCCTATTTTCATACTTGTAAATTTAAACACACCTGTCATAAACAGCATTTAATAAAATCTGAAGGTCTTTGTATAAAAAATGTTGTTGTAGTTTTTTTGTTTAACTGTGACCTTCCTCCGTTTTTTTTCTTTTCTCTGTTTGACTGTAGCTGTAGATTCAGTAAAACATATGAATGAAATGAACCTAAAACATATTAAATTAAACTGAGCTAACCCTAACATTCATTTTTTAGTGATTGTTTTGTGATATTTGTAATTTTTATATGATTGTGATTGAGTATGGGGAGTTGAGCCATACATCCCATATTTCTGTACATATTGGATATGTATTGGATATGACATGAGTCATTATTTCATTAATCATTATGAAATTTAGTTTATGTATTATTTCTTGGAGGTGAAGTTGTAGCGTCTTCCATTTTTTTGTTATGTGGATTTTCGTGGCCATAAGCAGGAATTGTAGCCATTTATTATGTCGCTTTTGTAGTAGAGGAGAATCATTTTGTAGTAAATGGAGTCTTCAAAATGGTGGATGCCAATTCCATGACTTTGGTCCAAATGTTCTGAACCATCGGGCATCCCCACCAAGTGTGGAGAAATGTACCTGTAGTTTGACATATTCTATAGCAACTTGAAGATGTTTGTGCAGATCTTTTCCCACTTATGTGGATCCCATTGAGTTCCCATGTCTGATTCCCATTGTTTCATAATGTCAGTTTTGAAATATGTTGTCGGGGCATTTCGTATAGAGTACATAGATCCAAGGACACCTCTGGTTAGTGGGGCTTTGCTGCATATAAGGGGTAACCAGTTGGTTTGCAGTTTACCCCATTTTTTTATTAGTGTGGTCACTAAATGTTTTATTTTACAATAATTGTAATGCTTTTTGAGTGAGATTTTATAGTTAATGGTCAATTGGTCATAGTTAAGGAATTGTCCATTTGATAATCAATTACCTAATTTGTCAAGTTTTAGAATCCTCTCTCAAGCTGTCCCAAATAGGTTGAGATGTAAGTGTACGGGTTAGTTCTGTTAATCTGGCTGCTAATTGATTTGTTTAATTAGCCCTTTTCCAGTTAGTTATCGAAAGCTTTATATAGGGTTGTTATATTTGAGTATATGTGGATGGATTGATGGATTCAATATAACGGATTCCCATGTTTGGGGTTTCATTTGGTAATTTTCCAGAAATACCCAGACTGGTTGTTGTTCACTGGAGTGTGCTTGGGATATGAATACGATCTGGGCCACGTTATGAATAATTTTAGGTTAGGACACGACAGCCCTCCTGTTTTTTTATTTCTGAATATGTGTGTATGGGCTATCTCGGCCCATGTAAATCTATCTATATATTTTTGAAAATTCTCTAACTCTTTGGGAATAATTGGTATTGGTAGGAATCTGAATAGATATAATATTCTTGGTAATATATTCATCTTAATGGCGTTTATACGCCCTGTCCATGATAATGGATATTTGCTCCATTTGTTAATATCAGTTCTAAGGGACTTAAATAATGAAATATAGTTTGCATTGTACAATCCAGACAGGTTAGGGGTTATGTTCAATCCCAGGTATTGTATGTGTTGTTTAGGCCAAGAGAACGCTTCTGTTTTATCTGTATTTACCATGAATCCTGAGATAGTTCCAAAGGAATCCAAGATGCCCATGAGGGCTGGCATGGAGTTTATCGGATCTACCAATGTGCACAAGATATCATCAGCGAACATGCAGCACTTAAATTGTTGCAGTCCAACAATGACTCCCTTTACTCATGGTGTGGACCTAAAAGCTTAGGCCAGGAGCTCAATCGCTAAAGCAAATAAAAGTGGGGAGAGGGTGCACCCCTGTCTAGTCCCTCTTAGTATGGAGATATGGTCTCTATTTGAGCCTTGTAGTTTTAGGTGCCCTATTGGATTTATTTAATAAGTTTAAAGTAGATTATTAAAAGAGATTATTAAAAGAGATAAGAGGGGACATTTTTTTGTAGTTTTAAACATTTCTGTAATGGTTCTATTAATTGTGTTCTTTTTTGGTTTACCCATCTTGGTGTTTGGCTATTTTATCTGATGCGTAGAAAAAGTGTTTTGTGGATTCAATTGTATCTATTAGTTTTGTATATTGGTTACAATTTTTGTTTACATGCTTAATGTTTTTAAATTGTGAATAGTTATTGGTATATTTCTTTGGGTCACCTTGATGCTTGTGAGAAACTCTTTAGGCTTTTTGTTTTTCTTTAAAGCAGCATTTTTAGGTTGCTGGTTTTGAGGTCTTACTTTGTTTATATGTCTCTTTTCTTCCGGTTGTGAGGAGTTATTTGTTTAGTTGTTTTTTTGTAGTTGGTTGTGGCTATAAGTTTTACTTCTGGTGTCAAAATTTAGTGAAGTATATTACCAACAGGATTTTTGTTGTTTTAAAAAAAAAAAAAATTAAGGCCTTCTATTAGGTACAGTACCTTAGAAGCCTGTTTGTTTGTAGGGTAATGATTACTCATACTAGTGTCTTTGA
Source organism: Discoglossus pictus (assembly GCA_027410445.1). Classification (NCBI taxonomy): domain Eukaryota; kingdom Metazoa; phylum Chordata; class Amphibia; order Anura; family Alytidae; genus Discoglossus; species Discoglossus pictus. Next base: position 40,796,287 of record CM050169.1, on the reverse strand, counting down.
GGAAGGATGGTTTATTTGGGAGTAGTGAGATCCATGGTCTAGAGACGATGATGGAGAGGTGGATATAATTTTTTCTGTATGTGGTCTAGTTAATATTTTCCTGTGTGGAGTTTAGGTCCCTAGTGTACATGTAGTAGGCCTCAGGAGGTGTCCTTCCCAAACCGTGGCGGAACAGTTCTTGACGGTTGCTCCAAACTGTAGGCAGATGGTTTAATTATCCTCTGGACCAAAACCAGATGTTGTAGTCAATTGAGAGGCCAATTTTTTTTTTTTTCCCACCAGAGCTCAAGTAAAGCTCAACATTTCAATGACATTATGTTTACATGAATACATTCAAATAGCCCCTACCTCTGCTTTCTCAAGGCGGGGATGGATAATTAATGTGAATATGTTCTGATCAGCCCAGGAATATTCAATGTAATTGTACAGAAGTGATCAGCTCATGTTTGGATGAATTTACTTTATATGCATAGCCCACTACCTCCTCTGGCAAAAACTGAGAAAGGTACAATATACTGTATATACAGTGAATTCATGTAGACAATTATTGCGAAAATGATCTAATCACCTTCATTGCTTATTAAAATTCCTCTCCTCCAACTCTTTACCTGACCCTCTACAATATAGTTTTCATTCCCAATACTCGGCACCAGCACCCTGATATCTGGATTCTGTGGAGTCTCTCCATTGGTAATCAGAGCTTCCAGGAGTCTCAGTAACCTTCCTGTGGTAGTGACCAGTTACTTGCAGGGTGGAGACAGGATCAGTATCACAGCCACCAGGAGCAAATAAGAGAACATACCATTTCGATATGTCTCAGCGATGGATTGGTTTATTTTTGGAAAGTCAACAATATTTATAGGAGTTAGATACAGAGAGGGGTGTATATAACACAACAATGAAAGGGAGTGGCAGACATACACAGGTAATTGACTCCACATTGAGTCTAATAGTCTGGAATCCGGTCTGGCACCTGTGAACAATAGGCCAACCTCCAAATACACATAACGCTGTCCCCATGTCTAGTGGTCCACACCTCAAATAGAGTACATTAACGTTATCTGACAAACAATAGGACAAAACAGATTACAATACAATTGAGGTGTTTATGCACATAGTCCAGTGGCTGGAGCCAAGCAGTCTGTCCTTTATAGTGGCTCAATGGGCTAAGATCCAAGAATCTTAGCAGACATAACAGTCACAATGATATGTCTATGTCTAGCTCATTTCCAAGTCACACTTCACCCTCCAAATTCTTCTTGACCTGTCTTCTACTTTCCAGTATTGTCCTCTTGTCCTCCAAGTTCTCCAGTCCCTTGGCCTGTATCTGGGATAGGCAATTTTGGTGCTAAAGTGCCACACACAGGCCTGAATTTGAGGATTTCCTTCCTGTGCACAGGTGAGTCAATCAGGATGACTGAATAAGCTATATTCTCGCCTGTACACAAGCTAGGATATCCTCAAATACTGGCTACTATGTGTTTCTCTCAGGCGGAACTTGACGACCCCTGGCCTATGTGATATGACCCTCATGGATTATATCATAGGTCACACTGTTTGTCTCTCTTGCATTCTCCACATCTCATGCAGTACCTTGGCCCATTCCTCTTCTCCCTAATTGCAAACATTTGCAGTGTAATACGTTTCCATCATATATTTAACTTGCTGCAGCAGACATATACACCTCCCTTGGAGCTCATGTTACAAGTCTGCAATCAAACATCTTCTGGATTCACCCAGACTATTTCATGCACAAATACTGGCCTTTACTCTTTCACCGGTTCTCACTTCCACATTACAAATGGCCTGAACTGCTGCAACCCCACCATTACTTTCAAGCCCCAGTTCTGAGCTCTCTTTCACACTTCACATATACTGACTAACTAATATTGGCACCTTTGCCTAAATAAATATCTTAATAATGTGGCATTTCCCAGCATAAGACTCATTAAAACTCTGTGTATAACAATATATAATTATGTGTGTGGTGTATTTAATAATGTGTCATGTATAATATTGCCTGAAGATGTATAGGAATATTTGTGGCATATGTTGGGTGATGATATGGTTTGATGTAAATCAATAACTATATGAGAGGTGTTCAATCAGAGAATGAACTGAACTCAGTAGGGTAGTTCTATGAATACAACCCACTTGGTGCAGTCTCTTTTTGCTCATGTATGCTCTTCGCAGGGAGAAATATCCTGCAATATATCAGTCTGGCCTCAAAAGAGTGATCCAGCCCCAATGTCTACCCTGAACAGGAGAAACAGAAACCCAAGACATATGTTTTGACTTCTCTTGGGCCTTGTAGGTATGGTTAAGCCAAACTCCCTAAGGCATAATGAGCAAGTAGTCCACGTTTAGAGCCCCTATCACTCTTAGTATATTGATGTGTCATGATGGATAATTTTGTGTGATAGAGTGTAATAAATTGGAATCATGGGTGTAGGAGCCCACAAAAATCTGGTGGTGGTGGTGGGGGGATAATTAAACTCTACTCCCAGGACAGGAAGCAGGGGCAGATCTAATTTCATTGTTTAAATTCTCAGTGCCCCTGCCCCCAATATAATAATAAAAAAATAAAAAAAATAATATATATATATATATATATATATATATATATATACACATACATATATAGATGTATATATATATATATATATATATATATATATATATACATGTATATATATATATATATATATATATATATATTGTGACAAGGATGGGCGTTTACCACAGGGATTTTCATAACAAACGGTTCAGCAACACATAAATTTATGATTCAGGAGACTTGTTTATTTTAGGGCTCATAAACAAGGGTCCAGAAGTAGTAATTAACTTTAAAAAAAATAAAATTTAAATCTACGTAAACGTTCTTACTAAACATTCAGAAACACCCTGACTACACCCGGCAGCTTCTCTGCTCTGGAGAAATATAATTCACAAAGAAAAATGAATCCTGTCGTACTACTTCTAGCGGAGGTTAACAGGGTTTGCCTTTTCCCAGAGTCTTGTGTCTTTTTGGAGAGCAAGCACATCAGTCTCCTGAATTTTGTAAAGTAAGTATCGCCACCTTGTGGATAGGATACAACACTGTCTCTTGGTATTTTGTATAGTGCCGCCTTGTGGCCTGGATACAAACGGTCTCTGATATGTGGTATAGTGCCACCTTGTAGCCAGGGTACCGGCCCACCCTTCTCTCCAAGTTCCCACCCCGAGGGACCCTTGTAACGAGTACCAAGTGTACTCTAAAAGATAAAGGCTTCTGAAACACAACAGTCTCTTCCCTGGGGGTAATAAAGAACAAATAAGTTTCTGACCTTTCAGTAATGTAGTTGGCCTCGCAGGTGGCTTCAGTCTGCAGCAGATGTCCTCAGCAAATTGGACATGTTTCCAAATAGCAGCTTCCTTGGTTTGTCTCGCTCTCTGATTCCAGCACCTGCACTTCCTGTGTCTGTCCTCTTACTTTCCCCCAGTCTCCATTCCCTGGCTGTTAGTTCCTGGGGATTTAAATAGTCTGCTTGTCACTTCAGGTGCAGCTAATTGCTTTAATTCTGTCAGGACTGGACTAACGGACCTGATCAGCCTAGGCGCTCATCCCTATGACCCGCGGAACTAAATCTCAATTACACCATTCACAATGCGAGACCCGTAGCAATTTGAAAAAAAACGCATGGAAAAATTACGGCCCTAACACTTGCAAAAAGGAAAGCGCCACTTAACAAAAAGAAAATACAACCCGCGGCACTTAGGGAAAAAAAATAAGGTAAAAAAAATATGAAGTTAACGACCGAACCGCGCACATACAAAAACAACAATAACACCACCAAAATTAACAAAAATACAAAAATACACCACTCACAGCACAGGGGGGACAGGCAGGATGTCTGGGAGTCAGGTTGCATGACAATTTAACCATAATTTGCAGAGTTTCCACACACGAAAATCGCCTAAGCAAGAGAAAAAATGTTGGCCGAAAAAAACGAAAACGAGGCTACACGACCCCTAAACATGCATAACACCACCAACCACATAAGACTTTTACACAAAAAATACGACCCGCTGCACTTAGAAAAAAAAATAATACAAGGTCAAAAAAATACGAAGCTAAAGGCCGAACCGCGCACATACAAAAACAACAATAACACCCCCAAAATTACACGAGCGGAGAGGCTCGCAATGAGCGCAGAGGGTGCTCAGAGGAGCAAAAGTACACCAGGGGAGAGGTTCGCAATGAGCGCCGAAGGTGCTCAGACGACCAAAAGCCTTACATTGTGTGCCAAACAGCAATTTTATTGACTGTCATTTTTTGACGGGCAAGTCACTAGTATAGTATATAATAATCTGTGAAGAAGTTTAACAGTGGATGATGATGTATAAAAAGTGTGTGTGGTGTTGAAAATGCCACTGTAGCCCAAGACTTTTAGTCAGGTATTTAAAAGAGCCTGTTTTATATATTACAATTGTTTCCCGATAGAAATAAATTATAATAATTGAAGAAAATTAACACTAAAACCACAGACAGGCAGATAAAAAAAACAATGTGTTTGATCTGACAAAATGATACCAGTGAGTTGAGAGGAAGTGTAAACAAGGACCCCATTAGTTGTGTTTTCTCATAGAATTGCATAAAAACACTACAAAACAAAAGCACAATATGTTGCAGTTCTGACATCCATAAGGCTCACTAACCCTCCATTTCCTATGACACGTCTGGATAGAGGAAGAGAAAATAATCCTACACTATCTATATTTAATGTAACATTTCACTATAGATCAATTGTTTCTCATAGAATTTTTTTTTTGTAATGTTTAATAAGATATCTTTTAAATGCAACATAAAAATGTTTGGACTACATTGGCCCTTTAATAATACATCATGAGCTATGTTAAAGGGACATGGAACACAATGTTAATTAAATTACTTAAATATTTATGTATTATAATGTGTGATAATGTCTGCTACGGTTTGATGGGACTTTATAAGGTGGACATCATTTCACTAATTATGTGACTTCGGAAGGTAATTGGTTGCACCAGAGCTTTTTATGGGCTTCATAACAAAGGGGGTGAATACATATGCACATGCCAATTTTTTCAATTTCTTAAAAATAGTTTTATGCATATATTTTTCTCGTTTCAATTCACCAACTTAGACTATTGTTTTCTGATCCATCACATAAAATTCAGATTAACAAAACATTGAACTTAAGGCTGTAATGTAAGAAAATAGGTAAAAAGTCAAGGGGGGTGAATACTTTTGCAAGGCACTGTATATAAGAATGTGTGTAAAAAAATAAACCTCCATCTTAAACTGATTCAGACTTGCACTGCAGGTAATTAACACTGTATAAATATTTCTATAAATCACAAAGAAAATACCCAAACCATCAATACAATGAGACAGAAGTAATTGATAAGTGGCATTGTTCAGTAAATTTGCTTAGCTATATTATGTATGTACATGTCATTAAATATATTCCAGTTAAACATTATTCAACGTTGGTTTTTAGTTTTAACTGGTTCTGACGGTAGGAGGGCAGACGTAGTATACTAATATTTGATAATATAATGATGGTTGGTGTTGCAAAATAATGTGTGATGATGTATAATAATGCTCAATAGGGTGTAAGAATATGTGATGTAATAATGCATTTATATGTAATGGTGAGTGGATTGGCATATAACAATGCATGTTGGTATATAATAATGTTGAATTATGACCAGTGGCAGAGCTACTGATGCAGCAGCAGTTGCAATGCAGGGGGCCCACAAAAGAGCAGGGCCCACTGCTACTGGCAACAGAATCCTTGTTTATTTGGGGAGAAAGACATATAATTATTTTTTATAGATGTGTGATCTGACCACCTACATATATTTTGGATTTATATTAACCTATACAGGTACCTTATTTTGCACAGGGATCCTACAATCACTATCTCTGCCATTGATTATGATATGTTAACACATTGTATATAATCCTAAAGGATTCTGTAAAATAATGTGTGATATGGTATAAGATGGAGTATAATACTGTCTGATATGGTAATGTATATTGTTGTATAATGCTGTATATTGATGTGTAATGCAGCAATATATTATTGTTAATATAGCACATTTGACATATAGAAAACATTATGCAATGATTATATATTCATTTTGCTAATGTTACTTTAACAAAGTGCTTAAACGGACTCCAAAATGTTCCATGATTTTAACCTTCTTGCTGCCAACTTGTATGAGATACATGTCCCAGATGTGCCCAGCTCATACCTCATATGAGCGTCACTGAAGGACTGATGCAATGCAGGGGAAATGATCAGTAGTATTTGATAGTGGGGGTGTAGGAGATGACTCCCATTCCCCACCATCAAAAACAAATCTAAATATGTACGAAATAAATAAATAACCCCCTCCCCTTGCTTATCCATAGTGAAGAGCACCCTGTATTATTATATCACAATCAAATTACCCTTTATCCCCAGGGCAATCTGACACTATAATAAACTGATTACCGTATTTATCGGCATATAACACGCACCTCATTTTAAGAAGGGAATTTCAGGGGAAAAAAAATTCAAATAAAGAACTTTGAAGCAAAATCCTCAACCTCAACCTCCCTCCTCATCCTCAACCCCCTCCTCAACCTCCCACCTCAACCCCTCCATCCTCAACCCCCTCCTCAAACCCCCCATCCTCAAATCCCCTCAACCTCCCTTCTCAACCCCCCCATCCTCATCCTCCCTCCTCAACCCCCTTATCCTCAACCCCCCTCCTCATCCTCAACCCCCCTCCTCATCCTCAACCCCCTCCTCAACCCCCTCTCCTCAACCCCCCTCCTCAACCTCAACCCCCCTCCTCAACCCCCCTCCTCATTCTAAACCCCCCTCCGCATTCTAACCCCCCCCTCCTCAACCTAAACCCCCCTCCTCAACCTAAACCCCCCTAAATACCCTTCCCCTCACTTACCTGCTTCTGCTCCGGCTTCCGCTCCGCTCCTTGACCCAGTGACGTCACGGGTGCACCCGGTATATGCTAATGACATGGCGCGCTGGCGCGCATGTGACGTCACTGGGTCAAGGAGCGGAGCGGAAGCCGGAGCAGAAGCAGGTAAGTGAGGGGAAGGTATTTAGGGGGGATTAGGTTGAGGAGGGGGGGGGGGTTAGAATGCGGAGGGGGTTAAGAATGAGGAGGGAGGTTGAGGATGAGGAGGGGGGAGGGAATATCGGCGTATAACACGCACCTATCATTTGCCCCCTATTTTCAGGTAAAAAAAGTGCGTTATACGCTGATAAATACGGTATATGCTGAAAACAAAGCCATATGAAGTTTCCCATGAATACATGGAAAAATGCAGGCAGGAACCAAGAGCCCCATTTAATTGCTGCAATTTTCAGATCCGAGCAAGTGGAGATCGCAGGCAAATTTGCTATTCAGTTGGCGTCTTTTTGCGAGCTCGGATCGGGTTAGGAATTACGGCTGTGCGAAATTGGTGGCCGGCATACTCGTAGCCTATACCACTGTGAAGCCTTTGATCTGTCACTTTTGCAAGGCTAAAATCGCAAATCCCTATTCAATTGCCTGATTCCCCAAAGTTCGAAAACTTATCCACACTCGCAAATTAAGGATGTCCTACATGTGCTAAGGAGGACCTGCACGGTCTTTAGAAGCCCTTACCCATGTCTCCACTGCTCCTAACACCCCCCCCCCCCCCCACACACACACACACACACCTACACACTCCTAAATGAAACTCCCATGATGCAGGGGACCCCACCAGCAGGGTTGCCACATTAATACCATGCTGGGGTTCCCCATCGGGACCCCTGCAGTGTTCCCACATTAACGCTTGCATTGAGGGACCTGATTTGGACCCCCATGCCGCTGGTCCTTAAAAGGGCACACTAACCCGCAATACCGGCCGTGGGGGTACTGTAAGTCCCCACATGATGTGCAACATGGGGGTCATGTGGGGACACTGCGGGGGACCCCTGCAGCAGTGTTAAATATTGGGAGCCTGCAGCAGTACCCGCAGGTTTCATTGCCATCATGATGACGGTCTCAATTCCTATTGGCTGACAGTAAGCAGTCGCAAGCTTTGCTCTGCTTACGTTGGGAACCTGGGTTCCCGATTTCGTATCTCAGGCAGCAAGTTTCGGAGTGCGGCAATTAAATAGCATAGGAAACGTAAGGGAACGAGAGCCAACAACTCACTCGCAGACATGCAGCTGTTGAATGTGGCCCATGGTCTTCAAATCATATGCATAGCAAAAGTTGAGTTTCTTCTTCTGCATTAATAAGTTTTCTAGTCGTAATATTTACATAATATTGGCTATAGAGCTGTATTTTTTTTCAGGATTTTAATAAACCTCCTATAGGGCTAAAACAACTAAGGATTTCAGGATCCCTTTCACAATAGTGATAATACATTTGTCTTACCGTGTGCTGTGAATTATAAGTGTAAATAGAATTATTTCTCATATCAAACAGTCTTAACAGTAACAATATGTGTGCCCTTCTCCAGAGATACTTATTTATGCAACAATGGATATTTTTTTTATGCTCAACCCTTGTGCAGCGCTACAGAATATATTGGCGCATTACAAATAAAGAATAATAATAATAATAATGCATTGCTTCTGTTCCTCTATCTGATTTGCCTTTATTCTGACTTATGAATTGAAACAACCTTGAGAGAAAGTGTTATTACTTGCTCTTTAACCCAACTATTTGTATTTTTATGGCATTCAAAAGCATTGTAATAAATCAAAAGCTTGGGAATGCACATGTACTTCCTGACAACCTGTATCACCCTATATCACCTTATAGCATATCAGTGTTTATATATTTAAAATATCTTTTTTTGCTATGGAATCTATAATTTTGGTATCTCCTGCTCAACTTCCCGAGGTCAGAATAGTCTTTGAATATAGAGGAAGCGTCTACAGTATCTGCACCATGGGGAATGTGGGAGCTAAAACTGCCAGTATTTTCTATAGGACTAATGGAAAGCTCACCAGTTCAACAAAGTATTTAAGTAATGGTAATATGTTGTGTAATGTGCTACATGGAATAGCGATTCATCAGTTATGGGACATGGTAACATTGTGACTAGATATTGTGAGGTAATGCAGATTCATCCATCTGCGTCCTTGGTAGTGGGAGCCAGGGCAAGGTAAATATATCAGAATCACTGATTCGATGTTTTACCTATGTGTACTAAAATAAGGTACCCTACAAATCCAGTGTTATGTTGGCCCTCAAGGACTGGAGTATACAGAGGTAATGTGAGGGGTTGTGGAGAAAATAGATAATGTGACAAGTAACTGTGATGAGGTAATAGGAAAGTTAATAAGTTGTTGTGGTTAATTGAGGAGTATAATATAATATAAAATATAAATTATGGATCTTGGCTTCATTTATTAAAAAAAAAAAAAAAAAAAACATTTGGGCCTTAGTGGTTTTTGGGAATGTTCATTGATTATTCTGACTGTCCATCCTCCTGTGTCCTCCCTGGTTCTGTCAGTCACACTTAGGTGGGATCGTTACCACCACCCCCATCTCTGTCACATTGAGACCAGTGTAACCTGACACTATACATAGATATGCAGACTCCTGAGTCACCTTCCAGTCACCTTGGAGCCAGGAGCCTCAACTGCAGAGCCTGATGAGAGGGCAATGCCATTGAGGGCATACCTGACACTTAACCTGGGGGCAAGCGCATGATCGTGTGCCCTTTATTACATGAGGACTGTCTCACCGATTTCACAGGACCAGTGTGATGCCCTAACAAGAGAAGGTAGCTGCATTTATTATGCATAATAAATAAAAATTCTTATTTTGTGATTTATAATAGCAATATTCAATATTAAATTCACATTAAAAGATGAGAGTATCAGCTTCCAGTCGAACTGATTATATCCACCCAGAAATGGCGTTATTGGGATTAGGTTAGATATTGATCCTAATACACAATATGATAAATAACCATTAATAGGTGACCCTACAGCAAAAGCTCCTGGCCAAGGAATTCAGTTTAACACAGCAATTCTTCAAGCAATGAAAAGCATTCTGTTTGTGCTTGAAAATTGAGCGGTTGAATATCAAGCAAAGTCACACAAACCATTGACCTTATATTGGGCAAAGACTGGCAGCAGGCAAGTCTTGATCTTTGCAAGTAAAATTAATATTTAATATTGCATTTTGTTAATAATTAATTATCTGTATCTAAATAAAGCATGTAACTCTTATTGTGAAGGCATTACAGTTATCCTTTAACATATGACTATTACTGAGGCAGTGGCAGTTGTCTTACTGCCCATTTGGCAACGAGTTAGAACTGGCCCTCACAGGGTGACATACAGGGTAGAGCTATAGGACATGGAGTCTGTCCCTCCACCTCAGGGTGACACAGACAGGATGAACCTATAGGACATGGAGTCTGTCCCTCCACCTCAGGGTGACACAGACAGGATGAATCTATGGGACATAGAGTCTGTCCCTCCACCTCAGGAAGACACAGACAGGATGAACCTATAGGACATGGTGTCTGTCCCTCCACCTCAGGGTGACAGACAGGATGAATCTATGGAACATGGAGTCTGTTCCTCCACCTCAGGGTGACACAGTCAGAATTAATCGATGGAACATGGAGTCTGTCCCTCCACCTCAGGGTGACACAGTCAGAATTAATCTATGGGACATGGAGTCTGTTACTCCACTTCAGGGTGACACAGTCAGAATTAATCTATGGGACATGGAGTCTGTTCCTCCACTTCAGGGTGACACAGTCAGAATTAATCTATGGGACATGGAGTCTGTTCCTCCACTTCAGGGTGACACAGTCAGAATTAATCTATGGGACATGGAGTCTGTTCCTCCACTTCAGGGTGACACAGTAAGAATTAATCTATGGGACATGGAGTCTGTTCCTCCACTTCAGGGTGACACATTAAGAATTAATCTATGGGACATGGAGTCTGTTCCCCCACTTCAGGGTAACACAGACAGGATGAATATAGTGGACATGGAGTATGTTCCTCCAACTCAGGGTGACACAGTCAGGATGAATCTATGGCACATGGAGTCTGTCCCTCCACCTCAGGGTGGCACGGACAGAGATCAGTGTGACATTGAGCCTGTACCTTTCTCTGCAGGGTGACACATGGAGTGTTCCTCCACTGCAGGGTGACTCAGACAGGAGCCTCGTGGTTGATCTGTCACTCTCTCTCTCTGCAGGGTGACACACAGAATGATAATATGTTCTGCTCTGTGTCACAGCTGTCTTCCCATCACTCTGACAGTCCTATATCATTATATGAATCCCTCTTGTCTCCCGCAGACCCTATGAGACGGTGGTACCTGTGGAAGACCCCGTGGTCACAGAGGTGACATCCACCCTCCAAGAATGGGCCTCCCTATGGAAGCAGCTTTATGTGGTAAGTGGTTGGTGTCTGGATGCGTTATCTAAGACCCCTGGCAACTAATAATCCCTGGTTTCTAATTATACTGACCACAGACATTTATAATATCTGCGTCATAAATCAGGCCTCTCCAGATCACAGTCATGCTATATATTGGCCTACTATCCTCTTCCATTAACAGTAAATGATAGGGGATCGTGTTTAGGATGCATGGCAAAAGGGAGAGGGTTTGAGATAAGAAGGACAAGGTATGCAGGCAAGATCTTTGGTAGGTAGACCTGCGATGAAAACGTAACCCCTTACACACTATAAAACATGTCAACATCAACAAGAGATTCCTAAGATCAAAGGGCCAAATGGGTTAAAATTTGCTTTATCTGAATAATTTCACAACAAATATGAACAAAAATATGCAATGATATTTAGTACAATTGGTTATTCTTAAAATAAAACATCAGTTATAATTAACAGGCTGTAGAATAGATGGTCTTTCAGAGAATATAAGATGATATGGTCAAGCATTCAGCATCACAATTGATCTCCTGTTATTCGCAACAGAAGACAATCTTCCTTTGTGTAATAAATGCATACAGTTGAGTGACCAGATATGGTACAGGTAATAAGAGCATTTTGGCTATTGGATGTTATTAAATTGCATTTTCTAAAAGATTGGTTCCTTTGTGTAACATCACAAAACACTATGGGCCTCATTCTATTATCGGCCGCAGCCGCTGCGGGGCCGCAAGGACCGGCCGCAAGCTATTCTGCTATTCTATTCCCTTACGGCCGTAGGCTCCGGCAGGCTTGCGGCCGGTGCCTTGCTATCTCTTGCGGCCGATCGCGCCGGAGGAAAGCCTTTGATCTAAAACGGCCGCAAGAGATTTGCAATTCAATTGCTCCGGGAAACCTCTCTGCAAGGCTAAAAACGAGCCGCAGTTACTTGCAGGAAAAAGGTCTCGCTAGCACCAATTAAGCACATAAAATAGCTCAAATAAAGCCATCCTGCACTTTGAGAAGACTATAAAGGGATTTTAGGTGTTAGAAAAAATAGCACATAATTATCCTGTACTCAAATCCGTAAAATATTTCATTTTTAATATCCGTAAAATATACATGTAAAAAGTCCAGAGTGCTTGGAGCACCTCAGACACGCCCACGCCGCAGCCGGAAAATAAACAGTTAATTTGAACTCGGGTTTGGGCAGATGTGCAAGCTTGAGAGTGGGTTCCTTTTATTCCTCATGTCCCCCAATATGATCCCTAGCATTTACAGAGCTGTACAGTGCAGGCTTGAATTTATTTTTGAGTTTTTATATTTCACAGTTTACGGCCGGTTCCAAGATATGCGGCCGGCCGTAAAAGGAGATCCTTGCGGGGCCGTATAATAGAATCGCGAGTTAACTGAACCCTCGCAAGGAATCGCAGCCTTACGGCCGATTTACGGCCGATAATAGAATGAGGCCCTATAGGTGTATACCCCCCTTCCCCCTCTTCACCCTTTCCTTGACATCACTTTTCTCATTAGCTAAATGAAGCTTGACCTGTCAGTGGCACATAAATCAATTGAGAGCAGACACCAGAAAGTCTGAAGATTACAGTGTGTTCTCCCTAACACCATCTTACATTCCTTATTCACAGAAGAAAAAAAATAACAAACTTTCCTTCAACTGCTTGTAATATAACTTCTTCTATAACTTGTTTTCATTCCTAACTCACCTTTCAAGATTTTAAAAAATTTGATTTTTAAGATATTTTAATTCAATTTGATTAATTATTCAGGGGCCTTGAGGTCCTATATTTAAAATATCCTCTTTTTCAGAATTACACTTAAAAATAAGCAAAATGTTTTTAGAATTTAAAAATAAATAATACAAATATAAAGGTTGTTTTTGTTTTTATTTATTAAATCATTTTGCATTATCAATGTTAGTTAAGCATAAAAATATTCTAGCACATAGGGTTAGGGTTAGGGTTTGGGTTAGGAAAAAAAAATTCTAGCACAGTTGTCCTTATAATAAGATATGGAATTTTCTGAGGACAGACATTTAACCAGTGATAATATACCTGTTCTTATTTAAAGGAGAACTGACAATTGGAACAAGGTAGACTTCAGTGTTAAATGGACAATGATGAGAGTCTAAGGGCCATATTAAATTTGAAGCCCGTAACGGCACTGGTACAGCTGCAAAGCCTGAGAGCTTGAAATTCGCCCGAGTTCCATAGCTATTACATAAACCAAGGCCTCAATATACGTGGCCAACATCGAAACCCGTACACCGTTCTTGTGCACGTTGCATGTGCGGCCGTGAACATGATCAATTAGTCAAACCTGCAGTTACGGGTTTAGATGGAGCCAATGGTAAAAGAGATCGTCATCATTACGTCACTGAAAAATGGAGGTTAGATTTCAATCCTTTACGGCTTTGAATTACGAATTACGATTGGATCCTCATTCCAGAAATAAAGCAATATTAATAAATCAGTAAATATTATATTCTAGTCCATGCGAGTTACAGTATATTTATTAACACATTGATTGCCGGGCTCGATATAACACAGAAATTAAACAGAAAAAAAGTATTTTATATTGCAGCCATTAATTTTAACTAGCGACTTGCCCGTCAAAAATGCCAAAAATTTTTTGAAGCCTGGCAAGGCTGTTTGCCCTCTCCCCTCTAAATTGCAGGCCTCTCTATGTGCGGCTTTGGCGCTCATTGCGAGCCTCTCCCCCCCCCCCCCCTCTACTTTACAGGCCTCGCAATGAGCGCCTTCCCCAAGCCCGCAAAGTGCATCCAAGTTACGGCCTTGAATTTTTTTATTTTTTTTTAACGGCCGCCATTTTCTTTCAAGCTCATAACTCGGAATCTGCTGGGAGGCCACCAAAAGACACCAATTGAATATCAAATTACCTTTCAACCTCACTTATGAACTCCTAGGCTAATTTCCTATTCAATTTACGTCTTTAGGCGTCCTCCCAGCAGCTTCCGAGTTACGGGTTTGGAAAATAAAAGAGCCTCTCCCCCTTCTGCTTTGCGAGCTTTGTGATGATCGCCTTTGACGCTCATCGGGTGTCTTGTGATGTGCTCCTTCCGCACTCATTTCGAGCCTCTCCCCCCTCTATTTACGGCCTCGCGATCAGCGCCTTCGCCGCTCATAGCGAGCCCCACAATGAGCACCTTCGCCACTCATTGCAGACCTCATAAAAAAAAAAGAGCCTCTCCCCCTTCTGCTTTGGGCCTCGCGATGAGCGCCTTTGTCGCTCATTGCACATTCGCAAGCCCGTAATTTTAAACATGGCATGACCGGCAAACTTGCAATTATGACAACTATATATGTGATACCTAACATCACTTTCCCTTTATTTTAAAATACAGTAGTGTGTTGATATTTGCATTTACAGTGCCACGGATACAACTTTAAACCCCTTGCGGGTCCTCTCTAGTACTCATAGGCTTTTGGCTCCATTTTCAGGTTACGGTTTTGAACGCCAGTGAATTTGTAGCAATTTAATGGCAATTTGTGAACGTAACAGTTACGTGCTCGACAGGGTTTGCGGCAACCGAATTCCGATTTCGACAGCCCGTAGGGTTTTTCCGCCTGTAACCCGCAGATCGTTTGCAGGTAGCTGTAAGAGGCCAATTCAATAGCCGTAAGTTTAGCAGGCTCCGTTACGGGCTACAGGTTGTCACGTTTGGGCAATTTAAGAGGGCTGCAAATGTGTTATATTTAAAGGGACAGTGAAAGCATTGTTTTGTTTGTTGCATCGGAAATATAGTAATTGATAATGTTCCACTGTGTGTTTTCATTTTTCAAATGATGCTGTAAATGCACAAAAACTGATTCAAATACTCTGGGGTCTTGCCTCTGCCAGGCAATGAGCAGTGATATATATCTAAAGTCATAGTTGTCTGAGCATGAGCAGGGTCCAATGAGTAATTAGGCTTATTAGCCTAATTACACCCTGAAGTCTGAGCATGCTCAGTCTTTTCATTTTCACATGGCTTTATGCAGAAAACAATCCAATTCGGATCCCTGGGGTAATAAGCAATCTGTGCTTAGTGTGTGGATCAGAAAGGCTAGTTTACAGGTAAAAAATTTCACTTCAATATCTTTAAGAAAATGGTAAAGGTTATCAAATGAATTTTTAAATTATAGCATATCTGGAGCTGATGTGATATACACAGACAAGTATACAGAGAAAATCCACAAACAGATAAGAGAGTTATGTTTGTTAGATGCAGAATAAATAGAGGATTCTGTATATATTCACCTTTGTTAATCTAATTTGCAATCAATTGATGAATCTAAAATAATGAATATTCATGAACGTGTAAATTATAAGGATATAATGAATATGCATATGACTCACAGGATAGTTTAGAATTATGATACAACTTTAACACTTAATTGTGTCTTAATGTACCCAACTGGGCATGCTCTTCTGTCATAAGGAGACTTGGAGGATAATTTCATGTTAATGATAAAATAAAAAATTCCAAGTTTAATATAGTCTGTGGTTACATACGCTGCAGAGGGCAGACCCATACAGAGACTATTTGTGCAGTGTAGTGTCCTATCCTATCATGGACTATGTCTCAGCAGCACAGCAAGTACAGCAGAGTCTGTGTCTTCATGAGCTGCAGAGGGAAATCCAAGGAGGGACTATTTATTTGATTTTAGACAGTAAAAACAGAGCTTACAAGCAATTCATAATAAAATAAAGTTCATAAAAGTAATACATACACACACGGTCGGATCCACCTTTTTGGAGCCATAGGCTTTGTAGTGGAGGAGCCCCTGTAAGTGAGTACACAAAGTATGCACAGAGCCATTGAGGCATATTCTGTGCATTTAAGTTCCTTTTCCTGTAAGTTCCTTCTTGTCCTAGGTTGCTACCCCTAGTAGCCAGTCGATGAACTGCAGCATTTCATTTTTTTAAGTCAGGAACAGTTTTTTTTTTTTTTTAAGTGGCGCCCCTCACAGGGAAGCGCCCTTAGGCGGCTGCCTACTTGGCCTTAATGGGTAATCCCGTCATGCATACACAGAGATATTATATATCTAGTAAAATCCAGACACCTTCCATATCCATTTAAACACAGTTATAAAATATATTAAAGAACTTTCATTCAGTTAAAATGTATCAATTAAAACTGCACAGGACTATACATGACACACTGAGCTTGTTATTGAAGGGCCCGGTGCAGTGCACCATCTGCACCGGCAGTATTTCTGTCCCTGATGTAAAGAGTTATTAAAGGGACTCTGTCACCGCAAAAAAAAAAAAGTTTTTGATTTTTTTAGGTTATTATCAAAGAGCATGAAAAACTGGCTATATGTTGTGTTATACATTTTTTTCCAAAAGTGAATGAGTCCTGGGCAATTCCATGTTGTTGTTGCTGCATATATATGCAAATGAGTGGCTCGCACATAGGGCCTCATTCTATTATCGGCCGCAGCCGCTGCGGGGCCGCAAGGACCGGCCGCAAGCTATTCTGCTATTCTATTCCCTTACGGCCGTAGGCTCCGGCAGGCTTGCGGCCGGTGCCTTGCTATCTCTTGCGGCCGCTCGCGCCGGAGTAAAGCCTTTGATCTAAAACGGCCGCAAGAGATTTGCAATTCAATTGCTCCGGGAAACCTCTCTGCAAGGCTAAAAACGAGCCGCAGTTACTTGCAGGAAAAAGGTCTCGCTAGCACCAATTAAGCACATAAAATAGCTCAAATAAAGCCATCCTGCACTTTGAGAAGACTATAAAGGGATTTTAGGTGTTAGAAAAAATAGCACATAATTATCCTGTACTTAAATCCGTAAAATATTTTATTTTTAATATCTGTAAAATATCCCTGTAAAAAGTCCAAAGTGCTTGGAGCACCTCAGACACACCCACGCCGCAGCCGGAAAATAAACAGTTAATTTGAACTCGGGTTTGGGCAGATGTGCAAGCTTGAGAGTGGGTTCCTTTTAATCCTCATGTCCCCCAATATGATCCCTAGCATTTACAGAGCTGTACAGTGCAGGCTTGAATTTATTTTTGACTTTTTATATTTCACAGATTACGGCCGGTTCCAAGATATGCGGCCGGCCGTAAAAGGAGATCCTTGCGGGGCCGTATAATAGAATCGCGAGTTAACTGAACCCCCGCAAGGAATCGCAGCCTTACGGCCGATTTACGGCCGATAATAGAATGAGGCCCATAGTAATTAGCTACTTTGATGTGCTAATTAGGATTACAGTTTTTTTTACTGTTTTGACTGTGATGGTCAATCTAAAGGCCCCTTAATGTTATGGTATGGAAGTTAGACCACTCTCCCACCCTTATCAAGCACTCTGAGCTGTACATTAGCATACAGGATCTGCAAAATCAATTCTAAATATTTCAGAACTGTAGAGGAAAACTGTTATTATAATGTATAGACCGTTTTTAATGCTCTTTAAAATGAAATCAACTTCCTGCCAGGGTGCCAGAGCGGCACCACGACTTTAGCGCAAAGCAGACTTCTGTGAAGTCATGTGCACGCCGCCAAATGCACGCACCTATCCCAGCACGCACTCACCCTCCTTCTCCAGTTCTCCAACTTGTCTCCCTGTGTTCCAGAAGGGTGGCACAACTAATCACCCTCTCACCCCCCAGTATTCACCTGCATCTCACAGCCTGCATTTCACATCTAATCCATGAAATATATCATTTAAAGGGACAGTTACTTACAGACTAGGGTAAGCCGATTTATATTTAAGTAACTGACACTTTAAATTATATATTTCCTGGGATAGATGTGAAATGCAGGCTGGTTGATGGCAGATGCTGATGGCAGATGCAGGCTGTGAGATGCAGGTGAATACTGGGGGGGTGGGTGAGAGGGTGATTAGTCGTACTACCCTTCTGGCACACAGGGAGACGAGTTGGAGAGCTGGAGAAGGAGGGTGAGCGCGCGCTGGTGTGGGTGAGCTCAATTCTCGGCATTTTTCGGCACGCACATGATGTTGCGGAAGTTTGCTTCACCCAAAAGTCGTGCTACATGCCAGAGCGCCTTTAAAAACATATAGATTGCTGTTTACAACATTCAGTAATCTATTTTAGGCAGAAGTTACTTTCCAAGATCCTTCCTTCAGTCCACGTGTCTTATTACAGGTGAATCCTTAACTCTCACAGTGGGGCGATAAGCAGGAAGAGTATGCCTGACTGATTGAATCAGAATAACAACAGAGAGTTAGTATGTGTATGAATTGGGGATTATGCTGATTCAGACTACTATTCAATGACCTGAGATAGGAGACTTGGGCAAGTAGGAGGGTCTTAAAAACTAATTTCTGCCTAAAAAAACTTTGACATTCAAGAGCAACATAATACATTTTATTTTTATCCGCTATAATAGTTGTTCTGCGCAGGCTACTAACCCTAAATCGTGCAACAGTTGCATTGTATTTACAAATGCGCTGTTGCGCAACTGCGCATGTTCAAAAACGTTGCGCTATTGTGTTATGCAGTCGTGCTAATGCACATGCGCGTAAGGGTTAAAGGCACAAAGCGGGGGGAGACACAGCACATCAGGGAGAGGTTAGAGAGGAAGGATGGGAATGAGTGAGGAAAGGAATCAAGAGAGAGGATTGGAAGGGAGAATGGTAAAGAGTCAGGGAAGGGAGAGAGAGAGAGGGAGAGGGTACTAAAAGCCAGGAAGGGAGTAGATGTGAAGGAGTGAGAGATGGGGAGAGGGTGGGGAGGGAGGATGGAAAGGAATTAGGGAGGGAGGGGATATGAAGGAGTGAGGGAAGAGAGAGGAGTCAGGGATGGAGAGGATGTGAAGGAGTAAGGGTAGAGAGAGGGTAGGGGGTGATAGAGAGGATGGGAATGAGTGAGGAAGAGAGGATGGGAAGGAGTCAGGAAGGGAGGATGGGAAGGAGTCAGGAAGTGAGGATGGGAATGAGTCAGGAAGGGAGGGTGGGAAGGAGTAGGGAAGGGAGAGGGTGGGAATGGAGAATGGGAAGGAATCAGGGAGGGAGAGGATATGGAGTGAGGGAAGAGAGGGATAGGGTGGGAAGGAGTCAGGAAGGGAGTAGATGTGAAGGAGTGATGAAAGGGAGAGGGAGAGGGTGAGAATGAGGATGTGAAGGAGTGAGGAAGAGAGGATGGGAAGGAGTCAGGAAGGGAGGATGGGAAGGAGTCAGGAAGGGAGGGTGGGAAGGAGTAGGGAAGTGAGAGGGTGGGAATGGAGAGTGGGAAGGAATCAGGGAGGGAGAGGATATGGAGTGAGGGAAGAGAGTGAAAGGGTGGGAAGGAGTCAAGGATGGAGAGGATGTGAAGGTAGGGAGAGAGCGAGAGGATGTGAAGTAGAGAGGGAAGGGAGAGAATGGGAGGGTGGGAAGAAGTCAGGGATGGAGAGGATATGAAGGAGTGAGGGAAGGGAGAGGGAAAGGGTGGGACGGAGTGAGAAAAGGGAGAGGATGGGAAGAGAGGGTGCAGAGGAGTCAGGGAGGGGATGTGAAGCAGTGAGGGAAGAGAAAGAGATGGAGAGGGTGGGAAGGAGTAAGAGAAGGGAGTGGAAGAGGGTGGGAAGGAGTATAAGAAGGGAGAGAAAGAACGAGAGAGCACATAGGGAGAGAGAGAAAGAGGGAGAGAGAACATAGGGAGAGAGGGAGACAGAAAGGAGAGAGAGAAAGAGGGAGAGAGAGAGGGAGACAGACAGGAGAGAGAGAAAGAGGGAGAGATCACATAGGGAGAGCGAGAGAGAAAAAGGAAGAGAGCACATAGGGAGAGAGACAGGGAGACAGACAGGAGGGAGAGAGGGAGAGAACACATAGGGGGAGAGAGAGGGAAACAGACGGGAGAGAAAGAAAGAGGGGGAGAACACATAGGGAGAGAGAGGGGAGACAGACAGGAGAGAGAGAGAAAGATGAAGAGAGCACATAGGGAGAGAGAGGGATAGACAGACAGGAGAGAGAGAAAGAGGGAGAGAGCACATAGGGAGAGCGAGAGAGAAAAAGGAAGAGAGCACATAGGGAGAGAGACAGGGAGACAGACAGGAGAGAAAGAGGGAGAGAACACATAGGGAGAGAGAGAGGGAAACAGACGGGAGAGAAAGAAAGAGGGATAGAGCATATAGGGAGACAGAGAGGCAGACAGACAGGAGAGAGAGGACGAGGAAGAGAGCACATAGGGAGAGAGACAAGGAGACAGACAGGAGAGAGAGAGAAAGAGGGAGACAGACAGGAGAGAGAGAAAGAGGGAGACAGACAGGAGAGAGAGAAAAGAGGGAGAGAGCACACAGGAGAGAGAGAGAGAGAGGGAAACAGACGGGAGAGAGAGAAAGAGGGAGAGAACACATAGGGAGAGAGAGAGGTAGACAGACAGACAGGAGAGAGAGGAAGAGGAAGAGAGCACACAGGGAGAGAGAGAGGGAAACAGACAGGAGAGAGGGGGGGGACAGACAGGAGAGAAAGAAAGAGGGAGAGAACACATAGAGAGAGAGAGAGGGGGAAACAAACAGGAGAGAGAGAAAGAGGGAGACAGAAAGGAGAGAGAGAAAGAGGTAGAGAACACACAGGGAGAGAGAGAGGGAAACAGACGGGAGAGAGAGAAAGAGGGAGAGAACACATAGGGAGAGAGAGAGGGAAAAAGACAGGAGAGAAAGAAAGAGGGAGAGAGCATATAGGGAGACAGACAGGTGAGAGAGAGAGAAAGAAAGAGGGAGACAGGCAGGAGAGAGAGAAAGAGGGAGAGAGCACACAGGGAGAGAGAGAGGGAAACAGACGGGAGAGAGAAAAAGAGGGAGAGAACACATAGGGAGAGAGAGAGGGAAAAAGACAGGAGAGAGAGGACGAGGAAGAGAGCACATAGGGAGAGAGACAGGAAGACGGACAGGAGAGAGAGAGAAAGAGGGAGACAGACAGGAGAGAGAGAAAGAGGGAGAGAATACATAGGGAGCGAGAGAGGGAAACAGACGGGAGAGAAAGAAAGAGGGAGAGAGCACATAGGGAGAGAGAGATGTAGATAGACAGGAGAGAGAGGAAGAGGAAGAGAGCACATAGGGAGAGAGACAGGGAGACAGACAGGAGAGAGAGAAAGAGGGAGACCGACAGGAGAGAGAGAAAAGAGGGAGAGAGCACACAGGAGAGAGAGATAGAGAAAGAGGGAGAGAGCACACAGGGAGAGAGAGAGGGAAACAGACAGGAGAGAGAAAAAGGTAGAGAGCACATAGGGAGAGAGAGAAAGAGGGAGACAGACAGGAGAGAGAGAAAGAGGGAGAGCACACAGGGAGAGAGAGAGGGAAACAGACAGGAGAGAGAAAGAGGTAGAGAGCACATAGGGAGAGAGAGAGGGACACAGACAGGAGAGAGTGAAAGAGGGAGAGAGCACACAGGGAGAGAGAGAGAGGGGAACAGACAGGAGAGAGAGAAAGAGGGAGAGAGCACATAGGGAGAGAGGCAGACAGACAGGAGAGAGAGAGAAAGAAGGAGACAGACAGGAGAGAGAGAAAGAGGAAGATAACACGAAGAGGAAGAGAGCACACAGGGAGAGAGCGAGGGGAAAGGGAGAAAGACAGGGAGACAGACAGAAGAGAGAGAAAGAGGGAGAGAGCACATAGGGAGAGAGAGAGCTAGACAGACAGGAGAGAGAGAAAGAGGGAGAGAGCACATAGGGAGAGAGAGAGCTAGACAGACAGGAGAGAGAGAAAGAGGGAGAGAGCACATAGGGAGAGAGACAGGAGAGAGAGAAAGAGGGAGAGAGCACATAGGGAGAGAGACAGGGAGACAGACAGGAGAGAGAGAAAGAGGGAGAGAGCACATATGAAGATAGACAGGGAGACAGACAGGAGAGAGAGAAAGAGAGAGAGAGCACATAGGGAGAGAGAGAGCTAGACAGACAGGAGAGAGAGAAAGAGGGAGAGAGCACATAGGGAGAGAGAGAGGTAGACAGAAAGGAGAGAGAGAAAGAGGGAGAGAGCACATAGGAAGAGAGAGAGAGAGAGAGAAAGAGGAAGAGAGAATACAGGGAGAGAGAGAGGGAAACAGACGGGAGAGAACCTCCATTAAAGTAAAACTGCAAAGGATGAGGCATGAGATTGTTGTTTAATTATATTGAAAGTACTTCTACAAAGCAATGCAACAATAGGATCAATTTGCAGCTTATCTGCATTCAAGGTCCTACATTGTGTTTTTGAAGAAATATTGTATTATATATATTTTAGAAAGTGAAAAAATGCAGGTTTTAAATCATTAACTGTTCAATGCAATTATATATTTCTTGTCTCTAATAAATGGAAGAGACCTTGAATGCAAATAAGATATCCATTTAGTTCTGCTGAAAGAGTTTTCATAAAGGAAAGCTACTTACTGCAGGACAAAATAGACCCGCAAAGCAATGTCATTTATAATATCCCAGGTGATAATACTAAGAGGAAAAAAAACATAATGGCGGCCTCAAGCAAAGAATAATTACATATACTAGTTAAAGGACAACTGCAGTTCAAGAAAAACTGCACATTTTTCAGGTAGGTAACAAGCAAACAAAATCAACATGCCTGTAAACCATAAGCACCGCCTTCTGATTCGCTACTTTGTCATGGTGAAGGGTCTTGTGTATCTCAATGAAGCTGTGAGCTATACCATGTAGGGTCACCTAAGATGGGCAGGTCATAGCAGAGAGGACAGACAAATCCACTGGAGAAGGAACTGGTAACCTTTTCCGGTATCTTTGCCAAGATAGCCTTATGGATAAGCACAGACAGAAGATGTGCATGTGTGCTGTGGTCCATAGGGTCACAGAGAGTCAGACATGACTGACGGCTAAACAACAACAACAAACCATGAGCAGGAATAAATGTTGAAAGAAATTTTAATTATTGTAGACTCTGTATATGTACAGAAGAATCCATTTTGTTTTTGTTTCATCACTTCCTGATAGTTGGGGCAAGAGGGAGGAGGAGGGTGATGAATGGTGGGGGATATGGATGCTTAAATAATCAGACCTCATTGAATTTGACGCCAACCGAATTCCCCAGCACATGCTCAGAAGCAGCCAGCTTGCAACAATATCTGCCAGTAATTTAAACGCCCCTCTAAAAACACACACAACCTTCACTGAAGTATCATTGGATGCCTCCAGGTTCCAGCAGAGCCATTACAATTTATTTTAAATAAAATTATGCTAATCGGGCGGTGTAAATAGCGGTATACCTGTAAATCGGTTGTGTGAGCTTAGACAATATACAATGCATTAGTGTTTGTTCCAAGGCAACATGGTTTTCTGGCATGTATTAACCCTTTGAGTACTGGGTTGAGTGTTTCCCGTGATGTTGTATAAAAAAACATACATAATAATACAATATCATGTTTTTTGATTACACATACGTTTATATTGGACTATTATGTGTCAATTAATGTTGGAATTGATTTCATCAATTTTAATTATTTTTTGGTACTAAACTGTCACTGTCTGCTGCTGCGGCACTCAGCAATGGTTTTAAAACGAGTGGTCTTTGAAACACGTAATATTTCCTTCCGTTTATTGTAGTTCCGGGACTTCTCTGGATTGTAAATGATCCGGAAAGGCTTATTAGCATAGGGTTTGGGTGTAAAAGTCTAAAGGAGTAACTTGTAGTCTTTAACTGTGCAAAAATCAATGGAGTTTTGTGCTGTGCTTTTTGCTTTGTCGTGTCACGGTCACTCGTAGCTGTTCTCTCGCAATGTTTACAGGATGTGGGGATAGCATAGCTAGGGAGATTTACTTTGTTACTACAGTATTCGTAATTGCGAGTGGATTAGCATGGGCCCCTTTTAGTCTGTCATACTGCATATATTTTTCCATTGTATAGTGGTACTTTAAAGTATCTATTTATGGTTTAGAAAAAGGTTTAGTCCATTACAAAAATTAGTTGTTCAGAAGAGTATTCTATACATATATATTTGAGACATTAATACATGTATACAATGTCTATAAATACGGATGATATATAGATATATATATATATATATATATATATATATATTGGTGTGTGGATAGATAGATAGATAGATAAAGAAGATTTGCTTCCATTCTTCTGTGTGTATAATAATATATATTGTAAATTAATTATACTGTCAGCCTGTGCCGGCCTGACCTTATTACGGTGACCCAGTTTCTGTATGTTAGGGACTCCAGCCCCGGGTGGTTCCTCTGTCATTGTCACGTCACTAGACCTCGCCCACCACGCAGTTCCACCTCCATCACTGTGCTTGGCCCTGTGTCCCCTGCCCCTTCATGTCACTTCCTGCCCCTTGCATCAGTAACAAGGCAGAGATCGGGACCCTTCATATAAGGAGCAATAACTATACAAATATGCTGGAGAAGCAAAGCATTGTGGGAACAGTCATAATGTGATCCACTATAGATTTACTGTGTTTATCACAATTCTTGACCACTACCACTAATTACTCTTCAAAGCAGTAAACCTAAAAATCTTCATTAATGCGTGTTGTCAATTTGGGACACAGAAAAGGTCCACATACAGTAACTAGTTGTTATTAAACACTTTAAGTGGAAGTGTTAGATAATTGAGCTCGAAAGTTGGGTATTTTACACTACAAGAGCGTTCATGCAATAACTGCAAATACTTTTACATGCCAGTGTATCATGGGTGTAGGAACTTGGGGGGGGGGGGGGGGGGTATCTCCCCCATATTTGTTTCTGCTTGTATATATGTATATAGGCGATTTTATGGCCTGTGTATACAATGAGCTGTATCCACCCCCCCCCCCCCCCCCCTCCAGAATTATTCTGGCTCCTACACCCCTGCAGTGTATCATATAGATATCTTACATTTTCTCAGTCAAAATCAGGGTATGAGGGTGTGTGTATGATACGTAAATGGTTAATTTATTTTACAGAAACGCCATTTATTTTAAATGAGTTAAAAATGGTAACCCTTGACCCATGGACCCCCCTGGCTGGATTCAGAGTGCACAGTACTACAATTTTATATTTACATCCTCAGATTCGCATTGGTTGCACAGTAAGATTTCTTGACATGCTAATTCTATAGAACAATAAGGTTATTTTAGGCTCTGTATCTCCCCCTCCTCTTTGCTGCATCTCACTCCCACTCTCATCCCTCTCTTTTCTCTTTTTGTCTCCACCTCACTCCTTGTTGCTTTTTCTTGCTTTTATCTACTTTATCAAATGTATTTATTTTTCTCATGGGAAGAATTGTCCCCCGTCCACACCCATCCAAACATTTAGTCTTCTCTTTTTCTCCCTTCTTCATATTTTGTCACCAGTCTCCCCCTCCTCTTATTCCCCTAGAGATGTATGCGCGTCTTTGCACCCCTAAACCTGTTTAGGATTGTTTATCCCCCCAGATACCACCATAGTTCCAATATAACATAGCCAAGGGGGTGCCATGGAAAAGTTATTCCCACTTCTTCACATTCTATCCTGTTTGTTTTTGCTTTCTTGATCTCTTCATTCCTCTCTTTCTCCTTCTCTCTATCGCTCTCACTATCCTTCTCTCTCTTTTCTATCTCCTTCTCTCCTTCTGTCTCCCCTTCTCTCTCCTCTTTTTCTCTCTTCTCTCTCTCACACTCTCCTCTCTCTGTCACACACTCTCCTTCTCTCTCTCCTTCTCTCCCTTTCTCTCTCTCTCCATCTCTGTCCCTCTCACCCTCCTCTCTCTCTCTTCTTCTCTCTTTCCCTCCTTGTCCCTCACCCTCACTCACTATCCTCTCTCTCTCCTTCCCTCTCGCCCTCTTCTTCTCACTCTCTCTCATTCTCCTCTCTATCTCTCTCTCTCCTTCTCTCTCTCTCTCTCTCCATATCTCCCTCTCTTCTTTTCTTTCTCTCTCTCCTTCTCTCTCCTTCTGTCCTTCCTTCTCTTTCTCTCATTCTCCTTCAGTCTCTCCTTCTCTCTCTCTCCTTCTCTCTGTCTTTCTCCTCCTCTCTATTTCTCTCCTCTCTCTCTCTCTCCATCTCTCACTGTCTCTCTCTCAATTTTTTGTTCTTACCCTGTATCTCTTCCTGCCCCCTGTATTTTCTGATCTTCCTTCTTCCCCTCTCACTTTTCATCCCTTTCCTTTCCCTCTTTTCCATTCTCTTCTTTTTCCATCTTTCTCCTCTTTCCCTCACTCACTCTCCTTTCCCCTTTCTCTTCTCTCTCTTGCTCTCTTTGTCCAATCTCTTTTTATCTTTTCTCTCTATTCCTCTGTCTCTCCCCCTGTTTTCTTTTATCCTCTCTTTCCCCTCACTAATCTCTCTTCTCCCTCCCCTATATCTATCTTCTCCCCGCTCTCTGCTCTTTCTCCAGTTTTCCCCTCTCTATAAGTACTCTAGAGACCAGAAGATCTGGAATATTATATGGATCATTTGCACTTTGAGGGGAGACTATTAGGGGGTATTTGCATTGCTTATTAGATCAATACCCATGATGCATTATATTTTTAAAATTACTTCCTTAGAAGAATTAAAACTAAAATGTGTAGTTTTGATTGCAGAAAGAATACACCTCTTATTTTTGCTTTTTATTTGGAATTAGGCTACTACTGAATCTACCATTTTCTTTGCTGATCAACTTCCTGAGACTTTGATTGTAGTGGGAATTTAGCGCCTAAAACTTTCAGTGCTTTCAGCAGCACTACTAGGAAGCTCAATAGTTTATACACAATCCTGAGAAAGTAACATAATCAGCTGAGAACAGAAAATAGATCCCAGCAGTGGAGAAAAACTGTAAAAAAAAAGATACAAATGTAAACTTTGTGTTTTTTTTGTTTTTTTTTACTTTCTCAAAACAGTTATCCCTTTTATTAAAGGGATGTGAAAGGTTTCAGGATTTCACTAAGTATATAAGACCCAGGGGTGTAGGGGCTAGAATACTTCTGGGGGAGGGGATATATCGCACTGTAAAATAGCTTATATATACGTACATACAAACATAGACAAATCTGGGGGGATTTTTCCCCCTCATGACCCCCCCAGTTCCTACACCCATGATAACATACCTGTGTATCTATTTACTTTATGTACTTTATTTTATGAAGAAGTGCTTATAATATCTGTATGTCCTGCCTACAACAACTAGTCCCTGCTCGGGTTTCCCTCTGCAGCTCATGAAGACACAGACTCTGCTATACTTGCAGTGCTGTGTCTTATACTAACCAATCAGTGATCCTCTCAGCAACATGCTGCTGAGACATGGTCCATGATAGGCTAGGACACTACACTGCACAGAGTCTGTATCTGCATACATTCCTGTTGGCAGACCCATACAGACTGTTTGTTTGATTTTAAGCAATAAAAACACTTCTTAATAAAGTATATGAAGGTAAATAGATGCACAGGTATGTTATATACCTAGTAATATTCAGAAACCGTCCAAATTTTAATTTTGGTTATTTAGCCGTCCGGTATTGAGACAATGTGAGCACCGTGGCCCTTTAACCTGACCTGCAGGTAGATAGGGGAATGGGCAGTCCGTCTTGGCATGAGGCTTCTTCTATCAGTTTCCAAGCCCACGCTTTGTATAAATCATCATCACGCTCGGTGCCATGTTGCTCACGGTTTGTGGGGGTATCTGGCATTCGTCTGTGAGCCCCCACATTGCCACATTTTAACCCTTTCCTCTGCAGTGAGGTGTCACAGTGATGGGAGGCAGCGTCTGTACTGAGTTCCCATGGATACTATGTAGATATCTCTACACACCCACCCACGCAGCCTCCTCTGCTCTCTCTCTCGCTCGCTCTACTCAGATCTCCCCCTCCTCTTCCTACACCTCTTAGTGCAGTTGAGGGTATTAGGATTGTGGCAAATCATTTCCCCCTTGGTAAGTCTTCTGATGGGTCTTTATGAAGCAGAGATGGCAGATAATATCCAAAAGGTGAATCTAGGCTGTCTATTCTATCTACCTAAAAGTTCGGCTTAATTACTCCTTATGTCGACTATATGCTTATCCTGTTGTTGTTTAATTATTTAGTTGTGTCCGACTATCCGTGACCCTATGGCCGCAGCACACCAGGCACATCAGTCAGCTACTGTCCCTCTGAGATTCTACAAGCTCAAGTTCATTGCTTCAATTACCTCATCTATCCATCTCCACCGATGCTGTCCCCTTCCTAGTATGCCTTAAATTTTTATCGAAATCAGAGCCTTCTTTGCCTATCCCAGACATACTTAAATTGTGTTTTGCCCAACCACATCCACTCCACTCCACTTTTTGTTATAAAGTAGAACTTTCTCACATTACCCCTAAATCTTCCAGCATCCAACTTCAGATCATGGCCTCTTGTTCTTGCTCCTCTTTTTGTTCTTCAGTAAACCGTTTGGTACATTTGCAGGTTTCTCTCATACCCCCCTTTCCCCTTTAATCCATACAAATTCAGGTTAAGACTTTTTCCTTATAAGTTATGTCTTTTAGACCCTGCCCCTTAGGAAGTTGCTATTGGTAATGAGTTCAGTAGGAGGGGATTTGTGCCTTTTTAAGCACGGACTTACTTTTGATGTGCCTCTATCTTTCTTAAGAGGACCCCAAACATATATGTACCAGCATAGGACAATATACTAATTGATTTGATTTGATTTTAACATAAGGGTTGACTTTATCCCACAGACTAAGGTTTCTACCTTGAAAATAAGACATTTCTTTTCGTTTCTTGATAAGTTACATATTGCCCACGCTTTTTTTTTTTTGTATTAAATAAGTATAATTTATTTTGTGTCTAATAAAACAGCTCTGATATACTTTACCATATGCACTCTCATTTCCATATACTGTCAGGCATCTGCTAAACCTCTAACTAGTATTGGCTGCTGAGATTTAAAGATTTAGGAATAATGTGTTAAAATAATATTTGACATAAAGAGTAGTAGATCAGTGGGACATCTTTCCAGTGGAGGTGGTAGAGTCAAGCACAGATAAGGAATTCAAGCATGCCTGATATAATTATAATGCTAATCTGACTATTTATTAAGTAAAAAACTTAGATAGATGGAATGGAAAGATTAGATGGATGGATGGACGCAAACAAAAATATAGGAAAAGCCATTAGGATGATTGATTGTATTGGGAGAGGAATTAGTAGCAGATAAAGGTCGGTACTAATGTCCCTCTACAGACCCCAGTCAGACCTCACCTAGTTACTGTGACCGGTTCTAAGACTGAATGTCCAAAAGGATATAAATGATGGCGACTAAAATGGTGCAGAGTGTAAAAGACATAACTTCTTACAGTCATTATTAAGGTCATTAACAAATGTGTAGCTAGGTGACCTAATTTTATAGTCTTTTAACTCGAATATAAGATTGACACTTTCTAAGAAGCCCCCAGACTAACAGATTCTCCCTTTCTGGAACCTGTTTCTTCCTGTTCTCTGTCATGTAGGCTGCCATGTTTTCCAGCTGTGACTTAAGGACACTGCTATGAGGAGGGGCTCCACGCAATTGGTGCATGCAGACACACGACATGTCACTGAAACCCCTACCATGCAATTGTGGCCTTAGGTTACAGCTGTGAAACATGGCACCCTGCAGGATGGAGAACAGGAAGAAAGGACAAGGTTCCAGAAGATGAGAATCTGTTACTTCTGGGGCTTCTTAGAAGTAAGTGTAAATTTTATATCATAATTTGACCGAGGAGGGTAAAAATATTTAAGTCATATATATAAAACAAAACACGTGTAAACAGGCTATTTAATTAAATAAAATGTACACACAAAAAATCAGAATTGAGTAGATACTGGATTGAAGGCTTTATAAGTACACAGATTATATCCCAATATATCACAACATGTTACAATAGTGAAGAAGATGGTACAAGATTATTAGGTGGTCTGTGGAGACCCTCGGATAGTACAGAAGACCCTGATCATCTTATAAGTGGTCCAAGTTCGGCAGAGTCTTAAAGGAGAGAAAGGAGAGGGAGATGTGACAGAAATCTGCAGATACTGTATATCAACTGATTTAATAAAGGTCAGGAGGGAAGAAAAGGAGAAGCAAGAACAAGTGGTCACGATCTGAAGATGGAAGGATAAACCTAAGCCTATCCTAAGGATTACTTATAAGCAGAGCTGTTTAAGGTGGATATAATGTGCCGACTAGATGGGCATTTTCAGTTATCTGCTGTCTAATCTATGTAAAGATATCCAAGCATGCCTGGGATAAGCTAGACTCTTCAAGTTTCTGAGAGGTTTTCAAATAATCCATATATACTTTGTCATTTAATAGTACTATAAATAATTACAATTATCATAGAGGCTGCCTTCTAATACTATAAGGTATTAGTAGTATATTAGACATTTTAGGATAAATGAGAGATGACTCTAATGCGAGAAGCAGGCAGGATCATAAACTCTGCATTATCATTGTGTTGTGGAGTTTAAGAGGGTGAGGATCTAGCAGCCCTGTAATGAGACACCTCTCTGATTAAAGTGAGGTGAGTTTAATAGACCAAGAGATCCTTCAGCAAATCAGTAAGAAAGATCGACCCTTCATGTTCTGCCTCCCTTAGCCTCAATCCTGTTGGCCTATTGGGAGATCTGGCCCTGCTTAGGGGCCTCATTCTATTAGGGCTCCTAAAGTGATTGCAAATTCCTGCTGCGTCTACGCTGATATTCAATTGGCCGCTGTCGCAAGTTAGCCTTTCTTTCCTATGATCGCAAACTCTGCCGTCAGCAGTAAGCATCTGCGGGCTAGTACATGATCATGGGCGCAAATTTGAGAATGTTGTGCTGTTAATCCTAATGTCATCAATAATGTTCCCCGATCAATTATATTGCTTTACAGTGCTGCATTGAATTTATATTTGCATTTACAGACCTCCAAGCCTGAAACTCATATGGGCTTGGAGGTTTAAATTCCCCGCCGATGGTCCTTAAGGTGCCTGCTGCACACTAATGGTTACCCCCATGCAGCGGGGGTACAGTAAGTACCCCTGTGGCAACTAACATTAACCCTGCATGCTGCGGGATCCCCATCGGGAACCCAAGAGGGTCCCCACATTAACCCCATAATCAAGGGGTCCCCACATTAACCTCTTGCTGCAAGGGCCCTGATTGGGACCCCCGCAGGGTCCCCACATTACCCCCTTGCTGTAGGGATCCCTATCGGGACCCCTGCAGCATTTTAAGATTTTAAATTAACTGCCGCGGGTCCTTAAAGGGCCCACTGCACACAAATTGTTTTCCCCATGCCACGGGGGTACAGTAAGTACCTCCGCGGCAACTAACATTAACCCCCCCATGCTTCGGGGTCACTATCAGGACCCCCGGAGGGTCCCCAGATTAGCCCTTGCTGCGGGGGTCCCAATCAAGACCCCTGCAGCATTTCAAATTGGCTCAGCAGAGGTCCTTAAAGGCTAAATAAAAAAATGAACCCCTACCGCGGGGGTACTATAAGTACCCCCCAGCACCTAAAATTAACACCATCACTCATGGGGGTAATATAGACCCCCATGAGACAAAAATGAATTCCCTCAGTCCAATAGGGATCTATATAGACCCCTATAGGACACTATTAACCCCTATGTTAACACTATAAGTGCCATGAGGGTCCTCCAGGACCAAACACTACACTACACTTTTAACCCTAACCATACCCCATTAACCCTAACTGGGCCTATGTAACCCCATCTAGTTCTATTCAACCCCATCTCTTATGGGGGTCAATACAGACCCCCATAAGCCTATGTTTAACCCCATCAGTCCCATAAGAGTCTATAAAGACCCTAATGGGTCATTAAGAACCTCTTACAGTAACCCCATAAGTGCCATGAGAGTCCTCCAGAACCCTCATGACACTAAGTACAAACACTACACTATTTCACCCCCCAATAAACCAATACATCTAAACTAACTCTAACTAATTACCCCCTCTACCCTAACCTATTAACCCCTCCCCTACCTACCTAACACCTACCCAAACCTATTAAGACCTACATTACCTACCTAGCATCCTATTAAACCCCCCAACACCCCACTAATTACAAAACATAAAAAATACAGAAAAGCACCATTACTGAAAATAAAAAAGCACCACTACAGAAAAAAAAACACCCCACCACTTACAGTAAAATAAAAAAGAACTACTCACATGAAATAAAAATAATACATGATAAAAAAATCCCCATTACAATGAAACAAAAACTCACACCCAGCAATAAAATAAAGTTACAATTATACCCCTAATTACATACAATAATAGCCCTAACTACATACAATAAAACCCCTAAATACATACAATAATACCCCTAACTACATCAATTAAACCCCTAAATACATACATTAATACCCTAACTACATACAATAATACTCCTAACTACATACAATTAAACTCCTTAGTACATACATTAATACCTCTAATACCCGCAACTACTACAATTAAACCACTAACTACATACAACAAAACCCCTAACTACATACTGTAAAACAAAAACTAAATCTCACCTAAAACAACCCCCCACTAAACCTAGAATAGGGTAAAAATGCCCCTCCAGCAACAATGGTTTTCTTGCCTTCATCCCTAGCATAAGGGCCCATCCATAGATCTTCACAGGCCTGGCACCCCACCCCCCTCCCCACACACACATAAGAAAAATAAACATTACAATTTATTAAAAAAAATAAACACAACATATAAAACAATACATTCTAAATAGACCACTTACCTTTCCGTGATGCCGCTGTCCTCCTTCTAGGCTTCTCCGGCAGGGCCCCTAAAAAAAAAAAAACATGGGGTGTATCCCATTGGGATTGGCTGAAGGCATCTGTGCCTTCTGATTGGTTGCAAACTGATTGACAGTTACATCAGCTAATCAGAAGTTGCAGATGCCTTCAGCCAATCAGATTGGGATACACCCCGTTGGAGCATGCGCTACAACTCTCATTTGCGCCTGCGGTTGTTTTAGGTGAAATTTAGTTTTTTTACTGTATGTAGTTAGGGGTTTTATTGGTTTGTAGTTAGGGGTAAAAATGTATGTAGTTAGGGATAATAATGTATGTAGTTAGGGATTTAATTGTATATAGTTAGGGGTATCATTGTATGTAGTTAGGGGTATTACTGTATGTAGTTAGGAGTATTAATGTATGTATTTAGGGGTTTAATTGTATGTAGTTAGTGGTATTATTTTATGTAGATAGGGGTATTACTGTAGTTTGATAGGGGTATTAATGTATGTATTTAGGGGTTTAATTGTATGTAGTTAGAGGTATTATTGTATGTAGTTAGGGATATTAATGTATGTATTTAGGGGTTTAATTGTATGTAGTTAGGGGTATTACTGTATGTAGTTAGAGGTATTAATGTATGCATTTAGGGGTTTAATTGTATGTGGTTAGGGGTATTATTGTATGTAGATAGGGGTATTAATGTATGTAGTTAGGGGTTTTATTGTATGTAGTGGGTTTTTGTTTCATTGTAATGGGAATGTGTTTATTTTATCATGTAT
The DNA here is from genome assembly GCA_027410445.1 of Discoglossus pictus. Lineage (NCBI taxonomy): Eukaryota > Metazoa > Chordata > Amphibia > Anura > Alytidae > Discoglossus > Discoglossus pictus. The sequence goes on along the minus strand of CM050169.1, from coordinate 40,762,464 downwards.
TATTTTTATTTTATGTGAGTAGTTATTTTTTATTTTACTGTAAGTGGTGGGTGTTTTTTTTTCTGTAGTGGTGTTAATTTTTAATTTTTTTTGTTTTAATTTTTGTAATTAGTGGGGTGTTGGGTGGGTTTAATAGGGTGTTAGGTAGGTAGTGTAGTTGTTAATAGGTTAGGGTGGGTGTTAGGTAGATAGGAGAGAGGTTAATAGGTTAGGGTAGAGGGAGGTAATTAGTTAGAGGGGGGTTAGTTAGGATGTATTGGTTTATTCGGGGGGGGGGATAGTGTAGTGTTTGTACTTAGTGTCATGCGGGTCCTGGAGGACGCTCATGGCACTTATGTGGCTACTGTTAGGGTTCTTAATGTCCCATAAGTGCCTTTATAGACCCTTATGGGACTGATGGGGTTAAATCTGTATAGACCCCCATAAGAGATGGGGTTGAATAGTACTAAATGGGAGTAAATAGGACTAGATGTAGATAAATAGGCTTAAAGAAGGATAGTTAGGGTAATGGGTTAATGGGGTATGGTTAGTTTTAATAGTGTAGTGCTTTTACCTTGTGTCATGAGGGTCCTGGAGGACCCTCATGGCAATTATAGTGTTAACATAGTGGTTAATAGTGTCCTATAAGGGTCTATATAGATCCCTATTGAACTGAGGGGGTTAATGTGGGGACCCTCCGGGGGTCCCGATGGGGACCCCGCAGCATGGGGGGGTTAATGTTAGTTGCCGCTGGGGTACTTACTGTACCCGTGGCATGGGGGTAACCATTATTGTGCCACGGGTCCTTTAAGGACCCACGGCGGGGAATTTAAAAATTTTAAATGCTGCAGGGGTCCCAATCGTGGCAAGTTGTTAATGTAGGGACCCTGCAGGGGTCCCGTTCGGGAGCAAGGGGCTTTTATTTAGGAGCAGTGGGGAGGATACTTAAGGTCTTTGTAAGCCCTTTTGACACCTCCTTGATGCAAGTAAGCTCAAGTTGGCTTTTTGCCATTTACGGGCTTGACGGGGTGGATCGAAAGTGGTGATCGGAGCAATTGAATAGCGATGTGCGATTCGGGACCTGCGGCCTTGAAAGATCAAAGGCTTTTGGGGAAGTAACTAGCGATTTCTGAAATCGAAAGGGATCGCAGGTGCATGACGTAACGCGTTCGGAGGCTGCAATCAGAGGGCAATTGAATAGGAGAGTAGTTTGTGATCACTCCTTGCGACCACATTTCTCAAAAACGTAGCAATAGAATGAGGCCCCATGTGTATCCTCTTGTTGCTCCTTCTAACACCTCCTTACTTCTTAATGTAACCTCTCCTCATAACTTATATTACTCCAAATAATTTATCTGATTGTTCTTCATACTCTGTATAGCCTCTCTTTATAATATCTCATGTCGCTCCATATAACCCCTCCATATAATATTTCATGTCGCTCCATATAACCTCTCCCTATAATATCTCACGTTGCACCATATAACCTCTCTCTATAATATCTCATGCCGCTCCATATAACCTCTCCATATAATATCTCATGTAGCTCCATATGACCTCTCCCTATACTATCTCATGTCGCTCCATATAACCTCTCGCTATAATATCTCATGACGCTCCATATAACCCCTTCCCATATTTCCCAGTTCCTCTGCACACTGTATTTTAGGGCCATGTCTCTGGCTCGGCCTCTCGTCCCCCGGGGTTTCCTAGTGATGGGTAATTATTTCTATTTCTGCGAAGTAACTGCGTGGGAGGAGGAGTGCAAAGGAAGCATCGATAATTACCTGTACTTATCTGCAGCACTGCTCTGCACTCACTGCCCTGCATATGCATAGTGCTGTACACACAGTTTATATACACTGTTGTGCACGCACTGCCCTGCATATACACAGTTATATATACTGCTCTGCACATATACACATAGTGGTCTACACACACAGTTATATACACTGCTCTGCACTCACTGCCCTGCATATACACGGTTCTCTGCACATAATTATATACACTGCTCTGCACTCACTGCTGTACATATACATAGTTCTATTTACTACTCTGCACACAGTGATATACATTGCTCTGCACTCACAGGTCTTCATGTTCAGTGGTCTACACAGTTAGATATACTGCTCTGCACTGACTGCTCTGCACACACAGTTATATACACTGCTCTACGCTCACAACTGGTATGTACATAGTGCTCTGCACAGACAGTTATATAAACTGCTCTGCATTCACAGCTCTCCTCTGCACACCTATACACAGTACTCTGCGCATACAGCTCTACACACTCACAGCTCTGAGCATAAACATTGCTCAGCACATACAGTTATATACACTGCTATGCACTTAAAGCTCTAGACACACACACACAGTGCTCTGCGCAGTTATATACACTGCTCTGCTCTCAAAGCTCTACACACACACAGTGCTCTGCATATACAGTTATATACACTGCTCTGCACTCACAGCTCTGCACACACACACAGTGCTCTGCATATACAGTTATATACACTGCTCTGCTCTCAAAGCTCTACACACACACACAGTGCTCTGCATATACAGTTATATACACTGCTCTGCATTAAAAGCTCTACACACACACAGTGCTCTGCCCATAAAGTCATATACACTGATCTGCACACACAGTGCTCTGTTACAGTTATATACACTGCTCTGCACTCACAGCTTTACAAACACACAGTGTTCTGCACATAAGTTACATGCACTGGTCTGCACACACAACTCCACACACAGTTCTCTGCCCATACAGTTATATACACTGCTTTGCACACACAACTCCACACACACATTGCTCTGCACATACAGTTATATACACTGATGATCTGGACTCACAGCTCTGCACACACACGCACAGTGTTCTGCACATACAGTTATGTACACTGCTCTGCACACACAACTCCGCACACAGTGCTCTGCAAATACAGTTATATACACTGATGACCTGCACTCACAGCTCTGCACACACACAGTGCTCTGCCCATACAGTTATATGCACTGCTGTGCACATCTGCACTCTGCACTCACAGCTCTGCATACACACAGTGCTCTCCACATACAGTTATATACATTGATGATCTGCACTCACAGCTCTGCACACACAACTCCACACACACAGTGCTCTGCACATACAGTTATATACACTGATGATCTGCACTCACAGCTCTGCACACACACAGTGCTCTGCCCATACAGTTATATGCACTGCTGTGCACATCTGCACTCTGCACTCACAGCTCTGCATACACACAGTGCTCTCCACATACAGTTATATACATTGATGATCTGCACTCATAGCTCTGCACACACAACTCCACACACACAGTGCTCTGCACATACAGTTATATACATTGATGATCTGCACTCACAGCTCTGCACACACAGTGCTCTGCACATACAGTTATATACACTGATGACCTGCACTCAAAGCTCTGCACACACACACACAGTGCTCTGCACATACAGTTATATACACTGATGACCTGCACTCAAAGCTCTGCACACACACACACAGTGCTCTGCACATACAGTTATATACACTGATGATCTGCACTCACAGCTCTGCACACACAATTCCACACACACAGTGCTCTGCACATACAGTTATATACACTGATGACCTGCGCTCACAGCTCTGCATACACACAGTGCTCTCCACATACAGTTATATACACTGATGACCTGCACTCAAAGCTCTGCACACACACACACACAGTGCTCTGCCCATACAATTATATACACTGCTCTGCACACACAACTCCACACACACACAGTGCTCTGCACATACAGTTATATATACTGATGATCTGCACTCACAGCTCTGCACATACAACTCCACACACACAGTGCTCTGCACATACAATTATATACACTGCTCTGCACACACACACACCGTGCACTGCTACCTGTTGTTCTATATACTCCCTGCTCTACGACTGTACATTTGTGTTACATACAAAATGATATACAGTTTTGCACACTGCACACTGCACACAGACAGTACGCACTGGTGTACTCACTAGTCTGCACACACACAAAGTGCTAAACACACCCTCACTTCGTTTCTACTTTATAGCAAGTGTAGTAGATATGTGTAACAGTCTTCCAGTGGAGGTGGTAATGACTTAACTCCTTAAAGGGACATGGAACAGTTTAACTTCATTGAAATAAACAGGACATTCAGAGAGCATACATAAATTTGTAGATCGCATTGGCTGACACAGGGCAAGCCCCTAAGAACAATTAAACATTTGAATACATTTTTGTGCTCTGATACCCTTATTTGAAAAGAGAGAACCCACTGCGACACATTATCATATACCCCAATGCCGGAAATAACATAATTATTTCCATGTTAGGAATTAAGACATGCATCATTAAGCCAGGTGTTTTATGTATATTGTGTGTGTGTATATAAGTGCTTTTATAAGACAGAGATACAGTATTTAACATATGTTTTTGAAAGCTAAAGGGTTATTTGCGGCTTATCACATTAGGGACCACAATGAAGTGTAGCATCAATAATTAGAATTAAATACGGGAAATAAACAAGAGTTGGCATAGTGTATGAAGCATCAGTGCTAATGTGCCAGTGGATATTAGTTATCAGTGCAAACAAATTATTAGCAGGATACTCAGTCATTACACTATACAGCTTAAATGGCAAAATAAAAGGTAGCATACAGTCACTAAGTGTTATTATTAATAAACGGGAAAGGACACTTTGATTGTGTAAAGGAAAGTGATAGAAATACTATAAATAACTACATTTTTCAGCATAGTATAATTTCTTATCATTTACTATGTTACCCTTTAGCAGCCAGAGTTTGTTGTTCGAATCACATTTTCAAACCAGAGCTGCTCTGTTGTTTGTTCTGGCTGAGTTGGAGTTAAGAGACAATTAGTAGCTCGTGAATACCATATTGGCGTGGTCTGAAGGGTCTTCAACTTCTTTGTTCAACTTTCTACCGTAACTCTCATCAGCCGGAATTTCACATATTCCCATATTAAGGATTTGAGGTCTCGGTCTCTTCCCTAGAAGACTGAGTGACTGATCTTAGTTTCATTCTTATTGAATACTAAGAGTTGTGGTTCTTCAAGCTTTAGTTGTTTTTTTAGGCATCAGTACAAGACCATGTATTCTAGCTTGCAATGTGTAGAAGAGAGGAAATGTCCAGAGCGGTGTCCTTCAGAGGTCAGATGTGTATTCGCACAACCAAGGCACATAGTATTTTATGTAATGTTGTTGTATAAGCAGCAGGAGCGTCTAAAACGGATTTAACAAATGGGGCCACTGAGAGACAGACACCCCTAGGCAGCTGCGTAGTGGGAATTTCAGCCCCTCCTGCAGCAGGAATTAACCCTACAATTGCAATGACATCACACAAGCCATGTTAACTGTAGTATTTCAAACCCTAATAATCATTCTATGATGGGACTGTGCTCAAATACAATATCTATAGCAAGGCCAATCACACTTATTGATTAACTAGCAACTTGCCTGGCAATGCTGTTTGCCACACAATGCGAGGCCTTTGGCACTCATTGGAGCCTCTCCCCCTCTGCTTTTACGGGCCTTGCAATGAGTGCCTTTGACCGCTCATTGCAGGTCTCGGCAAACACGCAACTTGCATGTCTCGCAATGAGTGCCTTCGGAACTCATCGCAAGCCCCACAAAAAACCTTCAGGACTGCAAGCCTCCCCTCCCCAAGTCTGTAACTTTGTTAATCATGGCGGGCCTCCCTACCCCTGTGTCTTTTCCCCCCCTCTACCTCCCGTGTGTTTCTTTACCACCCTCTCCCTCCCCCGTGCCTCTTTCCCCTCACTCCTCCACAGAGTCTCTTTCCCCCCTCTCCCTCCCCTGTGTCTCTTCCCCCCTCTCCCTCCCCTGTGTCTCTTTCCCCCCTCTTCCTCCCCTGTGTTTCATTCCCCCTCTCCCTCACCTGTGTCTTCCCCCCTCTCCCTCCCCTGTGTCTTTCCCCCTCTCCCTCCCTGTGTCTTTCCCCCTCTCCCTCCCCTGTGTATCTTCCCCCCTCTCCCTCCTCTGTGTCTCTTTCCCCCCTCTTCCTCCCCTGTGTCTCTTTCCCCCTCTCCCTCACCTGTGTCTTCCCCCCTCTCCCTCCCCTGTGTCTTTCCCCCCTCTCCCTCCCCTGTGTCTTTCCCCCTCTCCCTCCCCTGTGTCTCTTTCCCCCCCTCTTCCTCCCCTGTGTCTCTTTCCCCCTCTCCCATACCTGTGTCTTCCCCCTCTCCCTCCCCTGTGTCTTTCCCCCCTCTCATTCCACTGTGTCTTTCCCCCTCTCATTCCCATGTGTCTCTTTTCCCCCTCTTCCTCCCCTGTGTCTCTTCCCCCCTCTCCCTCCTCTGTGTCTCTTTCCCCCCTCTTCCTCCCCTGTGTCTCTTTCCCCCCTCTCCCTCACCTGTGTATTCCCCCCCTCTCCCTCACCTGTGTCTTCCCCCCTCTCCCTCCCTTGTGTCTTTCCCCCCTCTCCCCCCCCCTGTGTCTTTCCCCCTCTCCCTCCCCTGTGTCTCTCCCCCCCTCTCCCTCCTCTGTGTCTCTTCCCCCCTCTTCCTCCCCTGTGTCTCTTTCCCCCTCTCCCTCACCTGTGTCTTCCCCCCTCTCCCTCCCCTGTGTCTTTCCCCCCTCTTATTCCACTGTGTCTTTCCCCCTCTCATTCCCATGTGTCTCTTTTCCCCCTCTTCCTCCCCTGAGTCTTCTCCCCCCTCTCCCTCCTCTGTGTCTCTTTTCCCTCTCTCACACCCCTGTGTCTCTTTCCCCCCTCTCCCTCACCTATGTCTTCCCCCCCCCCTCTCCCTCACCCGGGTGTCTTTCCCCCCTCTCCCTCCCCTGTGTCTCTTCCCCCCTCTCCCACCTCTGTGTCTCTTCCCCCCCTCTTCCTCCCCTGTGTCTCTTTCCCCCCACTTCCTCACCTGTGTCTCCCCCCCTTTCCCTCCCCTGTGTCTTTCCCCCCTCTCCATCACCTGTGTCTCCCCCCCCTCATTCCACTGTGTCTTTCCCCCTCTCATTCCCATGTGTCTCTTTTCCCCCTCTTCCTCCCCTGTGTCTCTTCCCCCCTCTCCCTCACCTGTGTCTTCCCCCCTCTCCCTCCCCTGTGTCTTTCCCCCCTCTTATTCCACTGTGTCTTTCCCCCTCTCATTCACATGTGTCTCTTTTCCCCCTCTTCCTCCCCTGTGTCTCTTTCCCCCTCTCCCTCACCTGTGTCTTCCCCCCTCTCCCTCCCCTGTGTCTTTCCCCCCTCTTATTCCACTGTGTCTTTCCCCCTCTCATTCCCATGTGTCTCTTTTCCCCCTCTTCCTCCCCTGTGTCTCCTCCCCCCTCTCCCCCCTCTGTGTCTCTTTTCCCTCTCTCACACCCCTGTGTCTCTTTCCCCCCACTCCCTCACCTATGTCTTCCCCCCCCCCCCTCTCCCTCACCCGGGTGTCTTTCCCCCCTCTCCCTCCCCTGTGTCTCTTCCCCCCTCTCCCACCTCTGTGTCTCTTCCCCCCTCTCCCTCCCCTGTGTCTCTTTACCCCCCTCTTCCTCCCCTGTGTTTCATTCCCCCTCTCCCTCACCTGTGTCTTCCCCCCCTCTCCCTCCCCTGTGTCTTCCCCCTCTCCCTCCCTGTGTCTTTCCCCCTCTCCCTCCCCTGTGTCTCTTCCCCCCTCTCCCTCCTCTGTGTCTCTTTCCCCCCTCTCCCTCCCCTGTGTCACTTTCCCCTCACTCCTCCACAGAGTCTCTTTCCCCCCTCTCCCTCCCCTGTGTATCTTCCTCCCTCTCCCTCCCCTGTGTCTCTTTCCCCCCTCTTCCTCCCCTGTGTCTCTTTCCCCCTCTCCCTCACCTGTGTCTTCCCCCCTCTCCCTCCCCTGTGTCTTTCCCCCCTCTCCCTCCCCTGTGTCTTTCCCCCTCTCCCTCCTCTGTGTCTCTTTCCTCCCTCTTCCTCCCCTGTGTCTCTTTCCCCCTATCCCATACCTGTGTCTTCCCCCTCTCCCTCCCCTGTGTCTTTCCCCCCTCTCATTCCACTGTGTCTTTCCCCCTCTCATTCCCATGTGTCTCTTTTCCCCCTCTTCCTCCCCTGTGTCTCTTCCCCCCTCTCCCTCCTCTGTGTCTCTTTCCCCCCTCTTCCTCCCCTGTGTCTCTTTCCCCCCTCTCCCTCACCTGTGTCTTCCCCCCCTCTCCCTCACCTGTGTCTTCCCCCCTCTCCCTCCCTTGTGTCTTTCCCCCTCTCCCCCCCTGTGTCTTTCCCCCTCTCCCCCCCTGTGTCTTTCCCCCTCTCCCTCCCCTGTGTCTCTCCCCCCCTCTCCCTCCTCTGTGTCTCTTCCCCCCCTCTTCCTCCCCTGTGTCTCTTTCCCCCTCTCCCTCACCTGTGTCTTCCCCCCTCTCCCTCCCCTGTGTCTTTCCCCCTCTCATTCCCATGTGTCTCTTTTCCCCCTCTTCCTCCCCTGAGTCTTCTCCCCCCTCTCCCTCCTCTGTGTCTCTTTTCCCTCTCTCACACCCCTGTGTCTCTTTCCCCCTTCTCCCTCACCTATGTCTTCCCCCCCCCTCTCCCTCACCCGGGTGTCTTTCCCCCCTCTCCCTCCCCTGTGTCTCTTCCCCCCTCTCCAACCTCTGTGTCTCTTCCCCCCCCTCTTCCTCCCCTGTGTCTCTTTCCCCCCACTTCCTCACCTGTGTCTCCCCCCCTTTCCCTCCCCTGTGTCTTTCCCCCCTCTCCATCACCTGTGTCTCCCCCCCCTCATTCCACTGTGTCTTTCCCCCTCTCATTCCCATGTGTCTCTTTTCCCCCTCTTCCTCCCCTGTGTCTCTTTCCCCCTCTCCCTCACCTGTGTCTTCCCCCCTCTCCCTCCCCTGTGTCTTTCCCCCCTCTTATTCCACTGTGTCTTTCCCCCTCTCATTCCCATGTGTCTCTTTTCCCCCTCTTCCTCCCCTGTGTCTCTTTCCCCCTCTCCATCACCTGTGTCTCCCCCCCCTCATTCCACTGTGTCTTTCCCCCTCTCATTCCCATGTGTCTCTTTTCCCCCTCTTCCTCCCCTGTGTCTCTTTTCCCCCTCTCTCTCCCCTTTGTCTCTCCCCCCTCTCTCACACCCCTGTGTCACTTTCCCTCCCTCCCCTTTCCCTCCCCTCTCCCTCCCTCTCTCATTTGCAGGCTTGGTGGCGATTGAACCTGTAACTTTTTTTTAAGCCCGTAAGACTTGAAGCTTAAAGCGGTATTGCTTCCAGCCTTGCAGGCTTGAAAAAAGTTACGGGTTTAACTCCAGGTGAATATCAAATTAGCTTTCAACCTCACTTAAGCCCGTAACTTTTAACATTGCGTGACGACAACTCGCAATTACCACAACTATTATATGTGATATTATTAATAATAATTAGTATATTACTATTAATAACTCTCTACAACTGCTACTTCTCCAAATCTTGCTAGGTGTCTGCTGTAGGAAACCGCAGAGAAACACACAGACCACACACAAAAAAAACATTCCCACTCCCAGCATTACAAACTGCAAGCCTCTCCTCCCCAAGTCTGTAACTTTGTTAATCATGGCGGGCCTCCCCACCCCTGTGTCTTTTCCCCCCCTCTACCTCCCATGTGTTTCTTTACCACCCTCTCCCTCCCCTGTGTCTCTTTCCCCTCACTCCTCCACAGAGTCTCTTTCCCCCCTCTCCCTCCCCTATGTCTCTTCCCCCCTCTCCCTCCCCTGTGTCTCTTTACCCCCTCTTCCTCCCCTGTGTCTCTTTCCCCCCTCTCCCTCACCTGTGTCTTCACCCCCTCTCCCTCCCCTGTGTCTATCCTCCCTCTCCCTCCCCTGTGTCTTTCCCCCTCTCCCTCCCCTGTGTCTCTTTCCCCCTCTCCCATACCTGTGTCTTCCCCCTCTCCCTCCCCTGTGTCTTTCCCCCTCTCATTCCACTGTGTCTTTCCCCCTCTCATTCCCATGTGTCTCTTTTCCCCCTCTTCCTCCCCTGTGTCTCTTCCCCCCTCTCCCTCCTCTGTGTCTCTTTCCCCCCTCTTCCTCCCCTGTGTCTCTTTCCCCCCTCTCCCTCACCTGTGTCTTCCCCCCCTCTCCCTCACCTGTGTCTTCCCCCCTCTCCCTCCCTTGTGTCTTTCCCCCTCTCCCCCCCCTGTGTCTTTCCCCATCTCCCCCCCCCCTGTGTCTTTCCCCCTCTCCCTCCCCTGTGTCTCTCCCCCCCTCTCCCTCCTCTGTGTCTCTTCCCCCCCTCTTCCTCCCCTGTGTCTCTTTCCCCCTCTCCCTCACCTGTGTCTTCCCCCTCTCCCTCCCCTGTGTCTTTCCCCCTCTCATTCCCATGTGTCTCTTTTCCCCCTCTTCCTCCCCTGAGTCTTCTCCCCCCTCTCCCTCCTCTGTGTCTCTTTTCCCTCTCTCACACCCCTGTGTCTCTTTCCCCCTTCTCCCTCACCTATGTCTTCCCCCCCCTCTCCCTCACCCGGGTGTCTTTCCCCCCTCTCCCTCCCCTGTGTCTCTTCCCCCCTCTCCCACCTCTGTGTCTCTTCCCCCCCTCTTCCTCCCCTGTGTCTCTTTCCCCCCCCACTTCCTCACCTGTGTCTCCCCCCCTTTCCCTCCCCTGTGTCTTTCCCCCCTCTCCATCACCTGTGTCTCCCCCCCCCCTCATTCCACTGTGTCTTTCCCCCTCTCATTCCCATGTGTCTCTTTTCCCCCTCTTCCTCCCCTGTGTCTCTTTCCCCCTCTCCCTCACCTGTGTCTTCCCCCCTCTCCCTCCCCTGTGTCTTTCCCCCCTCTTATTCCACTGTGTCTTTCCCCCTCTCATTCCCATGTGTCTCTTTTCCCCCTCTTCCTCCCCTGTGTCTCTTTCCCCCTCTCCATCACCTGTGTCTCCCCCCCCTCATTCCACTGTGTCTTTCCCCCTCTCATTCCCATGTGTCTCTTTTCCCCCTCTTCCTCCCCTGTGTCTCTTTTCCCCCTCTCTCTCCCCTTTGTCTCTCCCCCCTCTCTCACACCCCTGTGTCACTTTCCCTCCCTCCCCTTTCCCTCCCCTCTCCCTCCCTCTCTCATTTGCAGGCTTGGTGGCGATTGAACCTGTAACTTTTTTTTAAGCCCGTAAGACTTGAAGCTTAAAGCGGTATTGCTTCCAGCCTTGCAGGCTTGAAAAAAGTTACGGGTTTAACTCCAGGTGAATATCAAATTAGCTTTCAACCTCACTTAAGCCCGTAACTTTTAACATTGCATGACGACAACTCGCAATTACCACAACTATTATATGTGATATTATTAATAATAATTAGTATATTACTATTAATAACTCTCTACAACTGCTACTTCTCCAAATCTTGCTAGGTGTCTGCTGTAGGAAACCGCAGAGAAACACACAGACCACACACAAAAAAAACATTCCCACTCCCAGCATTACAAACTGCAAGCCTCTCCTCCCCAAGTCTGTAACTTTGTTAATCATGGCGGGCCTCCCCACCCCTGTGTCTTTTCCCCCCCTCTACCTCCCATGTGTTTCTTTACCACCCTCTCCCTCCCCTGTGTCTCTTTCCCCTCACTCCTCCACAGAGTCTCTTTCCCCCCTCTCCCTCCCCTATGTCTCTTCCCCCCTCTCCCTCCCCTGTGTCTCTTTACCCCCTCTTCCTCCCCTGTGTCTCTTTCCCCCCCTCTCCCTCACCTGTGTCTTCACCCCCTCTCCCTCCCCTGTGTCTATCCTCCCTCTCCCTCCCCTGTGTCTTTCCCCCTCTCCCTCCCCTGTGTCTCTTCCCCCCTCTCCCTCCTCTGTGTCTCCCCCCCCCCCTCTTCCTCCCCAGTGTCTCTTTCCCCCGACTCCCTCACCTGTGTCTCCCCCCCTCTCCCTCCCCTGTGTCTTTCCCCCCTCTCATCCACTGTGTCTTTCCCCCTCTCATTCCCATGTGTCTCTTTTCCCCCTCTTCCTCCCATGTGTCTCTTCCCCCCTCTCCCTCCTCTGTGTCTCTTTCCCCCCTCTTCCTCCCCTGTGTCTCTTTCTCCCCTCTCCCTCACCTGTGTCTTCCCCCCCTCTCCCTCCCCTGTGTATTTCCCCCCTCTCCCTCCCCTGTGTATTTCCACCCTCTCCCTCCCCTGTGTCTCTTCCCCCCTCTCCCACCTCTGTGTCTCTTCCCCCCTCTCCCACCTCTGTGTCTCTTTCCCCCCTCTTCCTCCCCTGTGTCTCTTTCCCCCCACTCCCTCACCTGTGTCTTCCCCCCCCTTTCCCTCCCCTGTGTCTTTTCCCCCTCTTCCTCCCCTGTGTCTCTTTTCCCCCTCTCTCTCCCCTTTGTCTCTCCCCCCTCTCTCACACTCCCGTGTCACTTTCCCTCCCTCCCCTTTCCCTCCCCTCTCCCTACCCTCTCTCATTTGCAGGCTTGGTGGCGATTGAACCTGTAACTTTTTTTCAAGCCCGTAAGACTTAAAGCTTAAAGTGGTATTGCTTCCAGCCTTGCAGGCTTGAAAAAAGTTACAGGTTTAACTCCAGGTGAATATCAAATTAGCTTTCAACCTTACTTATGGACTCCCTGCATGCACAAGCCCGTAACTTTTAACATTGCGTGACAACTCGCAATTACCACAACAATTATATGTGATATTATTAATAATAATTAGTATATTAATATTAATAACTCTCTACAACTGCTACTTCTCCAAGTTCTTGCTGGGTGTCTGCTGTAGGAAACCGCAGAGAAACACACAGACCACACACAAAAAAAACATTCTCATTCCCAGCATTACAAACTGCAAGCCTCCCCTCCAAAAGTCCGTAACTTTGTTAATCATGGCGGGCCTCCCCACCCCTGTGTCTTTTCCCCCCCTCAACCTCCCATGTGTTTCTTTACCACCCTCTCCCTCCCCTGTGTCTCTTTCCCCTCACTCCTCCACAGAGTCTCTTTCCCCCCTCTCCTCCCCTGTGTCTCTTCCCCCCTCTCCCTCCCCTGTGTCTCTTTCCCCCCTCTTCCTCCCCTGTGTCTCTTTCCCCCCCTCTCCCTCACCTGTGTCTTCCCCCCCTCTCCCTCCCCTGTGTCTTTCCCCCTCTTCCTCCCCTGTGTCTCTTCCCCCCTCTCCCTTCTCTGTGTCTCTCCCCCCCCTCTTCCTCCCCAGTGTCTCTTTCCCACCACTCCCTCACCTGTGTCTCCCCCCTCTCCCTCCCCTGTTTTTTTCCCCCTCTCATTCTACTGTGTCTTTCCCTCTCTCATTCCCATGTGTCTCTTTTCCCCCTCTTCCTCCCCTGTGTCTCTTCCCCCTCACTCCTCCCCTGTGTCTCTTTCCCCCCTCTCCCTCCCCTGTGTCTCTTCCCCCCTCTCCCTCACCTGTGTCTCTTTCCCCCCTCTTCCTCCCCTGTGTCTCTTTCCCCCCTCTCCCTCACCTGTGTCTTCCCCCCCTCTCCCTCCCCTGTGTCTTTCCCCCTCTCCCTCCCCTGTGTCTCTTCCCCCCTCTCCCTCCTCTGTGTCTCTTTCCCCCCCTCTTCCTCCCCAGTGTCTCTTTCCCCCCACTCCCTCACCTGTGTCTCCCTCCCCTGTGTCTTTCCCCCTCTCATTCCACTGTGTCTTCCCCCCTCTCATTCCCATGTGTCTCTTTTCCCCCTCTTCCTCCCCTGTGTCTTTTCCCCCCTCTCCCTCCTCTGTGTCTCTTTCCCCCCTCTTCCTCCCCTGTGTCTCTTTCCCCCTCTCCCTCACCTGTGTCTTCCCCCCCTTTCCCTCCCCTGTGTATTTCCACCCTCTCAGTCCCCTGTGTCTCTTCCCCCCTCTCCCACCTCTGTGTCTCTTCCCCCCTCTCCCACCTCTGTGTCTCTTTCCACCCTCTTCCTCCCCTGTGTCTCTTTCCCCCCACTCCCTCACCTGTGTCTTCCCCCCCTTTCCCTCCCCTGTGTCTTTCCCCCCTCTACATCCCCTGTGTCTTCCCCCCTCCTCATTCCACTGTGTCTTTCCCCCTCTCATTCCCATGTGTCTCTTTTCCCCCTCTTCCTCCCCTGTGTCTCTTTTCCCCCTCTCCCTCCCCTTTGTCTCTTCCCCCTCTCTCACACCCCTGTGTCACTTTCCCTCCCTCCCCTTTCCCTCCCCTCTCCCTCCCTCTCTCATTTGCAGGCTTGGTGGCGATTGAACCTGTAACTTTTTTTCAAGCCCGTAAGACTTGAAGCTTAAAGCGGTATTGCTTCCAGCCTTGCAGGCTTGAAAAAAGTTACGGGTTTAACTCCCGTTGAATATCAATGCAAGCCCGTAACTTTTAACATTGTGTGACGACAACTCGCAATTACCACAACTATTATATGTGATATTATTAATAACAATTAGTATATTAATATTAATAACTCTCTACAACTGCTACTTCTCCAAGTTCTTGCTGGGTGTCTGATGTTGGAAACCGCAGAGAAACACACAGACCACACACAAAAAAAACATTCTTACTCCCAGCATTACAAACTGCCTAAGAAATGACCAAATATACTTACAGTACCACCGTACATTGACAAATATAAATGAGTGAGCACTTTGACTCTGACTAAGAATGGAATTAAGAAGGAAAGTTGTCATAAAAATAGTTTTTAATTGGAAAAATATATACATTTTGATGCATTCATTAGTCCCTGGAGGCATTCACGACACATTGGTGGAAGTTGTGTATATAAGATCAGTGTTTACATTTATGGAGAGCAATTCTTGCATTTCCTAATGCAGACAGGCTGTTTCTGCTGCAGTGAAGGGGAAAGGGTGTGGTGTCAATTTCAATGAGATCCGATAAAACATCATACTGTGAGGGTGTGTGTGAGAGCAACATTTGCATTTGGAGGAGGGGTTTCAGGTAATGATACAATATGCCTACAAAGGGCTTCTATGGGGGAAGGGGGAGGTTCAAATAAAATCCAATTAACTAACAAATCATCGTCACAAAGGGGAGGTTCAAATACAGTGAAATCAAATTAACTAACAAATCATACTCACATCGCCCTCCTTCACCGATAGCTGGAGCATGAGGGTTATACTTCTTTTCTACCTACAAAGACAAAATGGGATCTTCTACACAACAGCAAATTCTTCAACTTTTTTTTTCTGTAAGAATGTTTTATGCTCAGGCATACACATCTACCTTAACCCTTAATCCCATACTCTCTTCTCCTTTCTCTCTGTATTTTGACGGTCTCTCCTTTCCTCTCTACAGAAGCACAAGGTGGATCTCTTTTACAAACTGCGCCATGTAATGAACGAGGTCATTGACCTGCGCAGACAGCTGCTGTCCGGTCACCTGACGCAGGACCAAGTGCGAGAGGTCAAGAGGCATCTGACCGTGCGCCTGGACTGGGGCAATGAGTGAGTACACGGATTAGCATGAGTGTGTCTTGAATACTCATACACTGATGTGACAGAGCACTGACCAATCACAGAACAGTAAGAGAGAGAGCACTAACCAATCACAGAGCAGGCACTAAATATGTTATAGTGGTTAAAAATATGATTTAAAAACCCTTCATTGTACATCCAGGAGGGAAACAACCGATCATTCTGTGTACACTTACATGTCTCATACAAGACAAGACCTGAATTTTCCACGGAGCTTCTCATTAATTAGTACTTCCATTGTAGCTAAGGATTCTGGGTAGTGACATGCAAATAAGGCTGAAAATGTACCACTTTTTTTGCCTCAGATCCACTAACATGGGGATCTATTTAGGATTATGGGCACCGCTCTCAGGCAGGTTTAAGAACATAGTCATGGATTGAGGCCTCATTTGCATGTCACCACCCAGAATCCTTAGCTACAGCAGAAATACTGTTTTCTGACTATCTTTATGGTAGAAACAGATATATTCTCTTGTCTGAGACATGTGAGCATCCAATCACAGAGCTGTGAAAGATAGCACTGACCAATCACAGAACAGCATGAGACGGTGTTGTACCATCATGCACCGGTGAGAATTAATATATTAGAATACTGACCAATCACAAGCAGTATCAGAGAGTACAGACCAATCACAAGCAGTGTAGGAGTATACTTGCCAAATTCAGACCACTTTGAAGAATTACCATCCAGTCTTATATTGACTGCTTAGCACTAGAGGCAGAGTGTACTATCACTTCCCTGAATCATCTCTGTCAAAGTAAATTATACTCTGACACGAAAGATGAGCATTGTATAAAAGATGGGAGGAGCGCTAGTCTGAAGAAGGGGGCAAAAACAGCTGTTTTCAGTGTATATTCTCCCACAAAAGTTCAACTTTTTTTTTTTTTTTACTGAAATAAATAAAAAAATAAAAAGTGGATATTACAATGGCCCTTTAAAAAATCACCTACTTTGGCCTATTATATGTTTGAAATTGTGAAGAACATCACTTGATGTTAAGGACTATCCTGGATAAATAGAGAGGGAGTATTGATCCAGGGATGAATTCGATCGCCAGTATCTGGGGTCAGGAAGGAATTTTATATTTTTTTCCCTGTTGAGACAATTGGCTAGTTTCACTGGATCAATGAACAATAAATCTGTGTATTACAGATCAGGGGAGACCTAAAAAGGTTGAACTTGATGGACTAAAAGTCTTTTTTCAACCTAAATTACTATGTAGCTATGTAACTTGATAAATGATCAGCTTTTATATTCAGTTTTCTTAAGGTCAGACCTATTTTCCCTAATCTAAGCAGACACTTATATTGACAGTGCTGCCTCAATGTTGTTAGACTTATCAAAGATCACACTACTGTGTGCCAAATTAGCACTTAAATAAAACAGTGACTATGTACAATAATGGATTTTAGCATATTATGGCGAATACATTAAAGACTATTTGACTTACTACTACAATATTTCCCGTTATAAAGTCTAGTTCTTTAAAATGCAAACTGGTAATTGCTTGTGTTGTTCTGTAGTCACTCCCTCCTCCCACAAACAGATGTCACTGCACCTCTATCCTGCCTTACAGGCCTCTCTGACATTTATATACCAAACCCACACACAGCTATGTGACTGACTCTAACTACACCTATACCCCACCATATCACCTCCTGTACTGACACCTCCCACACACTATCATAGCTCTGTCGTTGATACTAAAGCCGTCTCTGCTATTCCTGTACATTGGTTACATGTATTTATACCACTGTCTTCCGTGCCACACTACCACACATAGGCCACCATCCCAACACAGCATCCTCTCTGATCATTTTACACTAACCTTTCACAATGATCCCCCAGTGGACAATCCTCGATCACAACACTACACCTGCCTACAAGTCTCCTCTACCCCCTGCCCGACACTCCCCATACTGCTCCATCCTCTAAACCTTTTTCTTTCTCCCCAGGCACCTGGGTCTGGACTTAGTTCCTCGCAAGGAATTTGAGGTGGTAGATTCAGAACAAATTAGTGTCTCTGACTTATACAAAATGGTAAGTCACATGACAGTTAAGTACACCTGCTGTGAAGTGTCCTATCGCCCTATAACATATCCTTCTGATAACCAGCTCATGAGTATCTTATTGGTCTCCGATAACCCACCAGCTGAATGTTTTATGGCCCTCTGTTAACCCAGCTCCTGGGTACTTATTGCCCTATAATATTGCATTTCGATAACCTAGCTCCTAGGATCCTTATTGTCCTATAATATACCATTCTGATAGCCCAGCTCCTGGGTGCTTATTGCCCTATAATATTGGATTTCGATAGCCTAGCTCCTAGGATCCTTATTGTCCTATAATATACCATTCTGATAACCCAGCTCCTGGGTGCTTATTTCCCTATAATATTGCATTTCGATAACCTAGCTCCTAGGATCCTTATTGTCCTATAATATACCATTCTGATAACCCAGCTCCTGGGTGCTTATTGCCCTATAATATTGCATTTCGATAACCTAGCTCCTAGGATCCTTATTGTCCTATAATATACCATTCTGATAACCCAGCTCCTGGGTGCTTATTGCCCTATAATATTGCATTTTGATAACCTAGCTACTAGGATCCTAATTGTCCTATAATATACCATTCTGATAACCCAGCTCCGGGGTGCTTATTGCCCTATAATATTGCATTTCGATAACCTAGCTACTAGGATCCTTATTGTCCTATAATATACCATTCTGATAACCCAGCTCCTGGGTGCTTATTGCCCTATAATATTGCATTTCGATAACCTAGCTCCTAGGATCCTTATTGTCCTATAATATACCATTCTGATAACCCAGCTCCGGGGTGCTTATTGCCCTATAATATTGCATTTCGATAACCTAGCTCCTAGGATCCTTATTGTCCTATAATATACCATTCTGATAACCCAGCTCCTGGTTGCTTATTGCCCTATAATATTGCATTTCGATAACCTAGCTCCTAGGATCCTTATTGTCCTATAATATACCATTCTGATAACCCAGCTCCTGGGGTGCTTATTGCCCTATAATATTGTATTTCGAAAACCTAGCTCCTAGGATCCTTATTGTCCTATAATATACCATTCTGATAACCCAGCTCCGGGGTGCTTATTGCCCTATAATATTGCATTTCGATAACCTAGCTCCTAGGATCCTTATTGTCCTATAATATACCATTCTGATAACCCAGCTCCTGGTTGCTTATTGCCCTATAATATTGCATTTCGATAACCTAGCTCCTAGGATCCTTATTGTCCTATAATATACCATTCTGATTACTTAGCTCCTGAGTGAATTATGGTCCAATAATGTCTTGAGGTGCTGGGTGCCTTATTGCTGTATAATATATCACTCTGATAACCTAGCTCCATGGTTCTTTATTACCCTGTAACATATTACTCTGATAACCCAGCTCCTGAGTATCTTATTGCCCTATAATATATCACTCTGATAACTCAGCTCCAGGGTGCCTTATTGCCCTATATCATATGACTAGTGATTGCCCTCTGATAACTTGGTTGCTGAGTGCCATATTGCCCTTTCATAACCGAGTTGCTGAGTACTTTATTGCAATATAACATATCAATTTGATAACGCAGCTGCTGAGTGTCTAAGAAACCACATATTATTTGGGGATAATTAGTAATGTGTTTATTAATAGTTTTGGTTTAGTATGAGAGCAGTGATGTATGAGTGGAAGTTGGGGCAGTGAGACCTGGTTCACAGGAGGAGTGAGAGCTGATGTATGAGTAGTGGGACAGTGACAATGTATGATGGGGGCAATGAGACCTGATGTATAAAGGGGGGCAGTGAAACCTGCAGTATGAGGAGGGACAGTGAGACCTGGTGTGTGAGGAGTTGTATGATGGGGGGCAGTGAGACATGGTGCACAAGAGAGGATGAGCTAGAGCTGGTATATGAGTAGGGGGACAGTGAGACCTGTTCGATGATTGGGGGGTGAAACCTGTTGTATAATGAGGGGGCACAGTGTGTGAGAGCTGTTGTATGAACAGGGAAACAGAGGAGAGGCAGCAAAACCTGTTGTATGGGGGGTATTGAGACCTGTTATGGGGCGGGGGGTGCAGTGAGACCTGTTGTATGACGAGAGGCCAGTGAGACCTATTATATGAGGAGGTGGCAGTAAGATCTGCTGTATGGGGAGCACAGTAAGACCTTTTGTATGAGGAGGGGTGCAGTGGGACCTGTTTTACGATTGAGTCCTTGTGTATGGGGAGTAGTAGGACCTATTGTATGAGGAGGGGGGCAGTTCACCCTAGTGTATGAGAATGGGGCAATGCGATTTTTGGGTTGAGTACCATGATTCCTGTGTGGCCTGTTACTATGGGCAGATCTCAGGTTTATTATATGATATATTGTTCTGACTGATATTTTTTTTTCTTTAAAGCATCTCTCCAGCAGACACAGTGTTCAGCAAAGTACAAACCAGGTGAGGGATATGCGTGGGTGGGTTGGTGGGAAAGATACTTTAATGTACTTTACTGTATTAAATGAGAAAAAAGTACACGCAGCTATGTCTGAATAATTCTCACTCTGCTTAATATGGACATACATTTTAGTTCTTTTAATGGTGCATAAACTTAGGAATTACTTAAAACTGTAACATGTGACAAATGAATGCTGAGATCAACGTCTGGAGAGTGGGAGAGAGAACAAGAACAGAGATGTATTTTCTTCCTGGCCACAATGGCACTGGCCTAGGGAAGCACATTTTCAGGGGCAGCAGTCTGCCTAAAGTAACTGATGCAGTGCTATAGGATATTGTGTGCATAATCACACAAAAAGGGCTATTAGACTGGCTAAAATAGAAAATGAGAAGTCAGTTGCAATGGAAAGTAAGACTAACCCTAAAATATTTTTTAAATATATTAATGGGAAGAAGGCGAGGAAGGAAGCTATAGGAACATTACAATGTGACACAGGTCGTCTGATAATTAGAGACCAGGAAAAGGCAGATGAGCTAAATAGGTTCTTTTCGTCGGTTTACACAAGGGAGGTACCAGTGGTTGGGACACCACAACATAATGGGGCTACACGACCATCACCAAATAATTGGTTAACGCAGGAAGAAATCCAAAAGAGATTGGAGAAAATAAATGTTAATAAAGCCCCAGGTCCTGATGGAATACATCCAAGGGTACTGAGGTAACTGGGCTCTGTAATAGCAAAACCATTATATCTAATCTTTCAAGACTCACTCACTACAGGGTCTCTACCGGATGACTGGAGAAAAGAAGAGGTGATACCTCTATTTACGAAGGGATCTAGAGCAAATCCGGGGAATTATAGACCAGTGAGCCTCACATCTGTAGTTGGGAAGCTTTTAGAAGGGTTAATAAGGGACAGAATACAAGAATATGTCTATTTGAGCAGGATCATAGGTAGCAGTCAACACGGATGTATGAAGGATAGGTCGTGTCAGACCAATCTAATTCGTTTTTATGAGGAGGTTAGTAGGAACTTGGATCAGGGCAACTCAGTGGATGTAGTCTTTTTAGATTTTTCAAAGGCATTTGATACAGTGCCACATGGAAGACTAGTGAGCAAACTAAGGGATACAGGAATTGCAGTAAATATCTGCTCATGGATCGAGAGCTGGCTAAAAGACAGGAAGCAAAGGGTTGTTGTAAATGGAACATACTCCGATTGGTCTAATGTGATAAGTGGGGTTCCTCAAGGTTCAGTATTAGGTCCTCTCCTTTTTAGCATATTTATTAATGACATAGAAGTAGGACTCGAAAGTAGTGTCTCCATTTTTGCTGATGACACTAAGTTGTGCAAGGTAATAAAATCAGATAATGATGTACTTTCCCTACAAAGGGATTTGCATAAATTAGAGAAATGGGCGGATAAATGGCAGATGAGATTTAATACAAATAAGTGTAAGGTTATGCATTTGGGAAGGAAAAATAGCCATGCAATTTATAATCTTAATGGAGCAAATCTAGGGGTATCAGATATTGAAAGGGATTTGGGAGTACTAGTGGACAACCACCTAGGTAACAGTGCTCAATGCCAAGCAGCAGCTGCAAAGGCAAATAAAATATTAGCATGTATTAGAAAGGGTATAGAAGCCAGGGAAGAAGATATAATTCTGCCACTATACAAATCCCTAGTTCACCCTAATTTGGAATATGGAGTACAATTTTGGGCACCACTTCATAAAAAGGACATTTTAGAGCTGGAAAAAGTACAGAGAAGGGCTACAAAACTAATAAGGGGAATGGAGAGGCTAAGTTATGAAGAAAGACTAACCAAACTAAACGTATTTTCGCTAGAACAAAGGCATCTACGAGGGGATATGATTACCTTATTTAAATACATCCTGGGTCAATATAAGGCTTTGTCAAGTGAACTTTTTGTAGCAAGACATTTTCAACTGACAAGAGGACATCCTTTGAGGTTAAAAGATTTCACCTTAAACAAAGAAAAGGGTTCTTCACAGTTAGGGTGGTTAAACTGTGGAATTCTCTACCAAAGGAGGTGGTAACAGCGAATTTGATAGACAACTTTAAAAAGGAGTTAGATATATTTTTGAATAAAGAGGGCATTCGAGGTTATCCTAGATAACTAGCGAAGGAATATTGATCCAGGGAGAAATTTGATCGCCAGTTTCTGGGGTCAGGAAGGAATTTTGCTTTTTTTTCCCTTATGAGACAATTGGCAAAGTTTCAATGTTTTTTTTTTTTCTGTTTGCCTTCCTCTAGATCAATTAACAATTCATAATAAATAGTCCACATTAAAAAGATCAATAGAGATCTAAAAAGGTTGAACTTGATGGACTAACTCTTTATTCATCCTCAAATACTATACTATTAATAATTATTTAACAACAAATTAATTAGTAACTAATCCGCATATTGCAGATCAGAGAAGATCTTAACAGGTTGAACTTCATGGACTGAAAGTCTTTTTTCAACCTTAATTACTATGTAACTATGTAACATGCACTTACACTTATATATTAGTGATCATAATATTTATTAATATTTTTTAAATTAAAAGTGCTGCTAATAATTTAAAATTATTTCCTCGAAAAATAGCAAAGTACCTTTGGTTGCAGTCAGTTGTGTCACACAATCTGGTTTCTTGTCACAGGCAGACACCCTGAGGCAAAGACACAAGGAGCCTAGAGCCCCCATACCCCACCACTTGCTGCTCAATCTGAAGAGTTTTACACACAGTAACATAGGAGAGGACGTGGACATCTTCTTCTCTCTGTATGATATGAGGGAGGCGCGGCAAATCAGGTGAGATGATCTTTAGCTCCTATCCAGGGCCTGTCACTAGCTTCCCATCCCGGACCTGTCACTGCCTTTTCGCCCCAAGACCTATCACTAGCTATATTCAGGACCTTTTATTGCCTCCCCTCCAGGATTTGTCATTAGCTCCCATATGGGAGCTGTCAGTCCCTCCCATCAAGGACTTGTCACTTCATTCCTTCCAAGACATCACTAGTTCCCATCTAGGACATGTCAATAGCTCCCATCTAAGACATGTCACTGGCTTCCTTGCAGGATCTGTCATGCTCTTCCTTACAGGATCTGTCACTAGTTCCCATGCAGAATCTGCCACTAATCTCCATCCAGGACCTGTGACTAGATTCCAATCTGTCACTAGTTCTCATCCAGGACCTGTCAATAGCTCCCATCCAAGATATGTCACTAGCTTCCTTACAGGATCTGGCACTAGTTCCCATTCAGGTCCTGTCACTTATTTACATCCAAGACATTTCTGTTGCTCCCATACAGTAGCTGTCACTGGACCCGTCATTGCCTCCCATATAGGACCTGTCACTTATTCCAATCCAAGACATTTCTCTAGCTGCCATACTGGACCTGTCAATAGCTCCTATCTAAGACATGTCACTAGCTGCCTTATAGGACCTGACACTAGTTCCCATTCAGGTCCTGTCACTTATTCACATCCAAGACATTTCACTGGCTCTTATCCAGTAACTGGTTCCCATTCAGGACCCGTCATTGCCTCCCATTGAGGACCTGTCACTAGTTCCCATTCAGGATCTGTCATTGCCTCCCATTGAGGACCTGCCACTAGTTCCCATTCAGGATCTGTCATTGCCTTCCATTGAGGACCTGTCACTAGTTCCCATTCAGGTCCTGTCACATTCAAGACATTTCACTGGCTCTCATCCAGTAGCTGTCACTGGTTCCCATTCAGGACCTGTCATTGCCTCCCATTGAGGACCTGTCACTAGTTCCCATTTAGGACCTGCCATTGCTTATCACATGTTTCCATGTCTCCTATCTGCCCCTATCTAATCATTACTTGCCCCTTTAACACTAAACAAAACTTTTTACCCTCAGTGAGAGGTTCATGGTTCGTCTGAATAAGAACGGGGGTCCCAAAAACCCAGAGAAGATGGAGCGACTGTGTGCACTGTTCACAGTAAGTGTGTGCATGTCTTTCTGTGCCTTGTATACACATTATATAAATAGTGTGTCTGTTTTGTGTACTATAAATGATGGACACAATATGTGCATGTGTCCACAAATCATGTGCAGTCTATACATCTGTGATTTTTTTAGAAACATTTTCAGAGCATTCTTTACACATCACAAGTTGTTTTTTGCATTAAAAAATATTAAAGAAGCACTGTAATGCATTTACAAGTAAAGCTCATATATGTTTGTTGGGCAGAGACTATTAAAAAAAGCAAAAGGTAATATTTTTCTTATTTTCGAATGTGCCAGTTTTCCCTTGTGCCGAGCTGCTTATCTCCTCCTTCGTGTCAGGGGGCGTGACCAGCTCTGCCTGGAAGCTAGACAAAAACAATGGCTGACCAGTCACATTCTGGTTTATATTGAGCATGCTCAGTAAAGGGGTAGGGCTTTGATGGCTCATTCACCATCATCGTAAGGAAGCTGCAAGTTGGTTACAATATAGCTGTTACCTCTGTTTAGGTCATGGGGACAGAGTTAAGTATGATAGAGGGCAGCTCCAGTGACATCAGCCGAGCCTGCTTCCAAGCTCCATGATGATCCAAACCCTAGGCAGAGCTGGCCATGACCAGGTGGAGAAATGCAGCTCTGCTTGGGGAGAAAACAGACAATTTAAAAAGTTAAAAAAAATATTAACTTATTTATTAAAACTTAATACTCTTTTTAATAGTTTCAACAAACAAGCACAAATATGCACTTTACTTTTATATTCATTACATTGGTCCTTTAAGTAAAACCAGTTTAAACCTCAGGAAATGCACAGAGCATACCGTAGTATGTAGGTCTTGCTGGTAGACAAGCATGACTCATACAGCTATATCATTGCTCACTGACTGAAACGGGCAAGCCCCCAGAGTGTTCTAAAAGGTGAATCAGTTCATAGGGCTTTGAAAGTTTTTTCAAATGAAACACACAGTGACACATATTCTGACAACATCTTTCAGATGCAACAAAGAAAATATATACCATTCCAATGTACCATAACATTTGTGTATACGTGTCTGTGTACTATTTACAGTGTGTATATATCTTTATTCCCAATGTTTGTATATGTACATGTGTGTAATGCTTTAGCATATGTTCTGTGTATTATTCTTGATGGTGGGATATTTTCACAGGATTTGAGCAGCAAGGATATGAAGAGAGACCTACATCTTGTAATTCATGTCATCAGAATAGGTAATTTGGATATACAGACATTAAAGAAATATACTCACAAATAAATACAGTACTAATTATATATACGCACAGATATGCTCAGTAAAACATGTACACACTAATATACATAAGTCATTAATTAGATAAAAACACTGCTTGCACTTTTTATATGCAACTAGTAAATTGCCTGTTGGTATTCTCATTTTCTCTCCCTCCCTTGTGCCTCCCCCCCCTTCCCTGCATCTCCCCCCCCCCTTTGCTCTACTGTGTCTCTTAACCCCCCCCCCCCCTCTTGTGTCCCCCCCTTCCCTCCCCTGTGTCTCTCCCCCCTTTCCCTCCTCTGTGTCTCTCCCCCCTTTCCCTCCTCTGTGTCTCTCCTCCCCCTTCCCTCCCCTGTGTCTACCCCTCCCCTGTGTCTCTTCCCACCCTTCCTTCCCCTGTGTCTCTTTCTCCCTCTCCTCTCTCCATGTCTCGTTCTCCCTCTCCCCTCCCCTGTGTATCTTTCTCCCTCTCCCCTCCCCTGTGTCTCTTTATTCCTCTACCCTCCCCTGTGTCTCTTTCTCCCTCTCCCCTCCCCTGTGTCTACCCCCCCCCCCCTCCCCGTGTCTCTTTTCCCACTTGCAGATTTTTTCAATAATATCAGTGTCCCTCTATGGCAATTTGAAATGTTGGAAGCTATGGTGATATACAAATACACAAGATATATAAATATACAACGGCTCAGAAATGCACACACAGTTCTGTGACATACACAATTGCTGTGGTGCGCACTTTGATGCACACTCACACTAATAATAATTGCTTATTATTTAAAATAAAGTTTTAACATTAGACATCCGATTGACAACATAAAATCTTAAAGGGCTGCTGTAGTTTAGGAAAAACTTTGCATGTTTTTTTGCATACTTCACAAATAACATTAGCTGCTGTATAAGCTGTGAGCATAAAAGTAAAAAAAAAATCTTTCTTATAGCAGACGCTGTTTGTGCCTGAGGGATACCATGTCTGTTTTTTTTCCTGCTGGCTTGGAGCCAGAAGGGGTGTTTTACGCTGATTTGTATTATTTATATAAGAGTGGATGGAGGGAGAATGGCTTACTTATCGGACTTAGATACATTTTAATATTTGATATTTTGCCCATCTCACACTCTGCAGAAGATAGATTGCAAGTAAACTTTCTAGCCTGTTTGCCTTGCTCTGTACTTGCCCTCTCATGCGTTGAAAAGGAAATATTACTATCATGGCAACTTCCACGCACTAGGAGAATCTGTTACAGTTAATATTTTTCCTGAAAAAGCTTTTTTTGCTCAAGGCTAACACAGCTACTAATGTTCCCAGTTTGCTGCATATTTCACAAATGTGAAGTTTTTCCAAATCTACATTGCTATTAAGTCCATTGTTAGAATGCAGTGACGTCAGTGCCCCCTTTTTCTCTCCCCATGCCCCAGGCCGCATGTTGCTGAACGACTCTCGGAAGGGTCCGCCTCATGTCCATTATCGGCGCCCGTATGGCTGCGCTGTGCTGAGTCTGGGGGAGGTGCTGCCAGTGCTATGTGAACATCGAGAGGAGAAGGACTTTGTGCTGAAGGTGTATATGTGAGTACCGAGTATGGTGGAAAGAAATGGTCATTGCATGAAAAAAATCAAAAAGAGTATCAGAAGGTTTAAAAGGGTTGTGGGTGAGTGAAGATCTAGCAAATTTACTGGATTAACTTTTAAAAGAGGGGTTTCATTGAATCAAATGATCTCCATAAAATGGTGACATTCTCCCATAGTCTGGTAAGGCAGATTGCCTAAAAACATTACTTTCCTAACAATTGCTACCAGTACTTCATCCATCATGTTACATCAGATGTTTACACAAACATGATCTGGATTAGATTCTTGTCACTGTGGTGTGGGCACTGTGACAAGGGGACCTAAGTTGTGTAGTCGTTGGGTACTGGAGATACTGTGACCGGGGAAAATGTGTTGAGCTTTCTTGGATAGTTCTGCAGGATTTAAAACAAGTTTATTTTCTAGGTGTAACAATGAGAATGAGTGGTATCAGATCCATGAGAACATTATCCGCAAAACCAGCACCAAATACTCCACTCCAAGCTCAAATTATGGTAAGTGCCTAAAATACCTCTAGGATCAGGGATAATAACTCTAGGAGCTATGATCTGTGGTACATTCATTAGGAGTAGGTCCTACAGATAATATCGCTTGGGTGAGGAACCTCAGATTTACCTCCTACATTGTCCCAATAACAGTCACCTCCTACAGCTCTTGTCATGGCAGGGATATCCATTACTCTCTGTAGAAGGAACCTGTATATAGTCTGCCTTAAAGGGCTATTGTAACAGCATGAAATAGATGGTTTAAGTAACCATTGGCCATTATACAATTCATATTCCATGATTTACAAAAGCAATATTCAGTATTAAACTTCAGAGATCGGTTCTCTATAAGGTCAATGGGGGTGACAGCTTTGTGTAGGAGGCAGTGCTAGATTTTAACACACAATGGTATAGAAGCAAAATGCTCTATGTTGGCTGAAATTTGCTGGATTAAAGTGGGTTCCCCATGGGGACAGCCTATGAATGATTCTTTGGCATTCGATTTAATCAAATTGTTCATAATGCACTTTAGACTTGTCTCTCAGACAAACCCTTCCATCCCCCTTTATGACCTGATCAAGGTGGTGAGATTTAGTTCTACTGGAATCTGATCCTTCTATATTAAATTCATATTCAAAGATGCTTTAAACATGGCCGCCAGTAATATATCTAACACCCTGTGAGTTCCTTCATTGATAAGCTCATGTTAGGAGGGAGACACTCAGATCAGGACCATGGACAGCTCCTGTAGACTCACTACGACTTCACCGCCTAGTTCACAAAGGACAGGACTAACAACCCCACTAACCTACTCCAGCAATCAAAGACTTAGTTGATTGCACCCTCACCAGCCCACACTCAGCATCGACCTCAGCTAACTACCATACTCACCTTTCACATTACATCAGGTTCTCAATGAATTACTCACCACAGACCTCAAGTAACTGCAACCACTCGTATGTAGTATTAATCAAGGTATTACATTGAATAAATTACACCATGGTATACTACAATCTATTTATTATGGTGTCCTTATGTCCTTTTGTCTCTTCAGGGCTAATTGTGTCACTGCAGCTACTGCGTGGGGACATGGAGCAGATAAGGAGAGAGAACCAGCTACTGTTCAACCGAGGTGCAGCTGTGACCCGCAAGCTGGGGTTCCCTGATGTCATCATGCCAGGTATGACATCACAGGAGAGGGTATTCTCTCAACCAATCTGTCTTTAGCATACTCACATACAGGTCTGTCTGTCTCTAACACACTCACACACAGGTTTGTCTTGTCTTTAGCACACTCGCACACTGGGCTGTCTCTCTACAGCACACTCACATACTGTTCTGTCTGTCTATCAGCACACTCATACACTGGACTGTCTCTCTCCTAGCACACTCACATACTGTTCTGTCTCTATCAGCACACTCATACATTGGACTTTCTCTCTCCTAGCACATTCATACACTGGACTGTCTCCTAGCACACTAACACACAGGTCTCTCTCTCTCTCTGCGCACTCACACAACGATTTGCCTCATTTTCAGCACACTCACACATAGGTCTCTGTCTCTCAGCACATTCTCATACAGGTCTCTCTCAGCACACAGATCTTCCTTTTTCAGCACATTAACACATAGATCTGTCTCCCTCATAGCACACTCACACAAAGGACTGTCTCTCAGCACACTCTCATACAGGTCTCTCTCAGCACACTGATCTTCCTTTTTCAGCACATTAACACATAGATCTGTCTCTCTCCTAGCACACTCACACAAAGGACTGTCTCTCAGCACACTCTCATACAGGTCTCTCTAAGCACACTGATCTTCCTTTTTCAGCACATTAACACATAGATTTGTCTCTCTCCTAGCACACTCACACAAAGGACTGTCTCTCAGCACACTCTCATACAGGTCTCTCTAAGCACACTGATCTTCCTTTTTCAGCACATTAACACATAGATTTGTCTCTCTCCTAGCACACTCACATACAGGTTTGTCTCTCTCCTTGCACACTCGCACACGTGTCTGTCTGTCTCCTAGCACACTCACACACATGTCTGTCTCTCTCCTTGCACACTCGAACACATGTTTGTCTATTTCCCAAACACTCTCATACAGGTTATCTTGTCAGTCTCTTCTCAGTCTCTGTCTCATATTTCTCTCCCTCTGTCCCACTTCTTTCCTCCCCATTGGTGCCTCAGAGAAGCTTTTAGCTGAGTGTAAGTCTGATTGCTTAAGAAATGCTTGGGGTGTGAGAATGGTGCACTGTCTCATGATGACATCAGAGCTGTCTCCTATAGGTTTTCACTGTCTCCTTTGTATGTGTATATATATGTATATATTTACAAGCAGTGTATGAATATATAGAGATACACAGCAGCATGCTGACCACTTCTCTGCAGCATTACTCAGTAGGGTGGTATGTGCTGCAGGATGACAATGCTTTTTTATAGTTCAGATGCTCTGCCGGGGGCATGGTAATGCTCTGCAGGATAGTAATGCTCTGCAAGCACATGTGTATGCTCTGCACAATATTAATGCTCTGCAGGAGTATGTGAATGCACCAAAGATATGCAATGCTCTGCTAAATGCAAAGTAGTGACGCTCTGCAGGAGAGCAGTGCTCTGTTCAATGTTGCTGATCATACCATGCTTTGACCATACATTGCTCTGCCCAGTGTTGCTCATATTTCCATGCTGTCTCCATACAGTGCTCTGCAGTGCTCCCCTGCGCATGTTCCCAGGACTCTACAGTTAATCCTGTGTTCTGCCCACATTGCTGTCTCCGCAGGTGATGTCAGGAATGATCTTTACGTAACACTGGAAAGAGGGGACTTTGAAAGGGGAGGGAAGAGTGTCCAGAAGAATATTGAAGTCACAATGCACGTCTTGTATGCAGATGGAGAGAACCTGAGGGTGAGTGTGCCACTTTTTGTGTATATGGGTGAATGTGAGTGTGCTATTCTGTGTCTGTGAGTGCGTTACTCCATTAACGAGTGTGCAAACTCTTTGTGTGTGTATATGAGTGAGTGTTTGCATTTATCTAAGGTCCTTCCATTTTATCTGTTCTTCTGTCTGTATTTCTTTCTGTTTATTCTGTCTGTGATTACAAGCCATTACTTTCTGCATCTTCTCTATCATTATTTAGAGAAATATAGTTTTTTTATGATACTATGTGTTTGTGTATATATGTACACTGAATATTTACATGGACGTATATCTCTCCATAGGATTGTGTCTGTCTGGGTACAGGGGAGCCGCCCCGCACTCAGTTTCACTCCTTTGTGCTTTATCACAACAACAGTCCCCGCTGGGGGGAGCTCATCAAACTGCCTGTCCCCATTGACCGGTTCCGGGGGTCCCACCTGCGCTTTGAGTTCAGACACTGCTCCAGTATGTAAATACGGGAAACAAAGCAGCAGATTGCCACGAAGAAACAGAGAGACACTAAGCAGCACACAGTCACTACTCAGCACACTGCCACAACTCAGCACACTGCCACAGCTCAGCACATTGCCACAACTCAGCACATTGCCACAACTCAGCACATTGCCACAGATCAGCACATTGCCAAAACTCAGCACATTGCCACAACTCAGCACATTGCCACAGCTCAGCACATTGCCACAACTCAGCACACTGCCACAGCTCAGCACATTGCCACAACTCAGCACATTGCCACAGCTCAGCAAATTGCCACAACTCAGCACATTGCCACAGCTCAGCACATTGCCACAACTCAGCACATTGCCACAGCTCAGCAAATTGCCAAAACTCAGCACATTGCCGCAACTCAGCACACTGCCACAACTCAGCACATTAGTACATATGCATGTCAGGTAGCACAAGTTCTAAGTTCTTGATACTTAATGTTTGAGAACATTTGGTAAACTATAACTAAATATATTGATTTTCTCTGTACTGTGACTGTTGCAGCCAAAGACAAAGGGGAGAAGAAACTATTTGGATTCTCATTCACCCCCCTGATGAGGGATGATGGGACCACGCTGTCTGATGACATCCATGAGCTGTATGTGTATAAGGTACTGACCCCTGTGTCCTGATAAGTGTCAGTCCCTCATTTTCCTAAATCCTGCCCTCTTCCAGTCTCTGACTCTCCCTTTCGCACGGCAGTGTGATGAGAATAGCACCTTCAACAACCATGCACTGTACCTGGGCCTCCCCTGCTGTAAGGATGACACCAGTGGCTGCCCAAACATCCCTTCAAGCCTGATATTCCAGCGCAGCCCCAAGGAGACTTTCTGCATCTCTACCCAGCTGTCATCGACCAAACTCACACAGAACGGTACTATGCAAAGCACTCTGCACACACAGCATACTCTGCTCACCTTTACCAAACTCACACAGAATAGTGTCATGCACTCTTGACACACTGCACACCCAGAATGCTGAATGTGCAGCTTTTCAGTGTCCATTTAATGCTTTTCTGTGCCCCCACCATACATACACACACAGATTGTTCAGCAGCTCTCAGGAGCAGTTAATGATCTGAATAAGTTTCTTTTCACAGACAACTTGATAAATGACCATGGTGTACAGATTTAAATCTTTGTGTAAAGTAATTATATAGAGATCATTACTGCTCATTTCTGAGTAGTTCAATTGCTGAACCGCATCCTGTGGAACAAAGCTGTAAATGCACATTAGCACTCAAGGCTCCCACAGCACTGGCACAGCATCTGACTGCGTCATATTTTAGTTTTGTGCTCACACTAATCTAACACTTACACACAGAACTGTACCAAAGTCCTGCACACACACCGTGATATATCATTTGGATTCCTCAATCCATGGAACATACAACATATATCATTAGTTTTCCCATGTATTTTATCTTTCTGTTGCTCTTTCTCTGTTTTTTTACGTCTTCCATTCCTTCTTTCCCTCTCATAGTTGACCTTCTGGCTCTCTTGAAGTGGAAGGCTTACCCAGATCGAATACTAGATATTCTAGGCCGACTCCGGCACGTGAGCGGGGAGGAGATTGTAAAGGTACAGGACTCCCCTTTGTGAACCCCACATTGGGGATGCAATGCACCCTGAACTAATGGGGAGCAGGCGCACCCTGCATTCATGGGGAGAAAAAGCACAGAGAGAGAGCATTTAGCCCGGTTAATTATGTTCTGCAGATGGGGGCCGCCAGAGAGAGGGGCACTTTACAGGTTGTGATATGCACAGCACCTTGTATATTAAGGTGGGGGGTAGAAAGAAGGACCATATGAGGACAGTCTTTGGAAAAATTAACATAAAGTACCAGATTTATCAAACAGTGTATCAGAATATGACACCTATTACAGTAGGCAATATGCCACTCTATATGAAAAACAGTATTTATGAAGTAGCGAATGCTCCTGTACGCCATTCAGCATGATATAAAATGCGTGTATCCAATTTGGGAGAACAAAGTATTGTGGACAGCTTAAAAATGTCTATTGATTAATATTATTATTGTTTATTTGTAAAGTGCCAACATATTCCGTAGCGCTATACATAAGTTAAGTTACAGGCAATGACAAGTTCAAGATTCACACATTGCAATGAATGGAGGGCCCTGTCTTTGAGTTTGGAATCCGGTGTCCGTAGCGCTTTCCCGAAAGCACCGCGCAGGATTGAAACTCGCAGACTTACAATCTAAAGGATAAACCAGCAGTGATATTCTTGAACATATTTACACTATTTATTTTCTTAAGCAGCTGTAATTGAATAGAGCAATGCATATGGAATAGAAATAATGGAAAAAATAATAAAATTCAAATTATTTTAATTATAATAAAAACAATAATAATAGTAATAGTAGTAATAATAATAATCACATTAATATTAATTATTGCAATAATATAGTAATAGTAATAATACATAAATAATATTAAACATTATTGTTAATATACATTATTAGTAATCATATGGTAATGTAACAATAATATAAAAATATAAAGAAGACCAACAGCCTTATTAAATTGTGATTTGTCCAATTGAATAGGACTCTATATAAGCACATAGCATATTTTTTTACAGAAGTTTTTAGCTAGTGAAGACCTTGCTTTTGAATAGAAGTTCACTAACTAAAAACGTATGTAAAGAAAAAATGCTCTGTGCTTATACAGAGCCCTATTCAATTGGCCGAATCACAATTTAATAAGGCTGCAGATCTCCAAAAGCACATTAATAAATTAGATGGCAAGTAAAATGATTCACCGTCTAAAAGACACAATTTATAAGGAGACTCAATGACATTAAAATGTATAAAATAGAGGGGAGACGAGAGAGTCGGATATGAGAGAGACCGGCAAATATATTAAAGGGTTTAATAATGTGCAGGCCAGATGAGTGAGAACAAGAGGTCATGAGATGCAGTTGGAAAATTTGGGGGTAATGTGTGAAAGTACAACTTTACAGTAAGGGTAGTAGATAACGTGGAGCAGCCTTTCAGTGGAAGCAGTAGAGACAAACAGATAAAGGTTTCAAGCATGAAAAAGGTAAGCGTAAGGCTACCTTGAGCGTTTTATGTTGTAGAATGGGCAGACTAGATTGCTTGATTTTGTTTTCTTATCTGCCATCAATTCTCTGTTTCTATATATATCATCAGTCAGAGGAGGGGAAGAGAATCCTACACTAGAGCACTTTGCATTTTAGTAGACAAAGCACCCAGAACTGGTGTGAAGAGAGCCTTAATGTGTGCGTTTTGGAAGGATCCAAGAGAAGAGTTCCCTACTTGGTAGTAAGAGCACCGTGCACTTGTACAGGGGGAGACAGGAGCACTCAAGAAGGTTATAATGTAGGGTAGTAGAGCGTCCTTACTAATGTTTACTAATGTGTGTTTGGTATCAGTTCTAACTCTAGCCCCAATCAGTTCTTGCAGGATATCCTGGACACCCTATTTGTGATTCTGGATGAAAACACCGAGAAGTATGGGCTGCTCGTTTTCCAGTCCCTGGTGAGACACTTTGTGTGATTGATGTTCTGTATAAGTGTAAGTGATATGGTCTTAAATGGACCATAAATTACAAGCACCATCTAAATGCTCATATTTATATGTACTACATTTGTTCTCTTTGATGTTAGATTGTCTACAAAATCCAAGTAAACAAGTTTGTTTTGCATTAATGTGTCAATTTCATTGATATTTTCAGGGTGCTTGTGCTTTTTTGTCCTTGCAAAACCTGCATCCACACTCTGCAGAGGGGCACCTGAGTTATATAAAACGGCTCTTATAAAACAGCAAATTATGCAATCAATGTTCAAAAATGGAAACTGTTTTTTTTTACTTGGTTGTCAGTGCCCTGTATGATGATGTACTTGATGGACTCCATGCCCATTTATAAATAATTTCTGATTACACATTGATCTTTTATGTTAATAAATTTGGTGAGGATTTATGTCACAATATACAAATATAATAATGAGGCAGGGTTTCTATGTAATGTATATATGACATAGGAATAGAGCATTAGGCAGCAATGTAACCGTTCTTGTGTTCAAGTCTTGCTCAGTTGTTTTTTTAACAATATATTGTGCCGCAGAATAAAACAAAAAACCGCTATAAATTGTATGACAACAATGGACTCTGCAGTGCAGACATTCCCATAAACACCTTAAGAATATTACACTTTCCATTACTTCTCCAGTGCAGAGCTAGCAGATAAACTACACAAGGCCCCTATTCAATTGAGCAATTGTAAGTTACTTGAGCCCGCGATGTAGCCCGTAAACTAATTTGCTATTCAATTGGCGTTTTTAGCTACCCGCCAACTATTTTCGGGTTACAGACTGAAAATCCCTGCGGTTGTCAAAATCGTAACTGCGACCCAGCTAAGCCTTTGATCTTTCAAGCCCGTAAATGTTACAATCGCAAATCGCTATTCAATTGCTACAGTTCCTCAAGCCCGCAAATGTTTTCACACCCATGAATGGCAAATGTAGAAGAAAATCCTACGTGTACCAGATAGGACTCTCAAGAGGATTAATTTGGATGGTTATAACGTATTTAGGAAATATAGGGTTAATGGTAGAAGAGGAGGAGGGATTTGTCTGTATGTTAAGCCTGGTTTTAAACCTGTAGTCAGAGAAGATATTTATGGTGGAACTAGCGACAACATTGAATCTTTGTGGGTTGAGTTAAAAAACGGAGGAGCTAATTCTAAACGAATATTGGTAGGAATATTCTATAACCCCCCCAAATATAATTGAGGGTGATAAATTGCAATTATTACTGCAAAAAGATAATGCAGCTAAGCACGGACAAGTTCTAATAATGGGATATTTTAATTACCCTGAAATAAACTGGATGAATAAGACCAGCAGTTCAGCTAAGGGGAGCAGGTTCTTGAGTACACTCAGGGATCATTATTTGGCCCAGGTTATACAGGAGCCTACTAGAAATGAGGCCATCTTGGATTTAGTCATCACAAATAATATTGATATAATATCAAATGTTAAAATATGGGAGCCCTTGGGGAATAGTGATCACAACACGTTTCATTTGAGATTGAATAAAAAAACAGAATTGTAAGGGGCCAACAAAAACTCTAAATGTTAAAAGGACTAACTTTAATGGTCTAAGGACAGCAATAAAACATATAGACTGGGACAAAGAACTTACAGGGAAAAATAGAAAAAATAAATGGATTCAAAACCTTACTAAATAAACATACACATCGGCATGTGCCATGTGGAAATAAAATGAATAGAAGTAAATCACATCCCATGTGGCTTAACAATGACTTAAAGATCATGATGAGGAAAAAGAAATATGCATTTAAATTATACAAGAAGGAGGGAACAGAGGCAGCTTTATGTGACTATAAGGAAATCAACAAGGCTTGCAAAGGGCTAAAATAGAAAATGAGAAGTCAGTTGCAAAGGAGAGTAAGACTATTTTTTAAATATATTAATGGGAAGAAGGCGAGAAAGGAAGCTATAGGAACATTACAATGTGACACAGGCTGTTTGATAATTAGTGACCAGGAAAGGCAGTTGAGCTAAATAGGTTATTTTCTTCGGTATACATAAGTAAGTTACCAGTGGTTGGGACACAACAACATAATGGGGCTACACTACCGTCACCAAATAACTGGTTAATGCAGGAAGAAATCCAAAAGAGGTTTGGAAAAAATAAATGTTAATAAAGCACAAGGTCCTGATGGAAAACATCCACAGGTACTGAGGGAGCTGGGTTCTGTAATAGCCAAACCATTATATCTAATCTTTCAAGACTCATCACCGGTCGCTATCAGATGACTGGAGAAAAGCAGAGGTGATACCTATATTTAAGCAAGAGCAAATCCAGGGAATTATAGACCTGTAAGCCTCACTTCTGTAGTTGGGAAGCTTTTAAAAGGGTTAATAAGAGACAGTATACAAGAATATGTCTATTTGAACAAGATCATAATTATGTGTCAAGACGCATTTATGAAAGGTAGGTCATGTCAAACAAATCTAGTTTCTATGAGGAGGTTAGTACGAACTTTGATCAGGGCAACTCAGTGAATGTAGTATTTTTGGATTTTGCAAAAGCTTTTGATACAGTAATTGTGCAAACTAAGGGATGCAGGAATTGCAGTAAATATCTGCTCATGGATCGAGAGCTGGCTAAAAGACAGGAAGCAAAGGGTTGTTGTAAATGGAACATACTCCGATTGGTCTAATGTGATAAGTGGGGTTTCTCAAGATTCACTATTACTTCCTCTCCTTTTTAACATATTTATTAATGACGTAGAAGTAGGACTCAAAAGTATTGTCTCCATTTTTGCTGATGACACTAAGTTGTGCAAGGTAATTAAATCAGAAAATATGTACTTTCCCTCCAAATTGATTTGCATAAATTAGAGAAATGGGTGGCTAAATGGCAGATGATATTTAATATGAATACATGTAAAGTTATGCATTTGGGGAGGAAAAATTAGCCATGCAATCTTAATGGAGCAAATCTAGGGGTATCTGATATAGAAAGGGATTTAGGAGTACTTGTGGACAACCACCTAGGTAACAGTGCTCAGTGCCAAGCAGCAGCTGCAAAGGCAAATAAAATATTATCATGTATTAAGAAGGGTATAGAAGCCAGGGAAGCAAATATAATTCTGCCACTATACAAATCTCTAGTACGCCCTCATTTGGAATATGGAGTACAGTTTTGGGCACCACTTTATAAAAAGGACATTTTAGAGCTGGAAAAAGTACAAAACTAATAAGGGGAATGGAGGGGAAGTTATGAAGACAAAATAACCAAATTAAACTTATCTTCCCTAGAGAAAAAGTGTCTAAGAGGGGATATGTTTACCTCATATAAATACATCCAGGATCAGTATAAAGATTTGTCAAGTGAACTTTTTGTGCCAAGAGGTTTTCAGCTGACAAGGGGACATACTTTGAGGTTAGAGGACAAAAGATTTCACCTTAAAGAAAGAAAAGGGTTCTTCACAGTAAGGGTGGTTAAACTGTGGAATTTTCTACCAAAGGAGGTGGTGACAGCGAATTTGATAGATAACTTTAAAAAGGGGTTAGATATATTTTTGAATAAAGAGGGCATTCAGGGTTGTCCTGGATAACTAGCGAAGGAATATTGATCTAGGGAGAAAGTTTTAATGTTTAATCAATAAACAATTCTTAAAAAATAATCCACATATTAAAAGGATCAGATGAGATCTCAAAAGGTTGAACTTGATGGACTAAAAGTCTTTATTCAACCCCAAATAATATGTAACCTGATCGTGGCAGTGTAAATGCAAATAAAAAATCAATACTGCACTTTAAAAGACGGAGACAGGGATGAAAGGCATTAGCATTAATTGCACAACAGCCTCAAGCTCGCAAATATGCAATAATAAAAAATAAAATAATGTTTAATTTCCGTGTTATATCAATCTCCGTAATCAAGGTGTTAATACATATCAGGCCATCCACATGGACTAGAACAGTATCATCATTTTTATTATTTTGTACATTGCCGGATTGCGAGTCTGATCGCACAACGGACTCTAAACACTAATTGATTGACATCTAACCTCCATGTTTTACTGATGTCATAATGACGGTCTCATTTACTACTGACTGTTTCTAAATCGTTAGTTTCAGCCTTTCCTAATTGATCATGATCATGCTCTGAAATGCTAATTACGGGTGCATGGTTTACGGTTTAGGCTTTCTGCCATGTAGCTGTTGGTTTGACCAATTGAATCGCTCTGTAACTGTTGCAAATTTCAAGCCTGCAAACTTGTGGCCAGTATGAAGGCAACTGTAGGCTTGCAATTGAATAGGGGCCAAGGTGTCTGCATTACAGCCTGAAGCTCATGAGAGACCCATAGAAAGCTCTGACAGCTGGACTGTAGATTATTCCTCCTATGGACTGTCTCAACCCAGCTCACATAAAGCAGCTCATTGGCTGTGTGTCTAAACCGTCATCCTCATTATCTATCCTGTTTCTTGTGGAAGGATTTTACAACCTTTTAACATGATTTTAAATCATCTGTCCAATGGAAATCACAAAAACTGCTATGCTCCATGTGCATTTAAGCTGCATATGAGCTATTTCATGAACTCAAGCACAAATATAAAAAATGTTAATACTAAATTTATGTACATGTATAACAAACACAGGCAGCCAAACATCCTTATAAACAAGTACATGACTGTATCCTGTGACTCACATCCTCCATATATGCCTGTGTACTTCTGTATATTAGGGTATATTTGTTTAATCGCAACCACAACATATATAAGTAATATGTAAATATCCGTGCTTTTTGACACAGATAATTTGCAATATATTCTGTCTCTTTTCCAGGTTTTTATTATCAACCTTTTGCGAGACAACAAATATTATCATTTTCGCCCAGTATTGGACACTTATATCCAGAAGCACTTTGCTGGTGCATTAGCGTACAGGTAAGCGTTACGTTTCAGGCTGTTAATAAGGTTTGTGGCATTGCCAAGCTGAGGATAATGTTAATAAACCCTGACCCCTTCTCCCAACAGAGAATTGATCCGCTGTTTGAAGTGGTACATGGAGCGTTCAGCTGAGCTTGTAAGGCAGGATCACATCCAGGAAGCCATGAGGGTACGTGTACGTTACTGGGGTGGAAATATTTATATGAGGGGGTATAGGGAGACTAGGGGTAATTACAGGTGAGATACAGCCACAGTCCATGGATACAGAACTGACTTCACCCATGTTTGACCACAATAGCTATGCTGCCATGTTTATCTTTTAACCTCCTTATGGTCATAGCTTGAAAACATCTCTGTAGAATTAGCAGCAATCGTAGTATAATCTCCACTCCACCCCAAGCTCACAATCATATAGTTTCTCACCCCTCTGTTATTTTACTGCTCCCAAGTAAATGGTTTCAGAAAGCTGTGTTTAGAGTCTCAGACAATCATTGCTAAACTTCCCACTTGACTTAAGTCATTTGCCAACATGCAGCAAACTCTACCTTCAGCATCTGGTCAATATGCTGCACCATCGTAGCTAAATCAATAACCAGGGTTACTGTCATCCTACTGCCCGAGTGCTTCCCCATCTCTCTCCAGCACATATTCCCCATCCTACATCTTCCCATGAGTTGTTCAGTCTTTGATCACCACAATGCTCTCTCTCTCTTTCTCAGGCTCTGGAGAACCTTTTCAAGTTCATAGTCCAGTCGCGCCTGCTCTTTGCTCGTTCCACGGGTGGCCTGGATGAAGAGCAGTTCAGATGCAGTATCCATGAGCTCTTCCAATCCATGAGATTTGTCTTAAGTTTGGACACAAGGAGCTCCGACACTCTGCTCTTCACACAGGTAAGGCAAGCAACTGAGAGGGTCTGCCATCAAGGAGTGTGGGGTTGAGTGAACCCCTCCATCACAGAGTGTTTGGTAGAGGGGGCTGTTGGATGAATAAATCCCTATGCCAAAGCGTGTACAAAACAGGGAGTCAATAATCCACCCAACCTTTTTAGATTCTTTTTTATCTTTCGTTGGGAGTCCTTCCTCTATCTTGTCTTCTCTCTCTCTGTTCATACCACCCTTTTTCTTTGTTCTCTCTCCTTGCTACTTTTGTGTTTTTTCTCTTCTCCTTTTTTTTGGCTTTTGGCTTCTCTTTTCTTTACCTCCTTATTCTTCATTGCTGGCGCTTCTCTTTCACCTTTGCTCTTCTCCTTCCCTCTGCTCCTCCTTCTACCTCCTCCTCCGCTCCTCCTTCCTCTTTCCTCCTACACATGAAGCCCACTGCGGCCGGAGGACAGGTGAGCGGGACAGGGGAAACTGGCCCCCAAAACACCGGGGGTTCTCCCACAGATTGCTATGTAAGTAGAGCTGCTTTCCAGTTAAGACCCTCATTGACCCCACAGTTACCCCCAATGCACCTCTTAAATATATCCCTTTTGTACCCTAGCCTAGTCCTCACTGCAACCCCAAATCTATCCTTGATCGCATCCCTCAGCTAGTCCCTCGCTACACCCCAGCTAACAATCACTTTGCCCTTAATTACACTATCCCTGCACCCCCAAATAATTGTTACCAAGTACCCCAGTTAACCCACAGCAACCCTCACTGCTGTAAAAAACTAAACTCTCCCTGCACCCTAACTTAACCCTCAGTACACCCCATATATATTTTTTCCAAATGAATGCACGTTCCTATACATACCTTGTAGATTTAGGTGTAAGACTGTTGTGTTGAACCCACCCACTCTCACTCCACTGCCACCCTGTCTCACCATCCATTGCACACTGTAACCTATTCTCACTGTAGCTCATGGTAGTTGAGAGGTATCAAAATCTAGAGTGTATTCACAAAGCTGTTCTTTATAGTTTCATTACCATCTCTTCTTCATCCCTCATCAGTTCATACACATTGTGGGCATTTTGTTTTTTGTCTTCATTATGTGGCCCCTTACTTGATTCACTAACCTGCAAAGTCAAAGACAGCCTCGAAAAATCAGTAAAGCCTATTCCAGTTAAAATATATTATATTAAATCAAGAAATGTCTTTTATTATGAGCCACAGGTTAGCTAGAATAATATTGTGTTTGAGTGGCTCATATATATTGAAGAATACAGGTTTCATTTTATAAGCATTATACCAGCATAACACTATTTAACCCTTTTAACTGGCGGAACGCTACGCAATATGTTAACAGCTATAAGCTAAAGTACATAATCCTTCAAATCCTACAAGCTTGATATGACAATCTTATAATTGGATGGTACGTACGTCCCAGCTGTGTGATTAGAAATTACACAGACACCCATGATAAAAAAATAAATCTAAGACATTCATATATATTATATAAGATAATGTATGTAATATATATATATATATATATATATATATATATATATTTCTGTCAATCCATGTATGTTGTAGTTTACATCTTTTAGGCCATGTTTTTTTAGGCAGGGAATATTACAAGGTTTTTAACACTTTACAAGTC
This sequence comes from Discoglossus pictus, assembly GCA_027410445.1. NCBI lineage: Eukaryota > Metazoa > Chordata > Amphibia > Anura > Alytidae > Discoglossus > Discoglossus pictus. The sequence continues at coordinate 40,720,985 of CM050169.1, read as the reverse complement.
GCTGTCATTGTTTATGTAATTGCCAAACTCATCTGTGAATTTTTTTTAAATCCATTTTATTTTAGACAAAACATACATCTTAATGTCATTTAATCCAATCCTAAAATCCATATATGATATATTTTAACATTTACCTTTCTAGGGAGGAGGGTGGAAAACATGTCAAAAACACAGATTTTTTTACAAAATTTAAAGCACCCACACCCTACCTGCTATAAACTATTTTAACAAAACATAATATGGCATGCTATGGCTGGCAACCAGTTACCAAAATATATAACATTGCCCCAGACTAATTTATTATAAGTTCAGTTGGTTTACATTATTCTGTATTGTGACAATGTACCAGTCTCCTCTGGGTTTATGCCCCAATCTCTGGCACTTTCATGGAGGAACACAATACAAGAGGCTGTATATACTTTTTACATTTCCAATTTTTACCAACACTTTGCCAACAATAACAAACCCAAAACTAATCAAAGAAAATAATAGGCCTCCGTTGCACTAAAGCACTACCTCAACTAATATACAGTTTCCTCACTAACCAGCTCTCATCCAGCTAAACTTGGGTGGAGCAAAACAAACATCCCACTAGTTTAACAGTCGCTGGCCTGTATATTTCCTCAGATTTCCCTAATTGGACCCTAAATTGCAAGCTCCCTCTAAATGATTATATATTCTCTTCACTGCTATAATACATTTTCCCTTTGAGATTAGAATGTCTAGCAAACCCAAAGGAGTAAAATTACAATTTTGATTGCCGCAAGAAGTGTGTATTGGCCACTGAATTTACTCAAATCCTCGTCTATTTTTTTGGAGAATGGGCCAGAGCCTTAACACCAAGTTTCCCTGCTTGGCCATTGGCTGATTGCTATGGGATCTCTGCTACTCTAGTGATCTCCTTATAACTATAGGGGCATCTCACCACTTACTTGCACTTTACATACATATATTAAAACTATTTTGCACTTTATGTGCCCCTTTTGCAGAAGGGAAGCATTTGGCTAGTGTCTCCCTACAACACTTGATGGCCAGGAGGAGAAGGTGGCAGATATCCCCCTGGCCCAGAAAACATGACACTGGACACTGGAATGGATTTTGATATGTATTTGCTGCATGTTTTGGTGTTTGGTCACTTTCACTTATTTTGTGGAAGCCAGAAGTGGTCACTCTGGCCCTGTTGCTTAGTATCCCTCTGGTAGGACCCTGAGGGAAATTGTCAGCAGTTGCCTCCCCTGAGAGAAAGTTTAGGGAAGATGGTGGCAGCTCCCCCCTGACAACGTTTTAGACCAGTATCCTGGGGCTCTGGCCAATGACACTTGAGATAGGTCTTGAACCTTGCTCAGAGCCCTAAAGATAAGGAACATGATCCTCAAGATATTAAGGCAACAGGACTGAAGACCCCTCTGACCTATTTTCATAGAGTGTGAATTTTTCATAGTGTGAAGATGAGCACAAGCACTTTTTTCACTTTGCAGCACTAGTGCACATCCTTAAGTTCAAAAAAAGTTTTTTTAATAGCCGGAGGAGCATTCAATCTGTTTCATTGACATTGACCCTCTTTCAAATGTGCTTTGTTATGCCCACTTCATCAAAGGTGCATGAAATCTCTCACTTGAAAAGGGCTCACTCCACTTCTAAAAGGGGGCCACATTCCCTGTTTTGGGGGTTGTAGGCAGATATATGTACTTATTTATCCCCATAAAAATCCCTGGTGAGCTATTAATGGTCATGTCATCATCATTTTAGAGTAACTACCTGATGATTACTGGGGCATAGGGCACACTATTTATATGCAGATAGGTCTGTTCTGTAGGGTACCATTGGTGGTCTACTGGTGGAACAGGCAAGATGGGACCCCTCATTTGAAAGAGTGCTCAGACGCTTAAGGAGCTTCAATTGTAGCCCCCATACCATGGAGGATAACATGAAACCTCTCAAAGTAAAGAGGGGATTCTTGTTTTTCAAAAGAGCCTCATAATTTGTTTTTTATTATAGTTAGGAGGAAAGTTGAAAAACCCTCTGCTTCAGGTGACAATGGTGGTTAGCTGGCCAGTTGCCAATTTTAACTTATTAAGTTTTTTGTTTTAGACAAAGCAAAAAATATATAGTTTGTGTGACCTATATAACAAATAAATAAATAAATAATTATACATTAAAAAAAAAAAAAAATATATATATATATATATATATATATAAAAATTATATACATAAATTTGTTTTCATACAAAAACATCACAAATAATAAAGTGAAACATTTTTTTTAAGAAAATGAAACCACTCAATTATTAATTAATGTCTTTTAATTCTTCAAAGTAATTAAGAGACTAAATTAATTTATTTATCAGAAATTGAATTCAGTTTTTCATTTTATCTTCTAGTACTAGATAATTCCTACTTTATAAGATTGTGATTAATTATTTGTATTAATAACATCGAAAATAAGTACATTTGGGAATTGGGTGGTTAGTGGGCCAGTTGCCAATTTTAACTTGTTAAGTTTTATTTTTGTTTTAGACAAAGCAAAAAAATATGTAGTTTGCGTGACCTATATAACAAATATATATATATATATATATATATATATATATATATATATATATATATATATATATATATATATATATATTATATACATCATTTTGTTTTCATACAAAAACATCACAAATATTAAAGTGAAAAATGTTTTTAAGAAAATGAAACCACTCAATTATTAATCATCTAGTGTCTTTTAATTCTCCAAAGTGATTAAGAGACTAAATTAATTTATTGGCAGAAATTTAATTCAGCCATGGGGACCAAATATTTTACAGTTTTTCAATTTATCTTCTAGTACTAGCTAATTTCTACTTTATAAGAATGTGATTAATTTTTCTTATTAATAACACAGAAAAAAGGTACATTTGTGATTTTTCAAATAGTAGTAACACAAATATGTACTGTAGCAAAAATAAATTGTAAAACGTTTTTAAAGGATAAGAAGGGAGATTTTATGGAAGACCTAATAGATAATGGACAGGGTCTTGTTTAGTTTTAAAATTTTAAATATCAGATATAATTTTGCAAGTTTTACACCGTAAAGATTTTTAGACAATCCCAAAGTGTATGAAAAAACTTATCTTCTTGGTCACAGTTTCTAAAACATTTTTTAGAGGTCCACATAAACATTTTATTTGATTTAGAAAGGCCCATATATGTTCTATGTAAGTATTTTTAATGAAGTTTAGTTTTCTGCTGACCCTATAATGATAATAAATATATGTAAATATTAAACATTTTTTATCTGTTCAGTCTGTCAATTTAATATCTCCTTTGACACAATTGGGCAAAAAATGTCTGTTTGCTCCTCTTTAAAAGGTATTCTTTCAATTATTTTTTTCTAATACCAGCAATTTAAAAACAGAAGAACATTTTCAGTTCAAATGGAAAAAATATTTAAGAACAACCATAGTAACTAACCCCTTCTTGACCGCTACCTTGTCGTGGTGAAGGGGTTTCTGTACCTTAGTGAAGCTGTGAGCTATACCATGTAGGGTCACCAAGATGGGCAGGTCATAGCAGAGAAGGAACTGGCACCCACTCCAGTATCTTTGCCAAGAAAACCTTATGGATAAGCACAACCAGAAACAAGATGTGCCTGGCATGCTGTGGTCCATAGGGTCATGGAGAGTCAGATATGACTGAACGACTAAACAACACCAACCCACTTTACAAATCTTTGTATAGTAGGTGTTGTGCATGCAGGGAAACAAAAACACAAATTTTGTGTATCAAGGATATACGCAGCCTTTGTGTGTGTGTGTGTCAGAGGATTGAGACGGTCTGTGTGGTTGTGCCTCTGTGTTGTGTTGTATTCAATGAGTGATGTCAATATATCCTCTTCTAATGTATGTATCATGTACAAGTGGTTTGATGTTGTCACTGATTATATAATTATTTGTTGTGTTGTTATATGGTGTTTGGATATACATGATAAAACATTATATGATACTTATAGCAGTGTAGACCCACAGGAACATTAAACAATCACATTTATGATTTCAATAAAATCACACACTGATAAAATAATAAATAACATAATTACGTAATTACATAGACCGTAATTACAAATTATATAATATTTTGTAAGACATGATAAAACATCCCGAACTCTTCAATAGAGACACTCACATACTTCTAACAGGGGATGACACAGAGTAAGACAACTGTAAAAGTAAGTTATAAAGGTGATGTGTTTTTTTTTTTTTTTTAATGCCGCTATCCTTTTACTTTATTATCTTTAAATAACCGCAGAGAAAATAATCTTTACAGTGTCCATTTAAGCAATAGTCTCAAATCCCCAATAAGAAATATGAGATATACTGTCATGTCCAAGGATGGAAGAGAGATTTAATAAGAATGTCCCTAGTATGAAACCTAATTTGGAATAACAGGGATTAATTGGGCTGTGAGTGAGCAGTACACTAATATTCTTTTTTTAATTGTTTGATCTCATTTATTTGGTTAATGTGTGGTTTTATAGAAGTAATAAACGTAATGTTTTAGTGCTCTTGTGCATTCAGGAACTATCCTTAGGGCCCTATTAAATTCGAAGCCTGCGTGCTTGAAATGCGGCGGAGTTACAGAGCGATTAAATTAGACAAGCACGCAACGTACATGGCATCCACATCCGTAAACCATGCTTACACACGTTGCATTTGCGGCCGTGAACATGATCAATTAGTCAAACTCGTGATTACGGATTTAGACAGAGCCAATACTAAAAGAGATTGTCATCATTACTTCACAAAAAAAATGGATTTTAGATTTCAATCACTTATGTTTTGAAGTCCGAGTTGTGATCAGGCCCACATTCCAGAAATAATGCAATATGAAATAAGCAATAAATGTAATATTCTAGTCCATGCGAGTTCCATTAAACATAAAATAGATTATTTTTTATTGCAGATTTGCAAACTTGAGAATGTTGTGCTATTATTATTATTACCTTAGATCACTTTCCCTTTAATTTGAAATACAGTATTGTGTTTATTTTTGCTTTTACAATGCTACGGACAGGACTTTAACCCCCTTGCGGGTACTCTCTTTTTGGCTCCATTTGCCGTTTACCGGTTTGAATCGCCAATTAAATAGCGATTTGCGATTGTAACATTTACGGGCTTGACTGATCAAAGGCTTAGCTTGGACGGAGTTCAGATTTTGACAGCCCGAAGAGTTTTTCCGCCTGGAATCCGCAGATCGTTTGCGGGTATCTAAAAGAGGCCAATTTAATAGCCGTAAGTCTTGCGGGCTCCTTTACGGGTTACAATTTCTAAAATCATAGCAATTTAATAGGGGCCTAAGTCTTTAAAGGCTCAGTGATCCTTATGTTATTGTGAGACATATTCCCATATTTCTCCACCAATATGGTTGGCTTAATCCCCTAAATAGACGAGTTTCAACACATAGCACACCAGTTGGTGACAAATCACACTAAAAATAATTATATTTCTTAACGTTTTTAATTTTATATATATATATATATATATATATATATATATATTGTATTTGTATGTTATTGTGTGGTTGGGGCAGATGCGGTTATGTTGCATTATATGTAGTGATAGTTTCATTCTGTTTCTTGGGTAGTGTCTTTGCATATCATAACGTTTGTTGTGCAGTGTACTGGCATAATGTATTGTTTAGTTTTTGTGTCTTTGCATTTTGCACAATGTAATATTGTGAGGGGTACTTTCATACTATAACATTGCTCTGTGCCCCTGCAGGCTGCCCTCCTCAGCTCTTTCCCAGCGATCTTTGAAGAGTTGCTTCCCATGTTCTCAGTGGCAGAGGTAGCAGAGTTTGTCCGTGGCACACTCAGCAGTTTGCCCAGCACCTTACACTTGGGCCAGTCCATGGATGTGGTGAAACTGCAGTCAATTGGTCGCACTGTGGATTGCCGGCTCTTCTCATATCCAGGTAAGGCAGCAGTATGGGTTATGGGGAAGGGCAGCAAATGAGTGCCAAGCAAGTATTGTTTTATGCAATTGTGTCTAAATAGTTGGCTATTTAGCGTGCTGCCTCTTCCAGAAGACATGTGTGAGGGTATATACAGGGGTTATCATAAATAGCAATAGGGCATACTGGTTTAAATTGGAGACTATTTTATTTTCTTTTTTTGTTTACATATATACAGGGGTTCCCTAAAATGATGTGTTCTTTCGTGTCAGGGTATAAAAACATATTGCGTTAAGATGTGTCGGCGTATCTCAGGCTAAACTGAAGGATTCCAATAGGTTTTACTTGCGTGTGACATGATTTATGTGAATTTTCGAAGATGGTGTATGCCACTCTATTCTTATAGATCTAGATATGACTTCCCAGTGTATCCTCGCAAAAGTATTCCAAATATGCAAAAGTATCTCTTGTTCCAAAAAGGGTGTGCAAATGCCTCACTGTAAAGAGAAGGTTATGCAATATATGCCACCAGTAAAGAGAGCAAGTTAATAGGGGATTGAGACTCGGGTAACCAGACTATAGGGGGATCCAACAGATGTTGGCAGTCAAGCTATAAAGGGATAATTGATAGGGCGACCTAAACATGGGAAGCCAAGTTATATGGTGACCCAGATATGTAGGGCAAAGCAATATTAGGATCCAGACATGGAGAGACAAATTATACAGAGATCCAGACATGGGGAGCCAAGTTCTAATGGGACCCAGTCATAAGGAGCAAAGTAATAGTGGTATCAAGACAAGCTACAAGAAATTCCAGTAATGGGGAGCTCATTTATATGGGGTCCAGACATGGACAGACAAGTTATATGGGGTCCATAGAGGTTAATATGTTTGTACAACATTTGTATTAGTATGCCCCCTCCTTATCCACAGAGGCGCGTCGGATACTACTGCCTGTTGTCCTCCATCACATCCACCTGCACCTGCGTCAGCAGAAGGAGCTCCTTGTCTGCTCTGGGATCCTCAGCAGTATCTTCTCAATCATCAAAAGCAGCTCCACGGTATACTGAATGAAATACCCTCCATCTGCTGAGTTCAGCATCAACCCTACACTTTACCCAGCTCCAACTGTATCTAGCAGCATATTCAGTGCATGGTTAGACATGTACCCAGTGATATGTTTGTTGCTAGCTGACCCAAGAAGCAACCATTTAGTATACCTAATATGTGGCTGCACCCAATGATATTCCTAGTGCTAATCAACGCGAGTTACAATTTAGACTGTACTCTGACTATCCTACATGCAATAAACAGCTAAGACTAAGTCAATTTCCAGTTGGCATAACACAAGGTAGCCAGTGCCAGTCCCAAACGGACATGTTCCCATACTTCCCCCACAAATACGGTTGTCTTGTATATAACTGAAACCTGAAATAGATTGGTGCCATCCCATAGCACATGCCAGTTGGTGATACTCACTTTGTTCTTGGCAGGAGGTGGACGTGGGCGAAGAGGTGCAGATGCTTCAGGAGAGCCTGCTGGATGTACTCCTGCAAACACTGCTCATTATCATGAGTAAATCTCAGTCCCAGGAGGCGGTAAGAGGCCAGCGGTGCCCGCAGTGTACAGCAGAGATCACTGTTAGTAACTAACAATCACTTCTTTTCTCTAACCTCTCCCTACATGATTCCATCTGCCTTTCCAATGAACCTGAATGATGCTTAATTCCCCACCAACTGAGCAGGCAGATAGCTATATGTGGATAATCTGTGCCAGCCACTGGGTGTCAGAGAGAAAAAATAATGTAAGTCTCTAGACCAGGTGTGGAGAACCCCAGGACCAAATATTGCCAACCTATCTGATCCTATGTGGCACTTGGCGTGTTTGGGACCAGTACCTGTGTAAATTTTGAATGTTGTCCTTGAAATAGGGAGCCAATGTAAGTACTGGTAGAAGAGGTCAACAAATGATGGGTGATGTAAATTAATCAGGCAGAAGTTTCTAGAATGGATTAGAGTGATAATAGGTGGGTGAGTGGAAGGCCAGTTGGAATGGAGTTGCAGTATTTAAGCTGGGACATGATGATAGAGTGTTTTAGGGGGTTTGTTGCGTCTTGTATGAGGACGAGAACAATTCTGGAGAAATTCCAGTGGTAGAGGCAGCAGGATTTGGTAAGAGGTGAAATGTGGAGGATGATGTAGAGTTCTGAGTCAAGTGTGACACCAAAACAACGGTCTTGAGATTTAGGTTTAATCATGGTGTGTTTTACAGAAAATGTATTCAGGTTCAGTGGTGTAGGAATTAGTAACAACTCTGGAGATGTTTATGTTTAGATATCAGTAGACCATTCAGGAGATGTGGAAAAGATATGATGTGATGCTACTAATTTGGAGGGATAGCTCTAGATAGGAGAGGTAGATTTAGGTATTGTCAGTGTATAGGTGGTACTGAAACCCAAAGGAGCTGATTAGTTTGCCAAGAGATGATATAAAAGGTGAGAGAAGTAAGGGCCCCAGGACAGTGCCTTGAAGCATACCAAAAGTAGGAGACACTGATGTGCTGCTTAAATATTTGCAGAAATATAATTCCAACTATGAGTATACTATGCTACAGAGGCCTAATGAGTGGAGAGTTTGTGAGAGGAGATGGTGGTCAGCAGTTTCAAAGGCAATAGAGAGTTCAGGAAGTATTAGTATACCTTTCTGAGTGCAGTTTATATTGTGCGTTGGTGATAGAAGCCAGATTGTCAAGTAATAATTGTTCTATGAAGGTGAGTGTAAACTAACTATTCCAGCATTTTGGAGTCTAGGGGAGTAAAGAGATGGCTATAGCAGGGTTATTGAGACATGAAGGATCAAGAAAGGTCTTTTATAAAATGGGTGTGAGGAGGACCTGCTTGAAACATGATGGGGACATGCCAGGTTGATAGATTTAATATATGAGTAAGAACTATGGTTAGAGTGGTTGAGAGAGAGGGAATAAAATGTGTAGGAAATATTGTGTGTGAGCAGGTGTTGAGATGCGAGAACAGTAGTTACGAGGGCCAACAGATTGATATAAAAGCAATTCACTCCTAAGCTTAAAAGTGGATGGCTACTTTGTTTAGATTTTGCTATGCTACTCAGATATATCTTTTGGGTGGCCTCTCTATGACTCAATGGCGCATTTGATTTTTTTGATGGGTTATTGCCTCTTGATTGGAAGAAGGTTCCCCACTCCTGCTGTATACAATGGTGGCTATATATTTATGGATTTGTATTGTCTTCTTTATATTTTTGAATAAAAAATGTTCATAATCCCCCATCTTATCAACACCCTATCACCTTTTTAGCCCTGTATAACCTTCTACCACCCTCTTCCCTGAGATGTTATTGTTCTGACTCTGACCCCCTGTCAGGGGGAGTATGTTTCCTGTCTCTTGTCATTGCTGCGCTTGATGTCAGATACTCACTACCAGCATTTGCTGCACAACTTCCAGAGCAAGGAAGAGCTAAAGGTGAGTAAGCAACAAGAGAGATGACGATGAGGGTTTTAATGAATACATAATATATGGAATAAATAATAATGCATATTTATAGGGAATAAATTAGGGGTCTCTATTGGGGTTGGTATGGGTGGTAGAGGCAAAATGGAAAATGGCTTGTTGAGGTGGAAGCTAGTCAAAATGGTGTTTATTTGGATGTATTTAACAGATTTATGGACTTTTTGTTTCTATAAAAAATAGTGGAGTCAGGTACAATAAGATAGGTTGTACAAAGGGATGAACATCATGTAGAGTGATGGGAGGTTAATAGAATATGAACCTAAATTTTAAAAATTCCGAAAACTTTGTTTGATGTAAAGCAGGGTTAATTAATTCCATGTGCCTTGACTGAGAAACATAATGGTGGGATTGTGGGCTTTGTATGTAAAGATCTTAGATGGAGATTGGCAGGGTGGTGCAGCAGTTGATGAGTGATTCGGTACTTGGAAGAGTTTAGCAGAAGCATCAAATAGATTCAAGGGTGGGGAGTGAGTGAGCAATTAGGATTGTGTTATAGAAGCCAAGTGAATTAGAATTTTGGTTTCTTATGTGAGATGAGAACTTATTTTTGGACATATTTCTCAGGTGAGTGGTTGAATGTTGGGGCAAGAGAGAGAGAACATCTTCAGTCTCTGTGATATTTTGGTGCAATAAACATTAAGGTATTCATTGGGATATCTCTGGAATCAATGTGACATTGTGTTCATCACTAACTAGGCTATCATTGTAATATTAAATATGTATCACCGGTATCCACTAATACTGGTTTATCTCCCAGGAATTCCTGCTGAAGATTTTCTGTGTGTTCCGGAACTTGCTGAAGTTGAGCGTCTTCCCCCCGGACTGGACAGTGATGAGGCTTCTGGCCAGCAAGTGAGGGATGGACCCAACACAGGGGAAAAGGGGCACAGGAATCTAGGGCAGAAGACAGATGGCATGGGATGGAGGGTGGCATGGGATGTAGGGGCACGTGTCACAGAGGATATAGGGCAAAGGGCACAAATCTGTAACATTTGTTATTGTTGTTTAGTCATTCAGTTGTTTTGACTATCCATGATCCTATGGACCCCAGCACACCAGAAACATCTTTCAGCCACTCTGAGTTCAATCAAGCTCATGTTCATTGCTTTGATTACCTCATCTATCCATCACAGCCTTTGCCATTCCCTTTCTTTGTGTGCCTTGAATTTAACCCAGAATCAGAATCTTCTCTAGGGAATCCTATCTTCACATGATATGACCAAAATATTTGAGCCTCAGCCTCATGATCACGTCTTCCAGTGAACAGTTAGGCTTGATTTCCTGAAGTACTGATTTACTAGAATTCAAGAGACTCTGAGCAGTTTTCTCCAACGCTACAATTCAAAGGCATCAATTCTACAGCACTCAGCCTTCTTTATGGTCCAGCTCTCACATCCATATGTTACTACTGAGGATACCAAAAGCAAACGTCTTTTAATTTAATGGCTGCAGTCACCATCTGAAGAGATCTTGGAACCCAGGAGAATAAAATCTGTCACTGGCTCCACTTCTTCCCCATCTATTGGCCAGGAGCTTAGGTTGCGGTTTGTCTTTTTAACAATGAACAACAGGCCAGCTTTTGCACTCTCTTCTTTCACCCTCATCAATAGTTCTTTTAGTTTGTCCTCATTTTCAGCCATCAGAGGTTGTTTATATTTCTTCAAGTAATATTGATTTTGACTTTGGATTCATCCAGCCCGGCCTTATGCTTGTTTAAGTTGAATAAATAAGGTGACAATATACAAACTTGTCACACTTCTTTCCATTCCTTGAATCATTCTGTTATTCCATGTTCGGTTCTGACCGTGGCTTCTTGGTCCACATACAGATTCCTCAGGAGGAGGATGAGATGATCTGATACTCCCATCTTTTTAAGAACTTGCCACATTTTATTGTGATCCACACAGTCAAAGGCTTTAGAATAGTCTATGAAGCAAAAGTAAATGTTTTTATGGAACTCTCTTGTTTTTTCTGTTATTCAGCAGACATTGGCTGTTTGATTTCTTGTGCCTCTTCCCCTGTTGAACCAGGATAGTAATACTCAATCCATGCTGGGGATGATATTTGTAGGATCGTAAGCATTACCTTGCTGGCATGTGAAATGAGCACAATTGTTCTTTAATTTGAGAACTCTTTGGCACTGCCTTTTCTTTTTGGGATTGGCAAATAGACTGACCTTTTTCCAGTCTACGGACCACTGTTGAGTTTTCCAAATTTGTTGGCATAAAGCCAGCAACACTTTAACAGCATCATCTTATAGGATTTCAAATAATTCAGCTGGGATTACATCAACTCCTGCAGCCTTGTTATCAGCAACACATCCTAGGGCCCATCTCATTTAACTGTCTCCAGCTCATTGGACTATTGAGGTCATCACTGCTGATAAGATCCTTCTTGTATAGATCTTCAGTGTATTCCTGCCAACTCTTCTTTATTTTATCTGCTTCTGTTATGTCCCTGCCATTTTTGTACTTTGTCATGCCCACTTTGGCATGAAAGGTTCCCTTGAGATCCCCAATTTTCTTGAAGAGTTCTCTCACATCGCTCATTATAGAATGTCTCATTTTCTCTTCTTGCTATCCTCTTTAACATTCCTTCTTCCTGGGCTACTTTCTAAGCCTCATTAGATAGCTAGTTTTCCTTCTTAGTTTTCCTTCTTTTGGGGATATTCTTTGTTGCTGTTTCTTGGATAATGTTGCGCATTCAGTCCAAATTTCAGTCAAATTTCTTCAGGTGTTCTATCTGCCATGTCAGTCCCTTAAATCTATTCCACTGCACAGATGATAATATGTATTTCATATCCGCTGGGTCTTATAATTTTCCCTCTTTTTTCTTCATTTTTTTTTTTTTTTTACCTTGCTGTAGGCTCATGATCTGAGCCACAGGTCTTGTTTTAGCTAACTATATAGAGCTCCTGCATCTTTGTATACAAAGTATACAGTTGATCTTATTTCTTTAATGTCATCTGGATATGTCCATGTGTAGAGTATTCTCTAAACCTGTTGGAAGTGGTTGTTTGCTACGACCAGAGAATTATTATATACAAAATTCTACTAATCTCTAACCTGCTTCATTTTGTACTCCAAGGCCAAACTTGCCTGTTATTCCAAATGTCTCTTCATTCTCTGCTTTAGAACCCCAATCCCCTATGATGATAGTAACATATTTTCTTGGTGTTATATCTATGACGTGTTGAACTGGACAACTTTAGCATCTTCAGCATCCGTGGTTGGAGCATATACTTCGATCACTGTGATGTTAAGTGGCTTGCATTGAATTCAAATTCAAATCATTCTGTCATTTATTGGGGTGTAACCAAACACTGCCTTGGTCACCCTTTGATTGATCATGGCTGCTCCATTACTTCTGCGGTTGGTTGTTTGATGTGAAATGTCTCATTCAAGGCCATTTGAGTTCACTAATTCCCAGTATATCAATGTTTAACCTTGTCATGTTTGGCCACATTCAGTTTCCGTGGTTCTTAGTTCTAACATTCCTATGCTGAATTGTTCTTTGAAGCAGCAGCCTTTCCTCTCCCCTCCAAACTCATCCACAGCTGGGTGTCCTCTTGGCTTTTGCCCATCCACTTCATTAGATCTGGTGCTACACATACTCACCTTCTGCTCTTCCTCAGTAATGTGGTAGGCAGGCACCTTCTGGCCTGAGGGGCTCATGTGCCAGTGCTATTTTGTTATGTCTCTGGTTGTGCTTGTCCATTAATTTATCTTGACAAGATACTGGAGTTTGTTGCCAATTCCTTCTCCTGTAGACCTTGATTTGTCTGACCTCACTGCTATGACCTGCCCATCTTGGGTGACTTTACATGTTATAGCTCACAGCTTCATTGAAGTATACAACCCCTTCACCATGACAAGGTAGTGATCTAGAAGGGGACGGAAACATAGGAGGGCACAGAAATGGTACATTTATCAAGTGGGCACAGGACTGAGGGCTTTGAACTGGGCGCACAGGCAGACAGCATGGGATATAGGGAGAAGGCTCACAATTGGGCCACACGGAAGTGGGCAAAGGGCAGGGACAGGGGTTATATAGAGACCCAGGACTTGGAGGCACAGGACTGGAATATATGGACCGTGCACAGTACTGGGGCAATGGGCAGGGGCCACAGGAACGGGAACTAGGACAGGGGATACAGAACTGGGACAAATATCACAGTGACAGAAGGCAAATGGGACAAGAAAACAGGGTGGATATAGGGCAGGGGGCACACAGCAAGATCATTAGCTTAAAGGTCAATGTAGGGAACAAATACATACAACACAGTAACATTGCATGGACCATATAGTCCAGTATATAGTCCTGTATACACTGCAAGCCTTATATACCTTAAGACACAATCTATATACACTGCTAGTCCTATATTCTTCCGTATAAAGTCTATATATACTCTTATACTGTCTCCTGTATATACAGCCTGTTTATTCTGATTACAGCATCATAGTGACCACTGTCCAGTACGTGTCCCCAGCTGTGCACAAGAACTTCTGTGAAGGAGATTTTGACTTTAAGGTAACAACCTTCAGGGGCAATATTGACTCCCCATATATTACAAACATTGGTGTCCATATAAATTATTTAAAATCAACATTTTGAAAAATGTCATTTAATAATGGACAAAATATGTTTACACCGTTTAAAATAAATCATTACAGCTACAAATCAAGTTTTAAATTAGAAAGAATAAATGTTGACGCCTCCGCAGGACCCTGGAGATTTCCATGATACATTGGTGGAAGTTGTTTGTATGAGATTGGAGTTTTCATTTCTGAAGAGCTGTTGTTGCAGTGAATGATGCAAGGAGTCTGCTTCTGGGCCAGTGATAGTGAATGGGTGTGGTGTCTATTTCAATCTTATCCACTTATCTTTAAAATATCTCTCTGTTCCCTCATTCCCCTCCTTTCTCTTCACTTAAAAAATGTGAACGTTCAGATTTTCTCCCCAAAAATGTATGTCTATGGTTTACACCGCTGCTATTAGTGTTAATTTGATACAAACTTGGCAAACAAGTATCTTTTTTCTTGAACTGCAGTGGTCCTTTAATGATAAATGACATTTGTCTTTGTAAAAGTAGGAGTGGGAGGAAAAGTGGATGCAGATAAGATACAATTCTGTTACACAAGGCCCTTTCAAATTGCCCCTTGACAATAGTAGTCAGTGTCAGAATAAGACTCCGTAGCATAACCCACCCCTCTAGTTACAGCATTGCCGTCTAAGATGGATCTACCATGACACTATAAGTTATCTAAATCGAAGAATTTCTCTGAAACTTAAAACCATAGCCCGTAACGTAGCCTGCAAGACTTACAGCTATTAAATTATACCCGTAAAGCAAGCCTTCAACCACTTGCGGGGTAATGGCAGGAAAAGGCAATGGGACGTGGAAATTTGATCTGTCATCCCGTAACTGTTATGTTTCCAATCACGCTATTAAATTGCAACAAATTCACTGGCGTTCAAGCCCGTAACCCGAAAATGGAGACAAGAAGCCAACGTGTACTATAGAGGAACCGCTAGAGGGGTAAAGTCCAATCCGTAGCACTGTAAATGCAAATATACACACACTACTGTACTTATAATAAAAGGGAAAGTGATGTTAGGTATTAATATTAATAGCACAACTTTCTCAAGCTCTCAAATCAGCAAAAAAATACTTTATTTCATGTTTAATTTCTGTGTTATATTGATCCCGGCAATCAATGTGTTAATACATATAATGCAACTCGCATGTGATAGAATATCATATTTACAGCTTTATCAATATTGCATTATATCTGGAATGTGGGTCCGATCGTAACTCGTTATTGAACCCCGTACGACCAATCTCCATTTTTCATTGACATAATGATGACGATCTCTGTTTCCATTGGCTCATCTAAACCCGTAACTATGGGTTTGACTAATTGATCGTGTTCAAGGCCGCGCATCCAAGGGCTTGCTGATGCCGATACGGGCTTCTAATTTATTAGGGCTGATAGAGATGGAGACACCGTGTGATAATCATAAATAGAGACAGAGAGAAACATCAAGACACAGGGCCATATTAAATTCCAAGACCCCAGCGGTACTGGTACACCCGCAAAGACTGCTTGAAATTTGCCGGAGTTAAAGAGTGATTAAATTAGCTAAGTCCGCAACAGACGTGGCCGTCATCCAAAACTGTAAACCATTCTTGCGCACGTTGCATGTGCTGCGGTGTACATGATCAATTAGCCAAACCCGGATTTACGGGTTTAGAAGGAGCCAATGGTAAAAGAGATCGTCATCATTACGTCAATCATTACGAAAAATGGATGTAAGATTTTAATCCCTTACGGGTTTGAATTACGAGTTACGATTGCATCCGCATTCCAGAAATAATGCAATATTAATAAATCAGTAAATATTATATTCTAGTCCATGCAAGTTCCATTATATGTATTAACACATTGATTGCCGAGATCTATATAACATGGAATAAACATAAAAAAAAAGTATTTTATATTGCAGATTTGCGAGCTTGAGAAAGTTGTGCTATTAATTTTAATACCCAACATCACTTTCCCTTTAATTCAAAATACAGTAGTGTGTTGATATTTGCATTTACAGAGCTACGGATAGGACTTTAACCCCCTTTCAGGTCCTCTCTTGTACCCATTAGCTTTTTGGCTCCATTTGCGGTTTACGGGTTTAAAGCAATTTAATAGCAATTTGCAGACATAACATTTACGGGCTTGACAGATCAAAGGCTTTGCGGCAACGGAGTTCCGATTTTGACAGCCCGTAGGGTTTTTCTGCCTGTAACCCGCAGATCGTTTGCAGGTAGCTGTAAGAGGCCAATTCAATAGCCGTAAGTCTAACGGGCAACGTTACAGGCTATGAGTTTTAACGTTGGGTGATAGGGCTGACAGAGATATACATTTTGCTAAATAGTAGTAGAGTTACTAATGTACTATAACTTAATCTGATCTCTCAGTTATATTTTACTCCACACAAATCATTATATATGACGGTTACTCAAATCAAATTACTAAAAAGAACTTCATTTATAATAGGTAACTGGAACATTAAAAAGCTGAGACAACCAATAGAAAGAGACAGAGTGAAACAGGAGGGGAGAGACACAGAGAAAGAGACATACCGAGAGATAAAGACACAGAGAATATGAGAGGTGGAGAGAGACAGAAAGAGAAGCAGAGAGAATAATAGAGTGGCACGGAAAGTGAGACAAAAAACAGACATAGATGAAAGTAGAAATCAGAGAGTGATAGACCGAGCGAGACATGTGGCTGTGTACACTAGATCACAATTTCAGATAATAGTCAATATATTAAATACTGTAATTATTTTTATTTTTCCAAACACATGTTGTCCATTATTAATTCTATTTCTTCCAAAGAGCTATGAACATGGACATAAGTCTTCATGTAATGAGGTGACACCTATTCTCAACATCTTTCAGTCCCGTCTCTTAATTTCTACCTACAATAAAACACATTTGATATGAATATAACATTTGAATAAGGATATCTGTGGGGCTTTCCTAAATCAGAGGTGTGCCACAGGTAGATAAATAATATAAGTTGTTTCTGGACACAACTACAATCAGATCAAACTGGTCTAATTGATCAAAATGTGTTAAAATGTATTATTTGTGTGCCTAATTTTACATTCTAAATGGAAACAGAGACTGTTATTTCATTTGTGGTTAAATACTATAATGTAAAAAAGCTCTATGCTAAATATATATAATGTTTCACTTAATTGTACCTCAAATAGTCTGATCATGGTACACCACTAGAAGATAAATCCATGTAGGTATATACTCTCCATCTATCTGCTCTTAATCCCAGATTATAACTCATCATCCCATAGTCTATCCTCTATGTTTAAAGGTAAAGTTCATGTTGTTGGCAGTGTACCAGTGGAGACGTCCCAACGCTCTTACTTTTGCCAGATACAGTCTGTCAGCAGAGACTGCATGTCCGTGCACTTGAGAAAAACCATGAACATTATAAACGTCTTAGCGATCTAGGGGAATTTGGGTTACCGAGGGTGCTATATCATAATGTCCATGGCAAGGAGGGAGACAATTGCCCCTTGCTCCCCCATGGGGATGAATATGACTGCAGAGATAAGCCTTATAGGCTGCAAGCAAAATGGCTCTGCAGACATTTCTCTCTAATGCCCCCTGTTATTTGCCCTCCCCGCCCCAGGTCTGGAACTCTTACTTCAGTCTTGCCGTCCTCTTCATTAATCAGCCCAGTTTGCAGCTGGAGAACTTTGCTGCTGGAAAGAGGAGGAGGATCCTGGACAAGTGAGTTTGTCTTGCATTTAAGGGGTGCAGGGTCAGAGGTCAGGGACTCAACATGTGACTGTCCTGTTTTTCAGGTATGGGGATATGCGTGTCATGATGACATATGAGCTCTTCAACATGTGGCAGAACCTTGGTATGGCTATTTTTCTCCCCTTATTCGTCCCTAACCACTCCTTCCTCTCTCTGCTTTATCCCTCTCCTCCACCTTTCTCCACTTCTTCATTCCTCTCCTCTATATTTCTTATCCTTTTTCATTCCAACAATTATTCTTCTTTTACATTCTTCACCTCTGACACTTCTCTATCATCTTTCTCCCTCTTACAAACCTCTATCCTTCTCCCCTTTCTTCATCCCTCTCTTCTACATTTTCCCTCTTCTTTGTATCTAACTTCCACCTTTCTCTTGCTTTTTCATTCCAAATTTCCACTGCCCTCTTTTACAATTTCTCTAATCCACCATTCTCCCCCTCTCCATTCCTAATCAAAACCATTCTAAATCCCTCTTCATCATTTCCCCCCACAATTATCATTGTTTATCTCTATCACCTTTATCTCCTTCTTCACCCCTAACCTTCACCTTCCATCGCCTTCTCTGTCCTTGTCCTTGACCTTTCTCTCCTATTCTGTCTTCTTCACCTTCTTCATCCTTCTCCATTCTTTCTCACATGGCCTTTCTCACCTTTGTTCATTCCTCTCTCTTCCTCTTTCCAAATTTCACTTACTTCCTCTCTCAACTTTAATACTCTTTTCTTCCTCACTTTTTCCCCATCCTTCACATGTCTACCTTTCCTTTATTCCTCTCCCGCCATCATTCTCCCTTTTTATTTCTTCCTCTCTACACTCTTCTCCTCTCCCTAATATATTTCTCACTATTTTCCTTTCTCTTCTTTGTGTTTCTCCCTCTCCATCACTCTCTAGGGGAGCACAAGTATCACTTTATCCCAGGGATGATTGGCCCTTTTTTGGGAGTGTCTCTCGTACCACAGCCTGAGGTCCGAAATATAATGATCCCCATCTTCCATGACATGATGGATTGCGAACAGCGACGCAATGGAAACTTCAAACAGGTAAGAAGACTCTGACCGTAGGAAGATGTGGACAGACACAAACTACAAATGGACAGTCATAAACACATAGTCCATCTGGACCCTCAGATACACATAGAGCCCAACTGAACCATAAGACAACACTGGGCTCAATTGGACATCACAGAGCCCCACTGGATAATCAAACATACATCCATACTGCACCATCAGACACACACATAGTCCAGCTCAAAAACGAGAACAGAGCCCAACTGGAGTATTAAATTAACACAAAGCCCAACTGGACCATCAGACTCGTACAGAACCCAAATCAACCATAGGACACGCAGAGAGCCCAATTGGGCCATCAGGCACACACACAGAGCTCAACTGTACCACCGTACACACAGAGCCTCCACCAGGTATGAATATTTCAACAAACACTTCAGTCTATAGCTGCACATATTACATATACACAACCTCTAATCTGTATGTTTCTGCAGGTGGAGGCCGAGCTCATCGATAAACTGGACACCTTGGTCTCAGAGGGAAAAGGGGATGAGAATTACCGGGAGCTGTTTAGTCTCCTGTAAGAGCCTGTGGGGGCAAAGGGGCAGGGCTGGAGCCTGACGGGTAGGATCGAGGAGCATGATTGGGAAGAATGAGGTGATGACTGAAGAGTCTGAGGGAGAAGATGGAGGAACATGAGGTGGAGAGCATTGTGGTGTTGGACAAGAAGTTTCAGATACTCATAGAAGTGGAATAGATGTTTACCAATGTGTAGAAGAAAAGAGAATGGAATGACACAGTATGATAGTATATATATGTTTATAGTGATAGCAAGCTCAGTGGGCAGGTGGGTGCAGAGAGAGTACAGTGTTGTGTGGTATAGCAAACTGTAGAGCTTTGTGTGGTACAGTGAAATATGGAGTGTGTTGTGGTATAGTGGTGTATAGTGTAGTCTAGAGGGGTTCAGTAGTATAGCTATGTATAGAGTGGTGTTGTACTGTGCAGTGGTGTAGTAGATATGTAATAGAGTGCAATGATGTAGCAGAGTGCGGTACATGGGCTCAGGATGATACTCTCTTTGTATTTGTGCCTCCTCTCATTCGCTGCCGGAGCAGCTCTCAGCTGTTTGGCCCGTACCCGAGGTAAGTGTGTACACCGTGTGTAATTGTACACTATCTGTGCAGTGCCTGAGTGTGTATGCAGTGTGAATAATATGTATTGGTGCTGTATTGCTCATCATGCGTGTGCACTGTTTACATTCATACTCATGCTCATCATATAGTGTAATGCAGTGTAATAACTGTTTTTCTTGGAATTCTGAGCTGGAAGCAGTTTTTTTAACTTGTTTTAGACATTCCAATGTGAACATGGTTGTACTATTTATGTACTAGATATATATATACACACACACACACACACAAAATGTACTATTACATATTCCTCCTTGTATTATACCATGTTTTGTTATCAGTGTCATTAAATTAAAATAATGCAACATCAATGCAACACAGCTTTGCACAGGATTACAGTGTAACCAGAAATAGATTTAAAGGACTGAAGTATGTGTATGTGTGATGTATTCATGTGTACTTTATTTACATATGATGTATGTGAATGCCATGTATATGCACTGCAAGCGATATATCTTAAAATAAAATATAAGTGCATGTACATGTTTACCTTGTGCAGTGTATATGCCAGTTATGTTCAGTCTGTGTTTGTGTATATGATTTGCAGTGAGTCTTCATATTCATGAGTATACCATGCATGTGTGTGCATTTACCAGACTGAGTGTGTTGCTGAATCCGGTTCTGCATCTGAGGATATTTCTCCCCTTGTTTTGTGATTATCTCCCTCTCTGTGTGTCTCTCTTCCTGTCTCTGTCTCCTTGTGTCTTTGTCTCTCTTCCTACTGTATTTGTCTCTGCATTCCTCTACCTCTCTATGTGTCTTTCTCTATGTCTCTGTCTCCTCCCTATGTGTCTCTCTCTGTCTATCTGTGTGTCTCTCTTCCTGTCTCTGTCTCCTTGTGTCTTTGTCTCTCTTCCTACTGTATTTGTCTCTGCATTCCTCTACCTCTCTATGTGTCTTTCTCTATGTCTCTGTCTCCCCCATATGTGTCTCTCTCTGTCTATCTGTGTGTCTCTCTTCCTGTCTCTGTCTCCTTGTGTCTTTGTCTCTCTTCCTACTGTATTTGTCTCTGCATTCCTCTACCTGTCTATGTGTCTTTCTCTATGTCTCTGTCTCCTCCCTATGTGTCTCTCTCTGTCTGTGTGTCTCTCTTCCTGTCTCTGTCTCCTTGTGTCTTTGTCTCTCTTCCTACTGTATTTGTCTCTGCATTCCTCTACCTCTCTATGTGTCTTTCTCTATGTCTCTGTCTCCTCCCTATGTGTCTCTCTCTGTCTATCTGTGTGTCTCTCTTCCTGTCTCTGTCTCCTTGTGTCTTTGTCTCTCTTCCTACTGTATTTGTCTCTACATTCCTCTACCTGTCTATGTGTCTTTCTCTATGTCTCTGTCTCCTCCCTATGTGTCTCTCTCTGTCTATCTGTGTGTCTCTCACCCTCCCTGTCTCTGTGTCCCTGACTATCTACCTCTGTGTGCCTTTCTCTCTGTCTGTCTCTTTGTCTCCCCCCTGTCTCCATCTCTCTCTATGTGGCGGTTTCTCACTGTCTCTGTATCTCTCTCTGTTTATCTCTATGTGTCTCCCTGTCTGTTTCTCTGTCTGTCTCTGTTTCTCTCTCGGTGTCTCTGTCACCATCTCCATGTCTCTGTCTGTTTCTGTGGCTCCGTATATCTCTTGCTTTCTCTCGCTCTCTCTGGTACTCTCTATCTACCTCAGCATCTGTGTTATTTCTCACCTCAGTTTGTTGGAGAAGATCGAGCAGGAGACATGGAGGGAGCCAGGAGCCTCGTTTGTGACCTCTGTAACCCGTCTCATGGAGAGACTGCTGGACTACAGGTACCAGCCAGATGTAGTCCTTACTGATGGGGTATAGAGTATGCATAGGGGAACGGTCCAAGCATCTCCTCTCACAGGGGTTGTATGATCTTTAATGTTGACAAGGGAGGCAAATTAGGAGCCATATTCAATTGCAAGCCCGCAACTCGATCGCAGACGTCCGAATGTCTGCGGGTATGTTGCAGGCTCCCGTTCGTCTACGATTGCAATGCTATTCAATTGCTCAAGCAAGCAAGTTACTGTCCCAAAGCCGAAACCGTAAACCATGCACTGGCTCGTAGTAGTTCAGGGCAGTAACATGATCAATTAAGCAAGCCCGTAACCTCCCATTTCGAATCAGCCAATAGAAAATGAGACATTATTACGGCAGTAAAACATGGAGGTAACATTTCAATCGATTAGGTTCGGGGGTCCGATATGCGATCAGACTCGCAAACCGCAAAGTAGGGAATAATGAAAATGAATGCTAATACTGTTCTAGTCCATATGGGTGGCCTGATATGTATTAACTCATTGATTCCCGAGATCGATATAACCCAGAAATTAAATATAAAAATAAATGGAACTACCTGCTGATTTGCGGGCTTGAGACTGTTGACTTTTCCCGTTATTTACAGTGCAGTATTGATTTTCTACTTGCAGTTACAGTGCTACGAATAGGTGTTTAACCCCCTTGCCGGTCCTCTCTAGCACTCGTTTGATTTTATCCCTCATTTGCCATTTACGGGTGTGAAAACATTTGCGGGCTTGGGGAAATTGAGCAATTGAATAGCGATTTGCGATTTTAGCCTTGCAAAAGTGACAGATCAAAGGCTTCTGGAGGCTGTAAGTTACGGGTTTAACCATCACAATATTTTCAAGGCCATTTTTCGTAACTTGTTTGGAGCCCACAAAAGACGCCAATTGAATAGCAAATTAGCTTGCAACCTCACTTACTTGCTCCCGGATCGCCCGAAACCTCAATTGAATATGGCCCTATATCTGTATTGTTAGGATGGGTTCACATTACAGAGATAGGTGGATGTTATGTGTGAGCTGGAACTTAATACTTTGAATCCAATGCAGGGGGTGCCTATTCCTAAGTGAAGGGGTGAGGTGCATTTTCAGTGGATCTCATATAAATTATATTTCAGAGACTGTATGAAAGGAGAAGAGACTGAAAACAAGAAGGTGGGATGCACAGTGAATCTGATGGTGAGGACGATCCTATATTGGTATATGTGTATAAACATAAAATGAGTTCTGTTACTGTATGTGTGTATATGCAAGAATAGGTGGATTACGTTGTTGGTAAGGCTTGAGAACTTTTATTTTATTTGCTCTTTGCAGAACTTCTACAAATCAGAAATAAATAAGGAAGAGATGTATATAAGATATATCCACAAGCTATGTGATCTGCATCTACAGGCTGAGAGTTACACAGGTAAGTGCCTACAGAAAGTATACCTATATATGAAGTCTACCCCAAACACATAGGGTGCACTGTTATCCATATTTCTCTCCCTTGTCTCTCAATCGTCTTTTGACCTTCTCTCTTTCCTCTATTCCCAGAGGCTGCCTTCACCCTTCTCCTGTACTGGGAATTGTTGCAGTGGGAGGAGCAGCCTCTACGAGAATTCCTCCATTATCCTGCGCAGAGCGAATGGCATCGAAAGGAGGGTCTGAGCCGAAAAATCATCCACTACTTCAACAAGGGCAAAGTGAGCGCAATACCACTACTTTACTAGAACTATGTTATATACTACAAAAAGTACATTTATTGTCTAAACCTGTTTATAGCACATGAAGATAAACATATTTCTTTCACTTACTTTTTGTAATGATAATTTTTTGAGTGCCAGCAGATTCTATAGTGTTAGGGGTACAATAAATACATAATATTTGTGCGTACACTTGAATACGGTAAAAAATAAGACAAGACAGCACATTGTACAAAAACACACATTATCTAAAAGATAATAGGTTTGAGAGAGACATAAGGTGAGGGAAGTTAAGGAGTAAGTGTCAGCTTCCTTGGCCAGGTAGGTTGTCAGAGAACATCTGAATATTTGAAGACTGGGGAAGGGTCTAATGGAGTGAAGTTGGGAATGCTATACAGTGGGAGTTGTTCTTGAGAAGTCCTGTAGGCAATATGTGAGGAGGTAATGATGGGTTGGAGAGGCACAAATCGTGGACACAGCGAAGAGTTGGGGTGTATTTGGAGACTAGAGTTGAGATATGGGGAGGTGCAGTTCAGTTGAGGACTTTATAAGTTACATTTTGAACTTTATCCTTAATAGGATAGGAAGCCAGTGTAGGGACTGTCAGATTGATTGGGGATAGATGGGTAAGCGGAAGGTCAATTAAAATGATTCTTTATTCAAATTAGTTGTTTTATATAAATATTCTACCTAGGTGACATAATTAATTTACCTCAATGTATATGCCATATACACTTCACTTAAATCTAAGAGACTCCAGGATGACAGTCTCTCACATTTTGGGACCATTCCCTGTTTTCTAGTTCTCTATCATGTAGGGTACCATGTTTCACAGCTGTGACTTAAAGCCACGCCCACAGGGAGACGCTTCACATTATCAGCTTCTCTTAATGGTCAAACACAAAGCATGCACAGCTGTAAAACATGGCACACCGACTTTTGGGCGAAGGAGCCGTGCGCGACGTCATGTGCGCGCCCACAAATGCGGGCACCCACACCAGTGCGGCGGCTGTTGAGTAAATTGAGGTACCTGCATATCAGTCGTGCCCCTGATGTGTCTCTCAGGCAGTCTCTCCCTTCCTCTCTCACACCTCCGGATCCAGCTTCCTGTGTGCCCAGATATCTATGAGTGCACCCAGCACTAAGTGTGAGACAGCACCCTGTCTATCGTGCGGGTGCTAAATGTGACAGGAAGACAGCGGGAAAAACAGAAAGGAGAGAGAGAGAGAGGGTGGGAGAGACTGCCTGAGAGACACACTGGAGCACAGACTGATATGCAGGTACTGAGAGGGGGTCAAAACCAGGATGTGCTGTCACCAGTTGATCACACTCATACTGTTTGTGTTAGAGGGTGGGCACAGGGGGAGAGCGACCCAGGGTTAGAGGGTGGGCACAGGGGGAGAGAGACCCAGGGTTAGAGGGTGGGCACATGGGGAGAGTTAGAGGGTGAATACTGGAGGGACAGAGCTGGATAGAGTGTGAATTCTGGGGCAGTGCTGTACTGGCGCACTGGTGTGGGTGCACGCATTTGTCAGGCAATTTCTGCGCGCACATGACGTCGCACAAGGCTCCTTCGCCCAAAAGTGGTGCTACCGTAAAACATGGCACCCTGCATGAAATAAATCAAGAAGAATGGGAGGTGAGAATCTGTTACTCTGGAGGCTTTTTAGAAGTAAGGGAAGCGTACATTTTAAGACAGCTACAGGATACAACTACTTAGGTCACCTATTTAAAATATTTATAAAACAAAAATAAATTGTCTAATGTGTCCATTTAAGATTGAGTCAAACTGGAATATGACGAGAGATTGGTGTGGTGAGGAAGGAATTTTGAGGAGATTTCAGGAGTGTAGACAGCAGGCATTGAGAAGTGATGGGATTTGAGGGCTTAAGGATGGATCTGAGTCAAAAGTGACCCCAGCACAATGGATTGAGATGTCGAGGGGTCTGTGGGGTTCTCTACAGAAAATTTCAGGTCTAGAAGTGGAAGAGGATGGAGGCAGGATGAGGAGATAAGTAATAACTCTGCCTTGGAGATAGAAGAGAGCCCATGATATAAGTCCTCTTGCCTGGCCTTCTAGTGTGTCTTAGTTGAACTCTCCAAATCCTTTCTATCTGTTTGTAATTAGTGGATATGACTAATTATAATCTCAGAAGATTCTTTCAATTCACACGTCTTCTTTTCAGTTTTCTACTTGCTTTATTTTCTCAGCAGATATAATCTAATTTCAACAAAAGTATATAAAAATAGTAGCACGAGTTGTGCAAAAAGATCTTGTGAACTTCACTTAGTTGAAAAGCTGAAAAGTTCTGATTAAAGGTAAAAACAGAACAAAGTGCAAAGAAAAAATACAAAAAAACAACAACCATAGTTCTACACAAACCATCCCATTCTCAATCACCATATGTGGACATATGCCCAAATGGGCAATCTGCTTCTTCCAGATTGATAGTTCTTCTGCCAAGTTTAAATCAGCCCATGCTTGCAGATGGTTGATTTGGACCCCAGCAGCTTCACACAATCCAAATGTATTTTTCTTAAACACAGCCTGTCCCCCAGGTCATTCTGTTACTTTTGTTATGAAACATTGTTTCAATTTGTTGCTTGTCAGATATGAATTTATTGTCCAGATCTAGCCCAATGAATAACAACCACATCCAATCATTTGGGCTCCAAACGTGACTGTGGTCAAAATATTATATTGTTTCCTCACTTACCTCATTGACGCATTTCATACTTTGGTTACAAAGCAGCTTTGTTTCATTCATGTGGGCAGGATTTTTTTGCATAATGACACTATACTGGCTTGCCAAAACATACAATTTAGCCATTAGTGCAGTGGCACCTAAAAGGTTAATGCCAATCAGTGGTTATATCTCCAAGTGGTGACAGGTAAGTCTTGGAGTGATGACAGGTTTAACATGAAGGGGGAACTGGTGGGATTGGAACTAACAACATTCCCTTTCAAAGCTAATTGCTCTAACCACTGAACCATCTCTCCATACATGCTCAGCATGTTTTTGCTTGTGAAATCTATCATGTTTTTAATATGAAGGTATCTAGTAAATTATTATGTTAAGCATAACACTTTGGATGGATCAGATATGATTGTTATGTACTTAAATCAATAAAGAATTGGATTAAAGGAGAACATATATATATTGAGAACATATTGCATATGTAGCTGCTGAGGGCCACATGTGATGTCTGAGCTAAATGTTACTTGCTAACATCTTATAGTTTCTAGCACTAGAAATATGTCTCATATTACTATGTAATAGAGTGTGATATTTTAAGATATATGATTGTTTTTGGTTACTTACTTGCCTCTCTTTCTCTGCCTCTCCTTGTCTCAATCTCCTTCTCCTTGATTCTTTCTCACTCTCTCTCCTTGTCTTTATACCCATACCTGTCTCTGTATTCATCTTCCTCTCCCTGTCACTCTCTTCCTCTCCCTATCTCCCCCTCCCTATCTTCCTCTTTCTCTCTCTTTCACCCTCTGCCTCCCCCTCTCTTCCTTCATCTCTTTATCTTTCTCTCCCTCTCTCTTCCTCCCTCTCTATTTCTCTCCCTCCATATGCCTCTTTCTCACCCTCCCACTCTACGCCTGCCTTTCTTTCTCTCATTCTCTCTCTCCATGTCTCTGTTCTCGCTCTGTCTCCTCTCTCAGTGCTGGGAGTTTGCTATTCCTCTGTGCAGGGAGCTGGCGTCTCAGTATGAGAAGCTGTACGACTATCAGAGCCTGAGCTGGATACTGGTAAGTGCCCCTGGCGCCCAAATATCCTCAGGGCATATACGTTGTTTCTATATTTCTATATTTTATAGCATATCTTTTCAGAGACATTTATATGATGCTGTAGTTTTGAGAATAAATCATCTTTACATAATCATTCTTCTCATATGCGTCTTACTTTATATATTTACCTCTTCTTGTTTGCTTTCCCTATATATTTATATTTGTCCAATTTCCTGTTATTTCTCTTCTTTTTTCTCTTTCTCTCATGTACGTCCTCTCTTTCTCTCCCTCTCACACACTCTCTCTCTCTCTCTTACTCTCTTTCTCTCTCTCTCACCCTTCTTGTACTCCCCTGTTTCTTTTTTCTATCCTCAGAAAATGGAAGCCTCCTACTATGACCACATTGTGGACCAGCAGAGATTGGAACCAGAGTTTTTCAGAGTAGGATTTTATGGAAAGAAGTTTCCATTCTTCTTGCGGGTAAAAGCATCTACCTTTGACCTAACACACCTCCTGACTAATCCCTCCCCTGCAGTGCCCCTGCATACCTCCTGCACATCTTTTGAGTGGCCCTTCCCAACATGCCCTCCTGCACACCTCCTGAGTAATGCCTCCACTGCACACCTCCTAAC
Source organism: Discoglossus pictus (assembly GCA_027410445.1). Taxonomy (NCBI): domain Eukaryota; kingdom Metazoa; phylum Chordata; class Amphibia; order Anura; family Alytidae; genus Discoglossus; species Discoglossus pictus. Next base: position 40,693,131 of record CM050169.1, on the reverse strand, counting down.
TAAACCCTACCGAAAGTGTACCTTAACCCTCTCCATGCACATCTGAGCGACACTTCCCAGCATGCCTTCTGACAGAGCCCTTCTCTGCAATGCCCCCTGCAGTGCCGATGCACACCTCCTGACTAATCCCTCCCTTGCACACCTCCTGAGTAACACCTCCCCTGCAGTGCCCATGCACACCTCCTGACTAACCCCTCTTTTGAACACACCCTCAGTAACTCCTCCCCTGCAGTGCCCATGCACACCTCCTGACTAACACCTCCCTTGCACACACCCTCAGTAACTCCTCCCCTGCAGTGCCCATGCACACCTTCTGACTAATCCCTCCCTTGCACACCACCTGAGTAACACCTCCCTTGCACACACCCTCAGTAACTCCTCCCCTGCAGTGCCCATGCACACCTTCTGACTAATCCCTCCCTTGCACACCACCTGAGTAACACCTCCCCTGCAGTGCCCATGCACACCTCCTGACTAACCCCTCTTTTGAACACACCCTCAGTAACTCCTCCCCTGCAGTGCCCATGCACACCTTCTGACTAACCCCTCCCTTGCACACCTCCTAAGTAACTCGTCCCCTGCAGTGCCCATGCACACCTTCTGACTAACCCCTCCCTTGCACACCTCCTAAGTAACTCCTCCCCTGCAGTGCCCATGCACACCTCCTGACTAACCTTTCCCCTGCACACACCCTCAGTGACCCCTCTTCTGCACAACTCCTGACTAAACCCGTTGCCTTCACAAAGGCTCATCACCTCAGACCTATTCCTGACTACTCCCCTTGATCCCGCTGTACTCCACCTGATTTCTAACTGGCTTCAGTCATGACATTTGTGACCACTCCTCTTCACAGAACAAGGAGTTTGTGTGTCGGGGCCATGATTACGAGCGCCTGGAGGCCTTCCAGCAGAGGATGTTGAACGAGTTTCCACAGGCCATCGCCATGCAGCACCTCAACCATCCTGATGACACCATCCTGCAGAGTGACTCCCAGTGTATCCTGCACAGTGTGTTGAGAAGAGACACAAAGGGTCTCATTCAATTGCAGGCCATAACTCGATTGCAAATGGACGATTTCCTGCGATCGAGTTGCGTCCTCGCTTTGCTCTACATTTACACTGCTATTCAATTGGCCGGGCCCGCAAGTTAGTCCCCCTTCCCGTTAATCGCAAACCATGCTATCGGCAGTAAGCATTTGCGTGCTTGAACATGATTGCGGCCGCAAGCCCGTAACTCGTGGTTCAAGCCCGCAAACTCATCTAGGAATCGTTGTTCTGAGCTTACACATAGGTTTGATGGCAGATAAGAATTCCATATATTCTGTCCATTTTGTCTACCTAAAAGTTTCGCTTAAATAGCTCTGAGGATAGCCTTTTATTTGACTCAACCACTTCCACTGGAAGATAATTCCCCTTATCCATTACCCTTTCTGTTAAGTAGTATTTTCTTATATCACTTTCTTATATTACCTCTAAATCTTCCAACTTCAAATCATTGTCTGGCTCCTGTTTTTCTGGAAGAAAATTCCATCTCGAACTGTATTAAACCGTTTGAAATATTTCCTACTTAAATAATGGAGTGGGTCAGTTGAGCACAGTTGTGTGTTAATGTGGTGTTTTACTGTGTCAGAGTGTCTCTGGTTTGCCCCTGACTCATGCTCAGATCTTCAGATTTATGCCGTCTCCCCACTACCAGACACCCCTCGAGTTTTACAAATGGATCATGTGCCTGAGAGAATTAAAAGCTTCTACAGAGTGAATAATGTGAAGAGGTTCAGATACGACCGGCCGTTCCACCGAGGCACTAGAGACAAGGACAATGAGTTCAAGGTAAGAGAATAGTCATTTGATGTAATAGAGTGCAGTGCAAGGGAGCAACACTCGTAATGTGAGAATAGAGCACAACACTAAATCTCAGAACTCTCACCTTGTCTCTTTTTGTCTCTCTCAGAGGAAAAAAAAAAGATCATTCTGAGTACACCTACATGTCTCACACAGGCAAAAATACTTTTTTTTTAAAGAGAACATCTAATTTCCACTGTAGCTAAGGATTCTGGGTAGTGACATGCAAATGAGGCTCAAAATTGACTATATAGTGCTAAAGAACATTGGCATGGATTAGGGTAGAGTATCTGAATCAACTCACAGACTGCGGTTTCACCCATATAATGGGGCTGTCTCTGTGCGAGCCTATAGATAGAGCACAGCTCTCTCACCCTGTCAGTCCCTATCACACAATCTGGCTAGAGCACCCCACTCACTCTCTCCCTCTTATCTCTTTCAGAGTTTGTGGATAGAGCGCAGCACTCTCACCCTGTCTCACAGTCTTCCTGGGATCTCTTGCTGGTTTGAAGTACAGAAGAGAGAACTGGTAATGTACCTATAGATGGGGAGAGCCAAGGGGTATGCAGGGCTGTGTGCGCTAGGGTGGGAACCCATGGGTATGCTGGGACTATGTTTCCCGGGGGAGCCAAGGAGTATTCAGGTGCTGTGTGCACTAGGGTGGGAATCCAAGGGTATACAGGGACCATGTGTACTGGGGGGAGGAGAGGTATACAGGGCCTGTGTTCACAAAGGGAAGCCCAGGTGTATGCAGGGGCTGTGTGCACTCGTGGGAGAACCAGCAGTATGCAGGGACAGTGTGTACTGGGGGAAGGAACCCAGGTGTATGCAGGGGCCAAGTGCACTGGTGGGTGAGCCCAGGGGTATGCAGAGGTCATGTGCACTGGTGGGTGAGCCCAGGTGTATGCAGGGGCCATGTGCACTGGTGGGTGAGCCCAGGGGTATGTAGAGGTCATGTGCACTGGTGGGTGAGTCCAGGGGTATGCAGAGGCCATGTGCACTGGTGGGTGAGCCCAGGGGTATGCAGGGGTCATGTGCACTGGTGGGTGAGCCCAGGGGTATGCAGAGGTCATGTGCACTGGTGGGTGAGCCCAGGGGTATGCAGAGGCCATGTGCACTGGTGGGTGAGCCCAGGGGTATGCAGAGGTCATGTGCACTGGTGGGTGAGCCCAGGGGTATGCAGAGGTCATGTGCACTGGTGGGTGAACCCAGGGGTATGCAGAGGTCATGTGCACTGGTGGGTGAGCCCAGGGGTATGCAGAGGTCATGTGCACTGGTGGGTGAGCCCAGGGGTATGCAGAGGCCATGTGCACTGGTGGGTGAGCCCAGGGGTATGCAGGGGCCATGTGCACTGGTGGGTGAGCCCAGGGGTATGCAGAGGTCATGTGCACTGGTGGGTGAGCCCAGGGGTATGCAGAGGCCATGTGCACTGGTGGGTGAGCCCAGGGGTATGCAGAGGTCATGTGCACTGGTGTTTCATCACCTCCTGAAAGCTGGAGATGAGATAAGTGATATTTATCTGTCATTAGAGGTATGATTTGACACATAACTGGATCTCAGTGAATTTGAGAACATCCCCTTCCCCTTACAGGGCCAGCAGCCAGCAGATTGAATCAATAACTGCAAGCCCTACTCTACAAAAATATAAACATTCCTCACACCAAATTGTCACAGATGCCTCCAGGGCCCAGCAGAGGCATCAATGTTTATTTATTTTCTAATTAAAAACTAGTTTTATGACTGTTTTTCCTTCCTACCTAATTATAACCTGTACTCAAAGTTTTCAGACATATATATATATATATATATATATATATATATATATATTTAATTGAATATTAAATGACCAGTATACAATCACCCAAAAATGCTGTTTAGTGTAGGTGGAATTGGGACACCGTGTTTGGAGGCTTCAGATGTGCATATCACCCTGTGAGTTGAGATTTATTGGGTTTATATATTGTTTAGACCTTTGTATGGTGACATTCTTTGGTCCCCCTCAGTATTATGATATGTATGATATAGTGGATATATCTTTTTGACATTATGGGGGTCGCAGGCTGCCTTTGGTTTCATCTGTGTTTTGTCATCGTTTCCTTATAATATGAATAACTCCTAATATTTGTGATCTTTGCAGGTGGAAGTCAGCCCCCTGGAGAATGCCCTTCAAGTTCTCGGCAACAAGACTCAGGAGCTCCGCGCTCTGATCACACAATACCAGCACCACACGCTACACGGGAACATCAACCTGCTCAGCATGTGTCTGAACGGAGTCATCGATGCAGCCGTGAATGGAGGAATCACACGCTACCAGGAGGTGAGACAGAGGAAGGGACACGGACAGGAACAATGGAAAGGAGGGGACGGAGAATAAGGGGAGAGAGAGGATTAGGGAATTAAATGTGAGGGAGGAGTGGGGGTTACAAGATGAGTTATAAGAGGATAAAGAAAGATGGTGAGTGTTGCACAGATCCCATGATCTGTGTTGAGCGACAGCTCTACCTTATGGGCAGAGTCTGGGCCCACCCAAGGCACCTTGAACTTGAGACACAGCCCATCTATCCAAGTATCTCTCTGTTTTCTTGCTCATTTCGGGCTCCTTACATCTCTACCCACTTTCGCTCACACATTGCTATTCTGTCTTTCTCGGTTTCATTTCTTCTCCTTCTCTCATACTATTTTCTCTCTCTCTTTTTTTTCTCTCTCTGTGTCTGTGGTGCCATGTACATATAAAATAAGGTTGAACATTAACTCTTTCTCCTCCACCTTCTCTCACTGCCGTCTGTGTATCTCTCTAATCTTCACAGCGTTCTCTTATCTCCAGGCTCTCACTTGTTCTGTCTCTATATCTCTCTTATCTTCACTCGTTCTCATACTCTCTCTAAATTTCTCGTGGCTCTCTCTTATCTCCTCCTCTCTCTTCTGTGCTGTCTCCGTATCTCTCGCTCATGCTTTCTTTCTCTCCCTCTCATTTCTCTCTCACTCTTGCTATCTTTCTGATATCTCTCTCTCATTCTACTTCTCTATTTCTCCATCTGTCTTGCTGTCCTTCTCTCTCTCTCTCTGTTTCTCTATCTCTCTCTTATCTCCTCTTTCATGTGTTGTCACATTCTCATGCTGTCTTTCTATCTCTCTCATTTCTCTCTCACTCTTGCTGTCTTTCTATCTGTCTGATCTCTCTCACTCTTTCTATCTCTCCCTCTCTCTTGTCCTTCTCTCTGATCTCTGTCTTGCTGTCTCTATCTCTCTTTCATCGCCTCTCTCTCTCTCTTGTGCAGGCTCTCTCATGCAGTCTCTATCTTACTCACATGCTGTCTTTCTTTCTCTCTTATTTCTCTCTCACTCTTGCTGTCTATCTGTCTAATCTCTCTCACTCTTTCTATCTCTCCCTCTCTCTCTTGTCATTCTCTCTCTGTCATTGCCTCTCTCTCTTGTGCATGCTCTCTCATGCAGTCTCTATCTCTTTCTCATGCTGTCTTTCTATCTCTCTCATTTCTCTCTCGCTCTTGCTGTCTCTATCTGTATGATCTCTCTCACTCTTTCTATCTCTCCCTCTCTCTTGTCTTTCCTCGCCTCTCTCTCTCTTGTGCAGGCTCTCTCATGCAGTCTCTTTCTCACTCTCATGCTGTCTTTCTATCTCTCTCATTTCTCTCTCGCTCTTGCTGTCTCTATCTGTCAGATCTCTCTCACTCTTGCTGTCTCTCCCTCTCTCTTGTCTTTCTCTCTCTCTCTCTCTCTTGTGCAGGCTCTCTCATGCAGTCTCTTTCTTACTCTCATGCTGTCTTTCTATCTCTCATTTCTCTCTCACTCTTGCTGTCTCTATCTGGATGATCTCTCTCACTCTTTCTATCTCTCCCTCTCTCTTGCCCTTCATCGCCTCTCTCTCTCTTGTGCAGGCTCTCTCATGCAGTCTCTTTCTCACTCTCATGCTGTCTTTCTATCTCTCTCATTTCTCTCTCACTCTTGCTGTCTCTATCTGTCAGATCTCTCTCACTCTTGCTGTCTCTCCCTCTCTCTTGTCTTTCTCTCTCTCTCTTTTGTGCATACCCTCTCATGCAGTCTCTATCTCTCTCATTTCTCTCTCACTCTTGCTGTCTCTGTCTGATCTCTCACTCTTTCTATCTCTCCCTCTCTCTTGTCTTTCTCTCTCTTTCATCGCCTCTCTCTCTCTCTCTCTTGTGCAGGCTCTCTCATGCAGTCTCTATCTCTCTCTCTCTCTCTCTCTCCAGGCATTCTTCGATAAGGAGTACATCACACAACATCCTGAAGATGCTGATAAGATCAGCCAACTGAAGGAGCTCATGCAGGAGCAGGTAGATGTGACTGGTGCTTCTTGCGTGGGAGTATGGTAATGCAGAGAGCCTGGAAGGGAGGGACCATGGTCTATCAGGAAGTGACAGAAGATGTGGATGTTTGGTGGCACGTGTCCCGTATCATTAAACATCAGTACTCTCAGTGTGTGTGCTGTGTACATCATGTACTGGACCTCACAGGGCTTTATATGAGTGTTAAAGGGCCACTCTAGATTTAAAATATGGTCTTTTGAAGAAAGGCACTTGATAATGGACAAAATTAGTAAAGAAAATACAGATTCTAATTATTAAAGGAATTGAAGGTTTCTGGGAAATAGTATAACTTTTATGTACTTTATTTTATTAAGAAGTGATTAAAAACGTTTTTTTTTTAATCTAAGATAATAGAATGTGTGCCTATTTGCATCTGCCCTCTAGCTCATGCAACTTATGCATACACAGACTATTAGGCAATTAGTGTCCTCTCTCAAGAAGCATGTTGCAGAATGTTGCCACTGATTGGTTACTATTACTTAGAAGTACACTATCTTCATGGGCTGCAGAGGGGAAAACGGTTAGAAACTATTTGTGAGATTTTAGCCAGAAAAAAACATTTTTTAAGCACTTTTTTAATAAAACACCTAAAAGTAAATAGATACACAGGTATATCATATTCATTGTGAAATCCAGAAACCTTCCATGTCCCTTAAAGTGTACTCCAGGTGTACTTGCTAGCAGTAGACGTGTGTCCCATGCATGTTGTGTATGTGCTCTAGCTCCAGATGAAAGGAAGGTGTCTATGGCAGGCATGTTCTTTTTACATTCCAGGTACACGTTTTGGGGGTGGGGCTTGCTGTACATGAGCGGTGTGTACACCCTGAAATGAGACCCCTGCACAAGAAGCTGGTGGACCAGTTCCAGGTTATGAGGTCGAGTTTGTACCAAGTAAGGACAGAACTGTGTGATTTTGGGGGATTCTGTAAAATAATACTGGGGGCGGCTCAATAACAAGTAATTTAATGTTGTGTGTAGATAATATTTGGGATTGTGCGTATGTAACACTTGGAGGATGAGTATAATACTTGTGGTGGTACTTTTCCCTTCCTTGTTCCTCCAGGAGTTCCCAGCTTTGGAGAAGTTAAGCAGTACCTGCCCACCAATCCCTCGCGGTAACATCTTGTTATCACACGGGACCCTGAGCAGCGACAGTATGAGGCTCCTCCACAGACACAGGTACCAGATGCTTGCTGAATGTTTGTGTAATATAAATGTGTGTTGTGTGTGTCATCTATGATAGTCATGACATCTATACCAATAGGAATAGGTCAGAACACAGAAACAATAAGTAAGTTGCAATTGTGTTGAGTTCACAAATATAACCAGTCTGCCTCTGTCTAGGGGGTCTCACTGTTGGCGGCTTTGGGAATATACTCCTTGATCAGGGGCCACATGCCATAAGCGCACCCATCTCATATTTACTGGACCTGCTTGGCAAGGTATGGGTCTGACAGTGTGCCATATGGGCCAGGCATAGTTTCATGTGTCACTAGGAGCATGTTGCATTGCATGTTTATCACACATGCTAATAATGACAGTGACATGTAGTGATAAACATGCGATGCAACATGCTCCTAGTGACACATGCACACAATGACAGTGACATTACATACAATATGCTCCTAGTGACACATGCACACAATGACAGTGACATTACATACAATATGCTCCTAGTGACACATACACACAGTGACAGTGTCATTACATACAATATGCTCTTAGTGACACATGCCAGTCCCACATGGCACACTGCCAGCCCCTTACCTTGGCCTTTGCAGTCTCCAGCAAGCAGGTCCAGTAAAATGAGATGGGCGCGCGCGCATGAGAAGCCTCTGTGGCAGATGGGATGGAGCGCAGAGCGTCATCAGAGCGCTGTTCTCCAGTGCGCGGAGGATGTGCCACCGTGATAATTAGTTGCTAATTACTTTCTGTGTTCTTTGTGATTGGCAGAAATTAACTCTCTATGTATTCTTTTTCTGTTCACATACACAAATCAAACACACTGTGCTACTGGCTAGTACATTGTGCAGAATTATGTTTTTATTTAAAAGGAGATTTAAAAAGTTGAGTTGAGGTACACACATTGCAGAATTGAAAGGTACGCATAAACATAGCAGCAGTGGGTTGTAATTAAAAATTCTATTTTTTTTAAGTGATATAGAAATTAGATTTGTATTATGTATAAATGAATTGAAAGGTCCACTGTCTGAGGTAATGCCTTATTAATAGCAATTAAGAATAACGAATCGGGGAGTAGGTGTTCAGCCGGTTCAGAGGAATAAATGGCTTAAACTGAGTAAGGAAGTAAACTTTTTTTAAACAAGGTAAGTTCTCTCGCATGTTGCCTTTGCAGACCCTGTGCCTTAAGAAAAAATACCCATAGTACAGTGGTCCTTTATAGGCCTACTGTGCAATGAAAAAAGCATATGTTTGAATATATCTCTGACTAATTAAGCAGGAAAAAGTCATAAAGCTAGTTTTTATTTAACAGAAATACATTTTAGATACAATCATCTAACAACACCCTTTTGTCTACCCATCCTTCCAATGATAGATAAAAAAAAACAAAAGGGTGATCTAGCTCTCTGAAAGTGATGTGACATACATATTAAACACTGTATATTATTTTGGGAAAACTGTATTATATTTTGAAGCCAAAAACCAGATTGCAAAATGTATAATAAATATGCTCTGTTGACATCTAGGCTGTATTGATACATGGTAGTAGATTGCAGCAAGGTTGGTTAGCCTCATGGCTGTCGCTATAGCGCTTAGGGCACAGTGGATTCTTTTGAAGATTAAACTTCTGATTTCTCAATCTATGGTGTCTTACTCATTTGGTTTGTACAGTCTCTTGATCGAGTTGTCTATAGTGTTATTTCTGTACCAGAAGTCGTGCAGCTCTGTTTGGCACTGTTCACCGTAGTGTCATGTGTAGTATGAAAGACAAAAATGGGGAGGGGGGAGAGAAACGCACAAATATCTGGTGTAGATCACTATGGTCAATATTCAAGAGTCAACCCTCAGCTTATTTGACTTCAAGATACTGAGGTACTGTATTTGTTTGCCTCAGATATCTTTATTTCGTAAAAGATGTCCAAGTACCAATAATAGGATCCACCTGAAGAGCGGCCCTAAGATAGTGGAAAGTGTGGATATGAACTCATGTGGTCACAGTATTGAAAGAGGACTTTAAGACCAATAGGTCAATTTAAATCAATATACATTTACAGGGCTCCTTTCAATGAATATATTGGTTCCTGGAGCCCACAAATATATAAAGGAGAACAAGGCCTATCAAAAATAAAAATGATTTATTTATATAAGCTGATATATAATTATATTCAGAAATAGGAGATGTTCAATAATGATCAGGGTAATAAACGTGTTTCGTCACTACTCATGTGGCTTCTTCAGTATTAGAATAGACCCTTGTCCTGCAAACAAAAATGCTTGATCCAATGGTTATTTTCATTGCTTTCCCCATTATTTACAGTGCAGTATTGATTTTTTATTTGCATTTACAGTGCTGCGGACAGGGGTTAAACCCCCTTGCGGGTCCTCTGTAGAACTTGTAGTATTTCCTCCTACATTTGCCGTTTACGGGTGTGAAAACATTTGGGGAAATGTAGCAATTGAATAGCGATTTGCGATTTTAGTGATTGTAACTCTTGCGGACGGAAAAGATCAAAGCCTTTGGGAGGCTGTAAGTTCCGGGTTTAACAACCTCAAGGTTTTCAAGGTCGTAACACGTAAACCATTTGGAGCCTGCAAAAAGACGCCAGTTGAATAGCAAATTAACTTACGACCTCACTTACGGGCATCAGTAACTTAGAATTGCTCAACTGAATCAGGCTCCAGGTGTGTAGTTCTGGACATTAGATCACTGTTCTCTCTAGGCAATGAGCAGATCTCTGGGTCTATTGTCCCTCCACTTAAAGTGTTATAAACTTGTGTGTCCCCAATCCACCCCCAAAATATAATTCATAGGGTCGAGATCCTGGGGGAGGAGGGGGGGGGGGGGGTCATAAGATCATTACTTACTAAAACATTGGTCAGTGAGTGTCACTGTGTATGTCTCTCAGGGTCTTTCTAAGTCAGTCACGGTGTATGACTCTCAATGTCTCTCTCCTCCCCTGCAGTCCCCTGGTCATCCTGAGCTCTGTGCGTCACTCCTCATCCTCACTCTCATCTCACGCCTCCAGTGACACAGGGAGCACCCCAACCGCAGGAGACAGCGAGAATGAGGACCCCTACACAATGCAGGTACCAAGCCCCAGACACTCTAACAGTCTTGTCCTTTTACTATATCTTTGATTTTTAGAGCACTTTCTCGTGATGTAAATACTCCTCTCTTACATTTTCTAGTGCCCTCTTTCTCTGTTTTCATATCCTTGTCCTCCTCTCTCTAGCTCAATCTCTAACACTCTCTTCTCTCTTCCAGATGCTTCTCCCGCACTCTCTCCATGCAGGCTCCATCACTAATGTTTCTGCATTATCTTCATCCTACACAAGCCCCTCCTCCTCCAGCCTCAGCTCCACCCACTCAGCGCCATCACAGCTCGTTAACTCTGCACCTTCCAGCACACGAGGTGAGGACAAAGAGACTGAGGAGGATAGGTTTGAGGTCAATGGAGAAAAGCAGGAGGTCATTAGGGTCACTGGGTTTAGTAGGAGGTCAGTGGGGTCGCTAGACAACAGCAGGAGGCCAGTGGAGGGTAGTAGGCAATCAATGGGATCACTGGAGGATGGTAGAAACTCAGCAAAGTTATTGGAGGTTAGTAGGAGGTCAGTATGGTCACTGGATGCTAGCAGGAGGTTGGTGGGGTCACTTGAGATTAGTAGTATGTTAGTGGGTCATTGGAGGTCACTGTGGGTGAGTCATGGTGATATAGTAGGAGATCAGCACTTGAGGATATAAGGAGATTGGTGGGTTCACAGATTAGCAGGAGGTAAGTGGGGCCACAGTGGGATAGTATGAGATCAGCGGGGTCAGTGCGGCACAACAGGAGGTCAGTGAAGCCACTGGAGGTTAACCGGTGTAATTTGTCACCTCTTCGGCTTCCTTCCCCCAGGGTCACCCTCTCTCCCAGATAAATATCGCCACTCCAGAGATATGATGATGCTGCTCCCAGCGCCCAGGGACCGACCCAGCAGTGCCATGTACCAGACGGGCGCAGACAGCGGCCAGGTACTGGAGGGCACAGTGAGTGTCAATTTGTGTCTCTTACACTCTGGGCCTTTTTGATAGAGATGGGAAATGCCTAATTTTACATTTACACTGCAAGGAATTAAAGTGGCCCTTTAAATTGTATTACTTCTAAAACCTGTGATTCATCATATTAAGCTCCCAGAATAATATTTCAGTGTAAGTGGCTAAAATGATGCATCAGATGCCCCGTTATCATATGTAACAATATTCTCACAAAATAATAACTACTAGACTTACTATTCTAACGGATCTTGTTGGTTTATTAGTAAAGAAATGTAAGGTTGATTGTTTATTTGTTTATTAGTTAAAGGGACACTGATGTTACAAGTCTGATATCATGCATTAAAACAGGCACACATTACATCACACATTGTTTGCATTATGAGCGCTGCAAATGATAAAAACACATTTTTGGAAATCTATCAAGAAATCGTTAATTTTCCTTTTTTATTATCCCTTTTTCTTGCAGCGCTGTGTGTACCCTCGAGCTCTGTTCCAGCAAGTCCTCGGCCAGTGCAAGCCATGCAGTGACCCCAACCTGTCGGTGGCAGAGAAAGGTGAGATACTTTGTGTGATTGAGAGAGGGGGTTATAGGGTAATATGGAGAGTATGCAGTTATAGGGAGATTTTTTATGAAGCCGCAGGATGAGTTATAGGGACAGATTATAGAGAGGAGTTATATGGAACTTTTAGGGGGGGGGGGTGGAACAAACAAAGGAGTTACAGTGGGCGGGGGGGAGTATTTGATCCCCTTCTGATTTTAAACGTTTGTCCACTCTGACAAAGACAAGATCAGTCTATAATTTTAATGGTAGGTGTATTTTAACAGTGAAAGACAGCATAACAAAACAAAAAACACAAGAAAAACGCATGTCAAAAAAGTTATAAATTGATATGCAGGTTAATGAGGGAAATAAGTATTTGACCCCTTTGACTTAGTACTTGGTGGCAAAACCCCTGTGGCAGTCAGACGTTTCTTGTAGTTGGCCCCAGGTTTGCACACATCTCAGGAGGGATTTTGTCCCACTCCTCTTTGTAGATCCTCTCCAAGGGCCTCATTCTATTAGCGGCCGCAGCCGTTGCGGGGCCGCAAGGACCGGCCGCAAGCTATTCTGCTATTCTATTCCCTTACGGCCGGAGGCTCCGGCAGGCTTGCGGCCGGTGCCTTGCTATCTCTTGCGGCCGCTCGCGCCAGAGGAAATCCTTTGATCTAAAACGGCCGCAAGAGTTTCGGCCGTAAGAAATTCCTATTTGCAATTCAATTGCTCCGGGAAACCTCTCTGCAAGGCTAAAAGCGAGCCGCAGCTTACTTGCAGGAAAGAGGTCCCGCTAGCACCAATTAAGCACATAAAATAGCTCAAATAAAGCCATCCTGCACTTTGAGAAGACTATAAAGGGATTTTAGGTGTTAGAAAAAATAGCACATAATTATCCTATACTCAAATCCGTAAAATATTTTATTTTTAATATCCGTAAAATATCCATGTAAAAAGTCCAGAGTGCTTGGAGCACCTCAGACATGCCCACGCCGCAGCCGGAAAATAAACAGTTAATTTGAACTCGGGTTTGGGCTGATGTGCAAGCTTGAGAGTGGGTTCCTTTTAATCCTCATGTCCCCCAATATGATCCCTAGCATTTACAGAGCTGTACAGTGCAGGCTTGAATTTATTTTTGAGTTTTTATATTTCACAGCTTACGGCCGGTTCCAAGATATGCGGCCGGCCGTAAAAGGAGATCCTTGCGGGGCCGTATAATAGAATCGCGAGTTAACTGAACCCCGCAAGGAATCGCAGCCTTACGGCCGATTTACGGCCTCTAATAGAATGAGGCCCCAAGTCATTAAGGTTTTGAGGCTGATGTTTGGCAACTAGAACCTTCAGCTCCCTCCACAGATTTTCTATGGGATTAAGGTCTGGAGACTGGCTAGGCCACCCCAGGACCTTAATGTGCTTCTTCTTGAGCCACTCCTTTGTTGCCTTGGCTGTGTGTTTTGAGTCGTTGTCATGCTGGAATACCCATCCACAACCTATTTTCAATGCCCTGGCTGAGGGAAGGAGGTTCTCACCCAAGATTTGATGGTACATGGCCCCGTCTATTGTCTCTTTGATGCACTGCAGTTGTCCTGTCCTCTTAGCAGAAAAACACCCGCAAAGTATATTGGTTCCACCTCCATGTTTGACGGTGGGGATGGTGTTCTTGGGGTTATAGGCAGCATTCCCCCTCCTCCAAACACGGAGTGTAGAGTAGATTCCTAAGAGTTTGATTTTGGTCTCATCTGACCACAACACTTTCACCCAGTTCTCCTCTGAATCATTCAGATGTTTATTGGCAGACTTCAGACGGGCTTGTACATGTGCAGGGGGGACCTTGCGGGCTCTGCAGGATTTCATTTATTCACGGCGTAGTGTGTTATCAATTGTTTTCTTGGTGACTATAGTCCCAGCTGCTTTGAGATCATTAACAAGATCCTCCTGTGTAGTTCTGAGCTGATTCCTCACCGTTCTCATGATCATTGAAACTCCACGAGGTGAGATCTTGCATGGAGCATCAGACCGAGGGAGACTTGCAGTTATTTTGTGTTACTTCCATTTGCAAATAATCACACCATCTGTTGTCACCTTCTCACCAAGCTTCTTGGCGATGGTCTTGCAGCCCATTCCAGCCTTGTGTAGGTCTACAATCTTGTCCCTGACATCCTTGGACAGCTCTTTGGTCTTGGCCATGGTGGAGAGTTTGGGCTCTGATTGATTGATTGCTTTTGTGGACAGGTGTCTTTTATACAGGTAACAAGCTGAGATTAGGAGCACTCCCTTTAAGAGAGTGCTCCTAATTTCCGCTTGTTACCTGTATAAAAGACACCTGGGAGCCAGAAATCTTGCTGATTGATAGGGGATCAAATACTTATTTCCCTCACTGACCTGCAAATCAATTTATAACTTTTTTTACAAACATTTTTCTTGTTTGTTTTTTTTTTGTTATTCTGTCTCTCACTGTTAAAATACACCTACCATTAAAAAATGTTGTCAGTAAACATACGTTCAAAATCAGCAGGGGATCAAATACCTTTTCCCCCTACAGTATATGAAGGTATCCTATGGAGTAATAAAATAAGTTATAAGGATGGGGTCATATGAGATCAATGAGAGTTTTAAATAAAGGTTGTTAAATGATAAATATAAATAATCAGTTTCTGTCGCTTCTTCACTGTTTCTCTGACTTTCTCCTTTATTCCAGTGCCATCTTGCTCTGTGTATTTGTCTCCCATTCCCTTGTTTTTTCTCTTACTTTATTGCTGTTCTAACTTCATGAATGCCTTTCTCATGCTGGCCCTTGCTGTCTTTCTCACTCTGTTGCTGCCTTTCCCACTCTGTTGCTGTCTTTCCCACTCTGTTGCTGTCTTTCCCACTCTGTTGCTGTCTTTCCCACTCTGTTGCTGCTTCTCTCACTCCCTTGCTGACTCTCTCACTCCCTTGCTGCCTCTCTCACTCCCTTGCTGCCTCTCTCACTCCCTTGCTGCCTCTCTCACTCCCGTGCTGCCTCTCTCACTCCCTTGCTGTCTCTCTCACTCCTTTGCTCTCTCTCAGTCCGTGGCTGTTTCTCATACTCTTTCTGTCTCCCAGTTCTTCCAGCTCCCAGTAGTTGGAGTCTAGACAGTGGAACCAGAGAGTCTCTACCATTCCTGACCTCTCACGTTGGGAGCGTCCTCACCCCAACTGGAGGACACAGGGGCCTGACACAGGGTGAGTATCTGTACTACCAAATGCAACAGATTAATATTCTAGTGCAGGGTCCTAATGGAACAAGCCATGGTCTTTTGCCTATTATTTCTTCATCAAATCTACCTTTTAGTTGAGACATGATGGGGTAGGTTTCAGATACTAGGAAGAAACCTAGCAAATCAATGCTAATTAGAATTTGCATCTATTATGTGGTAGACTATTATTATTTGGTAGTTGTTCTTTGTTCTGGTTTTGTGCATTATGCCTGGCTGGTGTGTGTGTGTGCCAGTGTGCCAAGATCAATAGAGATACCTTGATATATACAAATAAATATTGGAAGAGAATGCCCTTCCAATACATATTTTACTAATGCCATACTGGCCATTGATTTAAATTAGTACTAGCCCAGCCCAGGGGCCGAGACTACAGCATTTCTACAAAGTATAAAGTGAGGGGATACCTTCTGTACGATGTGGGATGGGTGACAACAAAACTGGCAAACATTTTGTGTATACGGATGAGGGAAATAGAACTAATATTATAATATATAGAATATTATATATATATATATATATATATATGTATATATATATATATATATATATATATATATATATACATTGGGGTGGTATAGGGCTTGGTTCCTTCTAGGGTGAATATAAGTACATGCACACCCAGTGCTCATAATACATAATACACATGGACAATGGCAGCATACACATGTCTGCTCAGGTACTAACAGGTAACAAGCTTTTGATATACATATTTGGGGTTACTTTAAAGAGCCACTGTGGTCAAAAATGTTCTATATGATATTTAAAATGATTAAACTTGAACACAGGCAATGATTTAGAAAGTAAAAATGTAATTAATTAATGTTTTGCTATTACTTGCAGTTGCTCTTTAATGTCAGGCTTCCATTGTGTTACTTGGACTACTTTTTACAGCTTCTGTGTCCTTGTAAACTAATGAGCTTTGCATTAGACCTAATGAGTACACTGGCAGTTTTAGCTGCCATATTGAGAGGCTTCCTCTCTGCATTCAAAGTATCTTCCCACCTCAGGAAGTAAGTCAATCAAATATTAAATGGCAGTTTGCACAGCCACAAAATTGCATAAACAATACCAAGTTGCTATCTGTGTTTGTTTCTTTTTACATTCTGAAAACATGTTGCCTACATTTAAATGTAGTTTTTCAAAAGAGGATATTTTAAATTGATTATGAGCAAAGTGGTCCTTTAAGTGAGCTTTTTCTTATAGGAACAGGAGATGCGGAATCCGTCCTGTAAGGGTGGGTGGGGCAACACTGTGGAGGCTAAATGGGAAAGTATATCACAAGAGGGTATGATATCACTGTCTGTCTCTCTCTGAAGGTACTTACTCTCTGCACTTTGATGCATTTCATCCCTCTGTAGGGGAGGCTGTCCCCGCGCTGCCCACAAGGTCACTGCGTAAGGTACTTACTGTATATCTAATTATGTGCATTACTGTGTGTGTGTGTGGCTTGCATTCACACCACTATATGTCTATCTATCTGTCTATCTGTCTCTATCTATGTATCTATCTATCTATCTGTTCCTCTCTCTCTCTCTATCTATCTATCTATCTATCTATATATCTGTCTCTATCTATCTATCTATCTATCTCTCTATCTATCTCTCTCTATCTATCTCTCTATCTATCTGTCTCTATCTACAGTATCTATCTATCTATCTTGGCTTTGCATTAAAGCTGTGTAATACAGCATGCATAAGCTTAAAGAAAGCCATGTTTGATTATGGCTATGGATTGAAGAGCGAGGCATTTGTGGGCATAATTGCATGCCCCAGCTCAGCTTCCCAGAATGCAGTGTAATAACTGTTTTTCTCGGAATTCTGAGCTGGAAGCAGGTTTTTTAATTTGTTTTAGACATTCAAATGTGAACACAGATATACTATTTATTTATTTACTATATATATATATATATATATATATATATATATATATATAATTATTGAGAACGAATATAAGTGGGTTAGCTATGGTATTAAATTGAGCTTTTAGGTAGATGGAATGGGCGGATTAGAGTAGTCTTTTTAGTAGTTATCTGCTGTTACATCTATTTTTCTATGTTACTTGCCCAATGTTTTCACTAGCCCTGTGTGTCCTCCGCTCCTAAGTAACACCTTGGATCAAATTTCCCCATGGGCCAGATGTACTAGGGTGAGGGATGTCTTAGAGTTTGCACATCTTAGTCAGTCTTGCCCATAGGATGTCATAGTAAAGGAGAATGGCTCCAAGAGATCTTCAAGCTCCTCATCTTAGAACATCTAGCCCCATGTAGTTCTCTTTACTCCTCACCTTCTTCTTACCTATCTTCCCTCCGCACCTCTTTCTTCTCTCTTCCCTCTGCACCTCTTTCTTCTCTCTTCCCTCCGCACCTCTTTCTTCTCTCTTCCCTCCGCACCTCTTTCTTCTCTCTTCCCTCCGCACCTCTTTCTTCTCTCTTCCCTCCGCACCTCTTTCTTCTCTCTTCCCTCCGCACCTCTTTCTTCTCTCTTCCCTCCGCACCTCTTTCTTCTCTCTTCCCTCCGCACCTCTTTCTTCTCTCTTCCCTCCGCACCTCTTTCTTCTCTCTTCCCTCCGCACCTCTTTCTTCTCTCTTCCCTCCGCACCTCTTTCTTTTCTCTTCACTCCTCACCTCTCTAATCTTTCTTTCAAATTGTACATCCAAATGGATTGCTGCCACCAAAATAAAGAATCCTTTGGATTCTTTGAACAGTCTGACCACAAGGGGAAAATGTGATTATGTATTATTGCAATATAGTAACAATGAGCTTGTCATTAATGGTCAATTTAGGAAGTTTGTCCCCAGAAGCTCAATAAATCCTGTGGTGCAGACCAACCCCTGCCGACTCAATGACAATAAACAGTTTGCATGCTGTAAACGTTACCATTTAAAAACATTTATAAAGCAGTGGAAAGATTGTTTACTTTTCTACTTGATTTTGACTAAGTTACATGATGATGGAGAGCAGTATCCATGACTTCCCCGTCTCTCTTTCCTCTCGTGATATATATCTATATGCAAATCACCACAACCACAGCCTGGTATTAAGATCCCGTGAGCTGGTAGCTTCCTGTCCCTAAATTTGTAGTCATTTGTCAAAAAAGCTTTATCATTATTATTATCCTTTATTTGTAATGTGCCAACATATTCCATAGTGCTATACAGGGGTTAAGTACAAGTCAAAAACAATTTGAACACAATGCAAAAGTATAGCGGGCCATGTTATTGAGCTTTCAACCTTTCCCTAAAGCACATAACAATATTGAGAACATGCAACTTCCAGCACATAATACAAATAAATGCCTGCCCGCATTGGGTCCCCCTTCCAGGGTGGGCCCCTCTCAAAATTAGTCCCTCTCCTACCCTGTCTACAACCCTGGACCTAGATACACAATCAATGAATGTTGTAGCATATAACTATATCTCAAAATTAATTTTCAATTTATCCTCTAGTAAAATTTGTCCTTGGAAAAGTACCCAGCTGTCAACATATGCAAAGCAAGAGAGTGACTAGATAACAAGTGCTGGGGATTTATCCTGAGCGTGTATGGTATTTCTAGGGCTTGGCTGAGGTGTGTGCTCGATCCAGTCCGTGTGTCCATTCCACTATGTGTGATGCTTGGGATCCCTGGGGACCATGGATGGACAACACTGCTAGATAATTCCGGCTATAATATACTGTGCAATATGGCAAATAAATGTTGTTTATAAATATAAAAAATATATATATATATATATATATCACATATAATAGTTGTCAAACTGTGATATGTCGTCATGCTTTGCGAGGTGCGTACGACTTAGGCAATGAGCACCGCAGGCGCTCATCGTTTGCGAGCCTCGCGAATCAAGCCGTTAATGCGTAGGACTTAGCCAATGAGCACCGAAGGCACGAGACACGAACCACGTTAATAACATTACGACTATACAATGCCGCTTTACACAATAAACCACCGGCTTTACCTCGCGCACGCAGCCTATTTAGAATGCACAGCTCAAACATTCATTACACTTTATAAGCAGGGCACCAACACTCGAAATGGATATTCTATGCAGACGCAAAATACAAACAGATTGTTAGCTCTTCAGCCTATTGCTCACTGCATATATCAATTACAAATAATTAAACTATATTAATGTATTTAATAAATAATTAATTATTACTTAACTACATATACATAGAAATAGATATCTCTCTCAGAGGACCAAAAGTACATGACAGAAGAGGCTCACAATGAGCGCCAAAGGCACTCAGCGCAAGCCTCGCAATGAGCGCCGAAGGTCCTGAGCCTTGTAATTAGCCCCGAAGGTCCTCACAGTATAAAACGGTTTCAATTATGTCTCAAACAGCATTCCCATGGCTTCAAATGTTATTGCCCCGTCATTTTTGACGGGCAAGTCACTAGTATATATATAATTGAGATCACATCCTTTTGGTGCTGAAATTACTCTGGATTTCATTTCATGTTACATGAGGGGGACATCAAACTCTTATGATTCACTCAGTATGTTAAACAGCAAAATAGTTTTATACAATTAAAAAAATATATATTAAAGTGTTGTTTTGGGGTTACCCCTCAGAACACCCAAAGAATCTGCCCAGAATTATATCAAGATCAATGATTTAAATACTACAGCATATCACTTTACAAAGTGTTTATTATGGAAGTATAAATAGTGATTTGGATGGACATTTTATTACATGGTTTTGCTCTTCTGGTGTTATAAAGTTTAACATACAGAATAACTTTAGGAGTTGTGTGCTCCTTAGTACCTCAGATGATTAAAAGCATTACGGAGAAATATGAATTTTGTGAAATATTAATGAACATGTTTATGTGCAGGAATAGGAAAGGAAAGGCCATGAGCAGATTTTAATCATTATTTTATGTTACCATAACTTTTTAACTATATGTTTATTTATAAGTGAGCAAAAATCCAAAAACCAAATAAATAATCCAAGTGCTTAACACTAATATGTAATAAATTCAAAAACTTTAATGACTAAAGATAAACCATGCTGCAATTACAAGACATCAGTGAAGGCAACAAGATGAGGGAATCCAAAGAATACCCAATAACCCAGGAAGGGGTCCTCCTTTCCGGAAGGCTTAACAATGTTAGAGCCCCAAAAGCTAGCTAAAAAAAACTAAAATAAAGGTTTACTCTTTGTATCACAAAATAATGTAATAATTAATAATTTTATCTTTAGTTATTAACGTTTTCCAATGTATTTCTCTATTACAGCGTATATATTTATAGACGATTTTAGAGGGCACCTCCTCTCTGACAACTATATGGAAAGATGGATAGTTAGATGGATGGATAGGTTTGTAGGAGGAGAGAAGAACGGAGATGACAGGGGTAGAGCAAGGGAGTCCAATTAATTTCATGTTTCAAAAGGGGTCCAAATAAAATATTGTTTTAATCATTAGAGTTTACTGTTAAAGAGATTCTGAACTAATAAAGGGATTCTGGATATTGCTCTGTATCATCATGTAGAGCAGTCAAAATTAAGTGGCGGAGCTGTAAAACATTTTAATTTGAATCTCTTTTCACTTACGTTCACTCTTCTTGTCAATTAATACATTTCAGTTTCTTGTCTTTGGAATTAGTTTCTGCACGAAAACCAAATTGTTTTGGGGTGAAAGGTTGACTTTGATTTGATGCAAATGGCAACTTAGTTTGGTCAGCCACGTCTGTATACATGTATCTGTCTTTCTCTGCACAGAGCCCACTCCACACCATCCCTGCCTCCCCCACCAGCCCCCAGTCGTGTATGGATGGCAGTAACTCTCCCCTTTCGGGCAGTGCCAGCAGTGGGGTCTCTTCCCTCAGTGAGGGCAACTTCTCTGGATGTCCAGACCGAGTGCCCCCCACAGATTCCAGATCCGAAGAGGAGCAGGGCAGAGGTTTCCAGCACTACCCCCCTGTGCGGTACAGTTTGTCTGACCCCAATGGCTTGGAGCCCCCCAAGCTTCAGCCCTGCCGCAGTCACTCTGCCCCAACTGGAGTCACACCGCCCCGATCACCTAGCGGAGAGCAGGAGGAGGAGAGAATACGACGACTTCGGAGAAACTGCCCTGGGGGAAAAGAACACACAGCAAGGGTGGGGTGGGAGCACAACATGGGAAAACCCCAATAAGGGGCATTATGGGAGGAGCGAGAGGACAACAAGAGGAGTAGATCAGAGGCGTGTGTCATGATATCTGTGTATTAGGAGGAGGTGAGAGGCCCATGTCACCTGTGTATTAAGAGGAGGTGAGAGGTCCATGTCCCAATGTCTGTATATTAGGAGGAGGTGAGAGGCCAGTGTCCTGATATATGTATATAAGGAGGAGGTGATAAGTCTGTGCCCTGATGTATGTGTATTACGAGGTGAGAGGTGTGTGTCCTGATGTCTGTGTATAAGGAGGAGGTGAGAAGTCTATGCCCTGATGTCTGTGTATTAGCAGGAAGTAAGAGGTATGTCTCCTGATGTGTGTGTATTAGGAAAAGGCAAGAGGTGCATGTCCTGATGTGGGCGTATTGGGAGCAGGTGAAAGGTGCATGTCCTGATTTCTGTGTATTAGGAGGAAATGTGGGGTGCGTGTCCTGATGTCTGAGTATTAGGAGGGAATGAGGCGTGTGTGTCCTGATGTCTATGTATTAGGAGGAGATGAGGGGTCTGTGTCCAGATGTCTGTGTATTAGGAGGTGGCAAGAGTTGCATGTCCTGATGTCTGTGAATTAGTTGGAGGAGGAGAGAGCTGCATGTCCTGATGTCTGTGTATTACGAGGAGGTGAGAGGTGCGTGTCCTGATGTGTGTGTGTGTATTAGGAGGAGGTGAAAAGGTGCGTGTTGTGATGTCTGTGTATTAAGAGGTGAGAGGTGCTTGTCCCGATGTCTGTGTTTTAGGAAGAGGTGAGAGGTGCATGTCCTCATGTCTGTGTATTACGAAGAGGTGAGAGGTGCGTGTCCTGATGTCTGTGTATTAGGAGGAGGTGTGAGGTGTGTCTCCTGATGTCTGTGTTTTAGGAAGAGGTGAGAGGTGCGTGTCCTCATGTCTGTGTATTAGGAGGAGGTGTGAGGTGTGTCTCCTGATGTCTGTGTTTTAGGAAGAGGTGAGAGGTGCATGTCCTCATGTCTGTGTATTACGAAGAGGTGAGAGGTGCGTGTCCTGATGTCTGTGTATTAGGAGGAGGTGTGAGGTGTGTCTCCTGATGTCTGTGTATTAGGAGGTGGTGAGAGATTTATTTCCTGCTGTCTGTGTATTAGGATGAGGTGAGAGGTGCATGTCCTGATGTCTGTGTATTAGGAGGAAATGAGGGGTGTGTGTCCTGATGTCTGTGTATTAGGAGGAGGTGAGAGGTCCGTGACCTGGTGTATGTGTATTAGGAGGTGAGAGGTGCTTGTCCCGATGTCTATGTTTTAGGAAGAGGTGAGAAGTGCGTGTCCTCATGTCTGTGTATTACGAGGAGGTGAGAGGTGCATGTCCCAATGTTTATTTTTTAGGAAGAGGTGAGAGGTCTGTGTCCTGGTGTCTGTGTATTAGGAGGTGAGAGGTGCTTGTCCCGATGTCTATGTTTTAGGAAGAGGTGCGTGTCCTCATGTCTGTGTATTACGAGGAGGTGAGAGGTGCATGTCCCGATGTCTATGTTTTAGGAAGAGGTGAGAAGTGCATGTCCTCATGTCTGTGTATTACGAGGAGGTGAGAGGTGCGTGTCCTGATGTCTATGTTTTAGGAAGAGGTGAGAGGTGCGTGTCCTGGTGTCTGTGTATTACGAGGAGGTGAGAGGTGCGTGTCCTGATGTCTGTGTATTACGAGGAGGTGAGAGGTGCGTGTCCTGATGTCTGTGTATTACGAGGAGGTGAGAGGTGCGTGTCCTGATGTCTGTGTATTACGAGGAGGTGAGAGGTGCGTATCCTGATGTCTGTGTATTACGAGGAGGTAAGAGGTGCGTGTCCTGATGTCTGTGTATTACGAGGAGGTGAGAGGTGCGTGTCCTGATGTCTGTGTATTACGAGGAGTTGAGAGGTGCGTGTCCTGATGTCTGTGTATTACGAGGAGGTGAGAGGTGCGTGTCCTGATGTCTGTGTATTACGAGGAGGTGAGAGGTGCGTGTCCTGATGTCTGTGTATTAGGAGGAGGTGAGAGGTGCGTGTCCTGATGTCTGTGTATTACGAGGAGGTGAGAGGTGCGTGTCCTGATGTCTGTGTATTACGAGGAGGTGAGAGGTGCGTGTCCTGATGTCTGTGTATTACGAGGAGGTGAGAGGTGCGTGTCCTGATGTCTGTGTATTACGAGGAGGTGAGAGGTGCGTGTCCTGATGTCTGTGTATTAGGAAGAGGTGAGAGGTGCGTGTCCTGATGTCTGTGTATTACGAGGAGGTGAGAGGTGCGTGTCCTGATGTCTGTGTATTACGAGGAGGTGAGAGGTGCGTGTCCTGATGTCTGTGTATTACGAGGAGGTGAGAGGTGCGTGTCCTGATGTCTGTGTATTACGAGGAGGTGAGAGGTGCGTGTCCTGATGTCTGTGTATTACGAGGAGGTGAGAGGTGCGTGTCCTGATGTCTGTGTATTAGTTGGAGGAGAGAGCTGCGTGTCCTGATGTCTGTGTATTACGAGGAGGCGAGAGGTGCGTGTCCTGATGTCTGTGTATTAGGAGGAGGTGTGTCTCCTGATGTCTGTGTATTAGGAAGAGGTGAGAGATTAGAATGGGATTAGGATTAAGTGACACAGTCCCAGTTTTTTCAGAAATGAAGAATTTCCATATAAATAAATAAAATCTACAGCCCACTGTGATTAAACTTTTTGAGAGGACATGTGACCCAACTTTAAAACTCAGTTGTCTATTTTTAGCATAAATTACAAGAAAAAGTTTTTCCTCTTTTATAATGACTTTATCTAAGTGGTAGATCTACCAAGTTGGCACGCTCATGTTGTTTATTACCCTATACAGTGAAATAATTCATCATGTGAGATATGTTATTAGGAGAGGGGGTGCTGTATAGATAATTTATGCTTAAAATATCCAATATTCAAATGCAAATATCCAATATTCACACTTCAAATCAAAATGAGTAATAACAATGAGGTGCAGATATCTTTATTTCTATGAGCTGTTTGCTGTGTCACTTTAAGTGTACAAGGATTGCTCTGTATGTGTCCCTTATATCAGTGTTTCAGGAAGGATGAGAGCTGTGTGTGTCCTTCTTTACTAATAGGTGTACAGGGGGTCTTTCTGTATTGGGCCTGTGAGGTACATATCATCTCCCATATTTAGAGTCACCTCCTCCCCCTGCTCCAGATCTCATCAAGGACAATCATTTCCTGTACTGTCTCCTCGCTCCCCCCGCCCCTCAGGCTCTTGGCACATGGCAACCTGTCACCATCTTGTCACCGCTGGGAGACCCCCAGGGGCGTCAGCTCTCCATGTCCACGAGGGTCCCAATGATCATCCAGGAATGAGTTAACCCCTCGTTACGTGTCACATTGTAGCCCCCAGCGGTGCTGTGTTGTACCCCTGATTATCAGCTTCCTGCAGGGTGTGTGTTTGTATATACAGTGTCCGCATGTTCCTGCGCACTGCGTGCCGTCCGTTTAAGTGTAAATACGACCCACTGTTTCTGTTGTGTTATTTTTTCTTTACATGGGTGTTCTATGGAATAAAGTTTACCACCCTGGATGGACTCGGCTGGATAGTATTCACTACATTAGATGTCTCATGCTGCTGCAAGAAGACATGTTGTGTATCTGCATGCAGCATCATTTTACTTGGGGTGTGAAGCCCCCTCCCCTATCGGTGTGGCCTTAGGTCACAGCTATGAAACATTGCACCATGTACAGTGCCTTGCAAAAGTATCCCCCCCCCCCCCCCCCCCCAGACTTTTTACTTATTTTGTTACATTACAGACTTAAATTCAATGTTATGTTAATCTGAATTTTTTATGTGATGGATCAGAACACAATAGTCTAAAGTTGGTGAAGTGAAATGAGAAAAATATATACATAAAACTATTTTTTAGAAATAGAAAACAAAAAATGTGCATGTGCGTATGTATTTACCCCCTTTGTTATGAAGCCCATAAAAAGCTCTGGTGCAACCAATTACCTTCAGAAGTCACATAATTAGTGAAATGTCCAGTGTGTGCAATCTAAGTGTCACATGCTCTGTCATTACATATACACACCTTTTTTGAAAGGCAACAAAGGCTGCAACACCTAAGCAAGAGGCACCACTAACCAAACACTGCCATGAAGACCAATAAACTCTTAAAACAAGTAAGGGACAATGTTGTTGAGATGTTATAAAAAAATATCCAAATCTTTGATGATCCCCAGGAGCACCATCAAATCTTTCATAACCAAATGGAAAGAACATGGCACAACAGCAAACCTGCCAAGAGACGGACGCCCACCAATACTCACGGACTGGGCAAGGAGGGCATTAATCAGAGAAGCAGCACAGAGACCTAAGGTAACCCTGGAGGAGCTGCAGAGTTCCACAGCAGAGACTGGAGTATCTCTACATAGGGCGACAATAAGCAGTACTCCCCATAGAGTTGGGCTTTATGGCAGAGTGGCCAGAAGAAAGCCATTACTTTGACCAAAAAACTAAATGGCACGTTTTGAGTTTGCAAAAAGACATGTGGGAGACTCCCAAAATGTATGATGTAATGTATGGAAAACACTATGGGCCTCATTCTATTATCGGCCGTAAATCGGCCGCAAAGCTGCGATTCCTTGCGGGGCTCCTGTTACCTTGCAATTCAAATAGACGGCGCCGCAAGGATATCCCCTTACGGCCGGCCGCATATCTTGCAACCGTCCGTAAGCTCAGAAATCTTTAAAAGCAAATATAAATTCAAGACGGCACTGTAAAGCTCTGTAAATGCTAGGGATCATAATGGGGGACATGAGGATTAATAGCAACCCCCTCTCAAGCTTGCACATCAGCCCAAATCCGACATTTCATTAACTGTTTATTTTCCGGCCGCAGCGTGGGCGGGTCTGAGGTGCTCCAAGCCCTCTGGACTTTTTCCACGGATATTTGACATAAATAAAAATAAAAATTATTTACGGATTTGAGGGTAGGGGAATGTTGTGCTATGAATGCTAACACCTACAATCACTTTATAGTCTCCTCGGAGTGCAGGGTGGCTTTATTATGGCTTTATTTTGTGCTTAATTGTGTGCCTGCGGGACCTTTTTGCTGCAAGTAAGCTGCGGCTCGGTTTTAGCCTTGCAGAGAGGGTTCCCGGAGCAATTGAATAGCAACCGGGATTTGCTTGCGGCCGAAACTCTTGCGGCCGTTTAAGATCAAAGGCTTGCCTCCGGCGCGTGCGGCCGCAAGGGATAACAAGGCGCCGGCCGCAAGCCTGCCGGAGTCCCCGGCCAGAAGGGAAAAGAATAGGCAAATAGCTTGCGGCAGGTCCTTGCGGCCCCCGCATCTCCTACGGCCAATAATAGAATGAGGCCCTATGTCTGGCGCAAACCCAACACATCACATCACCCAAAGAACACCATCCATTCAGCAGCCGGGACTGGGAAACTGGTCAGAGTGGAGGGAAAGATGTATGGTGCTAAATACAGGGATATTCTTGAGCAAAACCTGTACCACTACTATATATTTTTCTAATTTCACTTCACCAGCTTAGACTATTGTGTTCTGATCCATTACATAAAATTCAGATTAACAAAACATTGAATTTAAGGCTGTAATGTAACACAATAGGTAAAAAGACTGTGGGGGGTGAATACTTTTGCAAGGCACTGTATATTGAAACGTGTCCATGAGAAGAGGCCTCTTCTTAGGGCTCCACACATTACATTCTGTAACTCAGTGGTTTGTGACTACTTTTTATTTTGTTCCTGGGGTTCCTTAGATAACCTAAACAGACAGATCTTGTGATTACTACTTGCAGATTAAGGTTTTTGGAGCCTTTACAGTAAGTATGTGCTTAGCTGCTTGGGCGCAACCAGCTTTGGTAACAAGCCCCCAGCATGTAGGAATGGGGTCCATAGTCCAAATCCAACCAATTAGAAGTCCAGGATCCTGAGGGTGAGATAAGCAAGGTTAGAGGCAGTCAATGTTCCTTCAGGGTCAGGACAAGCAGACGATCGGCAATGGGTAAGCAGGCAAATGCACAGCAAGTTAGGGGTGGAAATGGCACACATGCAAACAAACGTCACTCGACAGTCTGAAGTTATGAGCAATGCTGGCACTGGCAGATAGGCACGGTCTGGAGGCACACAGCAATACTGGCACCAGCAGACAGGCTGAGCCTGGAGGTACATTGCAACACTGGGAGGCATGGCTTGGTAGCACTAGAGCAGGCACCAGATAGGTCAGGGTGATTAATTTAAATGAATGCCACAAGGATTGCTTAACTCCATGTGAGGATTTCAATTCTATGGACACTATCCCTTGTAACAATCCGTGTATGGGTGCTAGAACCAGGACACCTGGAGGAGCTGCAAGAGAATGTTGGGTTGTGGGACCACTCCAGCAAGTAAGTAGGAAAAGGTACATTAACTTATTTGCAGACACTGTGCATAGAGAAGGTCAGTTTGTACAGTGTGATATAGTCCTTCAGAAAGGTCAACCATGAAGTCCAGACTCTTCAATGCACAGTCTAGGGTTGTCTACAACATATGCCAGGGCCATTTTTACATCCGAGGTGTTGGGAAACATTTTTCAAGTTATCCCCGACATACACTAATTTTTAAAAAAATATAAAGTATATAATCAGCCATGCAAAGTGCTGAAGGCAAACTATATGCTGTAATTTATGCACACAGATAATGCATTATTTGTATGACACTGCTGGAAATTCCCAAAGTCCAACAGAAAATATATGGATTGCTTTGTACCTTTTTAATGATATTGAGGAACATTTTGTGAACTATATGCTTTATTTAATCAGGTGTAGAAAACCAATAGTACTTAGTAAATCAATGCACTATCTGTTCAGTTTATAGGGGACCTTCCATATTTCTGAAAGCTAAAGACAGATTACATTTTGGCGCGCAGGATAATGGAGACAAAACGGAATGATATGAGTGAAAAAATAAAATCTATTAAAATGAATCGTCCAGTGTAATTTAAATCTATATGTAATAAGATTCTGTGATAAAGTACTGGTTATTTATTTTTTTTAAATGCATAATCTTGCTTTAGCCTTAAATTGAATTTTGCTATTTTTTAGCGGTCAATCAGTTTTTCTGATCCACTTACTAAGGGTAAGGGGATATCTCTTGCTAATGGAAAGTCACTGCATATACTTTGCAAGTTCTGGTTTCTCAAGGAACTGTTCTGCTAGAGGTTAGACTCTTCCTATACTTCACTGCTTTCTGCATGGACAATCATTGAAAACAGAATTTCAAAGCAGACATGGTCACTTTGGATTCAGTTTGTATTAATTAATGGTCCAGCATTTCATCGGTGATGTTTCCCAGGATCTCCTAGACCAGTTTGTGGTTGTAGCCTTGAATAATATTCCAATATATTCCTCTTCCATTGACAAGCATACTGGGCACATGAAATCAAGTACATTGAATGTGTTTATATACAAAGTTGGAGAAATGTTGGCTTTGAAACTGAAAAAAACGTTATATCTGCATCGGTTCGCCATCACCCAGATGCTACTATGCTATTTGTTCTAAATGTTCATACTTCCAAAATAGATGTAAGAAATGTCCTCTTTCAAAAATAGATCTCTGTTCACCTATTTGAGACAATAAAGACCAGACCTAATATTTCTACATACACATCGGTACAGGAAATGAGCTTGTTTGTATTAAATTGGCACTAGAAGAACTGAGACACCTCTTGAAAAAGGCTAAATACAATAGAACTCTATCATATATGTAGTTGTGGACCAAGAACGTTTGTCACATTTGTGGCTTTGTCACGCTTTGCGGCCCTCGCAAAGCGAGGCGAGCAGTTAAGAAACACGGGACTTGGGCTGCAATGAGCACCGAAGGCTCGTGGGACTTAGCCGCAAAGCGAGGCAAGCAGTTGGCACGTGTGACTTAGGACCCATACGACTTACGACCGAAAACCGTACATGCACTGTGCGCCTTTCAAAAATCCGACTTTAACAGTCGAACCACGGAACTGGAAAGACTGGAAAATAACAACAAATATGCCACAAATTAACTTACACACTCACACACAGCACAGTGGGAGAGGCAGGGAGCCGAGGGTGAGGTTTCAAGTTAATTTCAGCCATATTTGGCACTTTTTCACCATCGAAAATAGCCTAAGCGAGAAAAAAAATGGCTGCCGAAAAAACTCAACACATCGAAAACGAGGCCGAAAGACGTAAAACTAGACCGTAGCACGTAAAAACTAGCCCTAAGCAGTAACACTTAATCCAAGCCACTAACATTTACCACAAGGCAGTAACACTCAAGCGCGACGCCTATAAAGTACACAGGGTGAGAGACTTGCAGTGAGCGCCAAAGGCGCTCACAAAGGAGCACCGAAGGTGATCATTCCAAAGCAGGAAAGTAGCAGCTCGCTACGAGACACACAATGAGTGCAGGGCTCGCAATAAGCACCAAAAGTGCTCAGAGAGCCCATAGCCTCGCATTGTGTGGCAAAAAGCAATGCCAGGCTTATAATTTTACTTCCGTCATTTTTGACAGGCAATTTCCTAGTTCATATTTAAGTCTTGAACAGCTCAAGGAAGAAAATAGTCTGAACCCTAAACATGCCAGTTGGTCTCTGTTTATTTTTTCAAGAATATAGCTATCACCCAAGAGATTAACCGATTATCTGATAAGAGAAAGCTGGATCAATTTATATCTACAGTGAGAAATGCAGAGATAAAGACTCAAAGAAGCTCACACCCAATCAGAGGACACTTTAACCCAATAAAATACACAAAGTATTCAAACATTTTACACTAAATTATATCTCAATCTGAGAACGAACAACACCTAAGTAGGTTTGTTCTATAGGCTCCGTTACCTACTCAGAGAGCAGCCTCTTTAGCTCAGTTGTACTCTTGAAAGGTCAGACAGCAAAGTGAGTGAGAGAGGGAGGTAGAGAGGTACAGAGAGAGAGACACACACACACAGCACAGAGAGACAGACAGCAAAGTGAGTGAGAGAGGGAGGAGAGAGATACAGAGAGAGATGCACAGCACAGAGAGACAGACAGCAAAGTGAGTGAGAGAGAGGGAGGAGAGACGTACAGAGAGAGAAACAGGACAGAGACAGACAGCAACGTGAGAGAGAGAGAGAGAGATAGAGGTACAGAGAAAGAGAGACACAGCACAGAGAGATATACAGCAAATGTGCGTGAGAGAGGGGGGGTAGAGAGGTACAGAGAGAGAGAGATACACACAGCACAGAGAGACAGACAGCAACGTGAATGAGAGAGAGGGAGGTACAGAGAGAGAGAGAGACACAGCACAGAGAGACAGACATCAAAGTGAGTGAGAGATAGGTAGAAAGGTACAGAGAGAGAGACACAGCACAGTGAGAGAGAGGTACAGAGCGAGCGCACAGAGAAAGAGTGCATAGACAGAAAGCGCAGAGAGAGAGAATGCACAGAGAGAGTGCATAGAGAGCACACAGACAGTGCACAGAGAGAGAGAGATCGGGACGGGTACAGAGAGAGAGAGAGGTACAGAGCCGATAGCGAACACAGACAGAGGGAGCACACACAAACAGCGAGAGAGCGCACAGACAGAGCACACAGAGAGACAGAGAGAGAGCGCACAAACAGAGAGAGTGCACAGACAGCACACAGAGAGAGCGCACAAAGGGGGCGATTGTGAGGAAGCGGAACAGAGCTGGCAGCACACACAGACAGTGAGAGAGAGCACACAGACAGAGCGTGCAGAGAGAGAGAGAGTGCATAGACAGAGAGCGCGAGTGCACAGACAGAGAGAATGCACACAGAGAGAGAGAGTGCACAGAGATCGCACAGAGAGAGAGAGCACAGACAATTCAAGATAACAGTCTATAATACTCTCCTTTTTTAACAGGCAAGTTACCAGTATAAAATGATACACATTGTACAGTAATATAAGTGGCCCTTTTTGGACATTTAAAGGGTTATGTAGTATAAATAGGCTGATTAGTTTATTTAGCTCCTGGATTTTGAGCATGCTTAGACTCTTAATTTGTATATTAATCTAGACCAGTGTTTCCCAAACCTCTCCTCTGGGCTCCCCAGACAGGCTGGGATTTCAGTGTCTGGCGAGCCTTGAGGAGAGGTTTGGGTACCACTGCTCTACATTCAAGCCCCAGGGATAACTGGCAGTTATTGGCCAATTAGAAAGAGATATTATTCTGTCCTTAGTGGGTGGATCCCAAAGGTTGATTGACATGCAACAACAAAAACTGCACTGTAAGTTTCTTGGAATAATTAAACGTGATAAAGTACTTGTGGTCTATAGTATCCCTATAGTCACGTTATGGATACTGTAATCCTGTTACTTGCCCATTTATAGTATTTACACATTGGAAAATAGCAAAATCCTTAATCCAATTTAAAGTCACTCAATCTTAGTACTTATTTCCTAGAGATTTCGTCTCAGTTAATATTTTACAGAATCTAAATATTCAGGAAAAAATATGGTGCAATGACAATGCAACTCGATTTGATCAGCTGAAAATATTTTGCGGCATGGCCCTTAGTAAAAATGGAGCAAGTGGCGTCTGCCCTTAACAGCAATGGTGACTGCAATGCTTCCGCATTCCACCACCTTCTGATACGTCATCACTTTTCATCGAATCAGCGAACGACAACTATCCCACATCCTCGCCCGCCTATCAGCCAATCAAAGACTGGGACGTGTAACGGGCAGCCGACTCCAGCCAATCAGACAGCGCAGCGTGGAGCCGGCCTGTCCCCAGCCAGCCAATCGCGAGTGAGTGGAGAAAGGAGGGCGGTTGCTAGGAGAAGCTGAGAGGCAGTTTGCCGGTGAGAACGGAACGGACCGGGAGCACGTGACTAGTGAGGATGCGGGCGGTGTGTGCGATCACCGTGCTGGGACTGCTGGCTGCATTGCTACCAGGGAGAGGAGAGGGACTGAGAGCCGGAGAGTGCGAGGGTGAGATAACTGATATAGATACGGTATATACACTGTATAGGGGGAGCCAGAGATGTATATGTAGTCACTGTATAGGGGAAGCCAGAGATATAGATATAGTCACTGTATAGGGGGAGCCAGAGATGTAGATATATACACTGTATAGGGGGAGCCAGAGGTGTAGGTATATACACTGTATAGGGGGAACCAGAGATATAGGTATATACACTGTATAGGGGGAGCCAGAGATGTAGGTATATACACTGTATAGGGGGAACCAGAGATATAGGTATATACACTGTATAGGGGGAGCCAGAGATGTAGATATATACACTGTATAGGGGGAGCCAGAGATGTAGATATATACACTGTATAGGGGGAGCCAGAGATGTAGATATATACACTGTATAGGGGGGAGCCAGAGATGTAGATATAGTCACTGTATAGGGGAAGCCAGAGATATAGGTATATACACTGTATAGGGGGAGCCAGAGATGTAGATATATACACTGTATAGGGGGGAGCCAGAGATGTAGATATATACACTGTATAGGGGGAGCCAGAGATATAGGTATATACACTGTATAGGGGAAGCCAGAGATGTAGGTATATACACTGTATAGGGGAAGCCAGAGATATAGGTATATACACTGTATAGGGGAAGCCAGAGATGTAGGTATATACACTGTATAGGGGAAGCCAGAGATGTAGGTATATACACTGTATAGGGGGAGCCAGAGATGTAGGTATATACACTGTATAGGGGGAGCCAGAGATGTAGGTATATACACTGTATAGGGGGAGCCAGATATGTAGATGTCGTCACTGTATAGGGGGAGCCAGAGGTGTAGGTATATACACTGTATAGGGGGAGCCAGAGATGTAGGTATATACACTGTATAGGGGGAGCCAGATATGTAGATGTCGTCACTGTATAGGGGGAGCCAGAGGTGTAGGTATATACACTGTATAGGGGGAGCCAGAGATGTATATGTAGTCACTGTATAGGGGGAGCCAGATATGTAGATGTCGTCACTGTATAGGGGGAGCCAGAGGTGTAGGTATATACACTGTATAGGGGGAGCCAGAGATGTAGGTATATACACTGTATATGGGTGGGGTCAGGGATGTAGATGTATAATAAATAAATTGTACTACAGCTGCATTCGAGTCTACAACTAACACTCCCTTGATCTTAACATTACAAATCTCCAACTGTCATCTCTCTAGTCCCTGTCTATCACCTCCAAATCTGCAGCCTCACCCCACCTTCCATTCATGACCCTAGTTCAACCCCCCCCCCCCCCCCCCCCCCCAGCAGAACCTACAGAAACCTCCAATCCCTTGACCCATAACAACTTTCCACTGTGCTATACAACCCCTTCTCCGCCACCCACCTGCCATGACATTGCCACAATACAACATGACTCAATGTTCCACCCTTGACACTCCTGCCCCATAACCACAGGCAGACGCCCCGCTCTCATTCAGAACCAAAGCACACTATACACCATGGAGGAAATCTCGCACATAAGCAGACTTCCTCCATTTCTACTTCAAGGGGATTAAGAGTAACCAGGGAAAGATAAGTAAGACATGAGATTGATCTAGAGGATGTGGGGAACTGTAGTGGGAGTCTTAAATGTATATGAAAGGTTCCACGCTTTTAATATTAAAATAAACAACCTAAGTGTTTGGATCTAAACATCATTTTAAATAACAAGTGCTTAAAAGCAGTTTTTATGCATTGAAACCTTCCAAACAGTCCCCAAAACGTTCTGTCCCCCAGCAGCCCATGCACACAGTGTCTCTGTAGTACAGTACTAGACTTATTAACCAACCACAAACTGTTTCTTAACAGCATTCTTTAAAATATTGCTGAGATGCAGTCTCTGATTAGTTAGTACATCTGGTACTACAGAGACACTGTCTGCATGTGCTGCAGGGGTGGACCTCTGTGGAAGGATTCAATGGGCTTTTAATCACTTATTACAATGATGTTTAGATATGCCAACAAACACTTAGGTAGCTTATATTAATATTAATGACACAGAACCCTCCATTTTAAGAACCACTGTAGTGCCCTAACAGCATAGGTACATGTTTTAATTTGTTTTGCCATGTACTAAACCCCTGTACAGCGCTATGGAATATGTTGGCGCAATATAAATAAAGACAATAATAATATGTGGTTTCCCTTGGCTTCAATATTTTGCTGCCAGGCGCTGTCAATCATAGCTTATACTCTCAACCATCACCCCAACCCCGCTTAGTGACCTCATCAGCGTCGGTAAGCTGCCTTGTACTCGGTTTGAAAATGTTATGTAATATTGACTATTGCTATTATAAATGAATTTATATGGATTTTATTTATGGCTGACGCATAATTAAAATAACTAGCTCCTCTTGTTATGGGATTGCGGTGGTCCTTTAACACAATGTGTTCACAAGAGTGAAGATTTGTAGGCGTGAGAGCGAGAGACTTAGGAGGCAAAGAAGATAATATGAGGGGTACAAGTTGAGACATGAGAGAGCGAATGTGATAGCGGAATGCAAGGGGAGAGATGTGAGAAGAGTTGCCAGGGGGAGAAGCATGGAACACTGGGAGGCAGTGGGGGAGTTATGTGACATGAGTTGGGGGAGAGTTGTGCCATGGTAAGAGTACTGGTGAGATAAGTAGATGAGCATTGGGGGTAGAATAGGGCAGTGGGCAAAATGGAGCTCTGTAGAGAGGCATGAGGAGGAAAAGTGGAACACAAGCACAACAGAGGGGGCACATGTAGAGAAAGCAAGGGAATTTGTGGGGACATGACAGCAAGAAAAGAGAGGAGCCACGGAGGACCATTAAAGTAGAGGAAGGGCTTGGGTGAGATATAAGAGAATAGAACACCCCCAAGCAAAACATCTGAACGCTTTGGGGTTAATGTCCTGCGCAAAAAGGAGGGTGCACAAGTGGTAGGGAAGCCGTGGAGAAACATCTTTTCGGATGCGTCCTGACGGAAAGATTACTGGAAGGTGATTTAATAGATGACGACAGGCGGGCAGTGCCAGTTGAAGTGCTTGAGGACTATGCAAACTTTAGGGACCTTGGAAGAGAATTGAGCAGAGATGTCTGCAGGTCACTTATCATTGTACTGTACCATCTCTCCCCAGTGTGCGTCTCCTTCCTGACCCGATTTTACCAGTCCCTGAAGGACAGAGATGTGGAGTTCACCTCCGCTGTACTGGAAAAGGAGCTGCTGAAAACCTGCAGTGAGGCAAAAGGAAAAGAGAACCGGCTGGTAAGTGACTGAAAGATAAATAATTACAAGGGAACCTATATGGTGTAAGACGTATACCATACAAAGGGCATACTCTGTGCCTTTCATCACATTTGTAATAGAGTAGAATCTCATGTTTCATTCAAAGTGCATATTGTTTCATTAAAATAGTATTGTGCTATAGGCACCCCTTTAATCAATATGTAGTACCATTAGCTCAGAGACTTTAGACCAAACAAATAAGAGTGGCCTTGGACTACTGCAGGAAGAAACTGTGCCAGGGCACACTAGTGGAGAGCTGGGCAAGGATGATTCAGTAAGAGAGAAACAAGTATAAATCTGAGCTATTTGGGTAGACTAGACAGCCACATTCGCTCTGACCTACAATGGTGATTTGAGTATTGGTTGTTGGAATGTGACTTGTGGTACCAATTGTGCCATGGGGTGCCGACCGGAAGAATAAGATTCCAAATACAAGAAAACAAGAATATTATGAGCGAAGGCGTGCAGATCTGGTATATGCTGGGGGCAGATAGTATATGTAATGGGAATTGATATAGGAGAGTGCACCTATTGTGTGCCAGGAAGTACATGGTCAGGAGGACTCTTGTCTGTAAGGCACATAGAAATGGGATACTTGATGAACTAATATGAGCCAGTGCTGATTTCACATGAAGTGAGTGTCTCCACTGGACATTAAAGGGCCACTTAATTCAGCACAATGTGGACCACATCACAGTAAACATCTCCTAAATGCATGTTGGAATACTTCTTGATTTTTTTTTTTAAATACATTAATTTTTTTCACGGAGAAGTTTATAAAGTAAGATCTGTGTTTACATGTCACAGACTGCCCTCTACCAGACCCACAGCTCCATGTAGTGAGCAAAAGATGTATATTAGTTGTCGTGAACAGACCATTTTTAAAGCTGGTTTCTTGAGGTGAAAGCCATAGAAAGAGAACATATAGTAGGACACACGCAAGAACAGAGATTAGGCAAATTAACTTTATTCAGTTTCTAAATCAACTGTTTAATTGTTATTTTCTTACATAAACTTCCACCTTGTCATCGTCTTAAAAATAAGTGCCAGACCTGAACATATTTATTTTTTTAACAATATATATGTATTTTATATACTGAGCTTCAAGTGGGTGAACAATGTATTGCCATTCACTATACTGATCTTAATATGTATAGCTTGGAGAGCAGAAGGGTTATATGATACAAACCTGCACATATATAAAAGGATATATGAAAGTTCAGGATGGAAATATCTTCCAGAAAAAGAGGAACAAGAGACCATGATTTGAAATGCTAGGTTATAAGTTTTAGAGGTTATGTGTACTATTCTGGAACAGTCTTCCATTAGAAGGGGTAGGGACAAGCATAGCCAGTGTATTTGAGCATGCCTGGGATAAATATAAGGAATGTGTGCAGGTTAATTAACCGAAGCTTCTAAGTAGATATGATGGGCTGACTAGATGGGAATATTGGTTCGCATTTAGGATTCTTTATTGACCACGGATATATATAGGACCCATAATGCTCCTGTAAATGTAAAATAAGTACTTTAAACACACAAACTACAGTATGTGCCAGACTGAACCAATCCTCCTAAATAGTCACTAGCACCCTCTCCACATCAGTGTCTGCTGTTAGACAGATGGCCAGCAGGGGGAGGCCTTGTCTCTGAAACCTATTTATTACAACATATTGGCTATTTTTTGTCTTACCTAGTGTTACTATATTGGAGCCACCAGTGATGCTGCCACAAAGATAACCAATGAGATATCAAAGCCACTGAGTAACCACATCCCCCCAGAGAAGATCTGCGAGAAACTGAAGAAGAAAGATTCACAGATTTGCGAGCTGAAATATGGTGAGTGTGTATAATTATCGTTTATTTGTCTTTGCACTTAGTGCCCATAGTGCTGTCCCCTAAGCACATTGCAAGATTGAAAACTCGCAGACTTACAATCTATAATGACTAGAAACGAGTGTGTAAGGCACTCTGCTTTATGAGAGTCTAATGAAAATGCTTAGAAATCCCTAATGTTAGAGCGGAGTTATTGCCTTCATATCTGTGCCACATACAATTGTGAAGTTGCATTGTAGATGGAACATCTCATCCATCCACCACATTACCTTTTATGTGCAATTAGGATGTGCGGGAGTCACTTCTGCCGCATGTACTGCAGTGTATACCCTCAAGTGGGTTTGTGCACAGGTTACAGGCACTTTGATACTAGAGGCTCTATATATTTTCCGGTCTTTTTAATAAATATTCAGAGAAAACATTAACAAGTAAAAGATAATAGGCCTAGCTTCCACTGATGTACTACCTAAAATGAGTAAGCAAGCAGTTCTTTGCTATCTGTTCTCACCCAGCTAACCCTGGGTGGAGAAAAATCAAAACAATTCATATATTTACTGGCCTTTATATTCTCCCAGGTGTTCAGGTGTTCCACTGTAGCTCCCAAGTCTCTGGCTTTCTCTCATATATCCACTCCCATAGCTGGCTTAAATTGTGGTTACACAAGGGCAGTTAATTAACTTTAACTCCTTCAGTCCTCCTGGGGCAAGAAAGGTTTAGAATCTGTGACTCATATAAACGTGTAACTCTGTCGCAGTATGTAAACCTCTCTCAGAAGGGTGTGTTCTTGTACACAGTGCTTTCCATTAGTCCCACACTACGAATATGCAAGTGCAGGGAGCAAAGCCATGGCTGTTTTTACTGCTCTAATAGTGTGATAATTATGATTTTCAAAATGCCTCTATTTATATTACATGAGTGTCTAATGTCTCTCTAGACAAGCAAATCGACCTGAGCACAGTGGAGCTGAAGAAGCTGCGAGTCAAGGAACTGAAGAAGATATTGGATGACTGGGGCGAGACATGCAAAGGCTGCGCCGAGAAATCTGATTACATCCGCAAGATCAATGAACTGATGCCCAAATATGCCCCCAATGCAGCCAGTGCACGGACTGATCTTTGACCCCATACATATTCCCAGTTCATGGACTAACCCCACCACAGGGAAGCAGCCCCCTACCCAGTTTTGGTTTTACTTTTTAAGGATTAGGTTTTGGTTTCTCCCCTGTTCTGTTTTACACTCTTGAGCAGCAATAGTCTGCAGGAGCAGCAGGCAGAGATAAGGGGCATTGTTTTTGTTTACTGTACTTGTAAGTTATTGGTTTACTCTGCACTGTTTCTGGCAGTGTGTCTAGAATTTTTTTATTTTTATTATTATTATTTTTTCATTTCTTTTGGGTTCCTATCAAGTGGAATTTTTTTTTCTATGAAAATAAAAGAATCCACTTGCTGTGCTAAAACAATACACGACAGCCCGGTCTCATGTCATGTAACTCTGCAGCTCAATAATACTCTAAATGGCCTGGACACAGAAAGGTGCCATGTATTGAAGAAATGAAAAGTATACACACATATATATTATAAATAAGAGATTATATATGCAAGTTTCTTATATTAGTATAGAAGTTATACTTTATTTATAAATTTACTGAAAGATCCACTCTGTCAATCACTTGTTGTTGATAAAGCAATTGCCCAATAATAACACTGGGGGTGATTAAAGAAGGCACTCGTACCCTGTTGCAAAACGAATACTCAGACATTTAATTAAGCCTACGTTGTTATACATATTGGCATGCTTTTTTGTTTCTTACCCCCACTGCAAATCTTAATTGATGTAATTACGCATTGCCTCGTAGGATAAATCTTTCATTTTAACTTCTATGTCCATTATATGGCGCTTACACTTAGAATTTTTATCTATAATCGGCAGCAGCTAAGTTTATATGTATTTGTACTTTTCATTTCTTTAATAAACGGGATGGTTTCTGTGTAAGATTAAGTAAAAACAATGATGCTTTGGCATCTCCAGTGACGCGGCCCCTGCTTTTTCCCAAAAATCACTGGGTTACAGATTTTTTTTGTGCACATGGTCAATTTAGGGAGTGAAGGACCAGCACTGTTTTGCAGGCGCCATATTTCTTAACCCTTCTTTGAGCTGTTGTAACATGAGTAATCCTATCCTGTTAAACAAGTACATTCCCGTTGTTCACGTGATTCCAGGACTGATAAATGGATATTTCTGTAGAATCTCTGCCTTTTGTCTTATTTATATTTACCATTTTGGAGCATAATTCAGTCACTCGCATTGTGTGGGAGATATAATTACAGTATTGCAAGATGGCGGCTCACCTATGGTGACTTGGAAGGATATCTGTGATAATATTACCCACTGGGTTTATTTTAACGCCACACACCAGTTAAAGAGCCACAGCATAATTGCCAATTATGGCAGGAGAGTAAAATACCAATACAAAAATAAGTATTTTCAATTGAAAGTTATTTTACAAAAATGTAATTAAGTGGGAAAACAACTGAATGTACTTCTCTGTGGCTGTAACTGCTCAAGAGACTGCCTTGTGTTACCAGTACCTAAATACCTCATGGTTTACAATGACTCCCTGGATTATGTAGTGTCTGTGATTACCCAGGCTCTATTCATACATTGAAAATCGTTTATTTAAAGGAAGACAGAATCAAATAATAAGGTATTTCATTACGGATAACAATAGTAGTTTGATGGGTGGATCTCTTGATCTAAGTGACAGCTAAACTTTTTAGCAAATCCAAAACTAGCTTTCTATTACTAAATAGCATTTGTTAAAAACTTCACATTTCAAATATTCATATTTGTTTGACAATTTACTGTCCTACCATAAGTGTGTCACTTGACTTAAGCCACTTTGCACTTACTCATTTTGTGGTCACCAACTTAACAGATTACAAATGGTGTCCTTGGATTTCTGTAAATTAAAAAAAAAATGGAGAGAAATTTGGCAAGTGGGGAGGTGTCAAAATTTAAATTATTTTCACACTTGTGAAATAAAATTTTCACTTCAAATGGTTTGCAATAGACAACATGACATGGGTACATATCTTTGTGTAAACTGGACATATGGTAAACGGTGTTGAGGCTGTCCTATGTCCCTACCGGTTAGAAGCATCTTTATGGAGATCCTGTCTGAGAACTGGACATAGTATGTAGGTGTGCGGGTTTATAGAGGGGCCAACCTGTATCTGCTTTTTATTCTTCCAATACAACCATGAATCCTACTGGCTTTACTGCAACTTCGGTTAAAGCCATTAATTTTGTTTTAATATTTAAAAGTATATGTTCTGTATTTGAGGAAAAACAGTTTTAAGGCTCACAATCCCTGGACCCTTACATCATGGAGGCAAACAGTCTCTCTTATACAGTACTATATCTTTACCAAACATACAAATCAATAAATGTATCATTCTGAGGTAAATATTAACATTACAGGGTTG
The DNA here is from genome assembly GCA_027410445.1 of Discoglossus pictus. Lineage (NCBI taxonomy): Eukaryota > Metazoa > Chordata > Amphibia > Anura > Alytidae > Discoglossus > Discoglossus pictus. Next base: position 40,652,306 of record CM050169.1, on the reverse strand, counting down.
CTCTCTGGTAAATAATAGTGACTGTCACTCTGAGGTAAACAACATACTGACAAAAATCTAATTAGTTTCTGACAAGGTTAGTAGGTACTTGGATCAGGGTAACTCTGTGGATGTAGTCTTTTGGATTTTGCAAAGGCTTTTGATACAGTGCCACATGGGAGACTATTGTGCAAACTAAGAGATACAGGGATTGCAGTAAATGTCTGCTCATGGATCAAGAGCTGGCTAAAAGACAGGAAGCAAAGGGTTGTAAATGGAACATACTCTGATTGAACTAATGTGGTAAGTGGGGTTCCTCAAGGTTTATTTTCCATATTTATTAATGACTTAGAGGTGGGACTGGAAAGTATTGTCTCCATTTCGGCTGCTGACACGAAGTTGTGAAAGGTAATTAAATCAGAAAATCATGTACTTTCCTTTTAAAGGGATTTGCATTGATTTGAAGAATGCAAAGCTAAATGGCAGATGAGATTTAACACAAATACATGTAAAGCTTTACATCTAGGTGAAAAAAAAAATAAACAGCAATGGATCAGCTAAATTGAGTAAATCTAGGTGTATTCCGTGATTGAAAGGGATTTGGGAGTACTTGTTGAGAATTGCCTAGGTAAAAGTGCTCAATGCCAAGCAGCAGCTGCAAAGGCAAGTAAAATATTAGCATGAATCAAGAAGGGTAAAGCGGCAAGGGAAACAAATATAATTATGCCACTATACAAATCCCTAGTGTGCCCTCATTTGGAATATGGAGTACAATTTTGAGCACCATTTTCGAAATGAAATGAAAAACTATTTGAGCTGGAAAAGGTACAGGGAATGCAACAAAATGAAAAGGCCAGTTCAGTTCAAGAAGATAAGACACTCTTTTGCCAAGTATGTACCAAACTAATAATGTCAGTAGCTGTGCAAATAATTATCATTATTGTTTATAATGCGCCAACATATTCAGTAGCGCTGTACATAAGATAAGTTCCAGGTAAAGGGAACAACAAATCAAAGCATAAAGCAAGGAGGGCCCTGTCTTTGAGCCTCGAATCCAGTGTCCATGGTGCTTTCCCCAAAGCACCCTGCAGGATTGAAACTTGCAGATTTACAACCTAAAGGTATTGAGTGTGGTAAAGGAGGGCGAGAGAGGTGATGAGCTTATTAGGGTTGCGTGTAAGAGATACGTTTTTAGTGAGGTTTTGAGGCAGGAGGACAATCTGGTGGAGCGAGGCAAGCGGTTCCAGAGAATAGGGGCAGCACGAGAAAAGTCCTGAAGGCGAGAATGCGAGGAGGTGACAAGAGTTGTAGAAAGAAAAAGGTCATTGGCAGAACAAAGAGGGCGGTTGGGGGAATATTTGGAGATCAGAGCAGAGTTGTAATGGGGTGCGCAATTGTTGAGGGCTTTGTAAGTTAGGGTCATGATTTAAAATGTTATTGTGGAAGCTAAGGGAAGCCAGTGGAGTGATTCACAGAGAGTGACGGCGACGCTGAACGTTGTGTACGGAAGATAAGTCTAGCAGAGGCGTTCATTATGGATTCAAGTGGGGATAGTCGGGTGGTTGGTAGGCCAGCAAGAAGCGAGTTACAATAGTCAAGTCGAGTGATGATGAGAGAGTATATTAGGATCTTAGTTGTGTCTTGTGTAAGATAGTTGCAAATTCTGGAGATGTTTTTTTAGATGGAGAATGCAAGATTTTGTTAGTGACTGTATGTGAGGGATAAAAGACAGGGCGGGGTCCAGTAGAACCCCATGGCAATGGGCTTGGGAGGTGGGAGTGATGATGTCGTTGTTGAGAGATGTGAGGAATTGATGCTGTGGTAGAGAGAGGGAGGATTAGGAGTTCAGTCTTAGACATGTTGAGTTTGAGATGGTGGGTGGACATCCAAGAGGATATACTAGAAAGGCAGTTGGAGACACTTGTTAGAAGAGAGGAGGATAGATCTGGTGATGAGAGGTAGATTTGAGTGTCATCTGCATAGAGATGATACTGAAGCCCAAAAAAGTGTATTATGGAGGGTACCAAGTGAGGATGTGTCGATGGAGAAGAGGAGGGGGCCTAGGACGGAAACTTGGGGTACGCCAACAGACAGGGGGTAGGCAGAAGAAGAGGGGTCAGAGAAGGAGACACTGAATGATCGATTTTGTAGGTATGATGAGAACCACGAGGGAACATTGTCTTGAATATCGAGGGAGAAGAGGATATGGAGTAGAAGTGGATGGTCGACAGTGTCAAAGGCAGCAGAGAGATCTAGAAGAAGTAGAATGGAAAAGTGACCTTTTGATTTGGCGGAGAGCAAGTCATTAGTGACTTTACTGAGCGCTGTCTCAGTGGAGAGTTGGGGCCGGAAGCCGGATTAGAAGGTGTCAAGAAGGGAGTTAGAGAAAATAAAGCTGGTAAGTTGGTTATAGACAAGCCACTCCAGCAGTTTGGAAGCCAGGGGAAGTAAAGAGATAGGGCGGTAGTTAGATGTGACGTCAGAGTCAGATGAGGGTTTTTTGAGGATGGATGTAATTATGGCATGTTTTAGAGAAGATGGAAACGTGCCAGTATTTAGGGTAAGATTGAAGAGGTGTGTGGTTGAGAGGGGAGAGATGAGCTGAGATGGAATAGGATCTAGAGGACAGGTAGTGAGGCGAGTGGATAATAGTAGGCTGGAGACTTCGTCCTCTGTAGTCGGGTCAAAGCAGTTCATGGTGGCTGTGGGATTGGGGAAGGGAGAAGACTGGGTGTTGTTGGTTAGTTGAGAGGGTGGAGTGTGTAAACCTCTATGAAAGGAGAATTCATTGCGAATGTTTTGAATTTTATGCATAAAATAGTTGGCGAAGTCTTTAGCTGTGAGAGAAGAAGGGATGGGAAGAGGTGGTGGGCGGAGGAGAGTATTGAAAGCGGCGAACAGTCGCTTCAGGTTAGAGGAGAGAGTTGATATTAGTGATATGAAGTGTTGTTTGGCAAGGTTGAGGGCGGAGGAATAGGAGCGTAACATAAATTTGATCGATCGATCACAGTATCTAAGGATGAGAGCCAGGTTTCAGTGAGAGACAGTAGATTGAGGGAGTTGGTAGTGAATAGGTCACAAGGGAATGTGAGTTTTTTTGCAGATAGATTGTGCATTCCAGAGGACGCAGGAGAAAGGTAGAGTTGAAGGTTTGTGACGTGATGGATATCAGATTCTGGGTGTTACGGGTGTTTGATGGCTTTGAACCAAAGCGTGGCTGACATGAACATAAACGATTTGGGGGGGGGGGGGAATCTGACTTTTCAAGACTTATTGTGTATATTAATCTGTTTTGTGTTTGTTACACAATTTCCTAGGAGTTAGATTTTGGGTATGTGTTTGTAGTTATCAGTGGAAGGAGGGGCGGGGCAAGAGGAAATATGCAGGAATCCAGAGCCTTTGATTGACAATAGGATAAAATTGAAACTGACACACCACCCCAGCCAATAACTAGCCCAGAAACAGACAGTTTGAATCATTTATTGCTCTCCAGAAAAGTAGGCGCAAATTGACCAAGTTGAAAACATGCTATTTAACAAATAAATGATAACAAGCTAATATTATATTTATCTTCTGATACAACACCGCACTTAAAAAGCAAAAATAACAGACTAACCATCCACAATAACCACTGGCCCAAATATCCGATGAACTATCCCTATATAACAAGCTTGGATCTATTGGTCAGATGAGGGGATAGGTACATTGTTACGTTGTTCAGTCGATTCTGACTCTATGTGACCTCATTGACCGTAACACACAAGGCACATCTTTATGTCCAGTTTTGATTCGTGTTTTCGTGTTTTGTTGCCTCACAACCTGGAATTAACATGGATTGTTTGAGAATTTTCATAATTTAATTCACAGAACATGCCCACAACTTTGAAGATGTTTTTTTTTTATTACTGTGAAGCAAACAACAAATAGGACAAAATAACAGAAAAAGTCAATGTGCATAACTATTCACCCCCCTAAAGTCAATACTTTGTAGAGCCACCTTTTGCGGCAATCACAGCTCCAAGTCGCTGTGGATAAGTCTCTATGAGCTTGTCACATCTTACCACTGGGATTTTAGCCCATTCCTCCTTGCAAAACTGCTCCAGCTCCTTCAAGATGGATAGTTTGCGCTTGTGAACAGCAATCTTTAAGTTTCTATTGGATTGAGGTCTGGGCTTTGACTAGGCCATTCCAACACATTTACATGTTTCCCCTTAAGTCAAAGTTAGCAATGTGTTTGGGGCCATTGTCCTGCTGGAAGTTGAACCTCCGTCCTAGCCTCAAATCACTCACAGAGTGGTACAGGTTTTGCTGGAGAATATCCCTGTATTTAGCACCATCCATCTTCCCCTCAACTCTGACCAGTTTCCCAGTCATGGCTGCTGATGGTGTTCTTTGGGTGATGTGATGTGTTGGGTTTGCGCCAGACATAGCGTTTTCTTTGATGGACAAAAAGTTAAATTTTAGTCTCATCAAACCAGAGCCTCTTATTCCATACATTTTGGGAGTCTCCCACATGCCTTTTCACAAACTCAAAACGTGCCATTTTTTTCTTGCTGAAAGCAATGGCTTTCTTCTGGCCACTCTGCCATAAAGCCCAACTCTATGGAGCGTACGGCTTATTGTCGTCCTATGTACAAATACTCCAGTCTCTGTTGTGGAACTCTGCAGCTCCTCCAGGGTTACATTAGGTCTCTGTGCTGCCTCTCTGATTAATACCCTCCTTGCCCGGTCCGTGAGTTTTGGTGGGCGCCGTCTCTTGGCCGGTTTGCTGTTGTGCCATGTTCTTTCCATTTGGTTATGATAGATTTGATGGTGCTCCTGGGGATCATCAAAGATTTACATTTTCTTTTTTATAACCTTACCCTGACTTGTACTTCTCAACCACATTGTCCCTTACTTGTTTGGAGAGTTCCTTGGTCTTCATGACAGTGTTTGGTTAGTGGTGCCTCTTGCTTAGGTGTTGCAGCCTCTGTGGCCTTTCAAAAAAGGTGTGTATATGTAATGACAGATCATGTGACACAGATTGCACACAGATGGACATCATTTCACTAATTATGTGACTTATGAAGGTAATTGGTTGCACCAGAGCTTTTTATGTACTTCATAGAAAATGGGGTGAATACATAAACACATGCCAATTTTCTGTTTTCTATTTCTAACAAATAGTTTTATTTTTTTTCTCATTTCACTTCACCAACTTAGACTATTGTGTTCTGATCCATCACATGATATTCAGATTAACAAAACATTGAACTTAAGGCTGGAATGTAACAAAATAGGTAAAAAGTCAAGGGGGGGGGGTGAATACTTTTGCAAGGCACTGTATATGCTGTGGCCCATTGGAGAAGGAACTGGCAACCCACTCCAGTATCTTTGCCATGGATACAGAGTGTGGATTAGCATGACCATGGGCATAAAGATGTGCCTGGTGTGTTACAGTCCATGAGATCACGGAGAGCCAGAAACAACTGTATTTTGTACTGAAAAAAAAATACAAACAAGCTTTAATTATACAGGTAGTCTCAGTAGTCAAATGGCTTATTGCCAAATGCTGGAAATCAGAACTTATTCCATCACTGAATGAAGTATTAACAATTCTCAAAAAGAACAGAGAATTAGAAAGGAATCTATATGATATGGGCATTGTTTTATACAGGTTTAACAGTTGACTGATTTGGGATAAATATTTCCATTCTTTAAACTCATAAGACATAATCCTTTTTTTTGTTTTTGTATGACTGTAATATATCTTCTATTTGTATATTTGTGTTTTGTAAAATTTTGTAATATCTGTTTGTTATTTGTAGAAACTGAAGTAAAATAAAAAAATAAAAATTCAAACCATATTCTTTAATCTAACCTCTGAGAAAGGAGGTGTAGCGCCGAAACAGCTGCTGGGCTTAATAAAATATTATCCTACTTAGTTATATGTAATATGAGCATTATGCTTGATCTCTCGGTATACCAATGGGACTTGTTTCAGTTAATTTTTAAATTGTTTGTTTTTTAACAATCTATACTTAACCAGCACAAATCTTTGGGATTTTGCTATTGCACTTTGGAATTTCATTTATGAGCAATATGGCATCTTGGTGTTATTAGATGTGGCTACAGTGAGCTGCTTTGCAGTAGAGCACCAAGTCTAGCCATTAAGAACATGCCTTGCAATAGTCTTTATTTGTTTATTACCATGACCCAGGGGTGAGGAGACCACATACACCACAAACCCTCCTGCTTACAGGATAACCTCTGGATGCTGAAGATTTGGATATCTCAGTGCCAATCCTGCTTAGTCAGCTCGGGAACACCAGTCATCAGGAACGCAGAAGCAGGCAATGGTCCCTTTAAATAGAACCAGCAAGTAAACCAGGATATCAGCAAGCTTAGTAAGATGATAAAAGCCTTCCCTCTAGAATGACACATACCCCATATCTATATATAGTCAACCCTAGCATAACTTTAATGGGAGCAGTACAGTACTTGTATGGAAAAGAGGAACCAATCACAACAAGTCACATCCTTAGATAAACATAAAATGATCCAATCCCCACAGTCCATACACTGGGCCATGTGGAGGAGCTGCACATAAAATGATCACCCCCTGGTGGCCAGGAGCCTGGCTAATTGATCACCTAATCCTCTCTTTGTTCTGAGCCTTCCAGGTTGTTATTAGTCAGAACAATGGTGTAGACGCCATGTCTGACTGTATACCTGCCCTTCTTTTGGGGAGACACGAGGAGGAGAGGGAGAGAAGAATTAAAAATGATACCGGGCAATTTACTAGTACTTTATAATATGGAAAATTACACAGTAAAATGCTATACAACATCACTCAGTTTTTTTTTTATTATATAAACTTTATTGAGAGTAATATGAATGACAACAACAAATAAAACATTTCAGGAGTGAAAGCACATTGAAACTGAACATGAATGCCCTCCAAAATGCGCTACAGATGCTGTTCTAAATTTCCTCAAAGTAACTCGTTTTCAACATTTTTTGTGATTTTTATAATACATATTAAAATCTAATAACTCCAAAGAAATAGTAAGTTAGCTGAGCTTAAGTAGATTCAGTACAAAGAGTAAAAGCAAAGGGAAGCTCAGCATTCCTCCAATCACCTTACCCCCTCCGCCCCCTCTCTGTCAGTTTATTTTGTCCTGTTAATCTTACCTCACCTCCAGCAGAAAAGTCAGCCCTCCTCCAGCTCTGTCCGATGCGTACCGCCCCCCGCTCCACTCCCCATCAGTCCGCACTACAAAAGCCCCACCTGACCTCCCAAACTACCCTTCCCTAAGGAGTACAGTCTAGTGACCTAATCCAAGGTTCCCAAATTTCCAAGAATGCGTGAAGAGAGTCTAAAAGAATATAAGTCATCCTTTCCTTAATGAACAGGTAATTTACTTTATTAATTACGTCTTGAAAATTAATAGATTGGTCTTTCCATCGCCTGGCAATGATGTTCTTAGCTGCTAGATAAATAATTTGAGCTAGCCTATTGCCTTTTTTTCCTAATTCCAAATGGTGTATTGCTCTGTGTAAAATTTTTAGAGAGGTTTCCAGGAGGCTGAAGTTAATTGAGCCCCTAGAAAGGTTCGAACAAGCCTCGGCCCAAGTTTTTCCCTCCCAATTTTGTTGTAGATCAGACTCCCACTTTATCATGAAGGAGGGCTCCGTAAGATCCGGGGGAGAGTTAAATATGTCATAGAGATTCCATAAGGTTCCCTTCAAGAGCACCACATTCTTACAGATTGTAGAGAGCCAGGAAGTCATAGGGGGTCCATGTTTCCTCACCACTTCCACTATCCAAAATCTTATTTTTATAAGGTTAAATAGCTCTCGCTGGGGCACGGTGTAATCCCTTTTCAACCTGTCTAGTGTTAAGATTCTGTCACTATCCATCCATGTTCCTAATTTGTCCAAGTTGTGCGAGATCCAAAAATTTCTCGATTCTACTGATAAGGAGGTTAAAAGGGTGGGCGATGAGAATACAGAAGTTAGGGGAGATAAGGCGTGGGCTAATTTATGTTCCCATCTGGCCCGATTCCAGATCTTTAAAGTGAATCTGGTAATAGGGTTACTTATCCGGTCCTCGTAAGTCTCCGAGGGAGGAGCCCATAAAATAATTCCCCAAGTCAGGAGAGCCATTAAAGCGTCCTCGATAAACACCCAGTTTGGTTGGTGAGGGACGGAATGTGTCAGGGGGATAAAGGCAAGCTGTGCCGCTTTGAAATAATTGGAAACATTTGGGCATGATAAACCGCCCTTGGATTTGTGCCTATACATTATCTTCCTTGCAATCTTTGGAGGTCTGTTCCTCCATATAAATTTAAATACCAGGGATTGGAAACGGGATAGTTCTGCATTGTTTATTTGAATGGGCAAAGTCCTGGCTAGGTAGAGCAGCCTTGGTAAGATGTTCATCTTGACCGTGGCAATCCGGCCCGTCCAGGAGATGTGCCGCTTCGACCAGATGTTCAAGTCCCTCTGTAGTGTTCTGAAGAGGGGAGGGAAGTTAGCTTTATATATTTCTGTTAGTGTACTAGTTAAATCAATTCCCATCTATTTGATGTGGGAGGTGGGCCATAGGAAATTATGCGTCAGTTTCAATTGGTTCAATATATCTGGGGGAATGCCTACACTAAGGGCCTCTGTCTTGTCCTGATTCAGCCTAAGCCCTGACAGGGAGCTATACTGGGTAATCGTTTCCATCAGAGCCTGAATCGAGGAGCCCAGGTTTGTTAGGGTACAAAGGAGGTCATCAGCAAATAAAAAACATTTCACATGCTGATGTCCCACCCGCACACCACCTATTTTGGAATTTGCTCTAATCGCCTGGGCCAATGGTTCGATTGCTAGTGTGAATAGAAGTGGGGATAGAGGGCAGCCCTGCCTAGTACCACGTTCGATATTGATATAGGCTCTTTGAGAACCAGGCAGCTTTAGGCTGGCTTTGGGTGACGTATAATATGTGCACAACAGACTGATAAACTGGCCTTTAAACCCAAATCTAGATAACGTGGCGAACAGGAATGGCCATTCCAGCATATCAAACGCTTTTTCAATGTCCAGGGCAAGAATACACACAGGGGGGCCACCTGATCTAGCCATGTGTATGATGTTTAGAGTCCTCCTGATATTGTCCCCCGTCTGCCTGTGCAGGATAAAGCCCGACTGATCCTTGTGGATCAGTGCTGGGAAAAAGACTGAGATCCTTTTGGCAACATTTTTTGCTAGCAGCTTAATGTCTCCATTCAGGAGTGAAATTGTCCGATAGTTTTTAGCCTCTTTAGGGTCCCTACCCTCCTTGGGGAACAATGTCAGGTCAGCATTATTTAGCTCGGGGGGGGGGGGGGGTTGCCTCTCCTCTCAGAATTTAATTAAAAAGATTACATTGGTGAGGGGCTAGTATTTCTGTTGGTAAACCCATCCGGGCCAGGTGATTTTCCAAGCTTTAGCGCTTTTATTGTCTCTAGAACTTCCTCTACCGTTACCACCCTGTTTAGGTTCTGCAGGTCCCGTGCAGATACTTGCGGAAGATCAAGGGAATTTAGATAGGAGGTAATATAATGTTCTGAGGTCGAGTTATGACAGGAGTAAAGAGATTGATAAAAGTCCCTAAATGTCTCTTGGATTTCATTCTGGCTGAATGTAATGGTGCCCGTCCCTGTCCTAATTTGCGAGATTCTAGATTGTGCGTACCGTGCCTTCAGGCTCCTCGCCAGCAATTTGTCGGGCTTATTCGCCTTCGAGTAAAATAGATGCTGTGTTCTCCTTAGTGCCTTATCAGTCCTAGCCGCTAATATACCTTCAAGTTCCAATCAGGCCCTATCTATCTGACCCCTAAGAGAGTGGGAGGGAGATAGCTGGTTCTGCTTCTCTAATTGCGCTAAGTTCCTCATGAGATCATTCTCTCGTTGGCGGGCCTTTTTTTTATGATGTGAAGCGATTTTGATGCAAGTCCCCCATATGTAGGCCTTATGGGCCACCCAAACCCAGCCTGACCCCGACTCCCCACCCGCATTGGTTTCCAAGAACTCTTCAACTCGGCTGCAATTTGCTCCTGAACTGCGGGCAATGCCAATAGGTACTTATTTAACTTCCAGGAGTAGGGCAGATGAGTCTGGGTCCCCAGATCCACCTCCAGAGAGACTGCTGCATGTTCTGACCAAGTGCACGGATTTATGTTTGCTTCTCTGGAGTGATCAAGTAGTACAGAGTTCACAAGTAGAGCATCAATACGGGAGTAGGTCCCATGGGTTGCGGAATAAAAAGTATATTCTTTCCCCCGTGGGTGGTGCCCCCTCCAAGCATCCACTAGGTCTAAAGAGTGCAGGAGCCTCCTAATCTGCTTGATTTTGTTTGAGTAGAGGTTATGAGCGGAGGGTTTGGACCTATCTGTCACTTGATCCAGGACCAAGTTGAGGTTACCCCCTATTATTAGTTGTCCCCAGTTCCCCCCCTCTAGAGCTTTTAAAAATTGTATAAGCGTCTTAAGGGGGGCTACAGTGGGAGCATAAAACGATGCTAAAGAGATCAAGGTTCCTTGAACCGTACCTTTAATGATATAAAAGTAACCCTCCCGGTCCACTACTTTCGCTTCCAATTGGAACTGGAAATTCCTGTGAAGTAAGATCGCTACCCCTTCCTTCTTAGATGTTTGGGTTATATGATAAAATTTGGGGTAGTCTTTACTAAAATAAGTAGGGGCTTTGTTTTTGGCAAAGTAGGTTTCCTGAAGAAAGATGACTGAAGGTCTAAATTTTTTGTAATATAGGAAAGCCTTCCTTCTTTTGAAGGGGGAGTTAAACCCCTTCACGTTATGGGTGATTATCGTGACAGGAGCAGTCATGTGTAGTCAAGTGTAATAAGCCTAAGCTCGCGTGTCCCATCATACCTTTCTGAAGCGGCTGTGCGGAGGGAGCGGGGGCGGCCCGCCCGGCCCAGGACCGGAACTCGGCCACAGTGTGGACCACTATAGCTGCCTGATCTGCTGGAAGCATAAGGGAGAGAGAGTTGGTTAGTTAATTCTAAAATCAGTTGTACTTTTGCAAACAGAGTGTATCTAACGTAGATTGCAAGCCAGCAGCTCAGGTAGGGGTGTCCTCTGCCCCGCTGGAATGCAATTACACAAGCCATAGGAAAGTAATTGGGGTTTAGGTGTTGGCCCTTCGTCCACAAGCAGGAGGGGTGACAGGAGAAGGAGCTGGGGAGGAGAGAGAGCAACGGCCTGAGTGGAGGGGTATGGGTATAGAGTAAAGCAGGGAGAGGATGGGCAAGGCCCACGAAAGTAGAAAACAGGTGAGAAGAGAGAATAGGGAAAGAGTAAAGGGGGAGAACACTCTCCCTGTTGTGTTACCACTTAGTAGAACTAGTCCTTTTAACCTAGCCTGCATGGCTCCATGGGTCCTCCCGCCGTGTGTCCCATCATACCTTTCTGAAGCGGCTGTGCGGAGGGAGCGGGGGGCGGCCCGCCCGGCCCAGGACCGGAACTCGGCGACAGTGTGGACCACTATAGCTGCCTGATCTGCTGGAAGCATAAGGGAGAGAGAGTTGGTTAGTTAATTCTAAAATCAGTTGCTGGTTCTTCTGATCTTAGCGCCAGCCTTTTAAGGAGATCTAGGCACTCCTCCAGAGAGCGAGACGTGTGATGCGCCCCATTGAAGGAGAAGGATAGAGCAAAAGGAAATCCCCATCTATATCTGATGCCATGGCGTTGAAGTATCTCCAGGGCCGGCTTCATTAACCTCCGCTTCTGGAGTGTGACGGGGGAGAGGTCCGCATAGAATTGTAGCTTGGAACTGTCCGGACCAGCAATCGTTGCCATCTTGTGTGTAGTAGCCAGTATTAGATCTCTGGAGTGCTGGCGTAGGAGCCTCACAATGATGTCCTTTGGAAGGTCTTGATTCTTGCTCCCTCCTAGGGCCCTGTGGGCCCGTTCCACCTCCCAGACATGATCCGGGGCTTCTGATAGGATATTGTCGATGGTGGCTTTGAGGTAGCGGGGGAGATCAACCACTGCTGTCGGGACCCCTCTTATTCTTATATTGAACCTTCTCGATCGGTTCTCCAGATCTTCAAGTTTATCTTCAATGCTAGAGATGCGGTATGTATTCTCTGCAATGTTCACTCTATCTCTTTCCTGGGTCGCTACTATCCTGTCCGCTGTCTCCTCCAGAAGATTGGTCCGCTGTCCTAGCTCGTGCAGGTCCTTTTGCAGGGCTGTGACTGCCTTATTGATATGCGTCTCCAGAAGAGCTTCAAACTTTGCCAGTGAATTCTCAGTGATATTCACCTCTGGTTGTGAGGATGCGGCTTGCAGCTCAGAGTCTGAGTGATCAGTTCTCCTGAAATGCTCCTCAATCCTTTTAGTTGGGAGGGATTTTTTGTTCTTCCACATTTTCGTCCCTGAGATGTACTTTGTCTCAGGATTCATATGCTAATTCTCTGATGCGTGGGGGTCTCTCTTATGTCTCCTCGTAGCCTTTTTTGCTTTCGTTGTACCTCAGAAAGTCAGGTGTCGGTGCCAGGATTGCTGCTCAACATGACGTAGCCTTCACCGGCAGAAGTTCCCCTTTGTCTTAGGGGGATCTACATCCTTGAGGGACAAGCCTTTTTAGTTACTGTTGGCTTTTTACTCCAGTGCCAGACTGCTGAAGCAAGTCCCCAGCTCCACTAGATGGCAGTGGAGGCCTGCAATGTCAGACTACTTTCACTCTTGAAGCTATGCCTTTTCAGGCTGAAGTGAGTGGAGATCAGCTAACTGTTGCTTATGCCACTGCGTGTTAAATTGGCACAAAATAATTCTCGCTGTTATTCTGGTCAGTTGTGCATCAACTGATCCTGTCTGTTTGTGAAAGAACAGGTATGTTAGCAGTGCAAAAGCGTGTTGCCTAATAAAGATATGCAAAGTCCAGTACAGTTGCTGTAGTAGAGAGAGGACCACAATGCCCAAAGCTTGCAGGGTAATTCCCCTCTTGAGCAGCCTGGCTCTAGTGTAGCAGTCTCTGGGAGCTAGACTGTAATGCTGTGGCTTGTTCTGTGGGACTCTGGCTGGGCAGCCCACCTCTGCCACTCTGGTCCCCCTGGGAATGCTGTTTTTAGGCTGTTAGGGGAGTTAAGAGAGTGTTTTGGTCTGGCAGTGGCCCCTTTACTAGGTCACCCCTGGGAGCCCCCGACCCTGCCCTGGGGTACATCACCCAGTTTTAACACGGGGCCCATAACATTTTGACAGCTCTACAGACCAGGGATCCCCCTGCGCATGACAGTCATATTGTAGCAAAGTGCAAAGGTTTAGTTTGTATCATTTTGCTTTGCAGCTGTTTTTGGTACATCAATTTTGAGACATCTGACAATACTGGCAGACAACGAATATGTAGAGTGTAGCCATGCAACATACAACTATAGGAAATATAATATTTTCCCTAGTGCATACTTCTTTTTTTTTGACAATTTTGTTAGGAGATAAGGAAAATAACAAACATTTTTGTAGTTATTTTATACAAGACAACAGCAAATTGAAAAGTAACATAAAAACTATCTAAAAACAATGAAAGACTTTAATTCCCTTGTTGATTTTATTTTCAGTGGAAAGCTTATCTATTAATATTTGTCCCCTAATGAGTTCCACTTAAGTTTAACATCACCACGTTATATATTTTCTCATAGACCAGATTAAGTTAGGGCTTAAAAAATCAGTAGTGTATGAAAAAAAATTTTTTGCATGAAAAAAAAATGAACATTTAAAAAATCACCCTAATGTTTGGTAAATCTCTTGAGTTTGCAAGCAGTAGATTTTGTTAATTTACACCCATGGATATCTCTGTTAAAATTAGCAAAAAAAGCATATTTTGTTTGGCCAATCACAGGCAGCTAATACATTTTAATATAATGTAACAATCAGTGATGGCAGTCTGTGCAGAAAGCAATTATGGGATGTGTAGTCCCCTTGCAGAAGGAAATAGAAGGAGTCAGACACTGATCTGTAGATCTTTACATTGAGCTGCTGCTGGCTTGAAGGTTAGTAAAGGGTTAAAATCTGTACCCCAATGCAGTGTTTCTTTTGGTTAGTACCAGGTGCCTATGTAAGCAGTGCTGGAGGTGTGGAAAACAATTTTAGTTTTAAATAAAATAGGTTTGTATGTGTACAGAATGACTCCATGTAATGTGTGTGTCTGATATAAGCAGCCTGTGTTAGATTAGAGAAAGGTAAGAAACTTAGATATACCTTTATGTTTTTAATCTGGCTCAGTCATGAATTGTCCTATTAGTTCATTTCACATATCTATAATTGATTTCTCTTTTTCCCTCATATGCTTATGTTGGCTTAATATGTATAAGAGAATAGCTTCTCAAAAATATATGTTAAATTGTTCACTACTGATTGCATCTGACATCCCATATAAGAGAAGGTATACATATTTAATGAATATATTAAATATGAAGATCATATTTCTGAATATCTTAAACTCCTGTTATATATCAAATCCCTACCTGAAAGATACAATTGGGTAAGACATATATTATTTAATTATAAATTGGGAATGATAGTAAATTATGGATGCAGGGATAAATCAAAAATTAAAGAGAGGGGGGGGGAGAGACACAGGGGAGGGAAAGGTTGGGAAGAGACACAGGGTATGGAGAGGGGGAAAAGACACAGGGGAGGGGGGGGACACAGGGGGGAGACACAGGGGAGGGAGAGGGGGCAAAGAGACATTGGGGAGGGAGAGGGGAGCAAAGAGAGACAGGGGAGTGAGAGGGGGAAAAGAGACACAGGGGAGGAAGAAAGGGGGAAAGATACACAGGGGAGGAAGAAAGGGGGAAAAGAGACACAGTGGGTGAGAGACACCAGGGAGGGAGAGGGGGGGATTGACACAAGGAAAGAGAGGGGGGAAGAGACACTGGGAGGGAGAGGGGGAAGAGACACAGGGGAGGGAGAGGGGAAAGAGACACAGGGGGAGAAGGAGACACAGGAGAGGGTGAGGGGTGGACACAGGGGAGGGAGAGGGGGAGGAAAGAGACACAGGAGAGGGAGAGAAGAGGGGAAGAGACACAGAGGAGGGAGAGGGCAGAAAAGGAGAGGGGGAGGGGAAAAGGACACACAGGGGAGGGGAAAGGAGAAACGGGGGAGGGAGAGGAAGGGAAAACACAGGGGAGGGAGATAGAGGGGGACACAGGGGAGGGAGAGAGGGGGAAGAGACACATGGGAGAGAGAGGAGGAGGAGACACACGGGAGAGAGAGGGGGAGGAGACACAGAGGGGGGAAGAAACATAGGGGAGGTGGACAGGAGAAACAGGGGAGGGATAGGGGGGACACAGGGGAGGGAGAGTGGGAGGAAAGAGACACAGGAGAGGGAGAGGGGAGGGGAAGAGACACAGGGGATGGAGAGGGGAGAAGTGGAGAGGGAGAGGGGGAAAGGAGGCACAGGAGAGGGAGGGGTGCAAAGGAGACACAGGGGAGGGAGAGAGGGGAAATGAGACACAGGGGAGGGGGAAGGAGACACAGGGGAGGGAGAGGAAGGGAAAAACACAAGGGAGGGATAGGGTGGGGAAAGAGATGGGAGGGAGGGGGGAAGAGACACGGGGAGGGGGAGGAGAGACACAGGGGAGGGAGAGGGGAGAGAGACACAAGGGAGGGAGAGGGGGAGACACAGGGGAGGGAGAGGGGGAAAGAGACACAGGGAACGGAGAGGGGGGGGGGGAGACACAATTTATAAAACTCTGTCATGCCGTCATTTTTGACGTGCAAGTCGCTAGCCTATAAAATATGATCTAACAATACAAGTGTAAAAAGGATAAAACCTTGTAGATGGACGCTAAAATGTGAAAATGAATGTGAAAAATGGAATGTGAAGTGTGAAAGGTGATTTTAGGGAGATAGATATCTCACTATGTGTGTGAATGTTGGAAAGAAATTAGAAATCAAATGAGGTGAAAAGCTTATAAATATAATAAATAAAGTTTTTTTTTTTTTTTTTTTACTAACAAAATGTCACTGTAGCCAAGCACTGATAGTCCAGCCAGATTATTAAAAATATTTGCAACAATGTTGGTAGTTATATGTATCAGAGACTCCTGCTACTGGCAGAGCAAGTGTATGAATTTGGTTAGGAAATTTAAATAAATCCATCCAAGTGATAGCCTATATCTTGGAATAAACCGGGGTGAAGCAACCACCGGTGCTATGTACCAAGGCCCTGCCTCTAGGGGGGCCTGGTTCTATGCACCAGGACCCTACATCTATGTGGCCCCAGTGTAATTACACTTTTTTATATATTATGGATTTGTGGCCGTAGTGTAGGGCCCCAACCCCTCCCACAGCGGCCCATGCCCCCTCATCCCCCCTGGACCACCCCAGCCTCTTGCCCTGATCCGCAGCAGTTGATTACTGTACTTCCTCGGCACCTCCCCTGCCAGTGGGTCTTGTTGAAGAGGCAGGGAATCCCGAACTATGTCGTGTGACATTATTTGGGATTCCCTGCCTCTGCAACAAGTCCTTTTTTCTGTAGAAAAAGGCGCCTAAGAGGGGATATGATTGTCTTACAGAAATACATCCAGGGTCAATACAAGGCTTTCTCAAGTGAACTTTTTGTGCCAAGAGGTTTTCACCTGACAAGAGGACATATCTGAAGGTTAGAAGGAAAAAGATTCCATTATAGGAACAGTAATGGCAGTTAGACTGTGGAACTCTCTACCAAAGGAGGCTGTGATTTGATAATGTTTGTATAAAAAGGGCATTCAGGGTTATACTGGATAACTAGAGAAGGCGTATTGATCTAGGGAGGAATCCGATCAGGGGTCAAGAAATAATGTATTTCCTTTTATGAGACAGTTGGAAATGTTTAATGGGTTTTTGTATCTTCCTCTGGATTAACATGTCACATAATATAATTGTTCCTCACTTCCCACATGTATATTTGGGCCTTTTCCTGTTGGGTGGCCGCTAGCAGTGGCGATTCTACTGAACTTTATCTAAAATGTAACTCAGTTTCATAGTGATGGGGTAAAGGGTTAGGGTAAATGGTTAGGGTAAGAGGTTAGGGTTTAGGATAATGGTTAGGTTAAGGGGTTAGGGTAATTGGTTAGGGTAAGGTGTTAGGATAATGGGTTAGGGTAATGGGGTTATGATAATGGTTAGGATGATGGGTTAGGGTAATGGGGTTATGATAATGGTTAGGATGATGGGTTAGGGTAAGGAGTTAGGATAATGGTTAGGATAATGATTAGGGTAAGGTGTTAGGATAATGGTTAGGGTAAGTGGTTAGGATAATGGGTTAGGGTAAGGGGTTAAGATAATGGGTTAGGGTAAGGGGTTAAGATAATGGGTTAGGGTAAGGAGTTAGGATAATGGTTAGGGTAAGGAGTTAGGATAATGGTTAGGGTAAGGGGTTAGGATAATGGGTTAGGGTAAGGAGTTAGGATAATGGTTAGGGTAAGGAGTTAGGATAATGGTTAGGGTAAGGTGTTAGGATAATGGGTTAGGATAATGGCTAGGGTAAGGGGTTAGGATGATGGGTTAGGGTAGGGTGTTAGGATAATGGTTAGGGTAAGGGATTGGGGTGAAAGTTTAAGGTTAGAAATTGTGTAAAATGTCAAAAGCGCCATCTAGCGGCACCTCGCCGCGCTGCTAACTACTTCTCCAGGCCACCCAAAAGGAAAGATCCTATATTTATATCACTGTGTGTAATGAAATGTTTAATACTTATATTTAGGTTGCTCATGAGTCATGCGATAATATCAGTGACAGGCTGGAGCCATCATAAGAGGCATCACATACAATGCTCGTATCACAGTGACGTCACGTCATAGGCATTGGCAACAGTTTGACACGTTCAGTCACGTGACAGCAGTGTCCGACCAGACCCCGCCTCGCGCCTGTCACGTGCTCCAGTGCCCGGCGCCCCCTAATGACGTCAGACTCCCTCCCGGACTCATTGTGGAAGATGGCGGCCGCGCGGTGAACAGCGCCTCTCAGCCACAAAGTGTAGCGGCCACAGCAGCCATGAAACGGCAGAGTGAGCGCGGGGAGCCGAGCCCCGGCAGGGCCAAGCGAGCCAGAGATAGGCGGGAGGAGGCGCATCATAAGCGGAGGGAGCGGCCTAGTCAAACCGGGGCCTCGAGTAGCTCGTCCCGCCGGCCCAGGGACCCGCCACCTCGGCCTCTCCTCTTGCCGCCTCCCGCCGAGGCCCCCGGGCTGGAGTACAAGACTTTGCTGATAAGTAACCTGAGCTCGGCGCTCCCGGACACACTGCTGGAGGACGGGCTGTTCAGACACTTCCAGAGGTTCGGAGACATTAGTGTGAAGCTGTCCCACACCCCCGAGCTGGGCAGGGTGGCTTACATCAACTTTCGCCGGCCAGCAGAGGCCAGACAGGCCCGGCATGCGAAGCTGCGCCCGCTGCTGTATGACCGACCCATCCGGATCGAGCCTGTGTTCACTCAGCAGCCAGCAAGGCGTCCAGACCCCAGCCCGCTTACCCTCACCACCCTGCCAGCGTACCCACGCTCACCATCGCCCCGGCACCTGCTACTGCCATCCTCCCTTAGCACCACCACAGCATCTGGAGATGGGTATTACCCACTATTTGAAGAGAGGAGCCGGGGCACCACATATGGAACTGGCAGCACCAGTAAGGTGGAAGATGAGCAACTGGCACCAGAGGATGACTACAGAGCCACCCGCAACCTCTTCATTGGGAACTTGGACCATTCCGTCTCTGAGATGGACCTCAGACGGGTGTTCGATAAGTATGGCCCCATAGAGGAGGTGGTGATGAAAAGGCCTCCAAGAGGTCAAGGGGTGGCAAGAGGTCAAGGGGCGGCATATGCTTTCCTGAAATTTCAGAATTTGGACATGGCTCACAGAGCCAAACTGGCCATGAACGGGAAGGTGCTTGGCCGCAATCCTATAAAGATTGGTTATGGGAAGCCCAATCCGAGCACACGTCTATGGGTGGGAGGGCTTGGGCCCAGCACTTCACTGGCAGCACTGGCTAGAGAGTTTGACCGCTTTGGCAGCATTCGGACAGTGGACTATGTGAAAGGTGACAGCTTTGCTTATATACAATATGAGAGTCTGGATGCAGCACAGGCTGCCTGCACACAGATGAGAGGCTTCCCACTTGGGGACCGCAGACTCAGGGTGGACTTTGCAAAAGTAACTCCAGAGGAGGCAGCTGCTGCCGCCTCCCGTTATGCTCCCCTCCAGACCACTCCGTACCCACTGCCCCTGCCCTATGAGCTTTTACAGTCTGAAGCATACAGCCGACATCGGGCAGCACTAGAACCTGACCTGCGTGTGAGAGATAGAACACCCCCTCACCTTCTGTACTCCGATAGAGAGAGACCCTTTGTGGAGGCTGGGTGGGTGAATTCTGAAAGACGGAGTGGAGGGCAGGGAGTGCGCAGCAGGAGTGGGGACCGTGGGGGGGGAGGAAGCAGTTCTAAGACCAGAGAAGAGAGGAGGAGACGGCGCAGTTTGTCTGGGGACAGGGGGAGAAGCAGAGTTGAGAGAAGCCCAGATAGACCCAGGAGGGAGCCCCCAGAGAGGGAGCCTTCCACTCCACCGACTCCCCAACACAACCACCGTGCCCCGCCTCAGGACAAACCACGACCACCTACCCCTGATCTCCCTCAACCTCGCAGGAACCACCATCCTAGGCCCCCAGAGCCCCCTGCAGATAGCAGACAGTCTCCAGTGGGGGAGAAAGGACGGACGCTGCCGCCTGTGTGGTGTGGGCACCTGGTGCTAAAGAACAGCTGCTTCCCCACATACATGCACTTCCTTGAGGGTGACCGTGACATACCAGCTGCCCTGCTCAGAGACCGTTCTGTACCTGGTGGGGGCACATTGACACAACTTAAGATTGCCCAGAGGCTTCGACTGGATCAGCCCAAACTGGAGGAGGTTACCCGTAGGGTGAGGGCGGGCACCACCGGGGGTTATGCTGTACTTCTCGCTATCCAAGCTCCACAGAACGAGGGTGCCTTGTTTGGGGAGCCTGGCTTACAGAGGCGTCTGCTCAGGAACCTTGTGTCCTACCTGAAACAGAAGCAGGCAGCTGGGGTCATCAGCTTGCCTGTGGGAGGGGGTGGGAAGGGAAGGGACCCCAGTGGCATGTTATATGCATTCCCACCATGTGACTTTCATCAATTGTACCAGCAGCTTGCTCAGCGCACTGTGGGCAAGCTGGAAGAACACATGATAATAGTCTTGGTGAAAGATGGAGCCTGATCTGTGGTTAACTGCACCCAACGGTGCCATGAAAGACTGTCCTTTGCCCACTCTGTCCTCTCTCTGTTATGGTTTTCAGCTATGTTAAGAGGAAGAAGACCCACCAGGATTGGGTTACACTAGTGACTAAATGAGGTGTTTTACCTATTGTGTACTGAAAGGGCTTTCCATGAATTGTTTTGAGGTACATTGTAAGCACTTTCAGCACTCGGCAGGTTTATAAATGGTATAGCAACACTTAAATCCTCTCCTGTCACAGAGGTAGTAGTCATAGCTGTTTAAAGCACTATATTCTCCGAGCTGAGTGACAGATCAGGGCCTTTTATACACCTATAGATGAATTTTCCCAGTAAACGTACTGCCGGACAGGTGATATATGTATTTTTTTTATCATTATTTTCACCTTGTCTGGTGATTTCTGCTCCCTAGTTTTGCAGAGACCCCATAGCATCTTTGTTTTGTGTTTTGGATGGGTGATGGTGGTGGTTGCGCAGCGTTCTTTGTCACAGGGTGGTAGGGGGGTTAGTTCTGTTTTTAGGCTTGTGTGCCTGTGTTGTTCTGGAGTCCTCATTAGTGGGAGGGTCCCGAGAGTGCCTTATGTCTATGTGACTTTAATGCAGTGTGTGTGCGCGCTGTTACTGTATGTTGTCACTGTGTGTTCCTCTGGTGGCTGTGTGTGTGTGTATGGTGAGGGGGGAGGGTGAGAGTTAGCAGAACCCTGGGGTCTTATTAGTGGGATCTGAGCTCCCTGTTTATAACTAGATGCAGCCTCTCAGGATCAGTCCCAGCTCGTTATTTCTATTTAATGATGCTTTATTTGTGCATAGAGCCGGGATGTGTCATTATAACCTTTCTAAAAACTAGAACTTTCCAACATTTAGTGGGATGCTTTGTATACCCATAGTTGTAGAATGTTAAACAGAACCTAATGTTAAAATTATTTGTACTTCCATGTGGATCATATACAATTATATGTAATTATTAGCAACCTGATACGGTAAAACACCTGTCACTTTCCAACCTGCACATGCAAATTGGATTGAGTCTCTTACTGCCAAGTCGGGCATTATGAAAATGTACTGTGCTCCACATAAAACAGACAGTTTCACAGCAGAATCTCTTTAATAACCCTGTCACTGCCAGAATAGCCATTATGTATAGGAAACTGCTTATGTTTGTGATACATATGTATACACTTGTACTGATACTCATGTTTGCACTGTATTTGTTACTGTGCTTCTGCATAGAAATAATGGTGTTTATAATAGTCACAAATAGTGACACAGCAAAGGTCCCAGTTATTGCAGACATGAAACGCAATCATATGTGTACAGTGGGTTGTTACTAAAAATGAGTGGAAGTATTTGACAGTTGAGCTGAAAAGTTGTTTATTTTAAGGATAAATTATATGTAAAAGCCTCTGACTCCTATGAGGATTGTCACTCTTGGGTGTTATAACATGAGCATGGCCAGTTAGTAGAGCTAAAAATAAAGATCAGAATAAGAAGACCTTGATGTTCTTAAAGTCTTACAATACAAGAATATTCAGATATTATCATTAATCTAATCTACCAACTGTACATGCTCTTGTAGCTTGCCACCTACCCACCGAGGCAAATTTCTTGTGAGAAACTCATTAGGAGAGTGGGAGCACTATTTCTGTAATTTGTTCTGTAAAATACCTAACTTTCAAAGCTCAATTATTGAACACTTCCACTATTTTTTAAATAAACACCAAGATAAAATCATATTGATATTGTTTTTCATTTCTGAAAGATCTGGGAATTTTACTGGGTCATTGTCAGGTTCAGAGAAAAAAAAAACACTTAACATCGATAACAGGAAACTAATCTATAACCTTTTATTTATCCAGTAACGAGGATAGCAAATGTAATTCAGCAAAACTTATTCCATTAAGAGCTCCTATACATACTTATATTATGTGATAGTTTGGAACCCTTTACATTGATGTGTTTCATATATACTATCCTAGTTTTTATTTTAGTGAGGTTCATTTTCTCTGTAGTCAGACAATGTTTGGTTGGAAGGCTCTGCAATGTGTATGGCAAGAGGTATTTTATTAGAATGCAAATTTTTACATGTGTAAATGCCCCGCTTTTCATAAATTAATTCCTTGAGCTGAGTTGAAGTTAGGTCAAAAGCTGTTGTACTATGTTATGTAGACTGGCAGTGAAGGGGTTATTGCAGAGATTTGTGATTTTTATAAAAGCTTTTTGGGCAGCAGACCCTGGAGAGGGGCAGAAAGTCTAAATTTTTCTTTCTTGGCAATGAGAAGGAACAAGCCAGACTGAGAAGTTTTACTTTTCTGTGTAAAGTAATGAAGAGTGAGGGAGCCGTGGCAAGCATTTGAGTTGTACATCTCTTTATCACGTCAGAAACCGTACTCCTTATCAAGTATTGCTTCTGATTTGATAGAGAGAGCTACAACTCTCAGGTGTGTCCTATAAAAAAGGTGTCAGAGTATACTGCAATACTCTGCTTATTCATGTGTAGAGTTAGTAATAACATCAGTGGTCCTATAACTACAATATGCTCTCTTGAAGAACCAGACTTTATAGTGTCCAATATAAAGTACATCTTTTGATTATATGCAGTTGGAGCCAGTTTTACATTCTGAATGATATTTAACTAAATACAGGTAACACAAACTTGTCACTAAAACAGATTTCCAACTCTGTCCTGACCTCTTGCATGATACAGAGGAGTATTCAACAATCCCAACCATTAATGTCATTTTTTTATATTGTACAGACTAGTGCTTGGTACAAATTGATTGGTTTTAGGAGCCAAACAATTGTGTGTGTATATACATTAAATAATGTTACCAGAGGTAACGTTTTAGAGGCTGTAGCTCTTGCTAGCCCACTCAATTTTTTTACTTGTTGGCAAACTAGGTTTATTTTTTAATGTTACAAATGTTTTTTAATGTGAAGATTGGAGTTCGCAAGACTATATGGTGTACTGCAATTTTGTTTATCCCACAACAATGTATTTAGTCACATCTAAACCACTTACAGGACATTCATTTTTACTTCTGTGCATTTTTTTAAAGACTAGGTCCCTTATCTAGTAAGAGACCTTAAATCAGGCAAATGTTTCCCAAAATACTGATTAATTGCGTGCTAAAATGAATTTCTATTTTACATTACATTTCTAGTTGTTCGGGAGCATATTGTAACTACTGGCCTGCTAGCATCAATTGGGGTGGAGTAGGCAAAAGGTTGATCCCGTTTCATCGATCCACATCAGTGTCTCTGGATATCAAGGTTGTGATGCTGTTATCAGCAGAGTGTAATTGTGTTGTCACCTAGGACACAAAGTAGCCCCACGTGCACAGAGCACCAGTGAGTGGAAGAGGGTTATATACAGAGCAAGAAAACAGGTTGTTTTTTTAATGCAAAATGTTTCAACATTTGGTAAACATGCAGATTTGGCTTTATGCAAAGGAATTATAGGGTGATATCTTAGTGCAGAAACTTACACCAACAAAGCTGTGCTAGGTCACATTGTGTGTGTGCAGAAATGTAGTCCAGTAATATAACATGCAAGGAAGTCTTTCTGCATCTATAATGTCTTACTCTGCTTGTCTGATACTGACCACCAGCAGGGAATTCTTTTTGCTTCACCCAAGTGTGGCATTCCTCAGTAAATGATGCTGTAACCTTCTCTCTTAATGTAAAAGGGACACCGTAGCACGATATTTCTATCATACATGTTTGTTCATTACAATAGGATTAGTTATTGTATGAAAGTAACATTGTTTTCTGAACAAAAACACTAAAATGAAATAGGAAACAATGTGTTCAACCTTGCTATAAATTAGTGAAGGTTTAATAACAAATATCCCAATTAGCTATGTGTCTTTTTTAATGCCCCCCCATGAAAAGTGATCTTTTACATTCAGAATCCCTTTGTGTGCTTTATTTATTAATGTATGTTTTGCTACAAAGCATCCTTATGTTGGCACTCTAGGACCTGACACACTCCAGGTTTGTACTGGTCCATCCTCTTTGGGAAACAGTCTGGACACAGATCAAACACTAGAAGGCAGCAGAGATCCAAGAGGTTATTTTGCTGCAGAAATATGGATTTTAGTAAATGTTACCATGCTCTTTTTACTTAAATATATTTGAATGTGGCTATCAAAGGAAACTTTAACCACAGATGACGTCACTTGTGTTGGGCCATGTACATGTTTGTTTATTTTGCCACTACCATTGTAAGCTTTTTCTTTTAAAAATGGGTTGTCAATGTTTCTAATATTGTGTATATGTTTATGTACCCAGATCCAAAGAGCTTTGTTGTTTGATTTCCTGTATCTCAGACAGTCCCCCCTCCCGTGGTACTGCTTTGGGTTACTCCAAATTGCACAACAGCACCAGGGAGAGACGGATCGATCCCTTTTGCTGAATCCATGTACAAATAAGTCTATTTTTGTTCATGTTTTACAAAAGTAAAAAAAAAAAAAGCCAGAACAGAGAGAGAATGGGGTGAGAGGATCGCAGTCTCCAGTGTGTGAAACTTTGCCCTCACTAAAGAATAAATAATACACACAGTGACCTTTTCATTTTATTTTTTAAATAAATACACTTTACATGTAAAGAAAAAAAAATCTCTGTTTCTTGTGGAAATTACAAATCAAATCACTCAGAGTTTAACAATGGGGAGCGGCAGGAGATTGTGGGGTGAGATTGGTCTGCTCAGTGGTAACAGGGCAACAAAACATAATAGGACAATATGACCCTTTTTTCCCCCACATATTTAACCTATGAAATGGACATTTCTCATTTATTTCCCTACATCTGGTGTCATCAAAAATACCCTATTTATTGCAGAAGTGACTAAAGGAAGTTTTTTAAATAGACAAAAATCTCAGGTAATAGCATTATTATTAGTTGATCTTAAATAACTTGCACATGCTCAGTTAAATGCCAACAGTGACAGTCATTTAAAACCAGCTAATCTTAATTTCTGCAGATAATGCCATCATCTCAGAGGATGAATCTCTGATAACTTGCATTCTTTTCCATTCTGCAATAAACGGCAGCTTTCAGTATCCCCCTAACAGCACCCACCCATTTCATCATGGACTGGACGGCACTAACTTACCCAATGAGGGGGAGAAACAAACAGGACACTAAATTGATCTCATAGCTTCAAGATTTAAAAAATACAGGTTGAGAAACCTTGGCCTGTTTCTGCTGTCCTACATTTAAAAATATATATATTTTTTTGAAAATCTATACTTTTTAAAATAGGCAACATTTTCAGAATAAAAGTAAGTAGTCTTCTTGCCATTTTACATGCAATTATGCAGCTGCAGAAATTATAAATCTTATTGTATAAGGACCCACCCTCCTGACAAATAAAATTGAATCTGTAAATGATAGTTGGATATGCTTTGTAAGAAAAGTCATTTTCCCCATTACATGGAAGTCCCAGCAGTGGGATTGGGTAAAGAATGGTATTCCCAAACGCGTGGTGTGTTTTAATCCACAAATTAAAGGGATGGTTTAATACTATATTTTCTATACTCTTATCTTAATAGTGGGTAAACACAAAGCACATGACCTGTCACTTACACATAAAATCGTTACTGGAAGCTGAATTTATTTATATGAGAACTCCACTTCATGATCCTAAAAGTTAATTTCCTTTAGGAAGATAACTCCGATATAAGACAAATATTGCTGCATTTAAGAATAATTGCATGTAATAAAGGTTATACTCATTTTTTTTGTAGCTGGAAAAAAAAAATCAATTCATGTCAACGTCTTCAAAACAACATCTGTAAATATGGCTCATAATGAACAAAATGTTAAGGTGAGGACGTTACTTAACCCTTACATAGGAGATCCTGCTCTGCTTATACTAAAGGAATAGGTCAAATTAATTGGGATAAAAACTACAAGACAACTGGACACATTAATTGTGACACTGAGTTAATACAAATAATGGCAGCTTGGTACAGACTCTTTGAAGAGGCAACCGGTACAAATGATAGAAATGCCTTAAGATCATACACAATCAGAAAATCCTTTTGGCGGTCATAGTAATGTTATATGATAACCTTTCCCATACAGTACCCTCTCTAAGCATCTGCCATTTTTTTTCAAAACACTCAGTGCATAAAAAAGAAAAAATGTCAAAAAGTTCCTATTTAATATATTACAATTTCTTCATAAAAATATTATCCTAACCAAAGTTAAGAAAAAGAAATTCCCTTCCTCCAATTTAAGTACATCTGTGTAAAAAAAAATTCAACACAAGACACAAGTTAAAAAGAAAAGGAAAAAAAAAAATGCCTTGCTGGAGAAAGGGAACACGGACCGGTCCTCAATATTTTTGGTCTTTTTTAGTCTTTTTATTATAAAACTAATTCTGTTTCTTTTAAGAATTTTATACAAAGAAATTGTCCATCCTATAATCACCATGGGGAGGAGGTAGGATAAGGCTCCCTTGGGAAATAAAAGCTGCATGGTGGAGACAACCTTTTATTTAGAGGTATGGACCCCTTGTTGATAGCCCTGCCCATTCTTAATACCTGCCATATATATAACACTAGGATTTTATGTGCTCATCTTCATTGCCGTCTCGAATTTCAGACGATCTTAATCCTCATTCATTCAACGCCAAGATTATATCATCTTCTAAATCAGAGTTGTCTGAACTGTCAGCTGCAAGAGAGATGAAAAAGCAAAGTGTAAGTGATTTGTGGTCAGTCACTTTCTGCTCTACAAATATCTATATACAACATCTTGAATAAAATTATTCATTCCTTGCACTTTTTCACATTTTTTACTTGCAACCTGAAATAAAATGGACTTTTTTTTGTCATTTAGTTACACAAAAGTAGTTTATAATAGTGAATCTGGGAAACAAAAAAAAGTTATATTTCTCACAAATTTACTTTCAACAAAACTGAAAAACAAAAGTATTGAGGCAGCAAATAAGTGGAAAAAAGTTCTCTGGTCAGATGAGGCCAAAACTTTTAACCTTAAAACAAAATGCTCTGTGTGGCACAAAGCCAACACTGCAGAATACCCCCTTAATGAAGCCTGGAGGATGTTTTTTTTTATTGGAGGTGCTGGGAAATAGGAAAGGATTCAGGGAAATAAGTGAAGAGATCCAAGACAGTGACCCTAAACACAGCCAAAGCTTCAATAGAGTGGTCTTAATTGCAGAAGCTGAATGTCTTAGAATGGCCAAGTCAATGCCCAGACCACAATCTGACTAACAATATCTTCGCTTGATAATTACTGGTCAACAAATGTCTACACCTATCATGACAAAGCCTGTGCTAAGCTGGTTGAGACTTACCCCCAAACCAGCTGTAATGGTAGCCAAAGCTGGTTCTAGCAAGTTTTGGCTAAGGATTTTGACTTAGATACTTGCTGGTTGTATAGCTTTTGTGTGGTCATAAAAAATGTGCTCCTTTAAAGTTTTTTTGCTGTGTTAATCAAAAGGTAAAAATCATCATTATGAAGGTTTTATTATAAAGTTCAAGGGGAAATACACACACACATCAACACTCACAGTCTCCCAGCATGAGATCCACCTCCGGGTCGATATCTGAATCGTCATCATGCCCGTCCTCATCACCATCATCATCCTCATCTTCAAGGATATTGGCCAAGTCTTCATCATCAGAGGGTGAGAAATCGTTCTCCCCATCCTCCCCTCCCTGCTCGCCTGCTTCTTCCTCCTCCTCCAGCTCTGCATCCAGAAGAGGCCCAAGATCATCTGAATCGTCATCATCGTCGTCGTCATCTTCCTCTTCATCCTGTTCCTCTTCCTCCTGAGAGCACAAGACAGATTAGCTTTAAAATTAAAACTATAATTATACCCAGTAATTAATAGCTTGGGTACTGCGTAAACTTAGGAAAACAGATTTAATGAGACTTGGAGTCTTGTCAATGCTGATCTAAACCACCACAGAGCAATGTCAATCTTTTAGAATATTACTAACCGATTTAACCATTAACTACAAATATATTTAATTTAGCTGTAGTTTCCAAAAGCAAAAACAACTTTCCCCCCAAAATTGAGCACTACCTAACCATGCTCATCTGCAGACTTCAGTGGAACTTCAATCATTAAAGACAAATATATTCTGAAAGTAGGAAACTTTAAAATACGTTTTTTGCTACTAATGGGTTTGAGGAAGAAAAAAAAAAAAAAAAGTTTTATTTTATCTAACAAAGGGATAGTAACAAAACAGACAATTTTATTAGTTCTCATTGCCATGTTTAGCACAACAACAAGTCCCTTTAGTGATTTTTTTATTGCTCACCTGATCTTCCTCTTCATCCTCATCCTCCGCCAGCCGCTGCCTCCCCACCTCATACAGGCGACACACAGTGTCCATGTTTAAAGCGTCCATGGTTCCCTGATTCTGGACACAGAGCACAATTAAGATTCCAAAAACAATCATTCACAAAAATAAGTCCTAGTATCATAACCCTCCCCCTCAAGCTCCAGGTCAAAATGCAGTCCAAATGGAAGCAAACCAGCTGTTTAAGATTTTCTCAAAAAAAAAATATATATACTTTGTGAATTTTGTAGCAAACGAACAACATGATGTTTTCCAAAACCTACAACTGAAAGCTCTTACCTCTTGCTAATGACAGCTTGTAACCTCCTGGGGCACTGAAGTTATTGACTTCAGTGTAAGTCATACAAACAACAAGAGACTGGGCATGCTCAGACCCCACAGAGGGCAATGATCTTTCTATTAGCAAGAGTTAGCAGACTGTCCATTAGTGGCCAGATCATAAAGGAAGACAGGTAAAAATTACAAAATGAACGTGTTTACTGCAGGAATCAGTTGATAAAAGGTCTTGATGTTAGCTATCTGAAATCTACGCTGTGACAGCACAACAACTGTTATGTAGGTTTCAGCATCAGCTAGATGGACAGAAAACCAGCTAGTCCAACACAAGACAATACAATAGGTAGTCACCTCAATAACAGCCAGGTAACAATCCTTGGTATCTGTGCACAGGTCAAAAATGTTGCGCTTCACATCGATGGTGGCTGTGGAGACAGGAGAGACTTACTGAGCAAAGAGACAAATATGGACAGATCTTTCTTTGTACACTAAACATATACACAAAAAAAAAGAGACAGAGCCCAGACAAGTCAGTATGTGCCCTGTATGAAGTATAATAGTGTACCCTCCCCAACTCTCAGTTTTATTTACCAATGGGCTTGTAGTCTGTAGCATTGAATGTCCTGAAGGAAGAACCAAATGGGCTCTTCATTCTCTCCTCCAGTAGATCATCCTCATCATCAGCTTGGAGCATGGCTGTTAGGAGAGAGGAGAAAGGTTATGGGAGTGCACGGATACAGGGCCTGCAGGAAGAGCCAGTAGGATGCTCTGTTGTATTGGAAGAGAAATTAGCAGCAGATAAAGGTCAGTACTAATGTCCCTCGGTAGACCACCAGTCAGACCTCACCTAGATACTGTGTGCAGTTCTGGACATCGGATCTCAAAAAGGATATTAATAAATCTTAATAAATTAGGGGCAATACAAACGAGGGCAGCTGAATAATAAATAAAATAAAAAAAACTTAATGACCTGAATATGTATAAATTAGAGGGAAGAACAGATAGGGAGACATGAGAGAAACATGCAAATATAGCAAAGGGTTTAATAAAGCAAGAAAAAGAGGTCATGATTTGAAGGTGGAAGATTTAAGGATGATGTGCTAAAGTGCTACTGTATAGAAAGGGTAACAGAACAGCCTTCCAATGGCAGCAGAAGGTCAAATAACGTAAAGAAATGTAAGCAAGCCTGGGATAAGCATAAGGTCACGCTAATTAAGAAAAAGATTAAAGATAGTCCCTTTTGATCCTTATCTGTCAGATCTATGTTTTTTAGTCACATACATGTATCTCATACCTCCATACATGACTGTCCCTGTGTTGTTGAATACCACACGACACTGATCCAGAGCCGGCACGGTGTGAAGGAGGTGAAAGGTTCGCAGGTCCCACTAAGAGATGGTCAAGGAAAAAGCAGTTCCAACTTCACATTATGGAGCACTTCTCAAGATCAAGTAAACAACCGATGCTTCCCTAATGTTCTACGTGCAACTGTCACCCTTCAACAACCCTACTAAATCTTCTACCATTCTTGTTTTCTTTCCTCCTCCTACCTCTGTTCTTTTCTGCCTTTAAGTGGATCTTATGCAAAATAATGAAAGGGACATGCTGCATCTGAATTAATGCTATCAGAGCACATTAAACAAATTACAATGTTTATCTGCCAATGAGCAGTGATTTAGCTGTACGAGTCATACATCATTTAGCCAATTCGAACACAATCACTATAAGCACCGCCCCTCCAAGATCTTTGAAGGATACAATCTCTGTATTGACGATCACCTCCAGCCCATTGGGGTGGAAGACACCGCTGATGTTCATGTTGAACTTGTCGAACTTGTGTATGGCCTGCGCAGAGCGCACATCCCACAGGACACCGTCATTCAGAACTAGATCGTCTGTGGGGTTGAAGGTGGCGCAGTTCCGCTTGTAGTTATTGGCCAGGTCAGAATTGTACAAGGTCAGCAGTTTCTGCCCCGTCTGGATGTCATAAATCTGCAAAAAAAAGAATAGAAATAGAAATCAGGTAGCGGACTCTGCATGTGACACACAGCCTTAAATATTGGACTGTCTACATATAGACCAAACTCAAAAGGAGAAACTTGTGCTAACTATTTCTGTAAAGGAAATCTCTCAGATTTAAAGAAATCTCCCTCTTGCTCCCACTCAGGAACAGACAAAAAAAGCAGAACACACGCCTACAGCTTCCAAGCTCAGGTACACGAAGTAGTCTGAAAAATGTTGTTATCTTAATGGACCACTTGTGTTTGAAGTAAGTACAAAACTACCAACATCAGCCGCTGTGTAAGCCATGAACATAATATTATTTGGAAAATCAGAATTTCTGTTAACTCTGTTTAAGCATAGAAAGGTCCATTTTGTGATGGTTACATCATTTCCTTAGAGATGGATCATGAGGATGTGCTTATTATCTATCAGTGGAGGCTTTGCTGTACCTGGCCTGGCTGAAACAGAGTCTGTACCCCTCACTGGCCAAGGATCATCCTGATTTTAACAGGAAATACAAGGAATGCTCTGCAGAAATGTAACATCCCGCTCACATACAACTTTAACCAATATATCAAGGCAGAAACATGCATCTTAGTATAATTAAGTAGTTAAATTACTCTTTTTCTTGCTTAATAATAATCATAAAGTATAATAAATACACACAATAATATATATATATATATATATATATATATATATATATATATATATATATATATACACATATACATACACACACACTGCCTTGCAAAAGTATTAACCCCCTTGGCATTTTTCGTGTTTTGTTGCCTCACAACCTGGAATTAACATGGATAGTTTGAGGATTTGCATCATTTAATTTGCAGAACATGTCCACAACTTTGAAAACGTTTTTTTTTTTTTTTTTTTTTTTTTTTTTATTGTGAAGCAAACAACAAGTGACAAAATAACAGAAAAAGCCAATGTGCATAACTATTCACCCCCTAAAGTCAATACTTTGTAGAGCCACCTTTTGCGGCAATCACAGCTCCAAGTCGCTTTGAATAAGTCTCTATGAGCTTGCCACATCTTACCACTGGGGGTTTTGCCCATTCCTCCTTGCAAAACTGCTCCAGCTTCTTCAAGTTGGATGGTTTGTGCTTGTGAACAGCAATCTTTAAGTCTGACCACAGATTTTCTATTGGATTAAGGTCTGGGCTTAGACTAGGCCATTCCAACACATTTACATGTTTCCCCTTAAACCACTCAAGTGTTGCTTTAGCAGTGTGTTTGGGGTCATTGTCCTGCTGGAAGGTGAACCTCCGCCCTAGTCTCAAATCACGCACAGAGGGGTACAGGTTTTACTCAAGAATATCCCTGTATTTAGCACCATCCATCTTTCTTTCAACTCTGACCAGTTTCACAGTCCGGGCTGCTGAAAAACATCCCCTCAGCATGATGCTGCCACCACCATGTTTCACTGTGGGGATGGTGTTCTTTGGGTGATGTGATGTGTTGGGTTTGCGCCAGACATAGCGTTGTCTTTGATTGGTTCAATTTTAGTCTCATCAGACCAGAGCACCTTCCTCCATACATTTTGTGAGTCTCCCACATGCCTTTTCGCAAAGTCAAAACGTGACATTTTGCTTTTTGCGCAAAGTAATGGCTTTCTTCTGGTCACTCTGCCATAAAGCGCAACTCTATGAAGCGTACGGCTTATTGTCGTCCTATGTACAGATACTCCAGTCTCTTCTGTGGAACTCTGCAGCTCCTCCAGGGTTACCTTAGGTCTCTGTGCTGCCTCTCTGATTAATGCCCTCCTTGCCCGGTCCGTGAGTTTTGGTGGGCGGCCGTCTCTTGGCAGGTTTGCTGGAGTGCCATGTTCTTTCCATTTGGTTATGATAGATTTGATGGTGCTCCTGGCGATCAAAGATGTCGATATTTTTTTTTTTTTATAACCTAACCCTGACTTGTACTTCTCAAAAACATTGTCCCTTACCTGTTTGGAGAGTTCCTTGGTCTTCATGGCAGTGTTTGGTTAGTGGTTGCTTAGGTGTTGCAGCCTCTGGGGCCTTTCAAAAAAGGTGTGTATATGTAAGGACAGACCATGTGACACTTAGATTGCACACAGGTGGATATCATTTCACTAATTATGTGACATCTGAAGGTAATTGTTATGAAGCCCATAAAAAGCTCTGGTGCAACCAAAGAGTGTGAATACATACGCACATGCCAATTTTGTTTTCCAAAAAAAAAAATTATGTATATATTTTTCTAATTTCACTTCACCAACGTAGTCTATTTTGTTCTGATCTATCACATGAAATTCAGATTAACAAATCATTGAATTTAAGGCTGTAATGTAACAAAATAGGTAAAAAAAGTGATGGGGGGTGAATACTTTTGCAAGGTGTATATATATATATATATATATATATATATATATATATATATATATATATATATATATATATATATATATATATATATATATATATAATTGTACAGTGAACCTGTAAAATGCTTTTATGCACACGGCTTACACACCAGCTAATGAAGTTAGTTTGTTACATGCTCCACAAACATGCAACATTTTCTCATATTACAGTAATACTTCTATCAGGCTTGTTCTGTGAGACTTTATACTCCACAAGATACTCACGTGAGCCACATCCTCCTTTGTACCAATGACCCTGTCTTGTGAGTGTTTGCTAAATTCCACATAATGATCCTCGGTGAACGAATGTCTGGAAGTAGGAGAGACAGGGTGAGTCTGGGAGTATTTAATGGAGGCTGAGCTTTGTAATATGAAGGCTGTGGCTGACAAGCAGCGTCTCACCCAACCACTCACACTTACTTCATGTCGAATACAGATTTCATGCCCCAGAGAGCGGATAGAGGCTGACTCCATGTGGCAGCGGTGAGAAGCAGAGACCCATCCTGAGAGAAAGAAGAAACATAAAATGAAGATAGCACAGGAGGAGATAAGAGAGGAGGAGGGCAGGCAGGATGACATAATGGGAAAGAAAAGAGACAGACAAAATAATGAAGACAGGAAGTGGGGAGGATGCAAGAATGGTAGAAAAAGAAAGCACAAGAGGGGCCAGCAACAGTACACACAAGTAAATAGATGTGCAAGAGACATGGAAGAAAAAAAAATACCAAACAGCCCGTCTATTCAAACCATAGAATCTACAACTGACAAGAGATTATTATCCCGTATTTGCAAAGCGCCAATGTATGTAGAGCTATTGCAAGCGTCAGAAACAGCATATAGGAAGAAGTTGGTAGTAACATGTGGCATAGTGCTCACCCGGGACGGTTCAAGGTGCGTTATGGCAGAGTTGTGGCAGTTGTAGCTGGCCTCCTCCTGCCCACTGAACACGTTGTACAGTTTGAGCTGCCCAGTGCAGGTCCCCAGCATTAGGAAGCGCTCTCTGGCAGAGAACGCACAACAGGTGAATCCACTCTCATCCTCATTGGCCTCTCGGAATACTGAAATGGGACGGAACCTAACAAAATAAAGAATAGGCTTTTATCCTCCGGAGTACTGCACCAAGGCCCTACATGGACCCTCTTAAAATTCCACTGAAGTCACATAGTATACTCTTTTGAATAACTTTGATAATGAGCAAATGCTTTTACAAAATTTAAAGCAAATTGTTAACTATTATATACAATTTTCTTTTAATGGCAGTAGACATTTAATCTCTAATCCTAATAATTAGAGACTCTGGAGGAAGTGTGGATGTAGATAACACCTCTATTCAGTTCTGAAACACTGCCACTTCCTATTAGCACTCAATAAATTGTAAGCCCCAATAGGAGAACCCTAACTCTAAAGTTAGAGACAGACTAGCAATCCCAGATGGAAGTATTCATAAGACAAGTAGTCCGCTAAACAGAAGATTTCATTTAATGTTTTTATGCTCATAGCTATTAGTTCCTTACATACTTCACACATGTAAAGGTTTTCCCAGACTATAGTTCCCTCTCACCTGCCAAAAATGAGATGCCTGTCGAAGCAGCCTCCATCAACCCCTCCATATTTGGGGAAGGCTGCTCGCCGTGTCAGTCGGGACGTACAGTTAGTTGGTGCTTGTCTTCTTTGTTTGGGCTCCGGGCACTGGTGGGGAGTGAAGAGAGAGAAGGGAGGGCAGATGGCCACTGGGTTTTTGCAGCGTGCATGTTGTTCCCGGAGGTACTCTGTCATGATGCCATCCAGCGTGGGTGGAGAGGGGACATGTCGTTCCAGCTGTTTCCGGAAGGCTGGACTCTGGCTGTAGGCTCCATGGTCTGACTTTTGCCGTAGGATACGACCCCGTTTGCCATTACAGGGTGACTGCCGTTCCCTCACAAAGCTGATGCGTCCAATCAGTGGGGATCCAGTTGGCACTGGTGCTGGAGATGCAAGGGGAGGGGGTAGAGGTGTCCTACTCGTCGGATGAGGGCACAAGTTGGTACCAGAGATACGTGCTGGGAGACGTGGTGTGCGTGGTAAGGAAACTGGAGAAGAGGTAGAGGCTGCCTGAGCGGCAACAGCTGGCAGGAAGGATGAGTGTGAGGCAGCGGTCATTGGGAGGTCAGCCTCACGGGTCAGTGCAGCTGCAGTGTCCTGTAGACCCTTTGTCACCAGGTGGTTGCGTATGAGCAGCAAGAGTTCTTTCTCTGGGAAGGAGATGCGCGACTGTGCTACTACATCAGCTTTCTGCAGCCTCGCTAGTGACACATCGCTTCCCATTAGTAGCGGCTTCCCTGAAACACGTTCAATCAACTCCGCT
This sequence comes from Discoglossus pictus, assembly GCA_027410445.1. Lineage (NCBI taxonomy): Eukaryota > Metazoa > Chordata > Amphibia > Anura > Alytidae > Discoglossus > Discoglossus pictus. Next base: position 40,616,713 of record CM050169.1, on the reverse strand, counting down.
GCATATTTACAGAAGCGCACATGCTCGCTCCGCTTGTCTTGGAGTATAGGTTCCTTCATCAGCTGCTGAATCTGGCTACTACTGAACAAGGGAAGTTTTCCAATGATCTGCCTCACTGCGCTGCTCCTGCTCAGACCCACTAATGCTTTGCAGGCCAGCGCCCGAATCAGGTCAGCGTCCGTTATTGGCATCTTGACAGACAGAAGAGACAGTAGCACTTTGATGCCGTTGTTGGACTGGACCACATTCCACATCTTGGATAGTGTTGGCTCCCCAGCACCTCCTCGATGATGGAAGGAAGGTGTCCCAACAATTCTGCGCCTTGGTGTCCCTGAGACAAACTTGCCAATACTGGGTACACGGACTTCAGGGGCACACACACAGTTGATGATTATCTGCAGGGCAGACTTCTGGATCTCTGCGTCATGCGTAAAGAACTCTCCCTCTGCCACACCCAGGACAATGCTCATACCTAAAGGAAAGATACACAAGGGCGATTATCAAGGTTTAAAAAAGGGGAAGTCAGCAGAAAAACTCTGTCATCCCAACAGAAAGTGTGTTGCATCTTCATGGGCCACTGTGATCAAATTCTGTATTTGGAGAACTAAACTTGATAAATGGCAAAATGTTTTTTAGATTGTAAATATAAAGACAGCCATTACATTTTTAATCTTTTTATATCCAAGGTGTGTCCTTGTAAATACCTATTGAATGCACTGGCAGCTGTAGATGCCACATCCCCATTGCGCAGATACAAGCTTCATGTGTATTCAAATTCCCCTCCTATCTTAGGAATTTGATGATCAGAAACAAAATGGACATGCTCAGACCCAAGGCATTAAGCTTCTTTAATAAATTACTCCATGCAGTCTGGCCATACAGTCTTTTGTTTTGCAGACAACATGCACTGTAGACAATGAATTCAGAGACCCGGAAGGTAAACTAATAATTATTGGTAGTAAAAACTACAAAAATTAAATGTTGATTGGCTGTAGGAAACTGCAATTTTTAGAAGAAAAAAAAAACAGATGGAAGAACTAATTAGTGCATCAAAGCAGCATTTTAGTGTTCAGGGGCCACTCATTAGCACAATAAAGCTGCACAAGCAATAGAAAGTATTGCTAGGTAGTAAACATATCTAGGATTCACTTTAGAAAACAATGACTAGTATAATGTAAAGCCAGTTTCTAATGATCTTACCAGCAACTTAAAAAGTCACTTCAATTTGTGGTTAGAATCCCTTTAAATCAAACAGAACCAAGAAATAGTAAATCAAGGAATATGAAATATCTATATTTAATAGAATAAAACAATGTATATGTCATTTTATTGCATTTTCCATATGAATACTACATAATACTAAAGAATACAGATAATTGGGGCTTGACAAATGTTGGCTTCTAAAATGTTACTTTCATTAGCTTCAATTAGTAATCCATAAATTGGCTCCTAAAAATGTTTGGATGTGTCTTAGGTGTCAAATACATTTTTACAGTAGAGCGTAAATAAAATGCACAAAAAGTTTGGTCAAACACACATGCCTTATCTCCAGAGGAGGAGCATATACCTCTTGCAACAAAACCTCAAGGACTAGATCATGCACACAATCCTTCAAGACAACGGGGAAACTGTATAAAGTAACTCCAAGACAGAAGGGCACATTAATGAACTGCCACCAGGAGAACACCCTCCTAAACATTTGTCTTCATACCTACGGTGGAGACAGTGGATCCGGCCTCATCCAGCACATCCACAGGCTCCGCCAGCTGCAGTTGTATTTTTGGAACCACTGTGAGGATGGCAAGAACATCCAAAGCATAACGCACTGTGTCATTCCTGGGGATAAGAGTCATACACTAATAAATGGCTGAGTATCAACTAATCTGCATATTACAGATTAAAGGAGATCTAAAAAAGGTTGAACGTGATGTACTAAATGTTTTTTTCAACCTCAATTACTATGTAACATTACACAGGGTGCTTTCTTCAGCTTGAACTAAATAGCATACCGGACCCATGGATACTGCTCTGCACCACCATAAATAACTGGTAAAAAAAAATTCACCATTTTAAAAGTTGTTCTTATACTGTTTAATTACCATGAGTCTTATCAGAAGTTGGCACACTTTATTGATCTTATGGGCATATAATATCTCAGGTCCTGAAAGGACCATAAGTTACAAGCATTGGTGGGCAACTATCTTGCAAGCGCTGCCAACAGTCCAGGATTTCATTCTCTCTGCATGAGCCCAGGTGGAACAATACGAAGGAAACTGAGTAATTCAGGTGTATTGAAGCAATGAAGAAAATTAAATAGGGAGAGTGAAATCCTGGACTGTTAATGGCCCTTGAAGAACTGAGCTGTCCACCATTAGTCTAAAGGTTCTATAATGCAATTACAGTGTATTGACATTTACGTTACAAAGTAGTTTTGGAGGATTAACGGGGTTATTTAAAAGCCTTATAAAGAATAAACTGCGAAATATGCAATTTAAAATTTGTTTTAAAAAAAAAATCTAAAATGTTTTTGTTTCTTTACTTGGTTTTCGGGACCTGTGTGATATACAGCAGTATTGATAAATTCCTTGTCTGGACTGCTAGAGATGGGGGTCGGGCTAAGGCTTTCAAAAGAGAGCATTTAAACAGACAATAGCTCCTGCCCCACAACCAGAGCTGATCAACTAAGTATTGCCAAAAGAAACCAATACAGGAAGTATTCAGCAATTAAAGAGTGCTGACTTTCCACAAACTGCCCTGAAAGACCTTAAGTTCTGCTTCTTAGTCTGAGCTTCTCCTACACCCTTCACGACCTTACAGGAGTGAAGACAAGAAGCTCAACTGGAGGCGGAGAATCAGATGGTTGAAAGCAGCTTTAGTAAAGATTAATTTCTTAGCAATATAAGCAGTATATAAATCAAATCAATCCAATTAATATTTTAAATATTGCATTTAAACTTAGCACTATGGCGTCCAGAAGATCTACTTCTCTTTACTCCTTGTTATGTATGCAGGGGGTGGAAGAAGATCTGCCAAGGAGTCTGTCCTAAATTATTTCTGACCTAGGCAGATTCTCCCTCATCACCTGATTGGTGGACAAGAGAAGCTTACGTGTTGAAGTTCAAAATAAGTTTTATAAGCTAAATTGAACTGTTCATTAAATTCTGATTTTATTACTAACCAGTTGTTAAACAAATTAAACCAATGTGCAATTTGATCACTAAATTTTTTCAGTAAATGCATAGCAATCTCATAAATGACCAACATCTAGCTCTGGTTAGTAAATATACATCCTGAAATAGGCATGTTTATACGTATTGTTGTAAAGTTTGGCGTTCCCTTTAATAAAAGTAAACCCAGGTGTTCCACCTCCTTGCGATACCTGGCATAATAAGTCTTCCAGCTGCAGGCGATGGATATGAGTTGCAGGAGGAGCTGCACACAGGACAATTTGAGGAAAACCTCTGCAGGCTCCCAGTACAGCTGAGATGGACCAAACTCAATCAGGTACTCCATCATCTCCACAATCTGATCCCGAGTGTACGTGCATGACTAGGAAGGGGATAAGTACATTATTATAGAACAAGAGTTGTAATAAAGCAGTGTCCTGACAGTCAAAAGGTTCATATATGTAGCCAATTGGTATTTTAGAGTTTTACATTTGCATAGTAATGGGGCATAAACTAATGAATAAAATATTTCAGCAATTTGTTTTGGAAAAAAAAAACAAAAAAACACCAGATGTTCCATTCATCGTAGGACAGTAAAATGCCAGTAAAAAGATAAATGTCTGCAATCGAATGTTAAAAAAAAATGTAGTTGTCACTCAGCTCAGTAGATCCTCCAACAAGTAATTACGGTCAGGACCCAATTACCTCATTATTTGCATATGGCTTCTGGTGAATCAAAAGAGTGCACATTCACAGCCTGGCAAAATTGAGAAGACATATGCAAAAGGAAGCCAGTAAACCAGGGGGTCATTTATCAAACAAAGTTAGATTCCGATAACCAGGTCAGTACTGGGGAGGATGGCTTGGGATGAGCGACAGCCAACATGTAGTAAGTTCAAATTACATTCTCAATAACCTCCAATTATAAGTTCATTTTTTGGTACTTTACCATGATAACTTTATTGGGATTGCAATGGCCTTTCACCTCACTCTGTTCTTTCTTTTAATATTTAGGGCCATCTACAACGGATCATTAACTGAGCAATGGTATACACTGTCTATTACCACCCGCATTGTAGCCACTGTCAATACAAATAAAAGGAAAACATGTTCCAAGTGGAGGTTTATAGTAACAGAGGGGGAAAATTAAAGCACGAGGGTTGATCAAGAATGGTTTAAATACTTTATATTTAAATGTCTCCTGTTCAGGGAACAATGGTTTGGTATTATTGGGTTGGTCTGTCCTTTTAGAGATACCATACAATAAGGCTTCTCCCATCGCATTACACCCATCCTACTATGCCTTTGTTTGCTTATCAAGTGGCAAATGCATTTCAAAGCTGGCTTGTGGTTTTCTAGGCTCTAAATGAGGTCTCCAGCTACCTGAAGCAACTCTTGGTATCTTATACTCCTACAATTGTAACATTTGACTGTGCATCCCAGTGAAAGGTTTGCTTGGTATAATTTGGTGCTAGTGCTTTCAGCCATGCAGCTCCAGATCTATAAAAAACTCTCCCCCCAGCCCTCATAAAAGAAGTTCAAGATGCATCTGTTACCCAAACCTCTGAGTAGCACTATATTAATGGAATTATTGCCAAGTGCTTTGAGTACAACTAGGAGAAAGCACTATATTTTTGTTATAATATTCTGCTTTTGTCTATGACAATATGGCATGAGTGAACAAAAACAGGTTGCACACTGTAAAAAATATATGCTCTATGCTCATATAGAGCCCTATTCAATTGGCCAAATCCCAACTGAATGAGGCCCTAGGTAAGCAAAACACCACAGAATAAACTACAGCCCAGGAGTACTAGCCCATTTATACTGAGCTCCTCTGACTTTAGGAGACTGTTTTAGCTCCTTACCTTGAAGGGGGGCTGTGGGTGTATGGGGAGTCCTCCCTCAGTGCGTTGCAGAGACTGCTTCACTTGTTCCACCTTGATAGCTAGATGAGCCTCAAAGTACCTACGCAGCGCCATGCAGGTATGCTTTCCTGTCTGACGGCTTGCGAAAATCTCATCATCACTCAGGAGCGCACCCTGATCCTCCAGGTTAAGGATTTCGAGTGTGCTGATCTGTAAATTGGGAAAGATGAAGACAAATAGTCATGAACCTTTTTGAAGTAAAGAAAATAAGAAGTTTCCATATACGATGCAGCACGTTTACATCTCTGTTATTCTCACCAAACTTTTTGAATAGGATAAAAGTCGCAAATCATGATTTTACATCACTGCTTATCCTCTGGTTCCATATATGGATGGGTTAAAACTTACTGTGTTTTCTGCACTGAAGGGTCATATTTATAGTTTGCAGTTATGAAGAGATTGAATTCTTACTATGAAAAATGTCTTCACAAATTTAAAAATAAACACATACAGCCTTTCATTTTTATCAAGTGTATTCAATTTTACTTTTATGTAAATAGAGGAGTAATCCCCTACAGGTTCTTTGCGCAAGCTACAAGCCAAAGGACAGTTTAAGATGGAAACCTCCATAACATAAGCAGAGACAACTAAATATAAGATTTTCGATAAAATTGCAATTTTGGCTTACACAGCTGCTAGGTTTTGGGACGTTTTTTCCCAAAACAGTTGCAACCAAATATGAATGCTACAAAAACGCAGACAATAAAGTTTGAACCTGTGTCCTGCACACAATGCCCCATCTACCACATGCTCTCGGTTCTTACCAAGTTCACCAGCCGGCGCAGCCCGTCCTGACTATCAAACAACTCCAGCACAGCACGGAAGGAGAAGCAGATTGAAAAAAACATGGTGGCATGACAGCAGCCAGAGGCATGCGAGCACTCCATAAGCCACAGCGTATAGCTCACCACATCCATGAGCACCTTGTGATGGTGCATACACACCTGTGGTGAGACAAGGAAATACAATTACAGACATCCTAAGAAACAGCAAGAATTTTTTTGGGACGGATACAGAGGAGGTTCCAAACATGATATAATTTAAATTCATGGGTAATACAGTACTTTATCAAATGAATGTTATTAAAACTTTACATTTTTATCAGTTAGTCATTCTTTCTGATGCACCCCCCATTAAAAGCATGCTGTATGTCTAGTTAAAGTGAGATAATTTCCAGTGATTGCCGATTATCCCTTGAGGCTGAATTTACTGTTGCCAATGTATAAAATAAAAGGCCTCATATGTCAGACCCATGGGTAATTTATACAACTGGTAAATTTGCTCTAGAGTCTGAGCATGCCCAGTCTGGTTTTCCTGAGATACATTTTTACCTATTGTCCGGCTAACATTCTTTACACATCCAATAGAATTAGCGTCCCAAAGATTCAAGGCATATCTAAGTTTCCTGGATTGTGAGTGCATCTGATAGAGGATTATCAGTAGTGTATGAACAATACCAAAACAAACATTTAAACACTTTCCTTGAAGTTTGCAAAATGTCTTGTAATTTCTGACAGTTGAAAATCAAGGTTAACACCCTCTCTAAACCCAGGCTAAATTACCATAACATTAAAAAAAAAATCAGGCCAATCAGGAGGATTGCAGTCTGTGCTGCAAAGCAGCCTGGGATATGTAGTCTGGCACATATTAGAAAGTGCTATGTATTTTAATATAAGAGTCTATCTGTGCAGCACATTCACACTAGATTACAACCCTGCAGGTTGTCTGTTCCCTGCATAAATTGCTGCTGGTGTTTTTTTCTTTCTTTCTGTCTCCTTGTGGAAGATTTCAGTTGTGACCCCACCAACCATGTGACTGGCAGCACTTCCTTTGGAGGTCACAACCTGTACCTAGCTGCTCTGCGGCGGGGTACACTGTTATGTAAGCTTTCCAGAGGTGTGCAAAGCAGTTTCCAGCATATACATTTGTAAGTACATTCAACTCTTCAATATAATACAAATTCTTTAAAAAAAAATCAGTGGCTGTTTGTTTTTTTTAGAAACATTTGACACCCAGGAAACTTCTATATACCTTTAAGCAGCAGTTATTTTTAAACTCCTGTTAAGAGGAGATATGACCATTTGTAGGGGAATCAGAAAGGCTGACTGACAGGTAAAACTGCAAACGTCAATATATGTTTTCTGTAGAAAAATAAAATTTTGTTTTGTTTTAATAAAATTAAATTGATAACATATTTCTTATTAACTATAAATTTAAATTAAACCATATTTGGAACACTGTGGGACTTAAGGGGATGGATGTCCACTTTTAAATTAAAGCCGCACTTTCCATAACAGTTCTGCACTCCTACATCTCCTTTACTCACCCTTTCCATAGCATCCTGGTTGTAGGACAGGTAGTAAAGGCACATGGACACTCCAGTAGCTGCCATTGATGGACGAGGGATCTCCAGCAACTTTTGGACACCCCCATGAGCTACAAACTCTGCTGCAAACTTGTTGTGAAGGAGCAAAGATGCCAGGTGCTGTGAGGGGAGAGACAGGAGTGAATAAGCTGTGGGATAGCGATATACATATACTGTCCTTATCCAATGCACTTCACATAATTAAAACATTGTGCATTATTATTATCATCATTTATTTGTAACGTCCCAACATATTTTTTAGCGCTATATAATGGTAAAAACAAGTCAAACTAAATTTTAACAAAGTACAAAATAATTCAGGGCCCTCTTATTGACCTTAAAATCCTCGTGATGTAGTATAGAGCTGGTGCTGACATCATTATATAACATTTTGGAGCACAGGAAGGTAGTATAGATAGCTACACTAAGAAGTTGGGAGCCAGCAGTAACATCTTAGGAGCCATTACCCCTAGCTCCCATGATTTGTAAAGCACTGGTGTAGAAGAAAGTGAACAGAGCAAACATAATAAACAGAGAATAAAAATAAGTTTGGGTTTGTTGCGGAATTGTGCAACCGGTAAAGCTGAGACATCTGGAGAAGTAGGGTGAAGGCCTGTAAGTTGTATATGGGATGGACAGACATACGAAATGGATCTTCAGAGAGGTGTGAAATGTGTACAGGTTTGGAGACCATAAAATGTGAAGGAGGAGGTTTGTGGAAGGAGACAGAAACAACCGAAGTGGCACTGGGCAGGAACACAATGGAGTATGAAATGGTGTAGGATTCTACACCAACAATGTACCTTGAGCGCCTCGAACGTCAGAAGCACATCATTTGTCCTTTTCAGATCTATGTAATACATCATAAGTTCACGGGAACCCATCTGCATGAATATTGGCAGTAACTAGGGAGACAAAAGGGAATGAGAATAGAATACTTGTTGGTACAACCATACATGTCAACCGCTCCCCTATCTAGTATTTCCCACTACAATTGTTTTGTGCCAATTTCAGTGGACCATCAATATCTTTATTAAAAAGCTACTGAAGAGCTCTTACTAGGATTTAATGTGTTTATGTATCAACTGATTAACAAAACCAAAAAAGTATTTGAAGAAACATACTCCTGAAGTTTAGGGTTTTATACTTCAGAAGATTTATCCAGGACGTGGGGAAAGATCTGCCCGGGAGGGAGCTGTCCGGAGAGGAGCTTTTACCTGCATTAAAATTACCACCTTAAACAAGCCTTACACGTCCCAGAGGACATGTTCAAACACTAGCAGAAAGATGAGAAGGGATAAAGTACTTAAACAATATATTTATAATTGAATATAATACAGGATTGTGAATACAGATGTGTGTGCCTTATATAATACAAATGATCAAAGGAGCAAAAAACAAACAAAAAAAAAAACACACAAGCTTAAGCAAGGTCAACGCCCAGAATTGTTAAAATAAATCATCTTGGCTCCTTCCCATTTCCCAATCCAACAGTTTCAGGTAATACCCTTCTACAGTCTGCCCTTGATAACCATCTCACCTCCTGATATTCCCCCAGTGGTGTCAGATACTGCAGAATCAGTCTCTGCTCAATCTCAGGGGTCAGAGGGTACAGACTGTAATTGGTGCCAATGACCCAGAGAGACATCTCTGACCAGCTGCTGTTGGACAGTTCATTATGTGCTCGCTCTGTTTCGGAGAACGTCAGCTTCTGTTTAACCTTGCGGTGAGGGTCAGCATCAGGTTTTGTCCTGCATGGGAAGCTGCCCCCCACAGAATTCGTCACAACTGCAGGTGTGGATTCCAAATGAAAGGAGAGTTTTATCTGTCCTTCTTGAGGCCCCGTGTCCAGTGGTGTCTCACCATAGTCCATGTCCACTGCCTCCTCGTCTAGTGGTAGGAGTGGCTCACCAAATGGCTTACGGGGGCTCGGACGCTTGATATCTTGCTTATGGGTGGCATCCTGAGATTGTAATTCTCGCAATCTGCGGAGAATGAAGGCAACCTACAGGAGTGAAGAAAAAAAAAAAAAAGACAGGGAAGAGTAAAACAATTACCGTAAAAAAACAAGAGTGGAACATTCATTATTCTCCTTATTATTATAATTTATTGTCTTTATAAAGCACAAGCCCATTCCATAGCTCAAAGTATAGGAGTTACAGCGAGCACACAAGACAAACAGACATCCTAGTACAGAAGGGGTTCATGGCCTGGCTCTTGTAAAAGCCTACAATCTTGTTAGGGGTATTAGAGAGAATTCTACAGACTAGAGGCAGCAAGACGAAAGTCTTGGAGCATGTGATGACGAGTGAAGTGAGAAATATGTCATAGGCATTGTGGAGGAGGCGGTTAGGGAAAAATCTTGAGTGAGGTTGTTAAAGTTTTTGTAGGTGAAGGACATTTTTTATTTTTTCACTTTATTTTAGTGGATATGGTGAGCCAGTGAAAAATCATTCATGTGCAGCAGTGAGTCCTTACCATCTGAGAGTTCTCATCCCTATAGTTAGCTGCAATGTCTTGGTTCTCCATTGCGCCTCCCAGTAGACCTATGGAATATGTTCTGAGCGGCTGCTCGGCTTCCCGCGCCCACTTGAAGAGGTTTTCAACAATCCCTTCCTAATTCCAAGCAAACAGAGATGAGAAAAAACAAAAATCTACCATTTCTGTCAGAGAATGGCAAAGAAAAGCAGAGATATAGAGACTTTCAGCTTTCATTTGAGGGTATTTACATCCAAATCAGGTGAACGGTGTAGGAATTACAACAGTTTGTATATGTGCCTCTCACTTTTTAAGGGACCAAAAGTAAGGGGACAATTGGCTGCTCAGCTGTTCCATGGCCAGATGTGTGTTATTCCCTCATTATCCCATTTACAAGGAGCAGATAAAAGCTCCAGAGTTAATTTCAAGTGTGCTATTTGCATTTAGAATCTGTTGCAGTCAACCCTCAATATGAGATCAAAAGAGCTGTCACCATCAGTGAAGCAAGCCATCATTAGGCTGAAAAAACAAAACAAACCCATCAGAGAGATAGCAAAAACATTAGGTGTGGCCAAATCAACTGTTTGGAACATCCTTACAAAGAAAGAATGCACCAAGGAGCTCAGCAACACCAAAAGACCCGGAAGACCACGGAAAACAACTGTGGTGGATGACCGAAGAATTATTTCCCTGGTGAAGAAAACACCCTTCACAACAGTTGGCCAGATCAAGAACACTCTCCAGGAGGTAGGTGTATGTGTGTCAAAGTCAACAATCAAGAGAAGACTTCACCAGAGTGATTACAGAGGGTTCACCACAAGATGTAAACCATTGGTGAGCCTCAAAAACAGGAAGGCCAGATTAGAGTTTGCCAAACAACATCTAAAAAAGCCTTCACAGTTCTGGAACAACATCCTATGGACAGATGAGACCAAGATCAACTTATACCAGAGTGATGGGAAGAGAAGAGTATGGAGAAGGAAAGGAACTGCTCATGATCCAAAGCATACCACCTCATCAGCGAAGCATGGTGGAGGTAGTGTCATGGCGTGGGCATGTATGGCTGCCAATGGAACTGGTTCTCTATTATTTATTGATGATGTGACTGCTGACAAAAGCAGCAGGATGAATTCTGAAGTGTTTCGGGCAATATTATCTGCTCATATTCAGTCAAATGCTTCAGAACTCATTGGACGGCGCTTCACAGTGCAGATGGACAATGACCCGAAGCATACTGCAAAAGCAACCAAAGAATTTTTTAAGGGAAAGAAGTGGAATGTTATGCAATGGCCAAGTCAATCACCTGATCTGAATCCGATTGAGCATGCATTTCACTTGCTGAAGACAAAACTGAAGGGAAAATGCCCCAAGAACAAGCAGGAACTGAAGACAGTTGCAATAGAGGTCTGGCAGAGCATCACCAGGGATGAAACCCAGCGTCTAGTGATGTCTATGCGTTCCAGACTTCAGGCTGTAATTGACTGCAAAGGATTTGCAACCAAGTATTAAAAAGTGGAAGTTTGATTTATGACTGTAAATCTGTCCCATTACTTTTGGTCCCTTAAAAAGTGGGAGGCACATATACAAACTATTGTAATTCCAACACTGTTCACCTGATTTGGATGTAAATACCCTCAAATTAAAGCTGAAAGTCTGCAGTTAAAGCACATCTTGTTCGTTTCATTTTAAATCCATTGTGGTGGTGTATAGAGCCAAAAAGATTAGAATTGTGTCGATGTCCCAATATTTATGGACCTGACTGTATATATATATATATATCTTTTTTTGGTAAAATCTTTATTTTACTAGACATGGATTGTGCCGGAGGTGCAGGTGTCTTACACTCTTCCTGCTTGCTTTGACACGGAGTGTGTGTTTGTTCTTCTATTTTGTGTTATCTATACTAGAGTGGAGGGACAGGGGTTTGACTCATTGGTGTATTTCATGATAGGACACATTCCTCCTCTCTCCCAGAGCCGCATTAGCAGGCAATCAGTTGCAAGCATTTTTTGTACAGCTCTGTAACCGCTCATTATTCAATATGTATGACTATCGTGGTAGCTCCCATGAACCTGAATAATCTACTACATTTAAGATTTGCTCTGAATAATGCTTACATGCCCATGGCTTAAATAGATGCTAATGTATGTGAAGTTTTTGCTAATTTGAGTAAGAGCAATGTGTTGCATACTGCTCTGCTGCCCAGTGTACCCCACTGTGAGAGAGTCTGCCCAGTGTACCCCACTGTGAGAGAGTCTGCCCAGTGTACCCCACTGTGAGAGAGTCTGCCCAGTGTACCCCACTGTGAGAGAGTCTGCCCAGTGTACCCCACTGTGAAAATGTCAAACCTTTTCCTGGAACACAACCGCAGTCTCCAGACCAGGCATGATGTCAAGAAGGAGACGACAGGCAGCGGTGTTTAGAGGAGATTCTCTGCTTGTCATGACGTAGGCGTTCACCAGCTAACAAGGAAAGAAAACAAAGGGTTAATGAAGATGATATAATGGTAAAGGTAGGGCAAAAAAAATAAATAGACTATAAGCACTGTGAGTAGGACCCTTATGTATTCCTGTACCAATGTATATGTACAAAGCTGTCATCCTGTCTTAGATTATGCCAAGGTGTAAATTCTCATATATTTTGTTTTACAACAATATTTCTGGAGAAAAACAATACTGTTATAAGAACCAATTGAGTAGTAAAGAATATATATTGTGCAACCCCAACCCCTTCCCCAGGCCATAAGAAACCAGACTAGGACATGTAACATACTGCATTCATGAAGTCGTCATTCTTGAACAGGATGCGCAGGAGATGACCCAGCATGCACTCTGGATTTGCACGGCCTAAGAAAGAATTATATACAACTTGTGACTAACATGACAGAGATGCGTGACAGAACATTAATTATACCAATATGGTGGTTTGGTTTAGGAATACTAATGGAAAAATTACATCCTTTGAGAACTGGAGCATATTTTATTTGAATCAAACATGAGGAAGGTAACCAAAAACCACTGATGCCAGCAAATGAGGAAATACATTCCCATTTGATGCCATGAACTAGCAATCAAGAGTACTCTGTGATAAATATCCTACGTATTGTATTTTAAACTGACATGAAACGTATTAGAGCTCCTCTATGTCACAAACATACTCTGAAACTTGAACGTTTTTGATTTTTAAAACCGACATTTTGCCTTTTTGTACAAAGAGACCTGGTATTCCTCCAGATTCAGAGAGCGAGTTTGTCTCGCTTATATCGGCTGGTGCAGCTGAACAACAGATAGCAATTTGAGGACTTACAATAGAACATTGCAGCATTAAACAAAAAAAAACACAATTATAAAGAGCATCAATTGATCATTTTTATAGCTTCTGTAAATTTATCCTACAATGGGGTGACAGCAATCTCACCTGGGTGTCTATCATCAAATGGATCAGGATCCCCCTTACGATATTCCTCTGTCTCCTTCTCGATCAGCTCGGACATCCTGACAAGAGAAAGTTAGTGTCACATTTATTGTTTTTTCCTTTTTGTCAACAACTAGAATATTTTCAGCTCTTAAATATCCAATTTCTGCATATTTGGGGCAGGATAAAAGTATTTGTGAGAAGTCGATGACCCGAGAGGGGCCGATATGTAAGCATTACCAAAGAACATTCAGATTAGGCTCCATGTCAGTGCAGTGACTCGATAATAACATTCAATACTAAACAAAAGATAGACGATACCTTTAAGAAGCATATCTGCTCATATAGTCAGACACCAAAATGTAATTTATATACGGACATCCAAATTAAAATGTATATCAGCAGCCTCTTGATCTGTTTTATTAAAAGATCCAAAATCTATCCCTTCTCTCAGAGACCTGACCACTCCTGCTTGGCGTAAGGGTATAATCCAGTTACATCAGAGGGCACACAAGGATTGCGGTACTATATACTGGCACAGACTCTCACCTGGTTAGGATAGGCACCATGTCCTGCCCGCTGCCATGACCGCCCTCCCATTGTTCCAGTAGGGATGTTAGCTCCGATTTGGAGTCCACGTGTGTACCAGTGGAAGTCATATCTGAAACATATAAGAGACTTGAGAAAACGTGCCCCACGCACCATAACTACAGGCTGTAAAACTACAGATTATTCACTCATCAATTTGAGGTGGGAAAGGCTTTTAAAGAACAGGACGCTTGTGTCTGCACCATGATAATGTGACATTTACATCTGCCAGTGCTCTGAGCAACACTAGTAAACAAGACACACTCTCCTGAGACGGGAACACAGTAAAGAATAATTCCATATAAAACCAGCAAATGTATATTTTATTTTGCGGTCTAAAACTATTAACTCATTATCATATTTAGTTATTCAAAACGCTAAAACAATGATCACATCTTTTAAGCAAACAAGACATCCTGATGATATATTTAAGTATATCAAATAATTATACTCTAAGTGAGATAGAATATGTTCAAATAGTTGCATTGCTGTTTTACAAATTAAAAAATGCTTGCAATCAATGAAAAATTAACAATTATTGGTAAATGTAACGAGAAGTATACATCCAGTCCCCACAGAGTCACACAGCAACAACTGCTATATTTGGAATCCATACAGAGTTTATGTTAAATGGCACTAATAAACTGCAAGTATTGCTTATTTAAGCAATTTACAGTACTGCATAATGGAAGTCTGTAAAAAAATGTAGGGTCACCCAAGATGTGCAGGTCAAAGCAGAGAGAACAGACAAATCCCGGTCCTCTGAGGAACTGGAAGTCTACTCCAGCATCTTTGCCAAAAAAAAAAAAGTTAAGGTTAGGCACAACCAGAGACAAATAAATTGTATGTGTGTTCAAATTCCAAATTTTTTTTTTTTGTTTCCTTTTTATTAAAGATTTTTATTTAAGTTATAGGATAAAACAGAAAATATCTATAAACTGAAAATGGGTGGAAGCTAGTGGTTTGTATTCATTACAAGTCTGGTCATGTCATACAAGATTAGACAAGAGCATGCGAGTGGTCACAGATAACACATGAACATACAATGACTGTTTGTTTGTCGAGCATATGTAACAGGTGCTGACAGACGCTGGAGGAAAGTGAGGGGACCTGCAGCGAGGGAGGGGAGCTTGTGTAAAATAAATTTCAACAGTGTGCAATTGCTTTAAACTGTGCAAAGACTGACATAAAAAAATAAAAAATATGTGTATGTATGTATGTATGTATGTATGTATGTATGTATGTATGTATGTATGTATGTATATATATATATATATATATATATATATATATATATATATATATATATGCAAGACTTGCCGGCAAAACAAATGTGAAGCCTCGCATTGCTGTCTGCAACACAAAGCAAGGCTCTTCCCCCCTCTAACCGCAATGAACGCCTTTGGCACTCATTGTGAGTCTCTCCCCCTACTTTACGGGCCTCTCGATGAGCGCCTTCTGCAAGGCTTTCCCCCTTATAACTTACAGGCATCGCAATGAGCGCTTGGCCCTCTTCATTTGCGAGCTTGGCGGCGCTTACACCTGTATCTTTTTTCAAGCCCGCAAGGCATGAATCTTCAATTGCTATTGCTCAAAGCCTTGTGGGCTTGAAAAATGTTACAGGTTTAACCGCCGGGGAGCCAGTGAGCCCATAAGTGAAGTTGCAAGGTCATTTTCTATTCAATTGGCGTCTTTTGGCTGCCTCCCAACGGTTTCGGAGTTATGGGCTTGAAAAAAAAAATGGCAGCGGTTAAAACAGAGTTACAGTCTTAAAGGAAATGGTGACGCCATTTTTTTATTCAATCCTGTAACTCTATATTAGCCTCTTCCACCCTCTACCTTGCGGGCCTCGCGATGAGTGCCTTGTCAGTTTGGTGGTTCGGCTGTTCAAGCCATAGTTTTGCCAGGCCGCGCAACTGCGTACCTTGTTTTGCGAGGCCCGCAGCTGTATCTACGTGCTTCGGCGCTCGTTGCAGCTGCGGCCTGCAATGATTTGCCTTGCTTCACGAGGCGCACAGTTGCGAGGGCCGCAATATTTAACATTACCAACACTGCAAACGAGACCTGCGGCCTTGGGCCACAATTTTTATATATACACACACACACACACAGTGCCTTGCAAAAGTATACGTCACCTTAGCATTTTTCATGTTTTGTTGCCTCACAACCTGGAGTTAACATGGATTGTTTGAGGATTTGCATCATTTAATTTACAGAACATGCCCAGAGATTTTTTATTTTATTTATTTTTTGTGAAGCAAACAAATAGGACAAAATAACAGAAAAAGTCGATGTGCATAACTATTCACCCCCCCTAAAGTCAATACTTTGTAGAGCCACCTTTTGCGGCAATCACAGCTCCAAGTCACTTTGGATAAGTCTCTATGAGCTTGCCACATCTTACCACTGGGATTTTTGCCCATTCCTCCTTGCAAAACTGCTCCAGCTCCTTCAAGTTGGATGGTTTGCGCTTGTGAACAGCAATCTTTACGTCTGACCACAGATTTTCTATTGGATTGAGGTCTGGGCTTTGACTAGGCCATTCCAACACATTTACATGTTTCCCCTTAAACCACTCAAGTGTTGCTTTAGCAGTGTGTTTGGGGTCATTGTCCTGCTGGTGTACCTCCGTCCTAGCCTCAAATAACGCACAGAGTGGTACAGGTTTTGCTTAAGAATATCCCTGTATTTAGCTCCATCCATCTTTCCCTCAACTCTGACCAGTTTCGGCTGCTGAAAAACATCTCCACAGCATGATGCTGCCACCACCATGTTTCACTGTTGGGATGGTGTTCTTTGGGTGATGTGTTGGGTTTGCGCCAGACATAGCGTTTTCTTTGATGGACGAAAAGTTAAATTTTAGTCTCATCATTTGGGAGTCTCCCACATGCCATTTTGTTTTTTGCTGAAAGTAATGGCTTTCGTCTGGCCACTCTGCCATAAAGCCCAACTCTATGGAGTATAAGGCTTATTGTCGTCCTATGTACAGATACTCCAGTCTCTGCTGTGGAACTGTGCAGCTCCTACAGGGTTACCTTAGGTCTCTGCGCTGCCTCTCCTATTAATGCCCTCCTTGCCCGGTCCGTGAGTTTTGGTGGGCGGCCGTCTCTTGGCAGGTTTGCTGTTGTGCCATGTTCTTCCGATTTGGTTATGATAGATTTGATGGTGCTCCTGGGGAACATCAAATATTTGGATATTTTTTTTATATTGTACTTCAACAACATTGTCCCTTACTTGTTTGGAGAGTTCCTTGGTCTTCACGGCAGTGTTTGGTTAGT
This sequence comes from Discoglossus pictus, assembly GCA_027410445.1. Taxonomy (NCBI): domain Eukaryota; kingdom Metazoa; phylum Chordata; class Amphibia; order Anura; family Alytidae; genus Discoglossus; species Discoglossus pictus. Next base: position 40,599,495 of record CM050169.1, on the reverse strand, counting down.
GGGGCCTCTTGCTTAGGTGTTGCAGACTCTGGGGCCTTTGTATATGCCTTGTATATGTAATAACAGATCATGTGACACTTAGATTGCACACAGGTGTACATCATTTCACTAATTATGTGACTTCTGACTTGCACCAGAGCTTTTTATGGGCTTCATAACAAAGGGGGTGAATACATACGCACATGCAAATTTTCTGTTTTCTTTTTCTAAAAAATAGTTTTATGTATATATATTTTTCTCTTTTCACTTAACCAACTTAGACTATTGTGTTCTGATCACATAAAATTCTGATAAACAAAACATTGAACTTAAGGCTGTAATGTAACACAATAGGTAAGAAGTCACGGGGGAGGGTGAAGAATACTTTTGCAAGGCACTATCTGTACACATACCGAGCTTCTAGAATAAAGGAGCAGTCACGTGTGTACATAGCAGCAAACACAATAGGGGCCTCTTTGCAGAGCTTGCTGACCCCTTACAGGTGCATTCTGCTTACATATGCCTGTGCTGTCATCATCCCCCTCTGCCTCACACAGCAGCTGCTGTACACACAAATACAGAATTAGCACACACAGCATGGCCTGTTCAGGGTCTCTATATCCAGTGGCCTTCACTTTCCCTTATCTGGCAGACAGAGCTAATAAAGCAGTCGATTGTCAAACTTTAGGGGCAAATCAGACTTTTTTTGGGAACCAGAGTGGAACAGAGGATGTATGTTGTATCTCTATGAAGGGCTTTATTCCAGTACACATTTTAGGCTTCCAAGAAATGTCCACCCTAGCAACCTATTCCACAGTGCTAAGTCCAGGAAACACGCTGAACACAAACACAGACTTGATAACAAAGATCTCAGTAAACATGCATGTGTTTAGATCTGTGTTCCCCATGGTGAATAGAAAATAAGACTTGGCACCTATATTTTATAGTGCACCAGCAGAATTATCTCGCCTGCATATATGTCCTGCAGTCTAATTTTTCTTATACAGTGGTGATCACAGTTCTGATCAGCATGGGTTATATCTGAAGTCTCCCTGCATGGAGGAGATTTAAATCACCCTCCATGCAGGAATGTGACAGCTGCCTTCTGATTGGCCGAGAGATCCACAGCACTCCGCGTGGTCTGTCAATAGCGCATCTCCAGTAGACTGTGATCCTGCCCTGGCTGTCAGGAACGGATTCCCTTCAGTGAGCTCTGTGTATTACGGAGAAGAGCTGAAGCTTTTACTCCAAGAAAGTGTGTTTACTTGTATGCCCTTGGATGAGTGAGCCTGTGTGACTGTCTAGTTCTGCATGTGTCTGTGACTAATCTTAACCCATAACTTCAGCCAGACACATACAAGAAATTACATTAGAAAGGTAGAGAACTCACATTGGGACGTGTTCCCATATCTTAATCCATAATTAATTCCTCATTGGAAACAAAAAAACTTCTTCCTAACAGATCCACTTTATATATGGGAAATTACCATGGGAATGTAAGAATACATATATTATAAGAGAAAGCACACTTGAACCATGGTAACATGCAAATCACATTGAATATATAATCATAAAATATATAATAAAACTTAACATTTATTTACAAGAAAATATAAAAGAAAAAAAATTATTATACATAAAATCAGACATATAAAAATAAATTCAACAATCATCCCCTCCTGATGAAATCAATATGGATGGGTATATAGTACATAGGCTCTGCAAAGCTTATTAGTTTTGGAGATTTTTTTCTACTATTACGTTTTGCAGAGCCTTTGTACTATATACCCATCCATATTTGTTTCATCGGGGAGGGGATGATTGTTGAATTCATTTTTATACGTCAGATTTTATGTATAATATTTTTTTTTTCTTTTATAATTTTTTGTACATAAATGTTACGTTTATATTTCAGCCTAGAATTTGTGATTATATATTCAATGCGACTTGCATGTTATGATGGTTCAAGTGTGCTTTCTCTTATAATACATACAAGACGTTACAACACAAGCCATGGAATTCTACTGTACACAAAAATTATCTACACACTTGATAAAAAAGTACTTTATTTATGATGCCAACCTTCTGTCCCACGTGGGTTTGTTATTACTTAGAATTCCAATGCTCATGTTAATCCTTAATCAATATATATATATATATATATATATATATATATATATATATATATATATATATATATATATAGTGTAAATTGTATATTTGTATTCACATTTGAATGTCTAAAACAAGTAAAAAAAATAAACTGTTTCCAGCTCTGAATTCCAAGAAATACAGTTATTACACTGCAATCTGGGAAGCTGAGCACGGACACACAAATGTGCATACAAATGCCTCACTCGTCAATCCATAAACCATTTTAAATGTGGCATCCTTTAAGCTTATGCCTGCTGCATTACACAGCTTTTATGCAAAGCCAAGGTTGGATTATACACAAGCTGGGAATCCTACCCACGTATGTGTAATATATATATATATATATATATATATATACACATACACATACATACAAGGTTTCAAATTAATTCATAGACATACTAATCAAAGAGTTGGTAGCCAGTGCTAGCTGTTAGGGCTCGGTTTGTCAAGCCATGTAATAAATGAGAGAGTTAAGAAAAATCCATGGCAAGGAATTCAACTCAGAGCAATCTTGCTGTACTACTTCTGAGTAACCAAGTGTTCGAAACTTTACAACACTTATATCATGAAAAAAATATAATAGGCACTGGCACATTCGCAAAATCATATCAAAAGTCAAATGAAACTTGCCACGGTGAATCAACACACCAACACCACCTGACATTTTTATTCGAACCCTATCCCTTACGGTCCTTCCATAACTTACTCCTCTTATCCCCGATATCCTTTGTAATGCCAATTTCAACCCATTATGTTTTTTTCTCTCTAAAGACCAATTTCTCGGATGTACCCAGAATGATCCACTTGCCTTTTCTCTCTTTTCACACCTTCCTCTTTTTCAGTTACTCCATCACTATCTACCCCATGGACTCCCAGTATGGCTCTCTCTGCCCTCATGTCTCCTGTCAGTTCTCCCTTGGTGGCCCCCTCCAGTCCTCCCCATTGTCCATTTGTGGCTTACTCTCATTGAGACCCCATGTAAAGTTCTGCTGCTATTGTTTACTTGTGCCCCTATAGTCCCAGCTATTGTTCTGTTTCTTGTCATTTAGCTTCTCACACCAACATTGGTCACCATCACTCTATTCCTCCCTCCAGTTCTCTCTAAAATAGTCTAGATCTCCATTTCCTTCAGATCTCTTATCACCCAAATTCCCCTCCATGTTTCTCTCCTGCCTGTTCCCCCAGCCCTTTATATGACCATACTCCTTACTCTCTCTCTCCTCTGACTCTTTATGTCCCTCTCTCTATCCCTCTCTATCCTTACTTCGGCTCACTCTTTATTCTCTCCCATGTAGTGCGTTATCTCCCTCCAGTACTCTTGTTTCCCCCACTCCTCCATTACTTTATCCAGCCTATTCTTCTACATGTCCGATTCAGCCCCATACTTCTCTCTCACCCCTCTGATCCATTTCACTCCCTCTTCTCACCTTCCTTTCTCGCCCTCTCCTCCCTTTCTCTTCTCTCGCGTTTTCTCCCTCTATCTATCTCTCTCCTTCTTTCTTTATTGGTACCTCTGTCTGTCTCTTCCTCCTGTGTCTCCGGTCTCACGCTCTCACATCACCCTCAGGCGGCGCGTACTAAACACGTCACTAAACGCGCGCGCTGCCTTTCCCTCCATGCGAGGTTGTGACTCGGGGGCGGGGCCTGAGCGCGCAGGCTTGTGGGAACTGTAGTTTTTTGGTGAGTACAGAGAGGACGCGCGCTGTGTGAGTAGTTACCATGGCAACGGGACAGCTTTGTGTGTAGGGCCAGGCCTGAGAGCTGCGCCTATGAAGAAAATAAACAGGAGGGATGACAGTAAGGCCCGTAATATATGTAATAATACTATCTTTAGAAAGGACATGTGCAATAATCTGTATAACTGTAATAATGATAATAATATGTGCAATACATAATTCAATAATAATGTAATACACTGTATAACTATAATAAAACTCAAGACAGGCAATACACTGTTATTGTTGTGTAGCTATTCAGTCGTGTCCAACTCTCTGTGACCTTACGGACTACAGCACGCCAGGCACATCTCTCAGTCACTGCTTCTCTAAGCTCCCTCAAGCTCATGTTAAGTGTGTCAGTGACCTCATCTATCCATCTCCCCCTCTATCTCCTCTTCTTCTTGTGCCTACAATCTTTCCCAGCATCAGAGGCTTCTCTAGGGAATCCTGCCGTCTCATGATATCGCCAAACCAAAATATTTTAGCTTCATTCTCATGATCATACCTTCTAGTGAACAGTTTGTCCTGATTCCCTGAAGTACTGATTTATTGGATCTTCTTGCAGGACAAGGGACTCTAAGCAGTTAATTCTGCAACGCTCAGACTTCTTTATGGGTCAGCACACACATCTGTATGTAACTACTGGGAATACCATAGTTCAAACTATGCAAGCCTTTGTCGAATGTGCACTATCTTTACTTTTTATTAGCTCGTCCAAGCTTGCCATCAAGCATCTTTTAATTTCATGGATACAGTCACATCTAAAGAGATCTTGGATCCCAGGAATATAAAATCTGTCACTGCCTCCACTTCTTACCCATCTGTGTGTATTTATTGTTTTTTGAATTTTGTAATGTTCGCAAGTTGCGTCCGAGTGTTGCAAGGTCGTAATGTGTGTAATGCGTCTTGTATGTTGTTTGCGTTGCAAGGTAAAGTTTGCGAGGGTCGTATTTGGTGTGTCGTGTTGTTTGCATTGCAACGTAAAGTTTGCGAGGGTCACAGTTGCTTATAGTTGTGAGCATGCGGGCCGTTGCTCGCGTAGCGAGGGCAGCGGGCGAGGGCCTCAGTTGCTGGCACGGAGGGCAACGGGCGAGGGCCTCAGTTGCTGGCATGGAGCGCCGAAAGCGCTCCTTGCCAGCAACTGCGACCCTCGCAAACTTTACGTCGCAACGCAAACAACACGACACACCAACTACGACTACAATAAATACACACAGCACATACATAAAAGGCTTACCTACAGCAAGAGGGAGCATCCAGGACCTCAAAAAAACAACTTACACCTTGATTTCACTCAAAATAAAAGAGTTTAGACACTAACAAATTTGCTAAGCGACAGAAAAAATGGCCGCCGAACAAAACGAAAACGAGGCTACACACACAAACACCATACGAGACACGTTAGCACACATTACGACCTCGGAAAAATCGTCCGCAACCCGCAAACATAAAAACATTTAAAACACAAGAAATACACACAACACATACATAAAAAGCTTACCTACAGCAAGAGGTACCATCCAGGACCTCAAAAAAGCAACTTACACCTTCATTTCAATCAAAATAAAAAAGTTTAGACACTAAAATAATCGCTAAGCAAGAGAAAAAATGGCCGCCGAACAAAACAAAAACGAAACTAAAGCACTCTCAACACGCAAAACACCACAAGAAAATCTCAAAACACCACAAAACACCTATGGATATTCCGCTAAGGCGCATTACACACATTACCCACCATTTTACGCCAATGCAGAAGTACACGATTACGCTAACTGTTTGGGCTCGCGCACGCACAGTGTTACACTGCACACATTCAGCACGCTTACACAGCAGCTCCACACCACTAATGCTGCAGCAACATCAAAACAGATTGTCAGCTCTTCAACACAATGCTTCAAAATAGGTAAAGTATATTCATTTATTAATGTATTATATATTTCATTATTACACACCAAACAGCATTAGCTACCTTACAATTTCATTGCCGTCATTTTTTGATGGGCAATTCTCTAGTTTTTAATATTGAGCAGCAGGCCGGCTTTTGCACTCGCTTCTTTTACCCTCACCAATAGGTCCTGTAATTCCTCCTCACTTTCAGCCATCAGAGTAGTATCATCAGCGTGTCTGAGGTTGCTGATATTTCTTCCAGCATTACTGATTTCAGCTTTTGGATTCATCCAATCCAGCCTTACGCATGATGTACTCAGCATATAAGTTGGATAAATAAGTTGACAATATAAAAACATGTCCTGCTCCTTTCACGATTTTGACCCATTCTGTTGTCCCATGTAAGATTCTTGGTACACATACAGATTTTAAAATTGTATTAATAAAGATTTTGATTTGTCTTTGTGTATTTATACACTACAAGGTCATTATCATTTCGATGTGTCAATAGTTCTTTAAAGCTCTCTAGGACATAACACTAACTAATAGGTGCACTTTTCTTTCTCTTGAATAATATTGATGATATACTTTGCCACTTTTGGGATACTGTATCTCATATGGGAGTAATTGTCCTAATTTTGTATAGTGCTTTGTTTTTTTTCTTGTTTTAAATCCTCTTGCTTTCTCTATTAGCCAGAAGACATTGGCAATTTGATCTCTTGTGCCTCTTCATCTGTGGAATCCGGCTTGCACATCTGGTAGTACCCAGTCCATATATTATCAAAGTGGAGCTTGCAGGATCGTTAGCATTACCTTGATGGCATGTGAAACTAATGCAATTGTTTGATATTCAGAGCACAGTTTGGCGCTGCCTTTTTTGGTATTTTTCCAGTCTTTTGGCCATTGTTTAGTTTTCCAAATTTGTTGGCATAAGGCAAGCAACACTTTCACAGCATGGTCTTCTAGGATTTTAATCAGTTAAGCTGACATTCCATCAACTCCTGCAGCCTTGTTATTTGGAAGACATCCTAGGGGCCATATCACTTCACTCTCCAAGATGTCTGGCTCCAGCTCACTAGACAAACTATTAAGATTATAAATTCTGTTCAGGTCCTTCCTGTATACAGTCAGGTCCATAAACATTGGGACATCTACATAATTCTAATCTTTTTGGCTCTATACACCACCACAATGGATTTGAAATGAAACGAACAAGATGTGCTTTAACTGCAGACTTTCAGCTTTAATCTGAGGGTATTTACATCCAAATCAGGTGAACGGTGTAGGAATTACAACAGTTTGTATATGTGCCTCCCACTTTTTAAGGGACCAAAAGTAACTGGACAGATTAACAGTCATAAAACAAACTTTCACTTTTTAATACTTGGTTGCAAATCCTTTGCAGTCAATTACAGCCTGAAGTCTGGAACGCATAGACATCACCAGACGCTGGGTTTCATCCCTGGTGATGCTCTGCCAGACCTCTATTGCAACTGTCTTCAGTTCCTGCTTGTTCTTGGGGCATTTTCCCTTCAGTTTTGTCTTCAGCAAGTGAAATGCATGCTCAATCGGAATTCAGATCAGGTGATTGACTTGGCCATCGCATAACATTCCACTTCTTTCCCTTAAAAAACTCTTTGGTTGCTTTTGCAGTATACTTCGGGTCATTGTCCATCTGCACTGTGAAGCGCCGTCCAATGAGTTCTGAAGCATTTGGCTGAATATGAGCAGATAATATTGCCCGAAACACTTCAGAATTCATCCTGCTGCTTTTGTCAGCAGTCACATCATCAATAAATACAAGAGAACCAGTTCCATTGGCAGCCATACATGCCCACGCCATGACACTACCACCACCATGCTTCACTGATGAGGTGGTATGCTTTGGATCATGAGCAGTTCCTTTCCATCTCCATACTCTTCTCTTCCCATCACTCTGGTACAAGTTGATCTTAGTCTCATCTGTCCATAGGATGTTGTTCCAGAACTGTGAAGGCTTTTTTAGGTGTTGTTTGGAAAACTCTAATCTGGCCTTCCTGTTTTTGAGGCTCACCAATGGTTTACATCTTGTGGTGAACCCTCTGTATTTACTCTGGTGAAGTCTTCTCTTGATTGTTGACTTTGACACACATACACCTACCTCCTGGAGAGTGTTCTTGATCTGGCCAACTGTTGTGAAGGGTGTTTTCTTCACCAGGGAAATAATTCTTCGGTCATCCATCACAGTTGTTTTCCGGGCCTTTTCGTGTTGCTGAGCTCACCAGTGCGTTCTTTCTTTTTAAGGATGTTCCAAACAGTTGATTTGGCCACACCTAATGTTTTTGCTATCTCTCTGATGGGTTTGTTTTGTTTTTTCAGCCTAATGATGGCTTGCTTCACTGATAGTGACAGCTCTTTGGATCTCATATTGAGGGTTAACAGCAACAAATGCAAATAGCACACTTGAAATGAACACTGGAGCTTGTACCTGCTCTTTGTAAATGGGATAATGAGGGAATAACACGCACCTGGCCATGGAACAGCTGAGCAGCCAATTGTCCCATTACTTTTGGTCCCTTAAAAAGTGGGAGGCACATATACAAACTGTTGTAATTCCTACACCGTTCACCTGATTTGGATGTAAATACCCTCAAATTAAAGCTGAAAGTCTGCAGTTAAAGCACATCTTGTTAGTTTAATTTCAAATCCATTGTGGTGGTGTATAGAGCCAAAAAGTTTAGAATTGTGTCGATGTCCCAATATTTATGGACCTGACTGTAGATCTTCTGTGTATTTCTGCCACCTCTTCTTTATCGTATCAGCTTCTGTTAAGTCCGTACCATTTTTGTCTTTTATCACACCCATTTTGAAATGAAAGGTTTCTTTGAGATTCTCAAATTTCTAAGAAATCTCTTGACTTTCCCATGCCCATGTTATCTTCTTCTATCGCTTTATATCTTTAATTGTAGAATGTCTCATTGTCTCTTCTTGATATCATCTGGAATTCTGCATTCAGTTGAACAAATCTTTTCTTATCTCCACTATTTTTTCTCTCATGGCTACTTTCAAAGCCTCATCAGACAGCCAGTTTGTCTTCTTAGTTTACTTTCTTTTAGGTATACTCTTTGTTGCAGTTTCCTGGATAGTGTCACAGACTTCTGTCCAAAGATCTTCACTCATTCTACCTAACATATCTAGTCCCTTAACTCTATTATTTTCCTCCACTACATATTCACTGGGATTTTATTTATTTCATATCTGCTTGGCGTGATGATTTTCCCTCTTTTCTTCAGTTTGATTCAAACCTTTGCAAGTAGAAGCTCATGATCTGAGCCACAGTCAGCTCCAGGTTCTGTTTTTGCTGTCTGTATAGAGCTCCTCCATCTTTGGCTACAAAGTATGTACTCCTTCTGATGTCTGTGCTGTCCATCTGATGATTTCCATGTGTAGAGTCGTCTCGGAGGCTGTTGGAAGAGGGTGTTTGCTACGACCAGAGAATTAGCTTGACAACATTTTACTAATTTCTGACCAGTTATTCAAGGTATCCCTTAGTTCCCTACTGTAGCATTCCAATATCTTGTGATGAGTGTAATCTTTTGTTGGTGTTATATCTAAGGAGGTGTTGAATATTCAGCCGCTTCAGCATTCATGTTTGGAACATAGACTTATATCACAATGGTGTTAAAGGGCATTCCTTGAATTCCAGTGTAGCTTTTTTCATATGAATTAAAAGCAAGCATTCAAGGCTTTTAACCACTCAGTTTTATGTCAAAATATTTTCCCACAAAGTTTAAAGCACGCTCTTTTAAAATCACTGGAATTTTGGTATCCTTTTAACACAAGTCTCAGTATTAGGATGCAAGATCCACAGTGATACTCTTGAAGCACAAACTGGTATATGGACATGTAAACAACCAGTATAGTGCTAATACAGTAGTACTTTATTTAGTTACTGAATAGCAATATCATCTGTATTTGAAGGCACAAAATCAATATAGGTTGTATTTACTTAGCATTGCTGCTTTCAGTAGATGTGCTTTAATCCACACCCTTTTAAGTTTGAAGGGGCTGAAAAAGAACTGCCCAAAAGGCTGCCCAGATTTTGTTCTGACCAGTGCAGATCTTCCTACAGTAGACATTGTAGGGACACAGGCAGATAGAGAGTTAGAACATTTATAGACAAACCAAACAATACAACTTTCATTCAACCCACAAGCATGATTAAATTATCCACCCTTAACCAGTTAACCCTCTGTTGTACTTACTGGCGAATATGGGGTGTGTGTGAGTTAATCCCACCACAGGGTGATCAGGTAATTACATAACAAACATAAACACATTCAAAGTTCCCTTCCCTTCTACTATTTGAAATTTGAAATTACTCTCCACGTGTAGATAACCTCATCAGGCAGGTTGCTACCAATATATACAGTCTTTTCAAGTTTCTTGTCTCTGGTGATTGAATTACCAGTGACTGGAGCGATTACCGGGGGGGGGGGGGGGTGATTGGGGGGACAATCGTTGAGGCTCAAGGTCCACCTTGTACAGTAACATACCGTTGCAAACAGATTATAGCTATGGTTAGACCCTAGCTGCCCTTTTTAGGTGGACAGAATACCAGGATGTTTATTTGAATGAGTCCCTGACACCCCGTTGGTGGGCATGCCCATTATGTTAACAAAAGGCACCCATTTATTCAGAAAGCATTCCTTCTGAGTAAGAGCTTGTATCACATTCATAGAATATAAAATAGTCTATGAATGGCCATAATGAAAGTTGGTTGCTTTATCTGTATCCACTGTGAAAGGGATGCCTTATTTAGTCACTGCTACCTCTGCAAGTGCTTATAAAATCGGAAAAGTCTTTTGTCGTCCACTTCTGTGAAGATACCATAAATGGCCCGTTCAGTTTTCATGGTGGTGGTGCAGTATCTGTGTTCTTTCAGTATTTTTTAATTGCCCACAAGCAGCGATGCGCATCAACATTTTGGGTATTACACCACTGTCACACCGGACTTTGTGATGATTCAAATGACCAGTTTAGGTGTGTAGTAAAAGTGATTTCATGATAGGAGCTAGTAACAAAGATTTCATTAGCTTTAATCATCTCACCAAGTTAATATTGTGTAAAGAAAGACAGCCCAATGTGTCAGATCATTATGGTGCTCCAAATGTGAGCAAGGGAATCTACTAATTCAGTATATGATGGATAGGGTGTAAGCTATTACCTTGTCTAGAGGGCGATTGGGAATTGCTTTTAGTATTACCTCCCTCGCATGGATGTAGGAGCCAAAATAATTCTGGGTGGGATACAGCTTATGGCATACAAAGACTTTGACATACTCCCATATATGCATACACACATTGATTAACTTGGGGGGGGGGGGTATCCCCCTTAGTCTCCAACTTAATAATTATTTATTTTCTTACATCTCCTCACATCTCGAATTTCTTGTTTGTCTCCTAATTTTTCAGCTGAAAGCTGCATATTCTGACCACTAGATGGCACAGGCTCTATCTGTTCAATGGTGCTCCATATCTCTTCCTCTGCCCTCACTCTGCTACAGTTATTATCGCTTTACTAAATAAAAAAATAATATCTCCAAATACAAACACAAGGGACTACTCCAATCCCATTGTTCTCTTCCATGTTCCCATGTATATCTTTTGTTTCAATCTTCAGCCTCATCTTAATTTATTACTCAAACATCTCCACGCCCCTACAAATGCCACTTACACCTCCTTTCACACTCTTGTTTCTATCCACTAATATCCAGGAGTTTCGTTCCAAGCTAGGCCTGCTTCATATAACCACTGTTTTCAACCACAGAGACCACACTTCTACCAAACAACAACTTTTTACCCATGACTTGTCAAGACGGGATTTGTTAGGTTCCAAATAGATCTGGGATGAGAGTCCACACCATAATTAAACAGAACCAGATTTATTTTCTACTCTTTCCATGTCCAGTTTTGAGACCAAATCTCCAAAAGGATAGCAACAAATTCAAAGGTGATTGACTAAAATAGTGCATGGCCTAAAAGATAAACCTTACAAGGAAATACAGATTCATGACGTGCATATGTATAACATTGAGAGAAGGGAGAGGGGGATCTGAGAGATACCTGCAGTTATATCAAATGATTTCATAAAGTTTAGGAAGGAAGTGTGTTCCAGAAAAAGAGGAAGAACTAGGTCATGCTTGAAATGGAATGTGGAAGATTTAGTAGTAATGTGAAAAATACTACTTTACAGAAAGGTAGTAGATAAGTGGAACAGCCTACTAGGATTCAAGCATGCCTGGGAAAGGCATAACACTATCTTGAAGATTAATTAAGCCAAACTCTTAGGTAGATAGAATGGAGTTCTTATCTGCCATTAAATATATGTTTTTTTAATGTGTACTTTGGACAACCAATGGGTGGCAGCGGCTGCTAAATACATGAACATAGCAACCTTCCTAACTACCTGATCAACTGCGATAAAAGTATGCAGTGACAGTGGGCTGTCAATTTAAGAGCCAAACTTGGAATGTTAGTAATGATTTCTCTAACCAACTGTTCCCGACATGTTTCATATTTGACTCTGTTAACCTCACATACAAGACTTCACCAGCTTCTCCTACCTACAGTTTGCTAAAATCTAGTCATTTCTCAGCCAAGATACCACAACCCCTCTAATTTACTCCCACACTCTATATTTGATTATTGCACCCATTGTCTGGTCAGCATGTTTAGACTGCCCAGTGCCAAGCTCATGGACTTTCATCTGCCAATTCACGTCGCTTCAATAATGAAATCCAGGGTGCAGGTCTGGTTTCTAACATATTCATGATGTTATTTGTTGCAGAAGGTGGAGGTAAGGATGGCGACGTGGGAGTGGCATTCGAATTACAAACTGAGGAAGAAGCATTGGACATGAATTGGGTCTGGGCAGGCCATCACTCACCACCTGGATCCCTAAAAAAAAAAAAAAAAGGGAGGGGGGGCACTGATCTGTCTAAACATGCAATGCTAAAGTTAAAATTTAAGGTTTAAAAGGTACATTGACTTTTCTTTTCATCTAATGATTTTATTAATTATACAAGGTAAGTACTATTGCATGACAACAACAATAGTCCTTCTAAAACATTTCCCATGCTGCTCCTCATCTCTGTATGAGGACTCAGGACCCCTTTTCAAGTAAAAGCTGCCTCTTTAACCATTGCTTTTGGGGGATCAGCTGGTCCAAACCATTTCCATTACTTTCCTTTGTACAATACACTTGTTGAGCATGTAATGAGTTTTATAACCTTTAATATAGCAATGCCCGGCAACAAATATCTAGGAAAGCTATATTTCAGTTTTGGGAGTCATATTAATGTCTAGTGGATTTGTTATCACATTGGAGCTCGTCTCTATAGCGTGTAGCAGCCATACCAACGCTTTATACTTTTACTGCAGGTTTATAGGGCATTTAGCTTACGTGGCGAATTCGATTTCGGAGCAAAGCTTGGCCGTTAAGGCATCCGGTCTGGAGGAACCACTTAAGGAGTCATAGGTAAGTGATATTCATAAGCGAAATATACTTGATGCCTATTTATTGTGAAAAACAGTAGTTTGTTGGTGTGTCACATTGTTTTTATGTTTTGGATCCCTAAGCCTGCATATATTGGTCACTAGCCGTTTGACGTTACTGATCTATTCATAGATTTTTTTTCTGTTGTTTATATGATACTCTAGTGTTGTAATATTATCCATTATTTGTAACACACCAAAATATTACTTAGCGCTAAACAGGGAAAAAGTACTAGGCGAAAACAATATTAACACATAGCAAATAATGAAGGGCCCTGTCTGAGCTTATGAACTAACATACATAATGCTTGTTTCCAAAGCACTGCACAAGATTGAAAACTCTCACACTTTCAGTGATGGTGATAGATACAAAATGTCAGTGTGAATGCAATAGGCTCACGCAAGTGGAGGTGGTTGTGTGTTGCACTGTACATTGTAGGTATAAGTAATATTATGCTGTAGAGTATGAAGTTGTGCATATTAAGGCTGAAGGAGATAAACTTATTTAAACAGATGTATTTTTAGTGATTTATTGTAGATTTTGAGGGAAGATCTAGTCTAGTGCTAGGGTGGGTAAGACCAGTCCTGGAGAGCCCCACAAAGGCCTCTATTTGAGGATATCGTTTATGTCAATAGGTGAGTCAATCAGGATGACTGAAGAAGCAATTCATTCACCGGTACGCAGCTGGGATATCTTCAAACCCTGGCCTGTGTGGGGCTCTCCAGGACCGAACTTGCCCACCCCTGGTCTAGTAGAACTCCAAAGAGTAGGGAAGCACGAGAAAAGTCCTGAAGGCTGGAGAAGAGGAGGTAATATTAGAAGAATAAATAAGAAAGTCATACCAGAGTGAATAGGTGGTTGGGGCAAAAACAGATATAATGGGTGCTCTGTTGTTGAGGGCTTTATGTGTTATGGCCATGATTTTAAAATGTATTCTGGATGTTATAGGAAGCTAGTAGAGTCACTGACAAAGAGGAGCTGATAGTTGAGTATGGTAGATTAGTCTAGTGGAGGCATTCATTATGTATTGAAGTGGAGACAGATGGGTAAATGGGGAGGTCAGAGAGTTGCAGTAGTCAAGGTGAGATATGATGAGAGAATTAATTCTAATTTTAGATGTGTTATGGGTAAGATAGTGTTTTGGAAATATTTTTTATGTGAAACCGAAAAGATTTTGTTATTGATTGTATGTGAGGAATGAAAGATGGCAGGATCCAGTAGAATCCCCAAGATAAAGGTGGGAGTGATGATGGCATTGTCACTTTGACATGTTGAGTTTGGGCTGATATGTATACATCCAGGAGGATATGCTAGAGAGGCAGTTGGCAACTCATGCCAGAAGAGAGGGGGACAGATCTGGCGCTGAGAGGTAGATTTCAGTGTCATCTGCATATAGATGATTCAAAAAATTTCATTAGGGTACCAAGGGAGGATGTATAGATGGAGAAAAGTAGGGTGCCTAGGACTGAATCTTGGGGTAAGCCATAAGATGGCGAGGTGTAGAAAAGGTGCCAGAGGAGACACTAAATGTTTGATCTTCTAGGTAGGATGTGAACCATGAGAGAGCTGTTTAATGGATGCCAAGTGAGTGGAGAGTTTGGATTACAAGAGGGTGGTCAACTGTATAAAATGCAGCAGAGAGATCCAAGAGCCGTAGAACAGAGAAGTGAGCCTTTGTCGTGGCTAGTGAGTAGGTCTTTAGTGACTTTTGTGAGTTGGAGGGAGTTAGGGGAAATAGATTGGGTAAAGCAATTATAGATGAGCCGCTTTAGTATGTTTTGAAGCCAGGGGAAGCAGAGAGATAGGGTGATAGAGTCAAAAGCAGAGTCAGATTAACTATTTTGATGGTATTAATAAATATAAATTGCATTATCTGTCAGTTGCCCTTTTTTTCTTTTGGTGAGTATATTGGTGTTAAGCACCCAAGGGAATTTACGTAAAACTTTTTTTTCTTTCTGCTTGCCATCTGTAGAGAAATGCAGATTTTCTGAAGGCTCTATCCAGAGAAGATTCCATCTTCTTCATAGATGCAGCCTACGGTGTGTTTGCGGTGGGAATTGTTAAATAATTGGATCTTATTGCATTTGATACTTGCCCATTTCCATTCAAGTGCCAGCAGCAGGCAGACTGCAACAACAACTGTAAACTTGACAAAGTCACCTCTCTGACATCCAAAAGTATAATGGATGCCTCTGGGTTCCAGCAAAGACATCCAAAATTATATTTTTATAATTAAATTCTAACTGTATGAGTTTTTACATGATTTTCCTCTTAGAATCTAGGTTTATACATATATATGTGTGCTTTGACTATATATATATATATATATATATATATATATATATATATATATATATATATATATATATATATATATATATACTAGCGAATTGCCCGTCAAAAAATGACGGCAATGAAATTGTAAGGTAGCTAATGATGTTTGGTGTGTACTACTGAAATAGTAGGTCGTTTGTGGTATTTTGCGAGTTTCTTGTGGTGGCAAAAGCTGGTGGAGTGTAGAAGGGAGAAGCAATGCTGACAAACAGACACCTTGACACCAACGAAATGCCTGCAGAATAACTTGTGGTCCACATTGGACCAATCAACAGGATAATCGAATTGCACCTTTACAGCTGCAGCTTTGGCGGAGAATGACCAGTGGTAATCATAGAAACTTGTCCCTCCGTACTCGTGGGCGAGATTGATGACGAGGTATAAATATTCATCTCTTGGTGTCGAGAAGGGTAAGCGGAGCAAACTGTCATGATAAATGCTGAATGCCAATAAAAATTATATTGGCGTGGACCTTTTGCCTTTATCACAACTGAAACATCGCCTTGGGACAGATTTTTGTTTTTGGTGGTATTATAAAGGGAAACTAGGTTTATATCTTTCCATTCAATTATATCCCTCCTGAGAGGAGCAGATACGAAGTGAGGAGGTAACGTTGTTTACTCACTTTGACTTGGTTGTGGATCCTAAGCAACAGATTCTTGTGTTTCTTAGTTTAATGGGTTTCCTGTTCTGGCAACTCTTTCAGAGAATGGATAGAAGCAGCTATGCCCGAAATAAATTAATGCATTTGGGTCTGCCGGGGCTCTGCAACGAGAACGATTATCTTGTAGTAGTTTGCAGAGTTCTGCCTTACGGGCAGAAGCTAGGTTTGGAATACCCCTATCGGTAAATCCGCTGGATTGACGATTGTTGCAAGGAAGTTTGATTTCCTACCACTGAAGGTGGTCTGGATTGTGAATAGTAAACTTGGGAGAGGATGCTTTCAGCTTCTGAAGTTGTTTGGTCAGTCATGAGAAGGTAACAAATGTCTAGAAATAAATTAAGCGTGATTATTATTTCGGATAGTGATACCAGATATACAGTTGTGCTCAAAAGTTTGCATACGCTGGCAGAAATTGTCAAATCTTGGCATTTATTTTGAAAATATGACTGATAATGAAAAAAAAAATATTTTATTGAAGGATTGTGATCATACGAAGCCATTTATTATCACATAGTAGCTTGGCTCCTTTTTAAATCATAATAACAGAAATCATCCAAATGGCCCTGATCAAAAGTTTACATACGCTTGAATGTTTGGCCTTGGTGCAGACACAAAAGTTGACACACACAGCTTAAAATTGCAATTAAAGGTTAATTTCCCACACCTGTGGCTTTTTAAATTGCAATTAGTGTCTGTGTATAAAAATTCAATGGGTTTGTTAGCGCTCATGTGGATGTACTTAGCAGGCTAGATATTGAGCCATGGGGAGCAGAAAAGACCTATCAAAAGACTTGCATAACAAGGTAATGGAACTTCATAAAGATGGAAAAGGATCTAGAAAGATATCCAAAGCCTTGAAAATGCCACTCAGTACCGTCACTTATAAAGAAGTGGAACATTTGGGGATCTCTTGATTCCAAGCCAAGGTAAGGTAGACCAAGAAAGATTTCAGCCACAACTGCCAGAAGAATTGTTCGGAATACAAAGAAAAACCCACAGGTAACCTCAGGAGAAATACAGGCTGCTTTGGATAAAGACGTTATGGTTGTTTCAAGGAGCACAAATGAGCTGCATGGTCGAGTTGCTAGAAAGAAGCCTTTACTGCGCCAATGCCACAAAATAGCATGGTTACAATATGCCCGACAACACCTTGACATGCCCCACAGTTTCTGGCACACTGTAATTTGGAGCACGAGACCAAAATAGAGCTTTATTCTCACAACTATAAGCGCTATGTTTGGGCAGCTATACCACCTCCAAGAATTAGGAGCCTCATAGACTGCACGCGGTCATTGATGCTAAAGGGGGCAATATACAGTATTAAGAAATAAGGGTATGCAAACTTTTGAACAGGGTAATTTCATTTTTTTCTTTGTTGCCATGTTTTGTTTTCCGATTGTGCCATTCTGTTATAACCTACAGTTAAATATGAACCCCATAAGAAATAAAAGAAATGTGTTTTGCTGCTCACTCATGTTTCTTATAAAATGGTACATATATTACCAATTCGGAAAGGGTATGCAAACTTATTGATTGAAGAGTTGTTGTTTGTGTTGGGGGTGGCAGATGTGACTAGTGTAAGCGACTGAATGAACTGTGGTGTAGGGTGGTAAGGATAAGTTTGTCTGGCGATTAGTTTGGTCGTGGGAAATACAGTATGGAGATGAAGTCTGAGGTATATAGGGTTTAATTTAGGTGACAGAAAATCTGGTGCAGAGAAAGGTGTGACCGGTTATAATGAAGCATGATAGCGTAGAATAAGTCAGGAAAAGATAGACTAGTGATAGCACTGGGCATAATGGTTAGTTTGGGTGTGGCAACTAATATTCAGAGGACGAGGTGACAGTGTAGAGAGGATGTATTGGGGGGCACCAGGTATTTTGCAGGGATGGGTCAAAATAGAGAATATAGAGAAAGAGGATTGAGAAATGTCCGAAGGCCTGTGGCATAAGATAAGGTCATTAATGAGGTTAGCTTAGGAGTTGAGAATAAAAGTTGGCTATAACATGAAGTGGACGAGATATAATGTAGTGAGAAGGCATTTGTGGTACCGTTTGGAACTTGAGGTAGAGAGCAGGCAAAGTTTAGCAGAACAAATGAAGTATTCCCAAATTTGATTGAATGCGGAGGAAGTGGAGCGTGATTCGGCAAGAGCCGAGCGAGATAGGATGGGGAGGACATGGGAGAGAAGGAAAGGAGCAAGGAGAGATCGAAAGGGTAGGTGAACGTGCAACCGAGGGAGCCACAAAAAGGGCAGCTTGTGGAGGCAAACTGGCAGGGGATATGGGCCAGAGGCAGCCCACACTTACCACGGAGACACAGCCAAAAGGGGGGGATAAACGCACAAGATACAGCCAAAGAGCGAAATAAGAATGTGCGCCATGATGAGGGATTAGTTGGTTTAAATAGGCATGTGAGAGGTTCAGGCTCCGCCTACAACTTCAGGTTACATTTAACATGAGATAGATAGATAGATATGATTTTTTTTCCATTGTGCAGTGCAACATGCTCTTACCGTTAATCCCCAGGACATTGCCCATCCTCCCCAGTGTTTTCGTATCTCATAGCTGTGTCCCCATAAGTCTCCTGCGCATCTTGGTTAGCGGAGATAGGTGCGCAGAGTTGAAGTGGTCCATTTTACCATGAATCTGAGAGCACGTAACCACAGAATGCGCCATTATGACCCGCAAATGATTGAGGAAGGTTCTGGTTGGGGAGGGAACAGCAAAGAACTGACACACTGGAAGCACCAGTCTACAGGTAAACCCAGGTATGTTGGCAAATAAGAGCCAAAAAGGCCCATCTAGTCTGCTCATTCTATCTACCTGGAATCTTGTCTTCATTAATCAGGAAATCATTATGCTTATCCCAGATATGTAAAGATCCTCTTCTAAAAGAGAATTCCCCTGTCCTCATCATTCCATATGTCACATATTTATGGACCACTGTTTATGGATAGGAATAAGTAACTTTGATAAGAGGACATTATATTTTAAGAAAGCAAAAAGAAAATACAGTGCCTTGCAAAAGTATTCACCCCCTTAATTTTTTTTACCTATTTTGTTAAATTACAGCCTTAAGTTCAATGTTTTGTTAGTCTGAATTTTATGTGATGGATCAGAACAGAATAGTCTAAGTTGGGGAAGTGAAATGATAAAAATATATACAGAAAACTATTTTTTTTAAATAGAAAACAGAAAATTGGCATGTGCGTATGTATTGACCCCCTTTGTTATGAAGCCCATAAAAAGCTCTGGTGCAACCAATTACCTTCAGAAGTCACATAATTAGTGAAATGATGTCCACCTGTGTGCAATCTAAGTGTTACATGATCTGTCATTACATATACACACACCTTTTTTGAAAGCCCCCAGAGGCTGCAACACCTAAGCAAGAGGCACCAAACACTGCCATGAAGATCAAGGAACTCTACAAACAAGTAAGGGAAAATGTTGTTGGGAAGTACAAGTCAGGGTAAGGTTATAAAAAAAAATATCCAAATATTTGACGATCTCCAGGAGCACCATCAAATCTATCATAACCGAATGAAAAGAACATGGCACAACAGCAAACCTGCCAAGAGACGGCCGCCCATCAAAACTCACAGACCGGGCAAGGAGGGCATTAATCAGAGAGGCAGCACAGAGACCTAAGGTAACCCTGGAGGAGCTGCAGAGTTCCACAGCAGAGACTGGAGTATCTGTACATAGGACGACAATAAGCCGTACGCTCCATAGAGTTGGGCTTTATGGCAGAGTGGCCAGAGGAAAGCCATTACTTTCAGCAAAAAACAAAATGGCACGTTTTGAGTTTGCGAAAAGGCTTGTGGGAGACTCCCAAAATGTATGGAGGAAGAGGCTCTGGTCTGATAAGACTAAAATTTAACTTTTCGTCCATCAAAGAAAACGCTCTGTCTGGCGCAAACCCATCACATCACATCACCCAAAGAACACCATCCCCACAGTAAAACATGGTGGTGGCAGCATCATGCTGTGGGGATGTTTTTCAGCAGCTGGGACTGGGAAACTGGTCAGAGTTGAGGGAAAGATGGATGGTGATAAATACAGGGATATTCTTGACCAAAACCTGTACCACTCTGTGCGTGATTTGAGGCTAGGACGGAGGTTCACCTTCCAGCAGGACAATGACCCCAAACACACTGCTAAAGCAACACTTGAGTGGTTTAAGGGGAAACATGTAATGTGCTGGAATGGCCTAGTCAAAGCCCAGACCTCAATCCAATAGAAAATCTGTGGCCAGACTTAAAGATTGCTGTTCACAAGCGCAAACCATCCAACTTGAAGGAGCTGGAGCAGTTTTGCAAGGAGGAATGGGCAAACCCCCCAGTGGTAAGATGTGGCAAGCTCATAGAGACTTATCCAAAGCGACTTGAAGCTGTGGATTGCAGCAAAAGGAGGCTCTACAAAGTATTGACTTTAGGGGGGGGTGAATAGTTATGCACATTGGCTTTTTCTGTTATTTTGTCCTACTTGTTGTTTACTTCACAATAAAAAAAAAAAAAACATCTTCAAAGTTGTGGACATGTTCTGTAAATTAAATGATGCAAATCCTCAAACAATCCATGATAATTCCAGGTGGCGAGGCAACAAAACACGGAAAATGCCAAGGGGGTGAATACCTTTGCAAGGCACTGTATGTACAACCTTTATATTTTCTAACTTTCATATGCTGCTTACAGTGCAGATCCATTCTCTTTTTTTTAGCGAATTCTGTCTGCTACTTTCCCAATAGATTGAGTCCTTGCAAACTGACTTTTCCATTAGTTTCAATGAAAACAGTAGCACTTGGAAATACCAAATTTCCAGTGCCCAAGTACAAGCTTTCTCTACATTCAAAGTCTACTCCCACCTCAGGTTGTTGATCGATGGAAACCAAAATGATAGGACTTTACAGCAGAATAATTGTATATAAAAATCATAATTTACCAGATTTTTTTTTGAATTTTCATAGGACATTGATTATGTTTAAGTGAAGTTCCACAAAAGAGGATATTTTAAAGATAGGATTTCAGTGATCCTTCAAATGCAGAGGTTTCAAATATGGTATACATTTAAAACTTAAAGGACAGAGTGAAATGCCTTTCTATTCTCAGATCATAGGCAATAATTGCGGATTGCCCCTTACATTATCTTCATTATTAGCCTTGTGGAGAAACAACAAACTTGGCATGCTCAGAACCCCAGGGTGTAATTTATTCAATCAGCCAAGATACCCCCTGAAAACCCTGCATATCAGTATGTGCCCACAACATTATACTGTCAAGTGCACATGATTTGACCTGGGAGGCTCACCACGCCAATGACCATGAAAGGTCCTGCAGAGGATCTGGGTGGTGACAGACTACAGCACTACACGTAAGAATGGCAAGTCAACTCAGTCTTACTTCCCTTGACAATAGCATAATAAATATGCTTCATGGTTTTATATATAGTATATTTTTCCAAAGTATAATGAATCTCTACGAAGGGCTTCCACCCAGGGTCCACCCATCTGGATCTTTAACAAATTCTTCCTGGCTCATAAGCTTTAGATATTTAGTCCACTCCTGTACATATACTTAAATATGTGCATGCTCCCCTTTTATTTTGTCCAAAAAAAATAACACACAGCTCCCATATTTACTGTCTTTTCCCCAGATTTAACATTTATTTTACAAAAAGAAAAGAAGTCAGACTTGAGTATTTTTTTTTTAATATTATCCCCCTCATATATATATATTTATGTGTGTGTGTGTATAATATATATATATATATATATATATATATATATATATATATATATACATATACATATACACACACACACACGCACTTAAAAAAATGACATGGGACACAAGAAAGTAGAAATAAATAGGTTATTTTTTTTATAAACAAACAGGTGGCGGTTTTGTAGTTAATAACCGTCCCAATATCCCAGAGGCTCTGGGCTAGTAACACTACTCCTGCAGAGTCTTTATAATGACACATGAAACTAGGCAAGTGTGTCCATCATCTTATGCCTAGATACTTGGGGTAAAACAGTTAAATGATGAAAACATAATGGTGCAGCAGTGAATTTTCCATACTATATGATCATCCTGAGTATGTGCACACTCCCACTCCCTAATATAATGCTCTTTTCACTTTATCGCTGACAGAAGGATGGGAGCCAGCAGTGAGAGGGCTAATATAAGAAAATGTTATTTATAGATATATGTATGAGAGAAGAGAGAGAGAGAGAGAAAGCGGATGAAGAGGAGAAAGAGAGAGTGTGGACGGAGAAAGTCGATGTGCTTTATGACCCCGTATAGAGGTTTTACATGATATTATTTGGGAGAGGATAGGAGAGGAGAGTGCCTTTATTATTTTCACCTCCTTATCCCACTTTTTTTGGCCAGTGCAGTCCTTGAGATCTATGTAGTACAGTCCATTGTATTCAATTCTCAAGAATATGACATATCATTCCCATGGTTTCTTACCCAAACTATGCAGCATTTAATACTCTAGTGTATCTCTCCTCAATTATATCACTTAAGTGGTTTTATTATTCTATTAACAGACAGAGAAGAGCTGTTTCTTTTTGGGATGTGAAAATAATAAAAATATATAGCTGAGTGCAACATGAATTTGGGCCTACAGAAAGTCAGAGCCAATGGAATCCAAAGGTAGCCCTTTCTCATATTATAATTCCTGCCCTTGCTGATGAAAAAAAAAAAGTGTCAGCTTTGAATGTATCTGAAATTAAGCTGTACATTTTATTCTCAATTCGATTCTCAACTGTGTTATTCCATGTGCTAATTTGCTCTTAAGATGGAGAAACTGATCTGGCGCTATGTTATCAGACATGTCGGCCTTTCTACTACGCTGATGAATCTACCTACAATCCATTTGCACAGTATGCTATGCAGAGTAGAGGGTGTATACCTGAAGAATAATTAAAAGACTTGAAAAATAATGTATTGCAGGTTTTAATATACAACACTGGACAGTTCAGTTTGGTGCTCGGGATCATGGAGTACATAGCAAGCAGAGTCTACTGCCTTGGAATGTTTTAAAGGGACCCGATCACCCTAAATCAATTTTTTCTTTCCTAATTCTCAAAGAGCATAAAAAAGTAGCTATACATTTAGATAAGTACATCAATAGTAAACTATTGTTGAGACAATTAGTAATGTTTGTGCTGCATTATTATACATATATGAAGCTCCTGAAAACGTAGTGGCTGACGCAAAGTGCGAATTAGTATCACATTCTGCTTGTTGCGTTAGCAAAACGTTCCTTCCCATTTTTATCATGTTGATAGATCCCTGAATGTGCCGTTTTCAAGCATTCTGCACAACTAATTAGCATACTAAGTTATACTTTAGCATAAAGGAACCAAATAATCAATGGTGAATATCTCAGAAATTTAATATCATTGAGATAAACAACTAGTTCAATGTATTGCCAGATTTTAAATGCTCTTTAAGATGAAGCCAACTTATTTTTGAAGTTAAAAAGTCATTTTATTGTTGTGTATCTGTGATAATGAAAGTAGTAAACTTTCACTAGAAATTAAGAAGCGTAAAAAAAAAAAAAATCAATTAAAAATAGTTTATATACCAAATATTTTCCCAAACTAACATTAATGCTAGTTTGTATATTTATGTTTAAAAACGCCAAAAATAGGCATTGTGGTACTTTTATTGAAACTTTTGTACACAACGCTGTTTGGGACATTATACTTGGATTAAGTTTATAGGCAGCTTTATGAGCTTGTGTTCTGTGTTAATAGATGTAGCTTACGGACACTAACCCTGTCACTGCTGGCAGATATTCAGTAAATGGAGATGGTTTTCTGTGCTCTGATAACTCATCTCCCCCAATCCCAGAAGGAAGGAGAACCCCATCACTGCCAGATGGACCACTTCCCAGACTTCTATTCCATGAGTAAAGTGGCACCAACTCCACCATGGTCACAGTGCCATCCCAGTTTTTGACAGCTAGGCAGTCGGACTGGATGAGGGTACATGGTGGGATGTGGTACAGCTACCGACAAACACCCCCACAGGACAGGTCAGTGCCTAAGACACGACCAATCATAACATTCAAGCAAGGAATTTAGAAGTTCATGAACTGCCACTGCAAAAGGCAGTCAGAGAGGCTGAGCCCCTGCCCTAATTTGTCAGAGTTTTCTTCTAGTGGAATGACAGGTGTAGTGGCTGCACCAATTGCCCAGGGCCCATTCCAGGTGAGTGAGCCACTTCCTTGCCTGCATCTTATACCCCACACTCACCACTATCTGGCTGTGAAGATGAAGAACAAAGTCTCCTGTAGGGTAGAATGATAATAGGGCACTAGTTCTTTGCCCCTCATTGTCCACCAATGTATATCCAAGATGGTCTCTGCTCACTTTCCTGTCACTTCAACAACATCATCGTCTTTCCCATCCTCTTCACTAGAGCCCAACTCTGTCTCCCCCCCAGGGAAGGGCTGAGATGTGCCAGCAGGAGAAGGAGCTGAATATCCAGACTGGGAAGAGAGGTAGCCTGGGAAAGTCGAGGCTGCACTGTTAGAGGAGAGCCCCCGGCTCAGCAGTGAAGATGGGAATGGGGCAAACATCCGGGTTTGGGGTAGCAATGGTTGTGAAAATGGTAGAGGGTAGCTCGGGGGCAACAGATACGGAGGTGCACCACTTGTGGCAGAGGTAGCCCCAGAGTTGGATGTCAGTAGGGAGTCCGGAACCATTGGGAGGCTCATCTGGGGATCTGACAGCAATGAGGGGAGCTGGAAGTGGGACGAGCCCCCTCCGGCCCCCATATACCCAGAGTTAGAAGCCCGGGATAAGGCATGGTTCATTGTGGAAGGGTTCAACCCAAAGCTGGCTGCATTGGGGTAACCCATAGAGGGATACGACTGTCTCTTCCCAGGATGCCAGCGGCTGGATTGACCAAGAGGCTCTTTGCGCTTTCTTGACGACTGCAGGTTGGGAGCTTTGTTCAGACTCTGAAGTGGGATATTCTGTGGCCCGAGGTGGTGGCTACCGTGCGATCCGCGAGCAACTGCTGTGTCGGCATACTGCTTCAGTTCACTCAGAATCTCAGGACTATCTGGTGAGAGAGGCCTTGAGGGGGTTTCAGAGTCTTGGTTGGAGGGACTGGAGGAACTGTGACGTCCATTACTTAGATATGGCCCAGAGGAGCCTTGGGAACCTAAAGGAGTGAAGCACAGGGATATTACTAAGAGCAATTGATCCCTGCCTTGACAAGAACATAGAAACCCCTCATTTAATTGAATCTTTTTTTTTTTTTTTTAAGTATTTTACTCTTAAAACAATGTTTTCTTCTCATAACTTAATAGAAGTTTAGAAAAAACTATGTAAACTATGATGTAAACTAAGTGGAAGGTGCTCAT